>JAOPSE010000052.1:2779631-3379631 GCA_029449295.1 Zea luxurians | reverse complement strand
TAGGAGTTGTTTGAAACCCTAGTTGCATGATCTCAGGAATCCCATTGAGATGAACACTAGTATGATAAGTCGAGTAGTTGCTTTATTAATTAGGATCTCGGTAGAAGTCGAGTGATTTTCCCAGCACTCGCGCGAGGTCAGGAATTGGCTGTATCCACTTTCTTAACATATTGATGTTGGTATGTGGGCAACAATCCATGGGGATTGGTTGTCTACGGGATAAAATTTGAATAAGGATTAAGGTGTGGTACCGTGAGTCAAGCGTTTGAACGTACTAAGCACATGCCGAGAAATATGGTAAATCGGTAAGCCTAGTACCTGATTGAACCTGGCAGTGGACTTTACCCCTCACGCGACCTGAGATGTAGTCTCCCATTCCGGTTATGGTGGGTACAAGTGCGGTCACTGCACGACGGCAGTCAGGGTCAGTGAGGCATTGTACGCCAAGGCGGTGAGCCCTGATCTGCTGACGGGGAATCGATGGGGACGGTTGAGGTGTGTGGGGACGGAGTGCCCCTACATGTCGTGTGTTTAGGTTTACCTTGCAAGGTTTAAAAACTCGATTCGAATCGTCTGCTTCTCGCAGCTAAGGAGACTGCTTGATCCATGCTGCTACATTGAGTAATAAGTGGAAATAGGATGAGTTGATACAAGATGTTGATTGCTAAAATGTTTGCTACTATGTATGAGTAGGTAGTACATATTTAGCCTTAAGAGAGTCACACTTAAATTTGACAAAGTTTAAACTTGATTTAGAAACTCATCTAGTGCTTTTGGCAAACCAAACCCCACAGCCAAACAGCTGC
This sequence comes from Zea luxurians, assembly GCA_029449295.1. Taxonomy (NCBI): domain Eukaryota; kingdom Viridiplantae; phylum Streptophyta; class Magnoliopsida; order Poales; family Poaceae; genus Zea; species Zea luxurians. Next base: position 3,378,825 of record JAOPSE010000052.1, on the reverse strand, counting down.
ATGTCTAGAGGTAGAGGAGTAGACTCCTCACACCGGGTAAGTCTAGCTGAGTATTAGTATACTCAGCCTTGCTTGTGGCATAATTTTACAGGTTCTCTGGAGGACATGGTTGCTGGAGTGACTTGGCCGTCCATCTTGCCACCGGGTTGGACTGTCGAGTGGGACCCCGTCTCGGCTGAGGAGGAGCATGAGGAGTGATGGGACAGGCTTCCCCATCTCTCTATCTATTTTCCGTTAGTTTTATTCCGCTGCACTTCGAACAATGATGGTCACTTTTGCAAAACTCCGATGATGATGATGATGATGATGTAATAATTTAACGCTCTTACCTGCATGGTTTTATGCTTTATTGTATTTGCTCTGTGACTCACCATCGAGTGAGAGTGCGGTACTTGATCCTGTCAGTGGCCGTGTCAGACTAGATCCGAGGAATTGATGGGTTATTCCCATTTAAGTGTGGTCTAGCCTCTAAGGCAGGGCTTAGGCACTTAAGTTGGAATAATTCGGGCAGTTCCGCCACAGCTGCTATCGGAGCTTGTACCACCACAGAGGAATCAATAAGATATGAATACCATCCCTTTTCAAAATAAAACTTGATAGAAACAAGGTTGGATAGATCGTAGGACGAGCAGGATAGACCTAGGACGTGAAGCCTTAGGATGATAGAAGGGTAGCTAGGTGGCTAAATAATTAGGCCCCACAGGCCACTTTAGGGGATGGGAGTTCTTCCCTATCTTCCCTTGATACTGATGTGAGGTCGTTCAGGACGAGCATGCATGCATTCTTACATTAAATTAAACAAGAGGAAAATTTGGCAAGGACTTAAATACAAAATGATGACCAACTAAGTGCCTCAGTACTATTTTATAAATTGAGAGAAGCTGAGTCTTATTCTTTTTCTTGACTCTTTTTATAATTCTTTTTCTTTTACTTACGCTTCCCCGTACACAGATGACTTTCCACTGATCCTCAGACGACGGGAATGCACTAACCCACACTGACGGGCTTGCACGAGAGGGCTTCCCCCGTATTTTGTGGGAGGTACTTCAGGGGGTCGGGTACATGACACCCCCTCAGTACGCTGTGCAGCAGTTCGAGAAGCACCGGGTGCCCCGCTGTAGGGTGAGGATGACCTTGGAGCCTCATCCCCTGCAGCCAGGCTGGCGTTCACTGGACTCCGAGTCTTTCGGATACCGGGCGGAGGACACGATCGAGGCGATCACTCTGCACGGGTTGACTACTTTTTGCGGATTCCATCCCTTGGAGCTCTCTACCCACCCCATTGGCTTGTTCCCCGCGGAAAAGGAGGACGACCCGATGTGGAAGGATCGGGTGGAGCATGCCAAGGACATCTGGGCTCTCTACCCAGGCCACACGGCTCACTTGTCGGTACGATGCATGAACGCCCTGTATCGTCTGCAAGTGATGCATGGAGAGGCAATGTCTCATCTGATGGCATTATTGGAGGCAACCAAGATCACCCTGGATAACAGGGAGGAGCTCGTGGTTGACTTGTCCCAGGAGCTGGTGGAAAAAGATTTACAAGTGGAGCAGTTGTCTGATGAGATCCATGAGCTGGAGGAATTAGTAGGGACGAGGGAGAACACCATCGAGGTTCTCGAAGATCAGCTCCTCAACACCCAGCAGCAGCTAGCAGAGGCTAATGAGCACCTGGATATGCATCATCAGGAGATCCATGATGGGGAGGCTGACGAGGACGTCGACATTGAGGGAGGGGAGGAGCCTGCTTCCAGCGTAGACACCGCTAGCTCAGGGAGGCCACCTTCCCCCGAGTCAAGAATTGCCTCGTTCGCTCATTAGGTGCCGGAGTAGGAATAGAGGTTGGTAATGTAGGACTCCTCACAGCTAGCTTAGCTTTTGCAGCCTTGGGGTACTAGGCTAGATAGAGTTGAGTCTTTTGGGGACACTAATGTAACCGTGATAAACTCTTTTGGAAGCATGATTGATGGATGCTTTTAGTTCTTAACTTGGAAGAAAAATTTATGTCTTTTCAGAATCCTTTTTATTTATGTCGGAATCTATCAATTCGCCCTTGACTCTTTCGCCGCGATTAAACCTTAAACTTGAAGATGTGTTATTGAGAATATATGTGGTTTTTCAGATGGCTGGGAGAGCGCGCCGTGGCCAGAATGAGCGCATTCCTCCACCGCCGCCACCGCCTCCCACTCTGCAGGAGCTAATGGCTCAACAGAATGAGATCTTGAGGCAGCTGGCTCAGTGTCAGCCACCACCTCAGCACTATGGTGGTGGGGACCATCAGCGTCACCCCGCGGCAGCTACCTACCAGGAGTTCCTCAGTACCCAGCCACCATTGTTCACCAGGGCGGAGGATCCACTTGATGCTGATGTATGGCTGAGGGTAGTGGAATCTAAATTCCCACTACTCAATGGAGTTTGTTCTGAGGTGACAAAGGTCCGATTCGCCACCCAGCAGCTTCGCGAACCCGTGCGAACATGGTGGGACCACTATCTTGCTATGCAACCAGTTGACCATGAAGTGGATTGGAGAGAGTTCAAGGCAGCTTTCAGAGGACACCATATCCCAGCTGGCATCATGGACCGTAAACTCAATGAGTTTCTGGCACTCACTCAGGGCAACAGGACAGTGTTGCAGTATGCCCAGGCTTTTAATGACTTGTGTCAGTATGCTGGATATCACGCAGATACGGATGAGAAGAAGAGAGACAGGTTCAGGAGGGGGCTCAGCACTAAGCTCCGTGACCGTCTCAACACCGTCAGGGCCAACAGCTACAATGAGTTGGTCAACATGGCTATCTCCCAAGAGGAAGACCCCTGTGGCAGGACCCTCAGCTCAGCCACAGCGCTTCAGGATTGTGTCCGACACTCAGAACAAGGGACCCCAACAGCAGCAAGGGAGATGGGTGATCCGACCACAGCAGCAGCAGCAGGCACCCAACCGCACCCAGTTTCTAGCTCAGAGGAACAGTCGGCAGCAGCAGCAGTATCGCCAGGAAAATGACAACAGGTGTTTCACATGTGGCAACACCGGGCATTATGCCAAAAATTGCCCCAGGAACCAGCAGAGGCAGGGGCAGAATGTCAATCAAAACCAGGGCAAGAGGCAGAAGGTGCAAGTGAGGCAGGGCAAGCTGAACTTTACCACCATGGCTGATATTCCAAAGGGAGCACCCGTCATGACTGGTATCTTTGCCGTTTTGAATTGTCCTGCTATTATTCTTTTTGATTCTGGTGCATCACATAGCTTTGTTAGTGCCAAATTTAGTGTCAAGTGCCAATTGCCCTTTCATCACACCAATGGGGGTATCACGATTTCAACACCCAGAGGCAGGATTGCCACTAATCAAATCAGCAGGCATGTTCCCATAAAGTTTGGTAGTGTTGTAATTAAAACCACCCTCCTCATTTTGGGTTTGGATAGCATGGATATTATATTGGGGACTGACTGGTTAACCAGGCACCAAGCAGTTATTGATATTGCAGCTAGGACCATTGAACTGCACTCACCAACTTGTGGTGAAACTACACTATATCTGCCCGACCAGGGATGCACCCGTTCTTGTGCCTTCGTTATGATAGAATCCCCAGTGGGAAAGATCCCAGTAGTCTGTGACTACCCAGATGTTTTTCCGGATGAATTGCTAGGAATGCCACCTGACAGAGACATTGAGTTTGCGATTGAATTGCAACCCGGGACTGCTCCTATCTCCAAGAGACCTTATAGGATGCCTCCCGCGGAACTGGCAGAACTGAAGAAACAACTGCAAGAATTGTTGGACAAGGGGTTCATTCGCCCAAGTACTTCACCTTGGGGATGTCCTACATTATTTGTGAAGAAAAAGGATGAGAGTTTGAGGATGCGTGTTGACTATCGCCCTCTTAATGCGGTGACCGTCAAGAACAAATACCCGCTACCTCGTATTGATGTTCTGTTTGATCAGTTAGTGGGAGCCAAGGTATTCTCCAAAATAGACCTTCGCTCAGGTTACCATCAGATCAAGTGTAACACCCGGTTTTAAAGGACAGAGCCGGATGCATCTCATACATGCGCCAAGAAGACAACATATATAATAACAGAGTGTATAGAGATAAATGTCATAAAACATCAGAGTATTTATTACATAGCGGAAAACTTATTACAAAATAAAATAATGAATATAAAACGAACTAAGGATCGTCGGCGCAAATGTCGACTGAGAAACGCCACCTAGATCAGATCATACTCCTCGCCTTGTGGCTCCTCCTGAACCACCTGCTCTTCTCCTGTGGGGGGTGTGAGACGGCAAGAGTGAGCTCACATACGTTCATAGCTCAACAAGTCGTGGGAATAATGTGGCATGAACTCACCAAAGGTGGGAGTTCATGAAGTGTAAGGCTGATCAATGAAATAAAGGCTGAAGCTGAGCATTGCTTTTAAGTTGGTCAAAATTTTATTAGCAGTTACTAAGTGTAAGTGAATACCAAACCATAGTAATAATAAATAAAAGTAATAATAAAATAATCCCAAATGCAATGAAATGACAGGTTAAGTTTAAGTTCCATAATTTAATCATGTGAGTGTCTGAGCCGCTCATGACCGTGAGCACGGCTAGTATACCAGTTTTACACTCTGCAGAGGTTGCGCATCTTTACCCACAAGTCGTGTTACCCATTTGCCACGGAGTTGATCAGACTCCATACACCTCTACCTAGGAAGCGAGGCAGGGTACCACTACGAGGCCTTTACAAAGTTCCACTAGCTTCAGACTACCCGCTACAGTTTATAGGAAGCTCCAGTGCAGGGTTCTTGCCTGACCGCCATCGCAGCAAAATCAACCCAAGGACCTCCCTACACTGACCACTCCCCTACTGCCCTTGCCCCTTTCGGGTAAGGTAGCCCTCCACTAGCTTTCCTAGTTAATCAGCCAAGGGCGTCCCATTAAACCCTTGTGGTAGCACTGTTTTCCCGGGTGGTTCTCCATGTTCCCATTAACATAATGATCTTAACATGAACAAGGAAGAATAAAACAGATAACAATAAATAGTATAACAATGAGTGATGAATATCTCTATACCCAAATCCACATAAAGCAATAGCATGTACTACCCAAAACTTTAGTAGTAAAACCAGTGGTGAAGCAAGGTATAAAGATAGTCAAAATCTAGGGCATCCTATTGGGTCCCAGCAAAATTATCCTATGCAGATCATTATGAGTAATAAGAACATGAATGGGTAAAAGAAGTGATCAAGGGCACAACTTGCCTTCAATGAGCTCCTGCTCAGCTACTTCTACTTGTTGAACCTCAGATTCCACAGGGGCTTGCTCGTCTACTCGCATCAACACAATACATACATAGTATAGCATAAATTAACATCACATCAAACATGCAAATGGAATATACAGTAATAAACTAGACATTAAAATACGATCACTGGAGCTGGAATCATTAAATTTGGAGTTATATATTTTAAGTTATGGATTTATGAAGCTTTTAGGTACTTAATACAAGATTAAGTGTTAGATAAATTTTAAATCATCTTTCATGTTAAAACAGAGGCACTAATGGTTAGACAATAATATTATAAAAAATTTTGGAACTGGAATGGATCAATTTGGAGTTCATATGCATTTTATATGAATTAAACAAGTTTCTAGATTTATTTTTGTATTAAAAATCGATTTCTAATATTAATTTCCTATTTTCAGCTCTCTCTGGATTGGGCCTCAATAACAGAAAACATCAGGGGCTATGGTGTAAGTGTTTCTAAGACTCAGAGAATCCCTGGTGTGGACGGCGGGTTGATTTATCAATACTGGAAGGGCTCTTATGCAAGATGAGCTATGCGAAAGGGTATGCATGCTTTCTGGCCGCCAGATCGCGAATCAAGGGCCACGATTAGATCGAAGGCTTTATAAATCGGTATGCGACTAGGCCCATCCGATCCCAATCTAACGGTCAGCGATCAATCAAACCCAGGATTGCTTTCAATCGCACGATCTCGCATCTACGGTCCAAATTCCATGCGTGAAAGGGGGTATTCTCAAACGTATCAGGGTCGTTCATTCTATCATCTATGGTCATAAACTCGTCTTCTCCAGCGGTGCCTGGGCACGGCCAACAGCGCACCTGGCTTCAGCGCGCGCGCTACCCCACGGACCGCGGCCAGGGTGCCCAAGCGACACGCGACCAGGGAGAACTATCGAGGCACGGAGTAGGGTGCTCACCGTGGTAGGAACGATCCCGACGCCGATGTCGCAGAGGTTACAGTTCCCGTTGGAGCGCAGCTTCGCACCGAGGCGGCCCGCCAGGAACTCGGCAAGCACCAGCGCGCGGCGAGAGAGGCGGGCACGCGGAACACCGCCACCGTGCGTAGCTTCGACAGCCGAAAACCCGCACCAGGCACTGGAATCCGTATGACGCACGACGGCTACGGACACGAGGATGTTCACTGGACGGAGAGGGGACTCCTACACTGGCGGCGGCGGAAGGAAAAGTGGCAAGGAGAGGAGTTGAAAGGGAGAGGCGATGAGGATCTTCGGCCCGCTTTTGAGGCCAGGACGCGGCTAGCTTTATGCGCAGGGGGATCGGTCAGCGACGGACTCCCGGAGCTCACGCAACGACCCGCCTTAATCGGTCGTGGTGGTTGAAGAAGGTACTGACGTCCCAGGACCACCCACCAGCGCGTATCGCACACAGGGGAGGAAGGTGGCTGACGGCGCGGCCCACTCGCCAGGGAGCGGAAGCGAGGAGTGCGGTTCAGAGTTGGGCCGGGAACAGGTAAGGTGGGCCGGTTCAAGGATTAGGCCTGCGCGTGGTTTTCTTTTTTTTATTTCTCTTTTTCTTTTCTGTTTTGTTTTACTCTTTTTAATTCAAAAACCTAAAGTGTGAATTCAAATCTTGTGGCTCAATAACTATAAATTATATTTGTGCAGTTACAAATACTAATTTGGAGACATTTTTTTTAGATATATTATTCATATTTTTATATCCATTATCTTCATGAGTGAATGCACAAACAAATAACCATAGCATGATGCATATTTTATTGGAATGTCATTTGTTTTAATTACTCATTCTTACTCATTGTTATTCTCTTGTTACAGTGATTAGATGGCACACAAAATGAGGAGATCACTATATTCTTATTGTATTCACTTTTGGGTATTACAAATCCTACCCCCCTTAAAAAATAATCTCGTCCTCAAGATTTAAGAAGATCTAGGGAAAAGATGGGGGAAGTCTATGCGAAGCTCTTCTTCTCTTTCCCAAGTTGCTTCTTCTTCACCATGGTGACTCCATTGTACTTTGCACATCTTTATCACCTTATTTCTTGTAACTCGAGTCAAAGTGTCCAGAATCTTGATAGGGTACTCAGCATAAGTCAGATCATCTTGAACACTAAGGTCCTCCATCGGTAGTTGCTCCTCAGGTACCTTGAGACATTTCTTCAGCTGAGATACATGGAATACATCATGTACATCTGACAGATGATCGGGTAACTCCAGTTGATATGCAACTTCTCCCACTCGCTTTAAGATCAAGAAAGGTCCAATGAAGCGAGGGGACAACTTTCCTTTAACTTTAAATCTCCTCATACCCCGGATCGGTGACACCTTTAGATACACGTGATCACCCTCCTTAAACTCCAGTAGTCTTCTCCTATTGTCAGCATAGCTCTTTTGCCTGGACTGTGCAATTCTCAAATTTTCTCTTATCATTCGAACTTGTTCTTCTGCCTCTTGTATAAGTTTAGGTCCAAAGAACTGTCTTTCTCCAGTTTGATCCCAATACAGAGGAGTCCTGCACTTTCTGCCATATAGAGCCTCAAATGGTGACATCTTCAAACTGGCCTGATAGCTATTGTTATAAGAAAACTCAGCATAGGGTAAGCTCTTCTCCCAACTGCCACCATGCTTAAGGGCACAAGCTCTTAACATATCTTCTAGCACTTGATTAGTCCTCTCTGTCTGTCCATCAGTCTGGGGATGGTAGGCTGAGCTAAATTTCAACTTTGTATCCAAGCTCTCATGTAACTTCTTCCAAAATCGAGAAGTAAACTGTGATCCTCGATCAGACACGATCTTCTTAGGCACTCCATGTAGGCAAACTATCCGGGTCATATACAACTCTGCGAGCTTGGCTCCCGTATAATTAGTCCTTACTGGTATGAAATGAGCCACTTTTGTTAATCTGTCCACAATTACCCAAATAGAGTCATACCCAGCAGGGGTGCGGGGTAGTCCAACAATGAAATCCATACCGATTTCTTCCCATTTCCACTCAGGAATCTTAAGCGGGTGCAATAGTCCAGCGGGTCTTTGATGTTCGGCCTTGACTCTTTGACATACATCACACTTAGCCACATGGGCAGCAACATCTCTTTTCAGTCCATACCACCAATACTTCTGCTTCAAATCTTGATACATCTTAGTGCTACCAGGGTGGATGGAATAATCAGAATCATGAGCTTCTTTCAATATAGCCTCACGGAGGCTATCGATCTCTAGAACACATATCCGATCCTTGAACCATATAGTGCCTTGCTCATCTTCTGTGAACTCCGGAACTCTTCCTTCAGTAATAAGATCCTTAATCTCTTGGATTTTAGCATCACCAACCTGACCTTTACGAATCTCTTGCTCCAAGGTAGGTTCTAATTCAATGGTGACTCCTTCAGTGTGTGTAACAATTCCCAAGTTGAGTCTCTCAAAGTCTTTTGCTAATTCATCGGGTAGCTGGACAACAAAAGCGGAGTGAACATGCTCCTTCCGACTCAAGGCATCTGCAACCAAATTTGCCTTGCCCGGATGATAGTGAATCTCCAAATCATAATCCTTGATGAGCTCCAACCAACGGCGTTGCCTAAGGTTGAGATCCTTCTGAGTGAATATGTACTTCAAACTCTTATGATCCGTATATACTTGGCACTTAGTTCCCATAATGTAGTGTCTCCAAATCTTAAGTGCATGCACAACGGCTGCCAATTCCAAGTCATGAGTGGGGTAGTTCAATTCATGCTTCCGCAACTGACGAGATGCATAGGCAATCACATGTCCATCTTGCATGAGTACACATCCAAGTCCCTGGCCACATGCATCACAGTAAATGTCAAATCCCTTCTGCAGATCTGGCATAATCAATACTGGTGGTGACATCAACCTTTCCTTCAATTGATCGAAGCTTTCTTGGCATTTCTCATCCCACTTGAATTCTTTTCCTTTCTCCAAAAGCGAGGTCATAGGCTTGGCAATCTTAGAGAATCCTTCAATAAATCTCCGATAATATCCTGCGAGTCCCAAGAAACTCCGAATCTCAGTAACTGTAGTGGGCACTCTCCACTCCATAATCTCCTTGACCTTAGCAGGATCCACTGCTATTCCTCCATTAGAAATAATATGACCAAGGAATGGCACCTTGTCAATCCAGAACTCACATTTGCTGAACTTAGCATAGAGTTGATTATCTCGTAACTTTTGTAGCACCAACCTTAGATGTTGTTCATGATCACTTTCACTCTGAGAATAAATGAGAATATCGTCGATGAATACCACGACGAATCTGTCCAAATACTCCATAAACACCTTATTCATCAAATTCATGAAATAAGCTGGTGCATTAGTCAATCCAAATGACATGACAGTGAACTCATATAATCCATATCGGGTTGAGAAAGCCGTCTTAGGAATATCTGATGGTCTAATCTTCATCTGATGGTAACCCAATCGGAGATCAATCTTCGAGAATACTCTAGCACCTCTCATTTGATCAAATAAATCCTCAATACGGGGCAATGGATACTTGTTCTTCACCGTGACATCATTAAGTGATCTATAGTCCACACACATCCTCTGTGATCCATCCTTCTTCTGTACAAATAACACCGGTGCTCCCCAAGGTGAGGAACTCGGACGAATGTACCCCGCTTCTTGTAACTCAGTTAACTGCTTCTTAAGCTCCTTCAGTTCTTCTACAGCCATCCTGTATGGTCGCTTAGAAATAGGGGCAGTTCCAGGTAAAAGATCTATCACAAACTCAACTTCCCTATCGAGTGGCATCCCTGGTAACTCCTCTGGAAAGACATCCGGAAAATCTCTAACCACCCGGATGTTGTCACCAACAAACTCCTCAGGCATAAAGAACATTGCACGCATGGATGAGGAGGTTACTGCAATATTAACTTGAAATCTTTCTCCTTTAGTGGTAGTGAGTTCTACGGTACCTCTACCACATGCTATAACGGCCTTTGCCTTTCTTAGCCATGACATACCAAGGATCAAATCTATACTGCTTGACTCTAATATTATAGCAGTAGCTCCAAATTCTCTACCCATAATAGTCAATGTCAATCTACGTGTCATTTGATTTGCCTCAACAGGCCCTTTAGGTGTAATTACTATCATGGGTTTTCTCATATTTAGCAGTGGTATTTCATTTGTATTGGCATATCTAGCAGACATGAATGAATGTGTAGCACCAGAATCAAATAATATGGTTGCAGGAATTGCATTAACATAAAACATACCAAGTACGAGGTCACCACCATCAGGAGTATCATCAACGCTGACTTGATTAACCCTCGCTATAGAATATCCCTTGCCAGGAGTCTGTTGCTTGTTCTGAGCTGGAGTAGTAGCAATCCTCTGTGGGCAGACATTTGCATAATGTCCAGTCTTCCCACACTTGAAACAAGTAGTGCCTGAACTCTGTCCTGAAAACTTCGTCGGGGTGCCAGTGGGGGTAGCCTGTCGAGGAGGTGGAGTCCTCAGTGGTGATTGCTGAACTGGGCGCGGTCCTCCTGGTCGAGTCGGGGTACCCTGTGGTGAACTGTAGCGAGGTCGAACACTGCTGCTACCCTGTCCTTGTGAGATAGCCTTCCTCTTCAAATCACCCAGTTGAACACGCTTGTGTTCAATAGCAAGAGCCTTATCCAGTAGCCTCTGAAAGGATGGAAAGGTGTGTGCAACCAGTGCATACTGCAAGGGTCCATTCAGTCCTTCAATGAAGTGCTCCTGCTTTCTTTCATCCTCAGCAACTTCCTCCGGAGCATACCTCGACAGCTGAATAAATTTGTCTCTGTACTCGCTGACCGACATATTTCCTTGCTTCAATGACAGAAACTCCTTCTTCTTGATCTTTATCATCCCAGCTGGAATATGGTAGTTCCTGAATTGTGTACTGAACTCTGCCCAAGTAATAGTATCCGCAGCATCATGAGCAGCAGTATATGAATCCCACCAGTCAGCAGCAGGACCCGTAAGTCGTCCAGAAGCATATAAAACCTTCTCCCGATCAGTGCACTGTGCAATATTCAACATCTTCTCAACAGACTTCAGCCAATCATCCGCGTCTAGTGGATCAGGTGAGCTTGCAAATGTAGGTGGCTTATGACTCATGAATTCTCGGTGCTTATCTCGAGGTGGAACTGGTGGTGGTGGTGGAGGCAATGGCACTTGTTGCTGTTGCTGCTGTTGTTGAAGTTGTTGTTGCAGCTGCTGTTGTTGTGCCCTCCTTTCTTGGCGTATCTCTTCTCTCTCCTGGCGCAACTCCTGGCGTGTATCTTCTCTTTCCTGACGCATTTCCTGGCGTTCTTGCTGCATCTGAGCACGCATATCAGCCATAGTGTCTGCCATTTGCTGCATCATCGCCATCTGAGCAGCAACCAGTGGGTCAACTCCGCCTGGTGGAGGATTGGGAGGATTCATCCCTGCAGGCTGTGGCTGAGGTTGTCTATATATCCTCCGAGTGTGTCGATTAGGAGGCAAATCAATTCCACCACCCCGCCTGGTATTGACCATCTGAGTTAGATACATATGGTAAGAAAATAGTAGACAAGACAGGTATTTACAAATCAGGTTACTTTGGGGGAATTTATTAGCTAAGCAGATTAATATTTTACCTACCATAGCTAATTCAATACCTTATGGTGGCACATGCTAAGATGTCCATCTAAAATAATGCAATCAATCAAAGAAGCAAATCATGCATTTAGCATCAGCACAATCAAACAACATTTTTAATAGAGAAAATAGTTTTAATTTTGTCTTAGGCTTCCTATCTCTTAAAAATGTCATAGGGGTATGGGTTCCAAGGTGTGAAATCCATCTTGTCTTAGAGTAGAAAAGATAAGAATGATCAGAGTGGAACAATAGAAGGTGAGACAGGATCAAGGTAAGTATAGAAAGAATCAGAGTGAGATGAGTGGGTAAGGGTTGTCCATTTCTATCTAGGTTTCGTCCTACAGTCAACATTCCTCTGATACCACTTCTGTAACACCCGGTTTTAAAGGACAGAGCCGGATGCATCTCATACATGCGCCAAGAAGACAACATATATAATAACAGAGTGTATAGAGATAAATGTCATAAAACATCAGAGTATTTATTACATAGCGGAAAACTTATTACAAAATAAAATAATGAATATAAAACGAACTAAGGATCGTCGGCGCAAATGTCGACTGAGAAACGCCACCTAGATCAGATCATACTCCTCGCCTTGTGGCTCCTCCTGAACCACCTGCTCTTCTCCTGGGGGGGGTGTGAGACGGCAAGAGTGAGCTCACATACGTTCATAGCTCAACAAGTCGTGGGAATAATGTGGCATGAACTCACCAAAGGTGGGAGTTCATGAAGTGTAAGGCTGATCAATGAAATAAAGGCTGAAGCTGAGCATTGCTTTTAAGTTGGTCAAAATTTTATTAGCAGTTACTAAGTGTAAGTGAATACCAAACCATAGTAATAATAAATAAAAGTAATAATAAAATAATCCCAAATGCAATGAAATGACAGGTTAAGTTTAAGTTCCATAATTTAATCATGTGAGTGTCTGAGCCGCTCATGACCGTGAGCACGGCTAGTATACCAGTTTTACACTCTGCAGAGGTTGCGCATCTTTACCCACAAGTCGTGTTACCCATTTGCCACGGAGTTGATCAGACTCCATACACCTCTACCTAGGAAGCGAGGCAGGGTACCACTACGAGGCCTTTACAAAGTTCCACTAGCTTCAGACTACCCGCTACAGTTTATAGGAAGCTCCAGTGCAGGGTTCTTGCCTGACCGCCATCGCAGCAAAATCAACCCAAGGACCTCCCTACACTGACCACTCCCCTACTGCCCTTGCCCCTTTCGGGTAAGGTAGCCCTCCACTAGCTTTCCTAGTTAATCAGCCAAGGGCGTCCCATTAAACCCTTGTGGTAGCACTGTTTTCCCGGGTGGTTCTCCATGTTCCCATTAACATAATGATCTTAACATGAACAAGGAAGAATAAAACAGATAACAATAAATAGTATAACAATGAGTGATGAATATCTCTATACCCAAATCCACATAAAGCAATAGCATGTACTACCCAAAACTTTAGTAGTAAAACCAGTGGTGAAGCAAGGTATAAAGATAGTCAAAATCTAGGGCATCCTATTGGGTCCCAGCAAAATTATCCTATGCAGATCATTATGAGTAATAAGAACATGAATGGGTAAAAGAAGTGATCAAGGGCACAACTTGCCTTCAATGAGCTCCTGCTCAGCTACTTCTACTTGTTGAACCCCAGATTCCACAGGGGCTTGCTCGTCTACTCGCATCAACACAATACATACATAGTATAGCATAAATTAACATCACATCAAACATGCAAATGGAATATACAGTAATAAACTAGACATTAAAATACGATCACTGGAGCTGGAATCATTAAATTTGGAGTTATATATTTTAAGTTATGGATTTCTGAAGCTTTTAGGTACTTAATACAAGATTAAGTGTTAGATAAATTTTAAATCATCTTTCATGTTAAAACAGAGGCACTAATGGTTAGACAATAATATTATAAAAATTTTTGGAACTGGAATGGATCAATTTGGAGTTCATATGCATTTTATATGAATTAAACAAGTTTCTAGATTTATTTTTGTATTAAAAATCGATTTCTAATATTAATTTCCTATTTTCAGCTCTCTCTGGATTGGGCCTCAATAATAGAAAACATCAGGGGCTACGGTGTAAGTGTTTCTAAGACTCAGAGAATCCCTGGTGTGGACGGCGGGTTGATTTATCAATACTGGAAGGGCTCTTATGCAAGATGAGCTATGCGAAAGGGTATGCATGCTTTCTGGCCGCCAGATCGCGAATCAAGGGCCACAATTAGATCGAAGGCTTTATAAATCGGTATGCGACTAGGCCCATCCGATCCCAATCTAACGGTCAGCGATCAATCAAACCCAGGATTGCTTTCAATCGCACGATCTCGCATCTACGGTCCAAATTCCATGCGTGAAAGGGGGTATTCTCAAACGAATCAGGGCCGTTCATTCTATCATCTATGGTCATAAACTCGTCTTCTCCAGCGGTGCCTGGGCACGGCCAACAGCGCACCTGGCTTCAGCGCGCGCGCTACCCCACGGACCGCGGCCAGGGCGCCCAAGCGACACGCGACCAGGGAGAACTGTCGAGGCACGGAGTAGGGTGCTCACCGTGGTAGGAACGATCCCGACGCCGATGTCGCAGAGGTTACAGTTCCCGTTGGAGCGCAGCTTCGCACCGAGGCGGCCCGCCAGGAACTCGGCAAGCACCAGCGCGCGGCGAGAGAGGCGGGCACGCGGAACACCGCCACCGTGCGTAGCTTCGACAGCCGAAAACCCGCACCAGGCACTGGAATCCGTATGACGCACGACGGCTACGGACACGAGGATGTTCACTGGACGGAGAGGGGACTCCTACACTGGCGGCGGCGGAAGGAAAAGTGGCAAGGAGAGGAGTTGAAAGGGAGAGGCGATGAGGATCTTCGGCTCGCTTTTGAGGCCAGGACGCGGCTAGCTTTATGCGCAGGGGGATCGGTCAGCGACGGACTCCCGGAGCTCACGCAACGACCCGCCTTAATCGGTCGTGGTGGTTGAAGAAGGTACTGACGTCCCAGGACCACCCACCAGCGCGTATCGCACACAGGGGAGGAAGGTGGCTGACGGCGCGGCCCACTCGCCAGGGAGCGGAAGCGAGGAGTGCGGTTCAGAGTTGGGCTGGGAACAGGTAAGGTGGGCCGGTTCAAGGATTAGGCCTGCGCGTGGTTTTCTTTTTTTATTTCTCTTTTTCTTTTCTGTTTTGTTTTACTCTTTTTAATTCAAATACCTAAAGTGTGAATTCAAATCTTGTGGCTCAATAACTATAAATTATATTTGTGCAGTTACAAATACTAATTTGGAGACATTTTTTTAGATATATTATTCATATTTTTATATCCATTATCTTCATGAGTGAATGCACAAACAAATAACCATAGCATGATGCATATTTTATTGGAATGTCATTTGTTTTAATTACTCATTCTTACTCATTGTTATTCTCTTGTTACAGTGATTAGATGGCACACAAAATGAGGAGATCACTATATTCTTATTGTATTCACTTTTGGGTATTACATCAAGATCCGTGCCAGTGATATTCCCAAGACGGCTTTCTCTACCAGATATGGGCTGTACGAGTTTTTGGTGATGTCTTTTGGGCTGACCAATGCCCCGGCTTATTTTATGTACCTGATGAACTCAGTGTTCATGCCAGAATTGGACAAGTTTGTGGTCGTTTTCATTGATGATATTCTGGTCTATTCCAAGAATGAAGATGAACATACTGAGCACCTGCACATCGAGCTCCAGCGACTGCGCGATCATCGTCTTTATGCTAAGTTGTCTAAATGCGAATTCTGGCTGAAGGAGATCAAATTCTTGGGTCACACCATTTCTCAGGAGGGGATATCAGTTGATCCTGAGAAGGTACAAGAGGTGATGGACTGGAAACCCCCAACTACAGTGAGGCAGATTCGGAGTTTTCTAGGATTGGTCGGGTATTATCGACGATTTATTCCGGATTTCTCTAGGATTGCCAAACCAATGACTGAACTGTTAAAGAAGGGAGCCAAGTATGATTGGAGCCAAAAGTGTGAAGATGCCTTTCATACTTTGAGGCAGCATTTGACAACAGCCCCAGTGCTGGCTCAACCCGATAACACCAAGCCCTTTGAAGTATATTGTGATGCTTCTGGTACGGGATTGGGATGTGTCTTGATGCAAGAGAACAAAGTCATTGCTTATGCTTCCCGAGCACTCAGGCCCCATGAGCAGAATTACCCTACACATGATCTAGAGTTGGTAGCTGTGGTTCATGCCCTTAAGATATGGAGACACTACTTGATGGGAGCTCACTGTAACATCTACACTGATCATAAGAGCCTCAAATACATCTTCACTCAGGTAGATCTGAACATGAGGCAGAGGAGATGGTTGGAGTTAATCAAGGACTATGATTTGGAGGTGCACTACCATCCGGGAAAAGCAAATGTTGTGGCAGATGCCTTGAGCAGAAAGGCCCAGTGCAATTGTATGAGCATGGATGCAAGGGTTACCACCCTGTGTGATGAATTGTGCAAGCTGAACCTGGAAGTTGTTACTTCCGGTGAATTAAATTATATCTCGGTGGAGCCCACATTGCAAGAGCAAATAGTTCAGGCACAGATTGGGGATAAAGGTGTTCAGGTTATCAAAGACATGCTCAAGCAGAAGGCAGAAAAATACAAGTGCTTCCGTCAGGACAGTAAAGGAATTTTATGGTTTGGAGATCGATTGGTTGTTCCCAAGGACCCTGAGCTCAGAAAGAAGATACTGGATGAATCTCACCTTTCAAAATTCTCCATGCACCCTAGTAGCAACAAGATGTACCATGATCTTAGATCTTTGTACTGGTGGACCAGAATGAAGAGGGAAATTGCCAAGTATATATTCGAGTGTGACACCTGCCAAAGGATCAAAGCTAGTCATTTGAAGGCAGCAGGTCCGCTACAACCCCTTCCCATACCATCTTGGAAATGGGAGGACATTTGCATGGACTTTATCGTGGGGTTGCCCAACACCTCCAGGCACCATGATTCAATTTGGGTTATTGTGGACAGATTGACCAAGACCGCTCATTTCTTGCCAGTACATACCACCCACAGGACGGAGAAGTATGCGGAAATTTACATCGACCAGATAGTTCGTTTGCATGGGATACCAAGGACTACAGTCTCAGACCGAGGAGCACCGTTTGTGGCACGATTTTGGGAACAGTTGCAGGAATCACTTGGGACCCATGTGATACGGAGCTCAGCATACCATCCCCAAACCGATGGCCAGACAGAAAGGGTGAATCAGATTTTGGAAGACATGTTGCGGGCATGTGCACTACACTACGAAAAGGATTGGGACAAGTGTATTTCCTTGGCAGAGTTTTCTTATAATAACAGCTATCAGTCCAGTCTGAAGATGGCACCTTTTGAAGCCTTATATGGGAGGAGATGTAGAACCCCGCTGAATTGGTCTCAAGCAGGAGAAAGGGAAATATTTGGGCCAGATTTGGTACTTGAAGGAGAGGAAAAGGTCAGAGTCATCAAGAAGAACTTAGAAGCTGCTCAAGCCAGGCAAAAGAGCTATCATGATAAGAGGCGGAAGCCTCTACAGTTCGAGGTGGGAGATCATGTTTATCTTAAGGTATCACCCACCAAGGGTGTTCAGAGATTCGGGATCAAGGGCAAGTTAGCTCCGCGTTACATGGGACCCTACGAGATCAAGGAGGCTTGTGGACCTGTAGCATATCAATTTAAGTTGCCACCCAGCATGTCATCTATTCATGATGTATTCCATGTATCTCAGCTGCGGAAATGTGTTCGCCTACCCACCGAAGTGCTACCGGAACCAGAGGTTGAGATAGAGCCAGACTTGTCCTATCAAGAGTACCCCGTCAAGATACTGGATCAGAAGGAGAGATCAACGCGGGCAAGGTCAATCAGAATGTATAAAGTCCAGTGGAGTCACCATTCAGAAGAAGAAGCTACATGGGAGACTGAGGATTTTCTACGCTCTCGCTTCCCTGACTTTCTGCCCAAAGGAGTCGGTACGTAACCCCAAAACCCCACCCCCACCTGCCCTTTGAACTCAATTATAAGAAAAACTTAGATAACAAGGATAGTCTAAGTTGTGGATTTAACTTAAAAAGGGCTTCCTTCTGAAGTTGCAAAGAGAATGACATTCGAAGAGCAGTAACTAGAGAACTGGAGTATAAGGAAGAGTAACACACCATCGTACCTTAGTAGCACCCCCTCTAGAGGACTCTGCCTAAAATCTCGGGACGAGATTCCTTTAAGGGGGGAGGGTTGTGACACCTCAGGTGTTACCATGGCTAGAGCACACCTTGGTACTAAGGACTGTGATCATATGTGGTAGAGACTTAAGGAACCACATAAGAACTTTGGAGATCATGTGTTAATCGAAGTTTGTTAATGACCTAAGAAGTATTACTCAAATCTTTGTACACTTACTACCTTGGATAAGAGGGAAAAAAACCCTAGACCTCTCTTTAACCCTATATCTCAAGGCCATGAATAAGAGGGGGAGAGAGAGTGAGCAAATGTGCAAAACATGGGTAATCTTCAACCAAACCTTAAGTAACCTTATAACCAGCAATTAGGGGAAGGAAATATTGCAAAAAGACCCCTGGAGAAACCCCAAATCAAATCTCCAAGTGGAGAGAGAGCTAGAGCTCTCTATTTCTCTCTAAGTTAAAAACTATACCTACACTAAAGATCAGTCGTGTTCACCTCGAAGCTGGCACCAAATCCACCTATGTTCTATACCAAAAATGTGGCATACCACCTAAGGCACCCACTGGAAAAAGCTGAGCCCGAGACTTGGACGTTTGACATGCCTTGGCATGGTTTTTGTCGCGAGGTGGGCAGAGTGACACACCTGATTTGGCGACCCAAGATCTCCCTCCCTAGGCCATATCTGCCATGGCGTCTCACAGATGAGTGATAGCCCTAGGTGCCAGGAAAAGACTCGCGCCGGATTTTTGCCAAGATTCGCACGTTTGCGACTTGGGTGAGCTGTGGAACAAGGGCAGAAGAAAAGCTCCACGTGTTCGACGCGCTCTGCCGCGCCAGAGCACGCCCGCGCCCGACCCCGCGCCGCGCCGAGCCGTGCCCGTGTCCCCTGTGTGCGGCCTCGCCTATAAAACCCACTGAGGCATCGGCCACACCCCTCCGCGCACACTCAAACCTCACCGAAGCTTAACTTGCCGTCGTTTGCCCGAGCACGGCGTGTCCGCGGCCACCCGAGCCGCTGCCGTCGTGGACCGGCCAGCCCAGCCCTTCCCAGCCCCGTCCAACCCTCGGAGACGAGTGTGCACAGCTCAGTGAAGCTCCCCGAGCGAGGAATCGAAGCCTGCTTCGCCGGAGAGGCCAGTCCACGGTCGCCGGAGTTCACAACCCCGCCGGAGTACGTGGACCGGGTAATCCACTCAACCATTTTCCGATTCCTTGTGCACACGGTCTCTACGTTACCCCGTGAAGCTCACCGTGCCCTTGGATTGAACCAGATCACCGTGGTTTGGCCGGTACACTCGCCGCCGACGAGAACACCCGCCTGCGCACGTGGACCGAGTGATTCCGGCCATCCCCGCCATCGAGCCGCACCTCGCTGTGACCGCCAGAGCCTCCCCGAGCCAACCCTGCCCTTCACCGGACCTATCTCGCCGCCGGTAAGCCGCGCCACCCTTTTCTTTCCCGCGGGTACTGTTTACATTGGGGGAAGGACCGCGGGTGAGAGGAAGAGAAGGTCAGGGGGCTTTTTGAACTGTCAGCGACCCAGGGAAATAGTGGCGCAGGGGTAGATTTTGTGCGGGTTGATTTAGTTTAAACCCAGGGACCTCGGTGTAAACTACTTTTTCAGAAAACCTTATTAAAACTGATTTTAAATTTGAACAGAAACTTGGAAAATCCATAACTTCTGTTTAGTTCATCCAAATTTGGTCAAACCAATTTTGTCAGACTCTAAATAATGTGACCTACTTAATAAAAATATAAAAACCCCTATGTACTATAGAAAACTATAAGGTTCTGATTTAATTATAGTTTTGGCCAAAAGCTCAATAATAGAAAGAAAAATAGTTGTACTTTTTGACTAGGGTTAGAAAAATTTGGAAGAGTTTCTATCCACTCACTGACCTGTTTAAAAATGTTAAACCTCTCTGTCCACCCCATTAAATTAGTTTTTGCCATTCATTTTACAATATGCTTAAGATTAAGAAAAATAGAAAAGATGATTTAAATAATGAACCAGAGGACACCCCTATTTTTGTTAGAGTACTTATTCCATGTAGTTTACTAGAAAAATCTATCATACCCTAGTGTAGTATAAAATAAGTAAGATCCCTTTTATTTTAAGAAAACAAGGAAAGCTTAGAAAAACCCTACAAAAATAACCCTAAGGTGAAAACACCCCAACCCTTGGGATAACTAATGTTTTGTTATTATGAACATAAGAAAAATACAAAATCTGTTGTTTGATATTTTTCAAATGACAAGTTAGTTATAAGCACCTTTTTGACATAAAACTTTAGAAAATCACAACTAAATACCCACCAATTAACTTTCTGTGAATTTTGGCACAGAGGTTTATTATTACTGTTAGATGCCAACAAAAATAACCCTTAGGAAGGAACTCACATCTAATGAAGAGTTGTAGTACAAAGTGGCCCATTTTACACAACTCTTGTTATTTTTGTCTAAAGAATGGCCTCCATATTTTAAGCCTCAGGTTCTTACAACAGGCTAGAATAGCAAATGACAACCCACTGTAATTTTTACAGAATTTTTGGAAAATGTTAAATCACTGTCGTAGTTCAAACCTACACTAGAAACCATAAGTAGAAAATGAAGGAAGGGGAAAAGTGAATAACGGGAAATTGGTGTCATCCTAAAAACTCTTTATAACTTGTCCACTGAAGTATATAAAGGCAATACCAATTCCCTATACTTATCCTCAATAAAAACTTAAACCTAAAGGTGATAAACATAAACCACCAAAAGCCACGTATGACCCGGAAACCCTAAGTTACTCATTAATTTAGTGTTCTTCTCTTAGCGTAATGTTTTTAAATCCTGCATAATCATGACATACATGTTCATTGCATTTCGATAGACTGTAACCTCGCTGACGGAGAGTACGTCCTCGTGCCGGAGCAAGGAGCTGCTCAGGAGGTAGCCCCAGATCCAGCCTTGGAAGGCAAGCCCCGGTTTTATGCATAACCTGTTCTATATGATATTTTACTACACTTAATGTTTGTAGGCTTGTATTGTGCACTTTAGTGTAGGAGTTGTTTGAAACCCTAGTTGCATGATCTCAGGAATCCCATTGAGATGAACACTAGTATGATAAGTCGAGTAGTTGCTTTATTAATTAGGATCTCGGTAGAAGTCGAGTGATTTTCCCAGCACTCGTGCGAGGTCAGGAATTGGCTGTATCCACTTTCTTATCATATTGATGTTGGTATGTGGGCAACAATCCATGGGGATTGGTTTTCTACGGGATAAAATTTGAATAAGGATTAAGGTGTGGTACCGTGAGTCAAGCGTTTGAACGTACTAAGCACATGCCGAGAAATATGGTAAATCGGTAAGCCTAGTACCTGATTGAACCTGGCAGTGGACTTTACCCCTCACGCGACCTGAGACGTAGTCTCCCATTCCGGTTATGGTGGGTACAAGTGAGAGCACCTAGAGGGGGGGGTGAATAGGTGATCCTGTGAAACTTGAAACTTAAGTCACAAAAACTTGTTAAGTGTTAGCACAATAATTGCCAAGTGGCTAAAGAGAAGTCTCAACAAAACACAATACCACAAGAGATCAAGCACAGAGGTGACACAGTGGTTTATCCCGTGGTTCGGCCAAGACCAACGCTTGCCTATTCCACGTTGTGGCGTCCCAACGGACGAGGGTTGCAATCAACCCCTCTCAAGCGGTCCAAAGACCCACTAGAATACCACGGTGTTTTGTTTTGCCTTTCACTATCCCGTTTGCAAGGAATCTCCACAAATTGGAGTCTCTTGCCCTTACAAGTATATGATCACAACGAAGCACAGAGTAAGGGAGGGAAGCAACACACACAAATCCACAGCGAAACGCGCACACACACGGCCAAGAATCGAGCTCACAAGAATATCACAAAGTTCTCACTAGAACGGAGCTCGAATCACTTAGAATGACAAACGAATGCGCAAGGACTGAGTGTGGATGATCAAGAATGCTCAAAGGTTGCTTGTTTTTCTCCTCCATGCGCCTAGGGGCCCCTTTTATAGCCCCAAGGCAGCTAGGAGCCGTTGAGAGCAAATCTAGAAGGCTATCCCTGCCTTCTGTCGTCGGGGGCACCGGACAGTCCGGTGCACACCGGACACTGTCCGGTGCCCGATTTGTTTCCTTAAACAGCGAAGCCGACCGTTGCAGACCGTTGGCAGATCTGGAGCCGTTGGCGCACCGGACATGTCCGGTGCACACCGGACAGTCCGGTGCCGTCTTCCGACCGTTGGCTCGGCCACGTGTCCCGCGCAGATTGCGCGGCCGACCGTTGGCCCGGCCGACCGTTGGCTCACCGGACAGTCCGGTGCACACCGGACAGTCCGGTGAATTTTAGCCGTACGCCGTCGGCGAATTCCCGAGAGCGGCCACTTCGCGCCGAGTCAGCCTAGCGCACCGGACACTGTCCGGTGCACACCGGACAGTCCGGTGCTCCAGACCGAACTGAGTCTTGGCTGCACACAGCTAAGTCTTTGTCTCCTCTTTTCTTTTCTTCTACTTTCTGTTTCTAATACTTAGACAAGTATATTAGTACTCAAAACCAATGTACTCAAGCTTAGAAACATACCTTTATCCTTGATTTGTACTTTGTCCACCATTTTACACTTAGGCACCTGTGTTGGGCACTAAATCACCAAAATACTTAGAAATGGCCCAAGGGCACATTTCCCTTTCAATCTCCCCCTTTTTGGTGATTTATGCCAACACAACATAAAGCAAGTAGAACAAGTACAAAAACACTTCAAATAAGAACTCAAATTATTTTGATTCAATTTTGACATATATGGATCACTCTATGCCACCACTTGGTTTGTTTTTGCAAATCAAACTCAAATCTCTATCTCTAAGTCAAACACACATGTTAAAGCATAAAGAGAGTCATCTCAAAAGAGATTGATCAAGGATTTCAAAAACTCCCCCTTTTCCCATAATTACTACTTCTCCCCACAGGAAGCCAAAAGAGACAATAAAAGAGTTTTGACAAACCAAAAGCCAAAAGCTCTACTCTACTATTTTCAAAATCTCTCAAGTGGTAGCTGATCCATTTATCGCTTTGGCCTTTATTTTCTCCCCCTTTGGCATCAAGCACCAAAACGGGATCAATCTTGGCCCTTTAACCCCATTGCTTCACCAAAATCTTCAATTTAGAGCAAATGGCAATAAGAGTTCATGAGATGGACTTGGAATAAGTTACCCTCTCATCGGAGTGCAGTGGAAGTCTTGCATGATCCAAGTCCACCTTTTCCCTTTCAATTCTCCTTTGAGACTAAATCAAACAAACTCAAGCATATGGTTAGTCTCAAGGGATCAAGTTGTAACACATCTCCCCCTAAACATGTGCATCACTTTGCAACGGACTTGTGAGGTCCAGGGAGTGTTTGTACAACTTGAGCACCATAATAAGCAACAAAATGCAGAATGAACATGATCAAAGGCATAAGCACATGTATGCTATAATTCAATCCAAGTTCCGCGAATCTAAGACATTTAGCTCACTACGCAGCCTGCAAAAGGTCTTCTCATCTAAAGGCTTGGTAAAGATATCGGCTAGCTGGTTCTCGGTGCTAACATAAAACACTTCGATATCTCCCTTTTGCTGGTGGTCTCTCAAAAAGTGATGCCGGATGTCAATGTGCTTTGTGCGGCTGTGTTCAACAGGATTTTCCGCTATTCGGATAGCACTCTCATTGTCACACAGGAGTGGGACTTTGCTCAGATTGTAGCCAAAGTCCCTGAGGGTTTGCCTCATCCAAAGTAGTTGCGCGCAACACTGACCTGCGGCAACGTACTCGGCCTCAGCGGTGGATAGGGCAACGGAGGTTTGTTTCTTAGAGTTCCATGACACCAGGGACCTTCCTAAGAATTGGCACGTCCCCGATGTACTCTTCCTATCGACCTTACATCCAGCATAGTCGGAATCTGAGTACCCAATCAAGTCAAAGTTAGACCCCTTTGGATACCAGATCCCGAAGCAAGGCGTAGCGACTAAATATCTAAGAATTCGCTTCACCGCCACCAAGTGACACTCCTTAGGATCGGATTGAAATCTAGCACACATGCATACGCTAAGCATAATATCCGGTCTACTAGCACATAAATAAAGTAAAGACCCTATCATTGACCGGTATGCTTTTTGATCAACGGACTTACCTCCTTTGTTGAGGTCGGTGTGTCCGTCGGTTCCCATCGGAGTCTTTGCGGGCTTGGCGTCCTTCATCCCAAACCGCTTTAGCAGATCTTGCGTGTACTTCGTTTGGGAGATGAAGGTACCGTCCTTGAGTTGCTTCACTTGGAACCCAAGGAAGTAGTTCAACTCGCCCATCATCGACATCTCGAATTTCTGCGTCATCACCCTGCTAAACTCTTCACAAGACTTTTGGTTAGTAGAACCAAATATTATGTCATCGACATAAATTTGGCACACAAACAAATCACCATCACAAGTCTTAGTGAAAAGAGTTGGATCGGCTTTCCCAACCTTGAAAGCATTAGCAATTAAGAAATCTCTAAGGCATTCATACCATGCTCTTGGGGCTTGTTTAAGTCCATAGAGCGCCTTAGAGAGCTTACACACGTGGTCGGGGTACCGCTCATCCTCGAAGCCAGGGGGTTGCTCCACGTACACCTCCTCCTTTATTGGCCCGTTGAGGAAAGCGCTCTTCACATCCATTTGGTACAACCTGAAAGAATGGTGAGCGGCATATGCTAGCAAGATACGAATGGACTCTAGCCTAGCCACAGGAGCAAAAGTCTCCTCAAAGTCCAAACCTGCGACTTGGGCATAACCTTTTGCCACAAGTCGAGCCTTGTTCCTTGTCACCACTCCGTGCTCGTCTTGTTTGTTGCGGAACACCCACTTGGTTCCCACAACATTTTGCTTGGGACGAGGCACCAGCGTCCAAACTTCATTGCGCTTGAAGTTGTTAAGTTCCTCCTGCATGGCCAACACCCAATCCGGATCTAGCAAGGCCTCCTCTACCCTGAAAGGCTCAATAGAGGAGACAAAGGAGTAATGTTCACAAAAATTAACTAATCGAGACCGAGTAGTTACTCCCTTGCTAATGTCACCCAGAATTTGGTCGACGGGATGATCCCTTTGAATCATTGCTCGAACTTGGGTTGGAGGTGCCGGTTGCGCTTCTTCCTCCATCACATGATCATCTTGTGCTCCCCCTTGATCACACGCCTCCTGTTGATGAACCTGTTCATCGTCTTGAGTTGGGGGATGCACCGTTGTTGAGGAAGGAGGTTGATTTTGTTCATCTTGTTCCTGTGGCCGAACGTCTCCAATCGCCATGGTTCGTATAGCAGCCGTCGGAACATCTTCTTCATCTACATCATCACAATCAACAACTTGCTCTCTTGGAGAGCCATTAGTCTCATCAAATACAACGTCGCTAGAGACTTCAACCAAACCCGATGATTTGTTGAAGACCCTATACGCCTTTGTATTTGAATCATAACCTAATAAAAACCCTTCTACAGCTTTGGGAGCAAACTTAGAATTTCTGCCCTTCTTTACTAGAATGTAGCACTTGCTCCCAAATACACGAAAGTACGATACATTGGGTTTGTTACCGGTTAGTAGCTCATACGAAGTCTTCTTGAGGAGTCGATGAAGGTAGACCCTGTTGATGGCGTGGCAAGCCGTGTTCACGGCTTCCGACCAAAAGCACTCGGGGGTCTTGAATTCTCCAAGCATCGTCCTCGCCATATCGATTAATGTCCTGTTCTTCCTCTCTACCACACCATTTTGTTGTGGTGTGTAGGGAGCGGAGAACTCGTGCTTGATCCCTTCCTCCTCAAGAAACTCCTCCACTTGAAGGTTCTTGAACTCGGACCCGTTGTCGCTCCTTATCTTCTTCACCTTGAGCTCAAACTCATTTTGAGCTCTCCTGAGGAAGCGCTTGAGGGTCCCTTGTGTTTCAGACTTATCCTGCAAAAAGAACACCCAAGTGAAGCGGGAAAAGTCATCAACAATAACCAGACCATACTTACTTCCTCCTATGCTTAGATAGGCGACGGGTCCGAAGAGGTCCATATGTAGCAGCTCCAGAGGTCTTGATGTGGTCATCACATTCTTGCTGTGATGTGCTCCTCCCACTTGTTTACCTGCTTGACAAGCTGCACAAGGTCTATCTTTTTCGAAATAAACATTTGTTAGACCTATCACGTGTTCTCCCTTTAGAAGCTTGTGGAGGTTCTTCATCCCCACATGTGCTAAGCGGCGATGCCACAGCCAGCCCATGCAAGTCTTAGCCATTAAGCATGCATCTAGACCGGCCTCTTCTTTTGCAAAATCAACTAAGTAAAGCTTGCCGTCTAGTACACCCTTAAAAGCTAGTGAACCATCACATCTTCTAAAGACAGACACATCTACATTAGTAAAAAGACAATTATATCCCATGTTGCATAGTTGACTAACAGATAGCAAATTGTAACCAAGAGACTCAACTAAAAACACATTTGAAATTGAGTGCTCATTAGAAATTGCAATTTTACCTAACCCTTTTACCTTGCCTTGATTCCCATCACCGAATATAATTGAATCTTGGGAATCCTTATTTTTGACGTAGGAGGTGAACATCTTCTTCTCCCCCGTCATATGGTTTGTGCATCCGCTGTCGATAATCCAGCTTGAACCCCCGGATGCATAAACCTGCAAGGCAAATTTAGGCTTGGGTCTTAGGTACCCAACTCATGTTGGGTCCTGCAAGGTTAGCACAAATATCCTTAGGGACCCAAATGCAAGTTTTATCTCCCTTGCATCTTGCCCCTAACTTCTTAGCAATTACCTTCTTACCCTTTCTACAAATAGCAAAGGGAGCATTGCAAGCATAATAAATGGTAGAAGATTTGTTCACAACTTTTCTAGGAACATGAGCAAAATTTCTCCTAGGCATATGCACAACATTTCTCCTACACATATCTCTATCATGCTTATAGGAAGTACTAGAAGCAAACATGGCATGAGAATCATAAACATGTGAATCAAAATCATTACAAGCATTTCTAGCATGTCTCCTATCATGGTATAAGAAAGCATGGTTCTTTTTAGCGCTACTAGCCATAGGGGCCTTCCCTTTCTCCTTGACGAAGATGGGAGTCTTATGGCTTGTTAAGTTCTTGGCCTCTCTCTTGAAGCCAAGACCATCCTTAATTGAGGGGTGTCTACCAATCGTGTAGGCATCCCTTGCAAATTTTATTTTATCAACTTCACTCTTGCTAGTCTTAAGTTGGGCATTAAGACTAGCCACTTCATCATTTAGTTTTGAAATTGAAACTAAGTGTTCACTACAAGCATTAACATCAAAATCCTTACACCTAGTGCAAATTGTAACATTTTCAACACAAGAGTTACTTGCTACTTCTAGTTTTGCAGTTAAAACATTAATTTCACCTTTTAAAGAAGAAATGGTTTCATTACAAGTAGAAAGTTCACAAGAAAGCATTCCATTTCTTTTAACTTCTAGAGCAAGTGAATTTTGTGCACTAACAAATTTATCATGCTCTTCATATAAAAGGTCTTCTTGTTTCTCTAAGATTCTATCCTTTTCATTTAAGGCATCAATCAACTCATTAATCTTAGCTATCTTAGTTCTATCCAATCCCTTGAATAAACTAGAGTAATCAATTTCATCCTCACTAGATTCATCATCACTAGAAGAATCATAAGTATTAGCATTACGAGTGATTACCTTCTTTTCCCTTGCCATGAGGCAAGTGTGATGCTCGTTGGGGAAGAGAGCCGATTTGTTGAAGGCAGTGGCGGCGAGTCCTTCGTCGTCGGAGTCGGACGAAGAGCAATCCGAATCCCACTCCTTTCCAAGGTGTGCTTCGCCTTTGGCCTTCTTGTAAACCTTTTTGTTCTCTCTCTTCCCATTTTTCCCTTGCTCCTGGTCACTATCATTTTCGGGACAGTTAGCAATAAAATGACCAACCTTACCACATTTGAAGCAAGAGCGCTTCCCCTTTGTCTTGGTCTTGCTTGGCTGCCCCTTGCGACCATTTAGCGCCGTCTTGAATCTCTTGATGATGAGAGCCATCTCTTCATCATTGAGCCCGGCCGCCTCAACTTGCGCCACCTTGCTAGGTAGCGACTCCTTGCTCCTCGTTGCCTTTAGAGCAATGGGTTGAGGCTCGTGGAGTGGACCGTTCAACGCATCGTCGACGTATCTTGCCTCCTTGATCATCATCCGCCCGCTCACGAATTTTCCAAGTACTTCCTCGGGCGTCATCATCGTGTACCTGGGATTCTCACGAATATTGTTCACGAGATGAGGATCAAGAACGGTAAAGGACCTGAGCATTAGGCGGACGACGTCGTGATCCGTCCAACGCGTGCTTCCATAGCTCCTTATTTTGTTGATAAGGGTCTTGAGCCGGTTGTAAGTTTGAGTTGGCTCCTCTCCCCTTATCATGGCGAATCGTCCAAGCTCGCCCTCCACCAACTCCATCTTGGTGAGCATGGTGATGTCGTTCCCCTCGTGAGAGATCTTGAGGGTGTCCCATATCTGCTTGGCATTGTCCAAGCCGCTCACCTTATTGTACTCTTCCCTGCACAAAGATGCTAAGAGAACAGTAGTAGCTTGTGCATTTCTATGAATTTGTTCATTTATAAGCACAGGGCTATCCGAGCTATCAAATTTCATTCCATTCTCCACAATCTCCCATATGCTTGGATGGAGAGAGAATAAGTGACTGCGCATTTTGTGACTCCAAAATCCGTAGTCCTCCCCATCGAAGTGTGGAGGTTTGCCGAGAGGAATGGAAAGCAATTGCGAATTCGAACTATGTGGAATACGAGAATAATCAAATGAAAAGTTCGAATTGACCGTCTTCCTGTAGTCGTTGTCGTCGTCCTTTTGGGAAGAAGTGGATTCATCACTATCGTCGTAGTAGATGATCTCCTTGATGCGCCTCGTCTTCTTCTTCTTCCCTTCTTTCCGTCTATGGCCCGAGCCGGAGTCGGTAGGCTTGTCGTCCTTCGGCTCGTTGACGAAGGATTCCTTCTCTTTGTCGTTGATCACAATTCCCTTCTCCTTAGGATCCATCTCTTCGGGCGGTTAGTCCCTTTTGTGAAGAGAACGGCTCTGATACCAATTGAGAGCACCTAGAGGGGGGTGAATAGGTGATCCTGTGAAACTTGAAACTTAAGTCACAAAAACTTGTTAAGTGTTAGCACAATAATTGCCAAGTGGCTAAAGAGAAGTCTCAACAAAACACAATACCACAAGAGATCAAGCACAGAGGTGACACAGTGGTTTATCCCGTGGTTCGGCCAAGACCAACGCTTGCCTATTCCACGTTGTGGCGTCCCAACGGACGAGGGTTGTAATCAACCCCTCTCAAGCGGTCCAAAGACCCACTTGAATACCACGGTGTTTTGTTTTGCCTTTCACTATCCCGTTTGCAAGGAATCTCCACAAATTGGAGTCTCTTGCCCTTACAAGTATATGATCACAACGAAGCACAGAGTAAGGGAGGGAAGCAACACACACAAATCCACAGCGAAACGCGCACACACACGGCCAAGAATCAAGCTCACAAGAATATCACAAAGTTCTCACTAGAACGGAGCTCGAATCACTTAGAATGACAAACGAATGCGCAAGGACTGAGTGTGGATGATCAAGAATGCTCAAAGGTTGCTTGTTTTTCTCCTCCATGCGCCTAGGGGCCCCTTTTATAGCCCCAAGGCAGCTAGGAGCCGTTGAGAGCAAATCTAGAAGGCTATCCCTGCCTTCTGTCGTCGGGGGCACCGGACAGTCCGGTGCACACCGGACACTGTCCGGTGCCCGATTTGTTTCCTTAAACAGCGAAGTCGACCGTTGCAGACCGTTGGCAGATCTGGAGCCGTTGGCGCACCGGACATGTCCGGTGCACACCGGACAGTCCGGTGCCGTCTTCCGACCGTTGGCTCGGCCACGTGTCCCGCGCAGATTGCGTGGCCGACCGTTGGCCCGGCCGACCGTTGGCTCACCGGACAGTCCGGTGCACACCGGACAGTCCGGTGAATTTTAGCCGTACGCCGTCGGCGAATTCCCGAGAGCGGCCACTTCGCGCCGAGTCAGCCTGGCGCACCGGACACTGTCCGGTGCACACCGGACAGTCCGGTGCTCCAGACCGAACTGAGTCTTGGCTGCACACAGCCAAGTCTTCGTCTCCTCTTTTCTTTTCTTCTACTTTCTGTTTCTAATACTTAGACAAGTATATTAGTACTCAAAACCAATGTACTCAAGCTTAGAAACATACCTTTATCCTTGATTTGTACTTTGTCCACCATTTTACACTTAGGCACCTGTGTTGGGCACTAAATCACCAAAATACTTAGAAATGGCCCAAGGGCACATTTCCCTTTCAACAAGTGCGGTCACTGCACGATGGCAGTCGGGGTCAGTGAGGCATTGTACGCCAAGGCGGTGAGCCCTGATCTGCTGACGAGGAATCGATGGGGACGGTTGAGGTGTGTGGGGACGGAGTGCCCCTACATGTCGTGTGTTTAGGTTTACCTTGCAAGGTTTAAAAACTCGATTTGAATCGTCTGCTTCTCGCAGCTAAGGAGACTGCTTGATCCATGCTGCTACATTGAGTAATAAGTGGAAATAGGATGAGTTGATACAAGATGTTGATTGCTAAAATGTTTGCTACTATGTATGAGTAGATAGTACATATTTAGCCTTAAGAGAGTCACACTTAAATTTGACAAAGTTTAAACTTGATTTAGAAACTCAGCTAGTGCTTTTGGCAAACCAAACCCCACAGCCAAACAGCTGCATGTCTAGAGGTAGAGGAGTAGACTCCTCACACCGGGTAAGTCTAGCTGAGTATTAGTATACACAGCCTTGCTTGTGGCATAATTTTACAGGTTCTCTGGAGGACATGGTTGCTGGAGTGACTTGGCCGTCCATCTTGCCACCGGGTTGGACTGTCGAGTGGGACCCTGTCTCGGCTGAGGAGGAGCATGAGGAGTGATGGGACAGGCTTCCCCATCTCTCTGTCTATTTTCCGTTAGTTTTATTCCGCTGCACTTCGAACAATGATGGTCACTTTTGCAAAACTCCAATGATGATGATGATGATGTAATAATTTAACTCTCTTACCTGCATGGTTTTATGCTTTATTGTATTTGCTCTGTGACTCACCATCGAGTGAGAGTGTGGTACTTGATCCTGTCAGTGGCCGTGTCGGACTAGATCCGAGGAATTGACGGGTTATGCCCATTTAAGTGTGGTCTAGCCTCTAAGGTAGGGCTTAGGCACTTAAGTTGGAATAATTCAGGCAGTTCCGCCACAGGATGACGCCATTCCAATTACCTGGTCACACGCCGTGCCCAGCTCCTTCTCCTCTTCAGCCTTGTTCAGTTCTGATTCCTTCAGCTTTTCCTCCATCCTCTCCGTGACAATCCCCCGGCGATGAGGACATGCTTGCCCCCAAGCAGGAGCCCGCGGGAAACGTTGATGCAAGAGCAGAGCGTCTTCCCACGTTGCCAGAGATGCTGGCATGCCTGACCACTGGACGAGAATCTGGGATAGGCCATCTGCATTCAGGCGACGCTGCAGGACGCGTTCAGGAACCTGAAAACCTGACAATGACTGAGGCAGTTGAGCAATAGGAACAGATGGTACCACAGCCTTTTTAAGTTGCGAGACATGAAAAACGGGGTGTATGCATGAAGAAGCAGGAAGCTCCAGTTTATAAGCAACTGAACCAACTTTGGAGAGAATTTTGAAAGGCCCAAAATAACGAAAGGCTAGCTTCTGGTTGGATTTGGGAGCCAGTGAAGACTGAATATAAGGTTGCAGTCGTAGATAAACTGAATCGCCGACGGAAAAGGATCTTTCCGAGCGATGCTTGTCAGCCTGTGACTTCATCCTCAACTGAGCATGAGACAAGTGTTGATGCAGCAGAGCAGTCATAACCACCTTATCTTGTAACCACTCATCTAAAACTGGAATGTCCGAGTATGAGAACACATCTAGGCCGAATGGTTTGGGCACATATCCATAGAGCACCTCGAAGGGCGAAAAACCGAGTGATTCATGTTTGCTAGAGTTGTACCGAAATTCAGCTAGATATAACCACTCAATCCATTTACTTGGACAAGCATTGACAAAACAGCGTAGAAAGGTTTCCATACACTGATTCACGCGCTCCGTTTGTCCGTCGGACTGTGGGTGGTAAGAAGAGCTCATATGCAGTTGCACTCCAGCCAACTGAAACAGACATTTCCATAATTGACTAGTGAACACCCTATCTCGGTCTGATACTATGACCAGAGGCATCCCATGTAGTTTGTAAACATGTTGCATAAATTCTTTAGCAACCAGCAATGCAGTGAACGAATGTCTAAGGGCAACGAAGTGACTGAACTTTGAAAACTTATATACTACCACCATGACGCAGTTTTTCCCTCCAGACATCGGTAGCCCTTCCACAAAGTCCATAGTAATTGTTTGCCAAGCACCAGCTGGAATGGGTAGGGGTTGTAAGAGCCCAGGATACTTTGTTCTGTCTGATTTGGAATGCTGGCATATGGCACACGATGCTACAAAGTGTTTGGTCATCTTCCTCATGCCAGGCCAAGCGAACAGCTGTTTCAACTTGTGATACGTAACTGGGAAACCAGAGTGGCCCCCAACAGCCGAACTGTGAATAGCCTCTAAGATAGACTGCTGCATAGCTCCATTGTTACCCACCCAAATGCGATTGTTAAACTTAAGCAGACCATCCTGCAAGGAGAAGTTGGGCACAGCAGAACTGTCAACAACCATCTTGGCCAACAATTGTTTAGTTTCTTTATCCAACAGATAACCATCGATGATGGCTTGGCACCACTGAGGAGAGCAAGCTGACAGGGCCAAACAAGATGCCTCAGAATGCGCTCTGCGAGACAGTGCATCTGCTACTCGGTTTTCCGAACCTTGTTTGTAGACAATCTTGTATTGCATCCCTAAAAGCTTAGTGAATACTTTTTGCTGCCAGGGGGTATTAAGCCTCTGCTCATTTAAGTGAATTAAGCTCTTCTGATCTGTGAATATGACAAATTCTCCATGTAGCAAGTAATGTCTCCATTGTTCCACCGCCACCAAAATTGCCAAATATTCCTTTTCATATGTGGAGAGACCTTGAGTCTTAACCCCTAAAGGTTTGCTGATAAAGGCCAATGGATGTCCATCTTGTAAAAGGACTGCCCCAACTCCATTCTTACACGCATCAGTCTCCATACAAAATGTTTTAGAAAAATCAGGAAGTGCCAAAACAGGAGCCAAACTCAAGGCTGTTTTCAGAGAACTGAATGCTATCTCATGCTCAGATGTCCAGATGAACAGCACCCCTTTCTTTAGAAGCTGGTGAAGTGGCTTGGCTAGAACAGCAAAGTGTCTCACAAATTTTCTATAGTAGCCTGCTAAACCCAAAAAGCTTCTTAATTCTTTCACATTAATAGGTGTCGGCCAGCTTAATATCACTTCAATCTTAGTCTGATCAGTTGCCACTCCACTAGCACTAATAACATGCCCCAAATATGATATTTCTCTCTTAGCAAACTTGCACTTGGAGATGTTGACAAACCAATTATCCTGCTGGAGGAGAGACAAGACTTGCTGGAGATGAGTCAAGTGTTCCTCAAAGGTGGCACTATATATTAAGATGTCATCAAAAAAGACAATGACACACTTGCGATGCAAAGGTGCCAAAGTTGTGTTCATAGCACCTTGGAAGGTTCCTGGTGCACCACATAAGCCAAAAGCCATGACTAAGAACTCAAACTGGCCATGGTGTGTTTGGAAAGCCATTTTGAATTCCTCCCCAGGCTTGAGTCGGACCTGATGATACCCTGACAGTAAGTCCAAAGTGGAAAACCATGAAGAACCAGCTAGCTCATCCATAAGCTGATCAAAAACTGGAATGGGAAACTTCCATTTGACAGTTAAGGCATTTAAGTAGCGGTAATCCACACAAAACCGAAAGCTACCATCTTTTTTTCTCACCAATAACACTGGAGAAGAAAACTCAGATGAACTAGGTCTGATAATACCAGCCTGCAGCATCTGAGTAATTTGTTTCTCTATCTCATCTTTCAATGTAGGAGGATATCTGTAAGGTCTGATATTCACAGGAGTAGCACCTTTGATCAGAGGTATAGCATGGTCACAAGCCCGAACTGGTGGAAGAGAAGTAGGCTTGGCAAAAATAGAAGCAAACTAGGACAGAATAGAAGATATAGCGGGGTCCAAAGAGCTATCATCAGCAGGAACAACAGCTGCACTGATAGGAGTAATATGGAGCAGCAAGTCTGTCGCCATAACAGCAGAACATCCATACAACATTACTTGTTCACCATGATAAGGTATACAGAGCCACTTGTGTTGCCAGTGCACCTTCATAGGACTATAACGTTCCAGCCAATCCATACCTAAAATAAGGTCAAATGTAGGCAAATTCAACACATGCAAGTCCTGGACAAAGCTGCAATCCTGAATACTCCAGACAACCTGAGATATCATGTTTGTGCAGGATAAAATTGTTCCATCAGCCACTTGCACTTGCAGAGGACAACCTGGTACAGATTTCAAACCCAATTTCAGCACAGTAGATTGATTGATAAAAGAATTAGTGCTACCTGAATCCACCAAAATTAATATGTCCACTGCTTGCATAAGACCCATGAACCTGATTGACCTTTTGGCAGCTACTCCAGCAATAGCTTCCGAAGATATGGACATGAGCATAGAGTCCTCAGGAGAACCCCCATAAACCGTAGTATCCTCAACAGACACGTTAGATAACAAGTCCCACACTTCTTGAATAGCATGCAACTGTACTGTAGCGTTGCAAGTATGACCCCGATGCCATTTTTCGGCACAACGGTCACATAATCCCCTAGCACGCCGATAAGCCTTTAGAGCACCCAGCTTACTATCAACCGAAGAAGAGTGATCAGACTTCTTCTCTGGCGCCCCAACTTTTGGCACAGCATGAGGTGGTAAGGGTAGAGGGTGTGGAGCTGAAGGCTTTGACCATGGCCGAAAATCTCCCTTGCGATGATCAGGGCGCACGGACGGAGTCGCCACCTCTTCCTGCAACAATGCCAATGAACAAGTAGAGTCCAAGTCCAGAGGGCGTTGAAGCATTACGACAGCGCGGATATCACTACGTAAACCCTCCACAAAACGTGTAGCGAAAAACATTGGATCAGAAACTGAATCGTAGACTGCTAACTGATCCACAAGAGTTACAAACCTATCCTGGTACTCAGACACACTCCCTTGCTGCTGTATACGAAAAAGATGCCTCAATAAGAATTGTAACTGATCACGACCAAAGCGATCGTGTAACAGTCGGCATAAGAGTGGCCATGACAGATTGGGGTGTTGCCGCTCAATCGACTGAAACCAACATGCCACCTGGGGTGAAAGGTGCATGGATGCTACCTGAACCCACGCTTCAGCATCTACTTCATACATCCCAAAATACTTTTCGCAATGTGATATCCACAGCCTGGGGTTATCACCCTCAAACGAAGGAAATGGCAGCTTTGGAAGTTTTCCCAGAGAACGCCCCAAAGCATCAGAACCACGCGGATGCACACTGGACTGATCAAATAAATGCCCTGGATAACGCAGATGAGGAATCGCTTGAGGAGATGTGTGCATACCCTTGACCGGGGCAGGGATGTAGGTCGTTACCGACCCAAAACCCTGATCCCGGTGGTGCAGATCATCGCGGTGCCCAGCGGGGCCGTCAGCTTGTAGGATCGGTGTGTGGTGTTCCAGCGACGACGACGGCTTGCCGAGGAGGCCTGGTTCGGTGCTCGCCATGTCTCACATCGCCTGATCCCATTGTTTGTTCATCTTCCGCAGCTCTAGCTTGACGTCGTCCAGAGCGCCTTCCACCTTAGGACGCCATGTGCACAACTCGGCGCTCGAATGTTCGAGTGCGAGGAGGCGCTCTTCCTTGGTGCGATTGAACTCGGTGAAGCGCTGCTCCCACTTGAGATCCAGAGCAGTGAACTTCTTCTCGATCTCATCCAACAGCAACTTGGAAGACGGATCCATCCCGATTTTGCAGCGCTGCAACCTGGTGTCGTGCCCGTGAGGGAACATAGGTTCCAGATTGGCGCCGATCCCAAGAGATCGGTGGCTAACTGATACCAATTGTAACGTGGAGGAGGGGTAAGAAGGTAGAAGGAAGCAGGGAGCAGGTACGGGATGGAGCTATATTGAAGATGGATCAAAATCTTCGCTCACGCAGGAGCCACACGCGCGCCTCGTATCTGGGCCGCTCACGCAAGAGCATTACGCACGCCACTCTGGGCCGCTTAAACGCACGTTGGGCCTCCGCACACGCTTCTCGGTCTTCTGCTCTTCCTCCGCCTGGGACGACGCCATTCCAATTACATGGTCACACGCCGTGTCCAGCTCCTTCTCCTCTTCAGCCTTATTCAGTTCCGATTCCTTCACCTTTTCCTCCATCCTCTCCGTGACACCCTATCCCATCTCTAACAGTGTTCCACCTCCGCAAGGGTGCCAAGTGCAGGAGCAATATCGACGACTGGCTCCGCGAGAACCGCATGCGCTGCCCCGCCTGCTGCAAGCCCGTCCACTCCGTGCTGCCGTGCAAAGCGCTGACGACATCGGCGCCACTGCCCGCGCCCGTGCCACTGCCAACGCACTCACAGTCGTCGACGTCTTTTTTGATTCCAGGACGCGCGGTAGCGGTATCCGTCGTCGATATGATTCCAGGACGTGCTACAGTTTGGGTCTCCGACGTAACTAATAAAGACGCATGATCGAGCTTGGATGGGATGGGACAGTTTAAGGATTCATTAGTCGTTTCTTTCTATGTCTTCTTGGAACTGATCGCTTTTTTGTTTTCTCGGAACTGATCAAACTTAGTTTGTTTCTTTTTTTTTCTGATCTATGTCCACTTGAGATGAACTAATCAATGATCTGTTAGTTCTTGGCTCAGTTCCTATCATCTGATGAAAGCTAATAGATAGATTCTCGTTAATTGGTTTGGCACTTTGTACCATTTCCTCGTGTGCAAATTGATACTGCTGAATAGGAATCTTGGGATGAGAATTCCTAGATTTTGGTATAAACTTTTTGCCATGTTTTCTAGTTCTTGCAACAGCGCATCTGTGCATGACAGCAGTTCCGTACTCTGTTAGTTTTTTATTGAGTGCTAAAAAGGTCAAAAAAACCTCCAATTTTTGCTGCTGAACATATGATTAGTCCTTCTGTAAATCTTGTGAACTAAACTACAGTTCCTGTTCTGATAAAATTGATGTTTGCTTCATAAGCACAGAACCTGACAGAACTAAAATGTTCAGTAAAGCATTTTGTAGCTACTATTCCTACACAAGAAACTGAAAAGACATAACGGCAACAGCAAATTAGGAACAATATGCAGGTATAATCATGGCATCACACGCAAGATATCACAAGCAGATTCAGGTTTAAATCAAAACCTGCTCATATCGTCCTGAAATTCAACTAATGTCTCAAACTGATCAGGCGTTGCACACAGTGAAAAAAACTGAAGAGTAGAGGGGTTATGCAGTATAATGATCTTCAGTTATCATATATTCATAAATGTATAATACCGGCAATATCAAGAACGAAATAAACGCGATATAAAGCAAACAA
Source organism: Zea luxurians (assembly GCA_029449295.1). Taxonomy (NCBI): domain Eukaryota; kingdom Viridiplantae; phylum Streptophyta; class Magnoliopsida; order Poales; family Poaceae; genus Zea; species Zea luxurians. The sequence continues at coordinate 3,341,041 of JAOPSE010000052.1, read as the reverse complement.
GCAGCGAACTATGAATCATAACCTATAAGGTTTTGGCTCTCGAGAAAGCATATGAAGTAACTGATGTCAAGCAAGAAATAAGCAAACCATGCTGTCAACAGTTCATACTGAAATCATTCTCACATCGAGACAGAGTATAAGAGCAATGAAAACCAAGGATCTATTCATGCTGATGTAAGAACTAACAAGTCATCGTTCATTGGCATTCAGACATTTGGTTCATTAAGGTGGACTCAACTCTGAAGTCCGAACAAAAGAGCAGGAACGCAGCTAAGCTCGATGAGTTCGAAGGAAGCAAAAGCCGAAACAACTAAACTGGTCCTGAGTCTCTGACCATCAGAAAGACGCACTACCCTCGATCAGTTTCAACGAAGCAGAAAACAAAATGACGAAAGAATCCTAGGAGAACATCTCCACGAACTGACCCAGTTCGATATCGCCGCACACAGGACGTGCTGTGTCAACACCGTCCCATCCAGGCTTGATCACGCACGCGTGTCTACTCCGATGACGGCGCCTCAGGTAGTATCTCGTCGTCCGCCGGAAGCGGCAACACCTCCTCCTTGTCCGACGTCGACGTCCGCGGGTGGCGCCGATGCAGCGATGCTGATGACGACGCTTCCGCTAGTTTCTTGATTTGCTCCCAACGCAGCAGCGCCGCGTCCAAATCCCGCGTCGACAACGGGAGCCGCAACGGTGGTAGCGCTGCCGCCAATTCTCCCTGTGAAGGTGTAGGTGCTGGTGGCGAGGGTGGCGGTGTCCGCTTCCAGGGCACGGGATGGGGAACCCGGTCACAGGTCGGGCAGCGCTCCATCGGTCCAGTGCGAAGGCAGTGGTCGATTCCCTCGCACTTGACGCTGCCGCCGCAGTGGAACACGTGGTCGCAGGAGAGCGTGCGGACCTTCTCGCCGGCCTCCATGCTGTTTTGGCACAGGGTGCAGGTGTAGTCCAGGTTCTGCCTCAGGGTGGTGACGCCGCCGAGCCTGAAGACGCGCATCCGTGGCGAGTCCCACCATTGCAGGATGCACATGAAAATGAAGAAGAGGCACACGCTCACGACGGCGGCGGCGAGACCGATGACGAGCATCGTGACGGAGGTTTTGGTGTCCATCCCTATCCAATAGCTGGGGTCGGCCATCGGTCCTTAGCTCCCCTGACTCTTTCGTCTTCTCCTCTGGATCGCTCCTCTTGTTCTGGCTTTATCGCTCGCTCCCCCACGTCGTTCTTTGGATTGTGTTGCGATCGTTTGAAAGTGGAAGGATGACCAAATTGGTGAGGCGGCACGGGTATTTGTAGGGAGGATCCTGAGCTGCTGATAAGTCGGTTGGCCAGTTAGTTACATGGTGGGGCCCGCGGTTAGATTCCCTCCCTACAGTTCAAACTGGAGTTGCAGGGGCGGAGGCCGATGGAAAGGGCACATCGTTCAAATGCTGGGCTTATTACAGATTGGCGAGTTAGTTTGCAAAATGGTTAGAGGTTTATTAATAGAGGAGGTTTAATTTTTCTAGGGACTAATATTTAGTCTCTCCATTTTATCACATTTTAGACTCTAAATTGTCAAATAAAGAAACTAAAACTCTGTATTTAGAGACTAAAATGGAATAAAATTGAGGTACTAAAAATGTCTCAAGAAACCAAACACCCCTAAACCACAAGAAACATCACCGGCTAGAAATAATTATGCTACTGTCGCAAAAAATGTCGCGCTCCATATTTTCCATGAAACCAACTGATTTTGTCTGATCTTGAGAAACTTCATCAATCGAAGAAAAGTTTGTGAATGAATAAATTGGCAACCGCAACGAGCTATTAGGTAAGTAAAGCCTAACATAACGAAGCTCTTCAGCATTCTGCTACGACTTGTCGTGGGTTCTTTTTCACAGCAGTAATCTAGTTGCTTGACGTGGGTCTATGTGTGTCTCTAGAGGATTGAGCACTCAAAGCAGGGGCACACCCACAGGGCGTTTTAGGTGGGCCACGACACACCCTAAGATCGACCTAGCAAGACCCTACCCCGACCACGTTATTATGTTCCAGCAGCGTTCGACTTTGTATATTGCTTCATCTTCCATCTATATTCACAACAATGGATGAGCAGAGACAGGGGATCGTAATGACGCAACTTCATCAGTTGGTCTTTATCTCCAGGAGTGGAGCAGGAGACAGGGGACCAGCGCCTGGTGATCCACGAGCACGAACGGGGACATTGTCGTCGCCTCACGCCCTTGGCCCTAGTGCGCCGCCGAGACGCGTTGTGACATCGCCGAGACACGTCACCACCGCGCCCAGTCAGCCAGCCCTTCACCGCTGCGCTAGTGTGCCGAAGCTCCAAGCCTCCAGTCGCCACGTGAGTCATGCGCGATGCCTAGCAAGTAGCGCCTGAGGACCAATCCCCACCAGCACAGCGATCTGTAATCTCCGATTTCCCAGGTTTCTAATTGTGATTTGTAAACCCTAACTGTTAGATTTGTGCCTAAATATGCAATTGTTAACCCATAATGCTTGTAGATATATGTTTTATCGTATGAAATAATATATACATTAGATAGAATTGTATATAAAAAATTTGTTATGACACACACTCTATAAAAATTCTAGGTCCACCATTGACTCAAAGCACAAGAGGTTTATCCTAGTTTGGGTGTCTAAACCCTACGTCCAGCGGCACTATTATTCGAGTTACGAATGCTCAGTTGAGTTCTTGTATTGAAGGAACAGAAATATATAGGGGTAACATTGTTCTACTCAAGGGTTTAGCATGCTCAGGAAGATTGGTTGTTTCTAGGTTTGACCAGTCGGTTCTTTGTTCGATCCTATCTACGGGATCCATTCCCTTTATTATATATTGGTTGACGATGAGTCTACAAGTTGTATGGTTATGGGTGTTTCCCAAGGGTTTCTCTTCCTGGACTTCGGTTTTTCCCATGAAACCAACTAATTTTGTCTGATCTTGAGAAACTTCATCAATCGAAGAAAAGTTCTTAAACGAATAAATAGGCAACTGCAATGAGCTATTAGGTAAGTAAAGCCTAACATAACCAAGCTCTTCAGCATTCTACTGCGACTTGTCGTGGGTTCATTTTCACGGCAGTAATCTAGTTGCTTGATGTGGGTCGATTCAGCACTCAAAGCAGGGGCACACCCACAGGGCATTCTAGGTGGGCCATGGCACACCCTAAGACCGACCTAGCAAGATCCCACCTCGACCCCGTTAGTCTGTTCAGCAGCATTCGACTTTGTATATTGCTTCGTCTTCCATCTATATTCACAACAATGGATGAGTAGAGACAGGGGATCACAATGATGCTTCGTCAGTTGGTCTTTATCTCCAGGAGTGGAGCAGGAGACAGGGGACCAGCACCTGGTGATCCACGAGCACGAACGAGGACATCGTCGCCACCTCACACCCTTGGCCCTAGTGCGTCGTCGCATCTCGACGTTGTGACACCGCCGAGACACGTCACCACCGCACCCAGCCAGCATGCCCTTCACGGCTGTGCTAGTGTGCCGAAGCTCCAAGCCTCCAGTCGCCACGTGAGTCATGCGCGATGCCTAGCAAGTAGCACCTGAGGACCAACCCCTGCCAGCAGAGCGATCTGTAATCTCCAATTTCCCAGGTTTCTAATTGTGATTTGTAAACCCTAACTGTTAGATTTGTGCCTAAATATGCAATTGTTAATCCATAATGCTTGTAGATATATGTTTTATCGTATGAAATAGTATATACATTAGATAGAACTGTATATAAAAAATTTGTTACGACACACACTATAAAAATTCTAGGTCCACCACTGACTCAAAGCACAAGAGGTTTATCCTAGTTTGGGTGTCTAAACCCTACGTCCAGCGGCACTATTATTCGAGTTACGAATGCTCAGTCGAGTTCTTATATTGAAGGAAGATAAATATATAGGGGTAGCATTGTTCTACTCAAGGGTTTAGCGTGCTCGGGAAGATCGGTTGTTTCTAGGTTTGACCAGTCGATTCTTTGTTCGATCCTCTCTACGGGAACCATGCCTTTTATTATATATCGGTTGACGATGAGTCTACAAGTTGTATGGTTTTGGGTGTTTCCCAAGGGTTTCTCTTCCTGTACTTCGGTTTTTTCTTCAATGCACTTATAGTCCTATGTTGTATTGTAGCTAGAGGGCCAAAACATCGCGATCGCCCCATAACTCCACAACCTAACCGTAAATTATTATCTCATACCAGCATGCCTTCCTAGGGTGCACCTTCTTATGGCGTCTTTGGCACACTAGATGTTCTATGCATAGAGGGAGTCCGCCAAGTGGTTGTGGAGTCATCCACAACGCAGACACATGAATATCCTTGTTGTGTCATCTCACATCCTAGGTGTGACCCTATTCGGGATGTGGTCAAAACTGCCTTGGAGTGGTGGAGAGCAAGCAAGCACCTAACATGACCTAGCACACATCTGTTGGGCTCTAGCACCTCACTAATTTTGTGGCATGTTTACAACAGATGGCCATTTCCTGCCTTGAGCCTATGTTGGGGAAGCTACAATGGTTCTTGCTCGACAATTACATCCTAAGTTGGGAATCTCTTTGGCCAAGCCAAGCCCCTAGACAAACAAGGCCTAGATGGTTCTCTAGGCTTCCTTAGCTCATTCTCTTGGTGTTGGGGTCTTTGGCTAGGGTGATTTAGGAAAGTTTATGCCATGACCTAAATAAATGTATTTTCAAATAAGAGATTGAATAGAATATACTTATATGTTTTAAATTATCCTTTGTTGAATAATAAATTTGGATATATTCTCTAAAAGAATTAAGTCAAGTATCTCCAAAATAGGATTATACATTAGAAGTCATTTTTCAATAAAGTAAATAAGTAATAAATGTTGAATATTTAAATGGGTTTCTAATTAGAGTAGTATTTTTTGCAATAAATAATTATGCATGTGCGCTACATATTTAAGGCATTTGCTAAAATGGGTGGAATAATATATATTAATATGATTTGCATATCATGCTGGTTATTTTTGGTTGTTGTATTTGAATGCAAATTCTAAATTTGAATCATGGTTGAATTTAGAAATTCCAAATATAATTCAAAAGAAAATAGAAACTCAATTCAAAATAGAATAAGAAAAGGAAAATAATAAAGCCTGTCGGACTGGTTTTGCCTCGGCCTAGTCCCCTCCTCAAACTCGCGCAGCCCACAACGACCCATTACTCCATCCCCTTGCGCACTCCTTCACGTGTTGTCAGGTGGGCCCGGCACGTCAGAACTCCACTCTCGGCGTCACACGCTCTCTCTAATGCCAGTGTGGCTGACCACAAGATGGGCCCCGTTTGTCATCCCTTCCCCCCGCCATTGCGGACATAAACAGAAAATCCACCGAGAATCTAGCATCGGATCCTAACAAACTCATACCCTTTCCCAAACCAAATCATTCTGGATCTTTCCTCCTCTCTGCCTCTATATAATACCACCCCGACCCCAAGTCATGCCACCGTTGCTGAGGCGAAACTGAGAGCCTAGAGGAAGGGAGGAGAGTAGAGTCACCGCATGTGCAAAGGGCCGCTGCAACCGTGGACCATCACCTGCCAAGCCTAACTGGTGTGTGGAGGATGATTATGGAGCATCATCGTGCCATCACGAAACCTATGGTGGCGGTTGGAGGGGCGAGGGATCACCAGAACACGTATAGTTCCTCGCCGGAGGTCGTCAACGCTATCGAGCCACCTCCTTAGGTGAATCAGGTATTTGCAGCCACCTTCCATATGTGAGAATTCCTCCGTGCCTCCACTATTGTCCTAGTTAAGTGTAGAACCGGTGGGTAGGACGGATGAGATCACCGAGGACCAAGAATTGATCGCCAGTGTTGATGGCCACCGCGGTTCGATGCTTCGTCGTGGGCAGTGCCATCTCCATCGCGCCCATGATTAATTTGCCCACAACTAGGATTGTGTTGCCCCTGATATCATGTATGGCAAGTCAGATTAGAGGGTTGCACACCGGGGCATGAGTTGGATGCTTGGCGGCAAATCCTCCGCCATGGGGGCGGGTGGCGCCGCCGCTGGGCTCTTGTCGGGAGGAAGGAGAAGTGTGATGATCGTTGATCCAGTCACCAATGGTTGTGATTAGCATGTTGTGTACCCCTTCACCTAATTAAATATGGGTCATGGGTTGTTGATCGGGCGGGTCAGGTGTAAACCCCAAAATTGGTTAAAAAATTATTGTTAGAGTCAAATATGAGAAAGAGAATAAAATAGTAATACTTAAAATAATATGGTTTATATTCACACATTTGGATTTCAACTTGAGACTAGGAAACAAATGAATAATAAAATGGTGTTGAAATGGGATATTCCTCTCAGTAACGATATAATAAATATGTTTTTAGTAAAAGAACAAATGAAAAGACCACTAGGAAAATGAAGTTATTGCTCTTTTACCTATACATTGAAAGGTACCCTTTAAAGAAATCATATCTTAATAGAAAATTAATTCTCTAAGAATAAACTATTTATGGGTGAGCTACATAGCTACAAGCATTTGCAAAAATAGGATAATAAATAAATATGTATATAAAAGTATATAGTTTTGCATTCATGCTGAAGCTTTATGTTGTGCATATTATTTTGAATGAAAAACTTGAACTCAAATTTGAAATTGAGGAAGAAATAGGAAAAATAGAAAATAAAACAAAAATAAAAAAATAAAAAGGAAACAAACCACGCACTGGGCCAAATCCTCCTCTCCTCGGCCCACTCCTATTTTTTTTACCACACGCGCGCGGCCCAGCTGGAAACCATGGGCGCTGACTAGGCGGGCCCTCGCGCCAGACTCCAAATCACACGTGCGTGTAAACCTAGCATTGGCTCATGGGCTCGGCCCCGCTTGCGCGTGCCTCTCCCACTCCCACTAGCCACTGACTTCTGGGACCCTCATGTCAGACTTGCCTCCGCCGTTTGCATCGGGCTTCAACAAATTTGCCGCGCCGCCGCCAGGTATCTCGGGCGGTTCCGCCGGCGTCGCGCGGACTTCTCCGGATGGAACACCGCATCGCACACCTATATATGTAGCCGTCTCTCTTGACTATGGCAACCGGAAGATCCAAGCTTGCCAAGGCCTCACGCAGCGGCACGGTGGACCACCGTCGCCGCCATTGATTCCTAGCACACACGGTCGTTTAGGGCGAGGAGACAAATTTGAGTGCTTCTCCGGGTGCCCTGGGACGATTTCTTTGCGATGCTAGGAACTCTGATCGATGGGATGGCGGCGAATTTCTCGTCATCATGCAGCAACACCATGAATCCACCGTACGCCGTGGACCTGCTTTCCTCCGTCCTCACCATCGGTAATGTCACCTTGTCTTATCTGCCTTGACTCGGGCATAGGTTAGCACTATTTGGCTGAGGATTAGGTCGTCGGATCACCGGACGGGATCACGATGGGGCTGCGCTGCCGCGAGCCAAGTACAGCATCGGCCGGGGGAAAATCGCGTTGGGGAAGAAGCTGGGCTGGCCGTCGGATATGTGATGGATGGTCCAGATCGGAACCTAAATAGCCCTTGGTCGTATCAAATCACATTCGTCGGTTTCTAATCGGGCGTCCAAGGATAGAGCGTGGGGGCGTTAAGCCGTGGCCGTGGGATTATGATCCAGTGGCTGGGGTTGGTTATCGATTAAGAGGAGATCGGTTCTAATCGGCACCGTGTGTAGTTGATCGGAGGGCTAGAAATTGCGCATACCCCTTCACCGCGGTCACTTTCTTAAAGAGCCCCTCGAGTTTCGATGAATTAACCTGCCGTCCACCGTGGGTTAAATATGGGTCTGAGGTATTTTTATACGTCAGCCCCCGACCTTCTCGGTATTAGTGCGCCTAGTCCAGGAATTAAAGAAAATAGGAAAAAAAGATTTAGAAATTGATTTTTGAGTATAGAAATAATTGTAAAACTTGTATAATCCATAGAAAATTCATATTAAGTCCAAATTAGCCCATTCCAGTTCCTATAATTTTGTAATATTATTGTTTATCATTTAGTACAACTATTTTGACATAAAAGGCACATTAAAATTGTTATCTTAATTAATCTTATACAAAGCACATAGAATCTTTGGAAATCCATAACTTAAAATCTATAACTCCAAAATTAATAATTCTTGTTCCTATGATCTTATTTCAATATGTAGATCATTATTATGTATTTTGCATATATGTTTGGTGTAATGTTAATTTTGCCTATACACTGTTTGTTTGTAATGCTACGACTAGCGTGAGGTCACGAGTCACCTGAAGAGCAAGTTGGTACCTAGAATCTCAAGTCCCAGGCAAGTTGTGCCCTTGATCACTTCTTTTTACCCACTCATGTTCTAATTAATCATAATGAACTGCATAGGTTAATTTTGATGGGACCCAATCGGTTACCCTAGTTTGACTATCTTTATACCTTGTTCACCACTGAATTTTTGGGTAGTACCTGCTATTGCTTTATGTGGTTTTGGGTATAGAGTACATTTTATTCATGATTATACCTTTATTATCAGTTGTTATTTACTGTTCATGATAAGATCATTATGTTAATTGGAACATGGAGAACCACCCGGGAAAACAGTGCTACCACAAGGGTTTAATGGGACGCCCTTGGCCAACTAACTAGGAAAGCTAGTGGAAGACTACCTTACCCGAAAGGGGCAAGGGCAGTAGGGGAGTGGTCAGTGTAGGGAGGTCCTCGGGTTGATTTTGTTGCGATGGCGGTCAGACGAGGGATTCCTGCATTGGAGCTTCCTATAAACTGTAGCGGGTTTTCTGAAGCTAGTGGAACTTTGTAAAGGCGTCGTAGTGTTACCCTACCTCGCCTCCTCGGTAGAGGTGTATGGGATTGGCCGTCTCTTGGCAGATGGGTAACATCTTGTGGGTAAAGATGCGCAACCTCTGCAGAGTGTAAAACGGGTATACTAGCCGTGCTCACGGTCAAGAGCAACTCAGACACTCACATGATTAATTTATGGAACTAAATTCAATATGTCATATGCATTGCATTGCAGGTGATGTTGTTACTTTTGTTCTACTACTTAATTAGGTTGGTATTTACTTATACTTAGTAATTGCTAATAAAATTTTGACCAAATTTAAAAGCAATGCTTAGCTTCAACCATACTCTTTGGTAAGCCTTACACTTCACGTGAGCTCCCACCTTTGGCGAGTTCATGCACATTATTCCCCACAACTTGTTGAGCTATGAACGTATGTGAGCTCACTCTCGCTGTCTCACACCCCCCCACAGGTCAAGAACAGGTACCACAGGATGAGGCGCATGGAGGATGCTGTGATGAGTTCGTGAGAGGTCTAGGCTGTCGTCTCCCAGCCAACTTTGGGTTGCTGGACCGTTGTCTCCTTATAATGTAATTATTTATTTTGTATAGAACTCCTGTTATATAGTAAAGATGTGACATTCGATCCTATGCCATGATTCATCATATGTGTGAGACTTAGTCCCAGCACACCTGGTGATTATGTTCGCGCCTGGGTCTTGGTGCCCCAAAACCCGGGTGTGACAGAAGTGGTACCAGATGAATGTTGATTGTAGGACGAAACCTAGATAGAACTAGACAACCAATATCTACTTACCTTTACTACTCTGATTCTTTTCTAAACTTCTCTTAATCTTTTCTCATCTATTTCCGCTTTACTCTGATTACTCTTACCTTTTCACTCTAAAGACAAAAGTGGATTTCACACTTTGAAATCCTATACCTAAAGTGACTTTAGGAATAGGAGACCTACTCTTAGGAACAAAAAAATGAAAACTATTTTTGTAAATAGTTGTATGCCTGAATGTTTGTCCTTATGATAACTGTTTGGTTTGGTTCTTTGTTTGAGTGTGATGAGTTGTGGAGTAATATCCACAACTGCATCTGCATATACATATACATATAGGCATAAAAAAGTGTTATAAGATAACTATTAACTAGCCAACCTAGATTATTCCCCATTAAAAATACATCTAGCTTAATAGATCCATTTTCATCTAGTAGAGATACCTTATCCTAATAAGATACATTCTACCTTAAAAAGATTCTATCTTATTTGCCCATCTCAACCCAACCACTTCGCTTATCTCATCATGAAGTAACAACCAGGATCTAATCCAAAATTAACTAGATCTTATCCATCTAAGCTAGTCATACCAATCTAATCTAGATCCCACCTAATCTAACATGATCTAATCCAAATTGAGTTACTTAAATAAGTTAGATAATGTTGGCAACATAAATTGGGCCCTAATTCTATAAACATACCTTACCCTAAATTAATACCTTGGACTAACTCGTCCGTAAACAACAACCTAACCTACATCACAGGTTGCCTAGCTCATCTATTCCAAAAGCAAAGTAAAACTCTATTCAAACCTACCTACCTCGTGTACCCCGGCTATCCTAACTATATGTCCTTAGCCATATGTCCTTAACTCGGATGACAACTCCAAGAATAAAGGCCAAAGAAGACCAACCACATCAAAAGAAGGATAAGCATCAACTCAAGCCTTCAAAGATCAAGTTGGATCCTCAAGGGAATCAAGATCCACAATCTTGGATGGAGTCTTTCTTTACCCTACTCTTTCTTACCCAAGCCTACTCATACTTCTAGGATATCTTTTATCTTACATAATGGGGTGGCCATATATATGCCTTCCTAATCACCTGATAAATTGATATAAAAAAACCTTTTGTTACTAGAACTAATTAGAAACTGAAATCTAGACTGCAAGCCAAACTTATTGTATCCCTTTCTTACAAATCTCGAGGACGAGATTTCTCTTAAGGGGGTAGGATTTGTAAACCCCAAAATTGGTTAAAAAAATTATTGTTAGAGTCAAATATGAGAAGGAGAATAAAATAGTAATACTTAAAATAATATGGTTTATATTCACATTTGGATTTCAACTTGAGACTAGGAAACAAATGAATAATAAAATGGTGTTGAAATGGGATATTCCTCTCAGTAACGATATAATAAATATGTTTTTAGTAAAAGACCACTAGGAAAATGAAGTTATTCCTCTTTTACCTATACATTGAAAGGTACCCTTTAAAGAAATCATATCTTAATAGAAAATTAATTCTCTAAGAATAAACTATTTATGGGTGAGCTACATAGCTACAAGCATTTGCAAAAATAGGATAATAAATAAATATGTATATAAAAATATATAGTTTTGCATTCATGCTGAAGCTTTATGTTGTGCATATTATTTTGAATGAAAAACTTGAACTCAAATTTGAAATTGAGGAAGAAATAGGAAAAATAGAAAATAAAACAAAAATAAAAAAATAAAAAGGAAACAAACCACGCACTGGGCCAAATCCTCCTCTCCTCGGCCCACTCCTATTTTTTACCACACGCGCGCGGCCCAACTGGAAACCATGGGCGCTGACTGGGCGGGCCCTCGCGCCAGACTCCAAATCACGCGTGCGTGTAAACCTGGCGTTGGCTCGTGGGCTCGGCCCCGCTTGCGCGCGCCTCGCCCACTCCCACTAGCCAGTGACTTCTGGGACCCTCATGTCAGACTTGCCTCCGCCGTTGGCATTGGGCTTCAACAAATTTGCCGCGCCGCCGCCAGGTATCTCGGGCGGTTCCGCCGGCGTCGCGCGGACTTCTCCGGATGGAACACCGCATCGCACACCTATATATGTAGCCGCCTCTCCTGACTATGGCAACCGGAAGATCCAAGCTTGCCAAGGCCTCACGCAGCGGCGCGGTGGACCACCGTCGCCGCCATTGATTCCTAGCACACACGGCCGTTTACGGCGAGGAGACAAATTTGAGTGCTTCTCCGGGTGCCCTGGGACGTTTTCGTTGCGATGCTAGGAACTCTGATCGATGGGATGGCGGCAAATTTATCATCATCGCGCAGCGACACCATGAATCCACCGTACGCCGTGGACCTGCTTTCCTCCGTCCTCACCATTGGTAATGTCACCTTGTCTTATCCGCCTTGACTCGGGCATAGGTTAGCACTATTTGGCTCGAGGATTAGGTCGCCAGATCACCGGACGGGATCACGATGGGGCTGCGCTGCCGCGAGCCAAGTACAGCATCGGCCGGGGGAAAATCACGTTGGGGAAGAAGCTGGGCTGGCCGTCGGATATGTGATGGATGGTCCAGATTGGAACCTAAATAGCCCTTGGTCATATCAAATCACATCCGTCGGTTTCTAATCGGGCGTCCAAGGATAGAGCGTGGGGGCGTTAAGCCGTGGCCGTGGGATTATGATCCAGTGGCCAGGGTTGGTTATCGATTCAGAGGAGATCGGTTCTAATCAGCACCATGTGTAGTTGATCGGAGGGCTAGAAATTGCGCATACCCCTTCACCGCGGTCACTTTCTTAAAGAGTCCCTCGAGTTTCGATGAATTAACACGTCGTCCACCGTGGGTTAAATATGGGTCTAAGGTATTTTTATACGTCAGCCCCCGACCTTCTCGGCATTAGTGCGCCTAGTCCAGGAATTAAATAAAATAGGAAAAAAAGATTTAGAAATTGATTTTTGAGTATAGAAATAATTGTAAAACTTGTATAATCCATAGAAAATTCATATTAAGTCCAAATTAGCCATTCCAGTTCCTATAATTTTGTAATATTATTGTTTACCATTTAGTGCAACTGTTTTGACATAAAAGGCACATTAAAATTGTTATCTTAATTAATCTTATACAAAGCACATAGAATCTTTAGAAATCCATAACTTAAAATCTATAACTCCAAAATTAATAATTCTTGTTCCTATGATCTTATTTCAATACGTAGATTATTATTATGTATTTTGCATATATGTTTGGTGTAATGTTAATTTTGCCTATACACTGTTTGTTTGTAATGCTACGACTAGCGTGAGGTCACGAGTCACCTGAAGAGCAAGTTGGTACCTGGAATCTCAAGTCCCAGGCAAGTTGTGCCCTTGATCACTTCTTTTTACCCACTCATGTTCTAATTAATCATAATGATCTGCATAGGTTAATTTTGATGGGACCCAATCGGTTACCCTAGTTTGACTATCTTTATACCTTGTTCACCACTGAATTTTTGGGTAGTACCTGCTATTGCTTTATGCGGTTTTGGGTATAGAGTACATTTTATTCATGATTATACCTTTATTATCAGTTGTTATTTACTGTTCATGATAAGATCATTATGTTAATTGGAACATGGAGAACCACCCGGGAAAACAGTGCTACCACAAGGGTTTAATGGGACGCCCTTGGCCAACTAACTAGGAAAGCTAGTGGAAGACTACCTTACCCGAAAGGGGCAAGGGCAGTAGGGGAGTGGTCAGTGTAGGGAGGTCCTTGGGTTGATTTTGCTGTGATGGCGGTCAGACGAGGGATTCCTGCATTGGAGCTTCCTATAAACTGTAGTGGGTTTTCTGAAGCTAGTGGAACTTTGTAAAGGCCTCGTAGTGTTACCCTGCCTCGCCTCCTCGGTAGAGGTGTATGGGTTTGGCCGTCTCTTGGCAGATGGGTAACATGACTTGTGGGTAAAGATGCGCAACCTCTGCAGAGTGTAAAACTGGTATACTAGTCGTGCTCACGGTCAAGAGCAGCTCGGACACTCACATGATTAATTTATGGAACTAAATTCAATATGTCATATGCATTGCATTGCAGGTGATGTTGTTACTTTTGTTCTACTACTTAATTAGGTTGGTATTTACTTATACTTAGTAATTGCTAATAAAATTTTGACCAACTTTAAAAGCAATGCTCAGCTTCAACCATCCTCTTTGGTAAGCCTTACACTTCACGTGAGCTCCCACCTTTGGCGAGTTCATGCACATTATTCCCCACAACTTGTTGAGCTATGAATGTATGTGAGCTCACTCTTGCTATCTCATACCCCCCCACAGGTCAAGAACAGGTACCACAGGATGAGGCGCATGGAGGATGCTGTGACGAGTTCGTGAGAGGTCTAGGTCGTCGTCTCCCAGTCAACTTTGGGTTGCTGGACCGTTGTCTCCTTATAATGTAATTATTTATTTTGTATAGAACTCCTGTTATATAGTAAAGATGTGACATTCGATCCTGTGCCATGATTCATCATATGTGTGAGACTTGGTTCCAGCACACCTGGTGATTATGTTCGCGCCCGGGTCTTGGTGCCCCAAAACCCGGGTGTGACATCAGGTGAGATTGCAGCGTGGGTGAGTTCAAGCCATAGATCATGGATCGGGTGGCTGTAATTGAAACCAAGTGTAACCCTTTGTTCTTCTAATCAGGACCGTAAGATTTAGATCGGACAACCCACAACAGAGGATACCCCTTCGACCAAACGTTTTTACAAAAGAGTCTGTTCAAGTTGCGATAGCTTTGTAATAAAATTGTCTATGCGGTAACAACATTATTCATATCCTATCTCATATTTTTATAATTACATATTTGTTTAACCTATGTCTATTGAATTCCCTTTTCTAATCTAAGTTAATGTGGCACTTTAATTTGACTAAAATATTATTTAGTTATAACTTAGATTAAAATTGAAATAGAACCTACAGACTCATAGCGACGCGTAGAATATTATTGTGTGGTTTGTTTCCATCTTTGTTGTAATGTTATTTTTAATCATTGTTTGCCTATATATATGTTTTGCAGCAAGAAGAAGCGAGCTTACGAGCAACCTGAAACCCAACTTAGAGAAATACCTAGAATCACAAGTAAAAGACAAGTTGTGTCCTTGATCATGTTCTTTGACCTAATAATGTTCATGATTCTGTTAATCACTGTGGCACTGTTAGGCTTAAAGTGGTGGGACCTAATAGGTTACCTAGTTTTGTTTACCCTACATCTTACATACTAATGAATTATTGGGTAGTCTTGCTAGTGCTCTACCTGGTGTTTGGGAACATGGAGCTTAACCTGAGGATACTTATGAATTATGATCATGTTTTATTATGATATATTGCTGGATTATTTATTATTGTGCATAAGAAGATCATTTTGTTAATCGGAACATGGAGCTTAACGTGAGAAAACAGTGGTACCACTAGGGTGGAATGGAATGCAATAGGCCAATTAATTAGGATAGCTAGTGAGGGATTACCTTACCAGAAAGGGGTAAGCGAGGAGGTGTCGCTATAGAGTATAGTGATGGCTATAATTACTGCAATGGTGTTACAGACTGTGGAACTTTGTAAAGGCCTCGTAGTTAATCTCTAGCCATTCACCTTGGAAGTGAATATGGGCCATGCAAACCCTAGCTATTGATGTGCTTGAATGCTTGTTCTTATGATAAATCCCTGATTTGCTTCTTAGTTTGAATGGAAAGTGTTGTGGAGTTATGTCCTTAAAATATCTTATATACATAGTATAGAATAGTTAGGTAATTAGCGCCTAGAGTAACTTGGCCATATACAACTACCTGAATTACATGTTCCAAACACCCTGATAAGTTGCATAATCAGTCTAACCCAACCTAAAAGCAAAGTAAATAAAATATTGCTCTGTCTCATGTAGCCTATTCTACCCATAGCTATCTTAACCATATATCTCTAACCCTAGATGGTAAATACCAGAGCCAGAGATGCAATAGTTCAACCTACCCAAGTTTGACCAAGAAGAGGAAGAACCAATCAAGATTTGAAAATGAGTCAGAATTGAAAGCTCCCTTGTGGGTTTTGGTGGTTTGGATGATAACTAAATGGAAGGACTAACATGTGTGTTAAGTGTTGGACAGGTGCTTAGTGCAAAGCTTGTAGAGTTTACCACAAGAGATCAAGTGTGATGGTCTAGAGGCTGAGATGAATATGGACAATGGACATCACAAGCTAAGTGAAGGCGAACATTGCTTATGTGAGACTCAGTGTGCATAACTTGGAGTTAAATGGTCATTCCAAGGATGGAGGCAAGTAGAGCTTTGAGGTACCGTGTGTACATGAGAAGGTCAAGGAGGCCGAGGCACCCAAAGCCAGGGGTGAAGAAGAAGATTTGCAAAGTCAAGGATTGATTGAGTTGAGAAGAGCTATGGTGTATCGAGGATCATGACTTAAGGGCGTGACTTACAACCAATGAGATAATACATATGGTTATGTGGTGTAAGTCATAAGGCTCAAGATAAAGTTCAAGAAGTGAACAAGATCACTAGAAGGAGGAGTAGTGTCAAAGCCAGAACCTGGAAGCAATCTAGAAGAGCTAAGTTTACCTTGACCTTTAGTTTGGGTTATTCCTGTGTTTGGTTATGTTCTATGTGACCATTGCAGGGTGTTGGAGCTCATAGATGCCAATAATGATCAATTCATGAAGACTTGGAGTTTTGAAGTCCAACATTGACCTCAAACAGGCCAAAAAGGGCAGACGATGAAAATGTTAATTATGCATAGTTTGTGTCACACACAAATTTAAGGGGCAAACATGGGTGCGTCTCAAATGTGTGCTAGGATCAAGTCTCACACATATGATGACTCATGGTACAGAAACGAATGTCACGTCTTTAATATATAATGGAGTTCTGTACAAAATAGTAAAATAATTACATCATACGAAGACAACGATCCAGCAACCACAAATGACTGGGAGACGACGGCTTAGACCTCTCATGAACTCATCGCGACATCCTTCCTGCTCCTCATTGAAAGTTGCCTAGATGGGGGTGAATAGGTATAATCTGAAATTTACAACTTAAAACACAAGATACGAGCCGGGGTTAGCGTTAGAATTAAATCCGAGTCCGATAGAGAGGGGGGAAAACAAATCAACCAAGAAATAAAGTGGATGAACACGGTGATTTGTTTTATTGAGGTTCGGTTCTAAAGAACCTAGTCCCCGTTGAGGTGGTCACAAAGACCGGATCTCTTTCAACCCTTTCCCTCTCCCAAACGGTCACTTAGACCGAGTGAGCCTTCTTCCTTAATCTGACGGGTCACTTAGACCCCTCAAGGACCACCACACAATTTGTGTCTCTTGCCTTGCTTACAAAGCACTTGAGAGTAAGAATTGAAAAGAAAAAAGAAGGCCAAGCCAAGCAAACAAGACCAACAAATGAACACAAGAGATCCTCTCACAAGTCCTAATGCACTAGAGTTGATTCGGGGACTTTGAGTGGATCGATCACTTTGATTGTGTCTTGAAGTGGAGGCTATTGCTCTTGTATTGAATGCAATGTTCAGAATGCTTGGATGCTTGGTGTTGTGGTGGTTGGGGGGTATTTATAGCCCTCAACCACCAAATGGTCGTTGGGGAAGGCTGCTGTCGATGGGCGCACCGGACAGGTCCTGTAGACTGTTCGGTGCGCCGCCATGTCACCCAACCGTTAGGGTTCGGGAGCAGTTGACCGTTGGAGGCTTTGTCCTCATGCGGCACCGGACAGTCCGGTGCGCCTCTGACTTCTGCTCTGACTTCTGGCGTGCACTGTTTGCGCACTGTTCACGCGTCAGAGTCGACCATTAGCGCTGGAGAGTCGTTGCTCGCTGACTCACAGGACAGTCTGGTGGTACACCGGACAGTTCGGTGAATTATAGCAGAGCGCGCCTGCGAAAACCCGAGAGTGGCTGGTTTGAGTTGTACGGTTCTAGTGCACTGGACACTGTCCGGTGGCACACCGGACAGTCCGGTGCGCCGTTTCTCAGCACACTCAAGTTTCTTTTGCTCCTTTGTATTTGATCCCTAACTTGAATATTTATTGGTTTGTGTTGAACCTTTATGCACCTGTAGAACATGTATTCTAGAGCAAACTAGTTAGTCTATATATTTGGTTTGGGCATTCAACCACCAAAATTAATTGTGGGAAAAGGTTAACCCTATTTCCCTTTCAATCTCCCCCTTTTTGGTGATTGATTCCAACACAAACCTAAGCAAATATATAAAGTGCAGAAATGAACTAGTTTGCATAAGGTAAGTGCATAGGTTACTTAGAATTAAACCAATTTATAATCTTACTAGATATGAATGGATTGCTTTCTTTCATTTAACATTTTGGACCATATTTGCACCACTTGTTTTGTTTTTGCAAATCATTTGGAAAATCTTTTCAAAGTATTTTGCAAATAGTCAAAGGTATATGAATGAGATTGCAAGAAGTATTTTCAAGATTTGAAATTTCTTCCCCTGTTTCAAATGCTTTCCCTTTGACTAATCAAAATTCCCCCTGAATGAAATTCTCCTCTTAGTTTTCAAGAGGGTTTCAATAGATACCAACTTTGAAAAACTACCTTTAAATATACCAATTGAAAAGATTGTCATAACAAGATACCAATTGAAGTTTAGCACTATACCAATTGAGATTTTGCTTTCTCAAGATAAGGATATCAATTGATACATTGAAAATTAAAGCTTCATTCGTGATACCTATTGAAAAACAAACATACCAAATAAATCTTCATTTCGAAATTTTTGAAATTGGTGGTGCGATCCGTTTGCTTTGGGCTTAATATTTTCTCCCCCTTTGGCATTAATTGCCAAAAACGAAGACTATGAGAGCCCTTTTTATATTTTCTCCCCCATTGATAAAGAAAATGTGAGTGAAAGAGTATACCAAGCGGAGAGATGACGGAATACCGGCAAAGGGTAGAAAATACCGATGGAGTTGAGTGGAAGCGATGTCTTTGCCGAATACTCCATTTCCCTTTCAATTTAAGATTTAATACAAAAGATGATCATTGAACCATATTAGTCTTAGCTTAGGCACAAGAAGAATAAGAAATATGTATATGTGCCAAATGAAAGAGACATGATCAAAGATATATAAAATAGCTATGTGTGCAATGTTTCAATCAAAATTCCGAGAATCAAGAATATTCAGCTCATTCCTAAGTTTGCTAAAGGTTTTCTCATCTAAAGGCTTGGTAAAGATATCGGCTAATTGTTCTTTGGTGCTAACATAAGCAATTTCGATATCCCCCTTTGTTGGTGATCTCTCAAAAAGTGATACTGAATGTCTATGTGCTTAGTGCGGCTGTGTTCAACGGGATTATCCGCCATGCGGATTGCACTCTCATTGTCACATAGGAGAGGGACTTTGCTCAATTTGTAGCCATAGTCTCTAAGGGTTTGCCTCATCCAAAGTAAATGCGCACAGCAATGGCGTGCGACAATGTACTCGACTTCGGTGGTGGAAAGAGCTACTGAGTTTTGTTTCTTTGAAGTCCAAGACACCAGGGATCTCCCCAGAAACTGACAAGTCCCTAATGTGCTCTTCCTATCAATTTTACACCCAGCCCAATCGGCATCGGAATATCCTATTAAATCAAAAGTAGATCCCTTGGGGTACCAAAGTCCAAACTTAGGAGTATAAACTAAATATCTCATGATTCTTTTCACAGCCCTAAGGTGAACTTCCTTAGGATCGGCTTGGAACCTTGCACACATGCATAGGGAAAGCATAATTTTCGGCTGAGATGCACATAAATAGAGTAAAGATCCTATCGTCGACCGGTATACCTTTTGATCTACGGACTTACCTCCCGTGTCGAGGTCGAGATGCCCATTTGTTCCCATGGGTGTCTTGATGGGCTTGGCATCCTTCATTTCAAACATGTTAAGTATGTCTTGAATGTACTTTGTTTGGCTGATGAAGGTGCCGTCTTGGAGTTGCTTGACTTGAAATCCTAGGAAATACTTCAACTCCCCCATCATAGACATCTCGAATTTTTTGTATCATGATCCTACTAAACTTTTCACAAGTAGATTTGTTAGTAGACCCAAATATGATATCATCAACATAAATTTGGCATACAAACAAATCTTTTGCAATAGTTTTAGTAAAGAGTGTAGGATCGACTTTTCTGACTTTGAAGCCATTAGTGATAAGAAAATCTCACAGGCATTCATACCATGCTCTTGGGGCTTGCTTGAACCCATAAAGCGCCTTTGAGAGTTTATACACATGGTTAGGGTACTTACTATCTTCAAAGTCGGGAGGTTGCTCAACATAGACCTCTTCCTTGATTGGTCCATTGAGGAAGGCACTTTTCACGTCCATTTGATAAAAGCTTAAAGCCATGGTAAGTAGCATAGGCAAGTAATATACGAATTGACTCAAGCCTAGCTATGGGAGCATAAGTTTCATCAAAGTCCAAACCTTCGACTTGTGAATAACCTTTGGCCACAAGTCGGGCTTTGTTCCTTGTCACCACACCATGCTCATCTTGCTTGTTGCGGAATACCCACTTGGTACCTACAATATTTTGGTTAGGACATGGAACTAAATGCCATACCTCATTCCTCGTGAAGTTATTGAGCTCCTCTTGCATGGCCAACACCCAATCCGGATCTCTTATTGCATCCTCCACCCTGTATGGCTCAATAGAGGACACAAAAGAGTAATGCCCACAAAAATGTGCAACTCGAGATCTAGTAGTTACCCCCTTATGAATGTCACCGAGGATGGAGTTGACGGGGTGATCTCGTTGAATTGCTTGGTGGACTCTTGGGTGTGGCGGTCTTTGACCCTGTATTTCTTGATCATCTTCCTTGTCTTTATCATTATCGTCTCTCCCTTGATCATTGTCCTCCTCTTGAGGTGGCTCATCCTCTTGATCTTCATTTTCATCATCTTGAGTCTGATCCTCATCTTGAGTAGGTGGAGATGCTTGCATGGAAGATAACGGTTGATCTTGTCCTTGTGTGGACTCTTCGGATTCCTTAGGACACACATCCCCAATGAACATGTTCCTTAGCGCAACGCATGGAGCCTCTTCATCATCTAATTCATCAAGATCAACTTGCTCCACTTAGGAGCCATTAGTCTCATCAAACACAGTGTCACAAGAAACCTCAACTAATCCAGTGGATTTGTTGAAGACTTTATATGCCCTTGTATTTGAGTCATATCCTAGTAAAAAGCCTTCTACAGCCTTAGGAGCAAATTTAGATTTTCTACCTCTTTTGATAAGAATAAAACATTTGCTTCCAAAGACTCTAAAATATGAAACATTGGGCTTTTACCGTGAGGAGTTTCTATGATATCTTCTTGAGGATTCAGTGAAGACATAACAGGTTGATGGAGTAGCAGGCGGTGTTAATCGCCTCAGCCCAAAACAGGCCCGATGTCTTGTACTCATCAAGCATGGTCCTTGCCATATCCAGTAGAGTTCTATTCTTCCTCTCCACTACACCATTTTGTTGAGGTGTGTAGGGAGAAGAGAACTCATGCTTGATGCCCTCATCCTCAAGAAAGCCTTCGATTTGTGAATTCTTGAACTCCGTCCTATTATTGCTTCTTATATTTTTTATCCTTAATCTGAACTCGTTTTGAGCCCGTATTAAGAACCCCTTTAAGGTCTCTTGGGTTTTTGATTTTTCCTGCAAAAAGAATACCCAAGTGAAGCGAGAATAATCATCCACAATAACAAGACAGTACTTACTCCCGCCGATGCTTATGTAAGCTATCGGGCCAAATAAATCCATGTGGAGTAACTCGAGCGGCCTGTCAGTTGTCATGATGTTCTTGTGTGGATGATGGGCGCCAACTTGCTTTCCTGCTTGTCATGCACTACAAACACTGTCTTTCTTAAAATAAACATTTGTTAGTCCCAAAATGTGTTCTCCCTTTAGAAGCTTGTGAAGATTCTTCATTCCAACATGGGCTAGTCGGCAATGCCAGAGCCAACCTATATTAGTCTTAGCAATTAAACAAGTGTTGAGTTCAGCGGTGTTCTCATTAAAATCAACTAAATATAGCTGACCCTCCAACACTCCCTTAAATGCTATTGAATCGTCACTTCTTCTAAAGACAGTAACACCTATATCTGTAAAAAGACAGTTGTAGCCCATTTTGCATAATTGAGAAACAGAAAGCAAATTGTAATCTAAAGAATCTACAAGAAAAACATTGGAAATAGAATGGTCAGGTGATATAGCAATTTTACCCAAGCCTTTGACCAAACCTTGATTTCCATCCCCGAATGTGATAGCTCGTTGGGGATCTTGGTTTTTCTCATAGGATGAGAACATTCTCTTCTCCCCTGTCATGTGGTTTGTACATTCGCTATCAATTATCCAACTTGAACCCCCGGATGCATAAACCTGCAAAACAATTTAGGTCTTGTTCTTAGGTACCCAAATAGTCTTGGGTCCTTTGACGTTAGAAACAAGCACCTTGGGTACCCAAACATAAGTCTTTGGGCTCTTGTGTTTGCTCCCAACATATTTGGCAACTATTTTGCATGATTTGTTAGTTAAAACATAAGATGCATCAAAAATCTTAAATGAAATATTATGCTCATTTGATGCATCAGGTGTTTTCTTTTTAGGCATTTTAACATGTGTAGAATGCCTAGAGCTAGAAGCCTTATTTTTATACATAAATGCATCATGAGAAATAGTGTGAGGTTTCCTAGCATGAATTCTCCTAATTTTGTGCTCAGGATAATTAGCAGGATATAAAATGTAGCCCTCATTATCCTGAACCATGGGAGCCTTGCCCTTTTACAAAAATTAGCCAATCTTTTAGGGGCATTAAGCTTGACATTTCTCCCCTGTTGGAAACCAATGCCATCCTTAATGCTAGGGCGTCTCCCATTATAGAGCATGCTTCTAGCAAATTTAAACTTTTCATTTTCAAGTTCATGCTCATTGATTTTAGCAGTTAATTTGGCTATATGATCATTTTGTTGTTTAATCATGGCAAGGTGATCATTTATAGCATCAACATTAACATCTCTACATCTAGTACAAATAGAAACATGTTCGACAGTTGAAAGTCGCCTAGAGGGGGGTGAATAGGGCGAAACTGAAATTTACAAAGTTAATCACAACTACAAGTCGGGTTAGCGTTAGAAATATAATGCGAGTCCGAGAGAGGGCGTAAAAACAAATCGCAAGTGAAAAAGAAGTGAGACACAAGGATTTGTTTTACTGAGGTTCGGTTCTCTCAAACCTACTCCGCGTTGAGGTGGTCACAAAGACCAGGTCTTTTTCAACCCTTTCCCTCTCCCAAACGGTCCCTCCGACTGAGTGAGCTTCTCTTCTCAATCAAACAGGAAACAAACTTCCCGACAAGGACCACCACACAATTGGTGTCTCTTGCCTTGATTACAATTGAGATGATCGCAAGAAAGAATGAGAAAAAGAAGCAATCCAAGCGCAAGAGCTCAAATGAACACAACAATCACTCTCTCTAATCACTAAAGCTTTGAGTGGAATTGGGAGAGGATTTGATCTCTTTGGTGTGTCTAGAATTGAATGCTAGAGCTCTTGTAAGTGGTTGGAAGGTGGAAAACTTGGATGCCATTGAATGTGGGGTGGTTGGGGTATTTATAGCCCCAACCACCAAAAGTGGCCGTTGGGAGACTGTCTGTCGCATGGCGCACCGGACAGTCCGGTGCGCCACCGGACACTGTCCGGTGCGCCAGCCACGTCACCTGGCCGTTGGGTTCCGACCGTTGGAGCTCTGTCTTGTGGGCCCACCTGGCTGTCCGGTGGCGCACCGGACAGGCCCTGTAGGCTGTCCGGTGTACCACCCGCGCGTGCACTGCTCCTCTGCGCGCGCTGGCGCGCATTTAATGCGTTGCAGTCGACCATTGTGCGCGAAGTAGCCGTTGCTCCGCTGGCTCACCGGACAGTCCGGTGTTACACCGGACAGTCCGGTGAATTTTAGCGGAGCGGATTCCCGAAGCTGGCGAGTTCAGAGTCGCTCTCCCCTGGGGCACCGGACAGTGTCCGGTGGTGCACTGGACAGTCCAGTGAATTATAGCAAAGCGCCTCTGAGATTTCCCGAAGGTGAAGAGTTCAGCTTGGAGTCCCCTGGTGCACTGGACAGTCCGGTGCGCCAGACCAGGGCAGCCTTCGGTTGTCCCTTGCTCTCTTTGTTTGAACCCATTCTTGGTCTTTTTATTGACTTTTTGTGAACATTTTGCACCTGTAGAACTTATAGACTAGAGCAAACTAGTTAGTCCAATTATTTGTGTTGGGCAATTCAACCACCAAAATCAATTAGGAAATAGGTGTAAGCCTAATTCCATTTCAATCTCCCCCTTTTTGGTGATTGATGCCAACACAAACCAAAGCAAGTATAGAAGTGCATAATTGAACTAGTTTGCATATTTGTAAGTGCAAGGGTTACTTAGAATTGAGCCAATAGAAAATCATAAGATATGCATGGATTGTTTCTTTATAATTTTAACATTTTGGACCACGCTTGCACCACATGTTTTGTTTTTGCAAATTCTTTTTTAAAATCTTTTCAAAGACATTTTGCAACTAGTCAAAGGTAAATGAGTAAGATTTTTGAGAAGCATTTATAAGATTTGAAAATTTCTCCCCTGTTTCAAATGCATTTCCTTTGACTAAACAAAACTCCCCCTCAATAAAAACTTCCTCTTAGTGTTCAAGAGGGTTTTAAGACATCAATTTTGAAAATATTACTTTCTCCCCCTTTTGAACACAATGAGATACCAATTTGAAAATCATAAGTTTTAAAATTTGGTGGTGGTGCGGTCCTTTTGCTTTGGGCTTAATACTCTCTCCCCCTTTGGCATGAATCGCCAAAAACGGATGTTTGAGTGAAATATAAGCCCTTTTATGAACTACTTTCTCCCCCTTTGGTAAACAAATAATATGAGTGAAGATTATACCAAAAGACGGAGAGATGCTCAGAGCGACGGCGAAGGATGAGTGATGGAGTGGAGTGGAAGCCTTTGTCTTCGCCGAAGACTCAAATTCCCTTTTAAAGTACCTATGACTTGGTTTGAAATATATTTGAAAACACATTAGTCATAGCATATAAAAGGGACATGATCAAAGGTAGAGTAATGATCTATGTATGCAAGACATCAAAAGAAATTCCTAGAATCAAGAATATTTAGCTCATGCCTAAGTTTGTTAAACGTTTGTTCATCTAATGGCTTGGTAAAGATATTGGCTAATTGATCTTTAGTATTAATGTATGCAATCTCGATATCTCCCTTTTGTTGGTGATCCCTTAAGAAGTGATACCGAATGACTATGTGTTTAGTGCGGCTACGCTCAACGGGATTATCCGCCATGCGGATTGCACTCTCATTATCACATAGAAGAGGAACTTTGGTTAATTTGTAACCATAGTCCCTAAGGGTTTGCCTCATCCAAAGTAGTTGCACGCAACAATGGCCTGCGGCAATGTACTCAGCTTCGGTGGTAGAAAGAGCTACAGAATTTTGCTTCTTTGAAGCCCAAGACACCAAGGATCTTCCCAAGAACTGGCAAGTCCCCGATGTGCTCTTTCTATTAATTTTACACCCTGCCCAATCGGCATCCGAATAACCAATTAAATCAAATGTGGATCCCCTAGGATACCAAAGCCCAAACTTAGGAGTATAAGCCAAATATCTCAAGATTCGTTTTACGGCCGTAAGGTGAGCTTCCTTAGGGTCGGCTTGAAATCTTGCACACATGCATACGGAAAGCATAATGTCCGGTCGAGATGCACATAAATAGAGTAATGAACCTATCATCGACCGGTATACCTTTTGATCTACGGATTTACCTTCCGTGTCGAGGTCGAGATGCCCATTGGTTCTCATGGGTGTCGTGATGGGCTTGCCATCCTTCATCCCAAACTTGTTTAGAATGTCTTGAGTATACTTCGTTTGGCTAATGAAAGTGCCCTCTTGGAGTTGCTTCACTTGAAATCCTAAGAAATACTTCAACTCCCCCATCATTGACATCTCGAATTTCTGTGTCATGATCCTACTAAATTCTTCACATGTAGATTCGTTAGTAGACCCAAATATAATATCATCAACATAAATTTGGCATACAAACAAATTATTGTCAAGAGTTTTAGTGAATAGAGTAGGATCGGCCTTTCCGACTTTGAAGCCATTAGCAATAAGGAAATCTCTTAGGCATTCATACCATGCTCTTGGGGCTTGCTTGAGCCCATAAAGCGCCTTAGAGAGCCTATAGACATGGTTAGGGTACTCACTGTCTTCAAAGCCGGGAGGTTGCTCAACATAGACCTCTTCCTTGATTGGTCCATTGAGGAAGGCACTCTTCACGTCCATTTGGTAAAGCTTGAAGCCATGGTAAGTAGCATAGGCTAATAATATACGAATTGACTCAAGCCTAGCTACGGGTGCATAGGTTTCACCAAAATCCAAACCTTCGACTTGGGAGTATCCCTTGGCCACAAGTCGAGCTTTGTTCCTTGTCACCACACCATGCTCATCTTGCTTGTTGTGGAAGACCCATTTGGTTCCGAATCTTGAAGTGCTTCCTCTACCCTGTGTGGCTCAATAGAGGAAACAAAAGAGTAATGCTCACAAAAATGTGCAACACGAGATCTAGTGGTTACCCCCTTATGAATGTCGCCGAGGATGGTGTCGACGGGGTGATCTCGTTGGATTGCTTGGTGGACTCTTGGGTGTGGCGGTCTTGGTTCTTCATCCTCCTTGTATTGATCATTTACATCTCCCCCTTGATCATTGCCGTCATCTTGAGGTGGCTCATCTTTTTGATCTTCTCCTTCATCAACTTGAGCCTCATCCTTATTTTGAGTTGTTGGAGATGCTTGCGTGGAGGAGGATGGTTGATCTTGTGCATTTGGAGGCTCTTCGGATTCCTTAGGACACACTTCCCCAATGGACATGTTCCTTAGCGCGATGCACGGAGCCTCTTCATCACCTATCTCATCAAGATCAACTTGCTCTACTTGAGAGCCGTTAGTCTCATCAAACACAATGTCACAAGAAACTTCAACTAGTCCTGAGGACTTGTTAAAGACTCTATATGCCCTTGTGTTTGAATCATATCCTAGTAAAAAGCCTTCTACAGTCTTAGGAGCAAATTTAGATTTTCTACCTCTTTTAACAAGAATAAAGCATTTGCTTCCAAAGACTCTAAAATAGGAAATATTGGGCTTTTTACCGATTAGGAGTTTGTATGATGTCTTCTTGAGGATTCGGTGTAGATACAACCGGTTGATGGCGTAGCAGGCGGTGTTAACTGCCTCGGTCCAAAACCGATCCGAATTCTTGTATTCATCAAGCATGGTCCTTGCCATGTCTAATAGAGTTCGATTCTTCCTCTCCACTACACCATTTTGTTGTGGGGTGTAGGGAGAAGAGAACTCATGCTTGATGCCCTCCTCCTCAAGGAAGCCTTCAATTTGAGAGTTCTTGAACTCCGTTCCATTGTCGCTTCTTATTTTATTGATCCTTAAGCCGAACTCATTTTGAGCCCGTCTCAAGAATCCCTTTAAGGTCTCTTGGGTTTGAGATTTTTCCTGCAAAAAGAATACCCAAGTGAAGCGAGAATAATCATCCACAATAACTAGACAGTACTTACTCCCGCCGATGCTTATGTAAGCAATCGGGCCGAATAGATCCATGTGTAGGAGCTCCAGTGGCCTGTCAGTCGTCATGATGTTCTTATGCGGATGATGAACACCAACTTGCTTCCCTGCTTGGCATACGCTACAAATCTTGTCTTTCTCAAAATGAACATTTGTTAATCCTATAATGTGCTCTCCCTTTAGAAGCTTATGAAGATTCTTCATTCCAACATGGGCTAGTCGGCGGTGCCAGAGCCAACCCATGTTAGTCTTAGCAATTAAGCAAGTGTCGAGTTCAGCTCTATCAAAACCTACCAAGTATAGCTGACCCTCTAACACTCCCTTAAATGCTATTGAATATCACTCCTTCTAAAGATAGTGACACCTACATCAGTAAATAGACAGTTGTAGCCCATTTGACATAATTGGGAAACGGAAAGCAAGTTATAATCTAAAGAATCTACAAGAAAAACATTGGAAATAGAATGGTCAGGAGATATAGCTATTTTACCCAAACCTTTGACCAAACCTTGGTTTCCATCCCCGAATGTGATAGCTCGTTGGGGATCTTGGTTTTTCTCATAGGAGGAGAACATTTTCTTCTCCCCTGTCATGTGGTTTGTGCACCCGCTATCGATGATCCAACTTGAGCCCCCGGATGCATAAACCTACAAAACAAGTTTAGTTCTTGATTTTAGGTACCCAAACAGTTTTGGATCCTTTAGCATTAGAGACAAGAACTTTGGGTACCCAAACACAAGTTTTGGAGCTCTTGTGTTTGCCCCCAATATACTTGGCAACTACCTTGCCTGATTTGTTGGTTAGCACATAAGAAGCATCAAAAGTTTTAAATGAAATGTTATGATCATTTGATGCAGTAGGAGTTTTCTTCTTAGGCAACTTAGCACGGGTTGGTTGCCTAGAGCTAGATGTCTCACCCTTATACATGAAAGCATGATTAGGGCCAGAGTGAGACTTCCTAGAATGAATTCTCCTAATTTTATGCTCGGGATAACTAGCAGGGTACAAAATGTAACCCTCGTTATCCTGAGGCATGGGAGCCTTGCCCTTAACAAAGTTGGATAATTTCTTAGGAGGGGCATTAAGTTTGACATTGTCTCCCTTTTGGAAGCCAATGCCATCCTTGATGCCAGGGCGTCTCCCACTATAGAGCATGCTTCTAGCAAATTTAAACTTTTCATTTTCTAAGTCATGCTCATTTATTTTAGCATTAAGTTGAGCTATGTGATCATTTTGTTTCTTAATTAAAGCTAGATGGTCATGGATAGCATCAATATTAATGTCTCTACATCTAGTGCAAATGGAAGTATGCTCAACGGTAGATGTAGAGGGTTTGCAAGATTTTAATTCTATAACCTTAGCATGTAATATATCATTTTCACTTCTAAGGTTAGAAATAGTAACATTGCAATCATCAAAATCTTTAGCCTTAGCAGTCAATTTTTCATTTTCACTTCTAAGGCTAGCAAGAGAATCATTCAATTCTTCAATCTTAGCAAGTAAATCAACATTATCATCTCTAAGATTGGGAATTGAAACATTACAAACATTAGAATCAACCTTAGCAATAAGTTTAGCATTTTCATTTCTAAGGTTGGCAATAGTATCATGGCATGTGCTTAGCTCACTAGATAATTTTTCACATTTTTCTACTTCTAGAGCATAAGCATTCTTAACCTTAACATGCTTCTTATTTTCCTTAATTAGGAAGTCCTCTTGAGAGTCCAAGAGATCATCCTTCTCATGAATAGCACTAATTAATTCATTTAGTTTTTCTTTTTGTTGCATGTTTAGGTTGGCAAAAAGGGTACGCAAATTATCCTCCTCATCACTAACATTATCCTCATCACTAGAGGTTTCATATTTAGTGGAGGATTTTGATTTTACCTTCTTCCTTTTGCCGTCCTTTGCCATGAGGCACTTGTGGTCGACGTTGGGGAAGAGGAGGCCCTTGGTGACGGCGATGTTGGCGACGTCCTCGTCGGAGGAGGAGTCGGTGGAGCTCTCGTCGGAGTCCCACTCGCGGCACACATGGGCATTGCCGCCCTTCTTCTTGTGGTACCTCTTCTTTTCCTTTCTTCTCCCCTTCTTGTCGTCGCCCCTATCACTGTCACTAGAAATAGGACATTTGGCAATAAAGTGACCGGGCTTACCACACTTGTAGCAAACCTTCTTGGAGCGGGGCTTGTAATACTTCCCCCTCCTTTGCTTGAGGATTTGGCGGAAACTCTTGATGATGAGCGCCATTTCCTCGTTGTCGAGCTTGGAGGCGTCGATGGGTTGTCTACTTGATGTAGACTCCTCCTTTTTCTCCTCCGTCGCCTTGAGTGCGACCTGTTGTGCTTCGGACGTGGGGGGCCATCTAGCTCGATAATTTTCTTTGAGCCTTTGATCATCAACTCAAAGCTCACAAAATTACCTATTACTTCCTCGGGAGTCATTAGTGTATATATAGGATTTCCTCGAATTAATTGAACTTGCGTAGGATTAAGAAATACGAGGGATCTTAGAATAACCTTGACCATCTCATGGTCATCCCATTTTGTGCTCCCGAGGTTGCGCACTTGGTTGACCAAGGTCATCAAGCGGTTGTACATGGTTTGAGGATCCTTGCCTTGGTTGAGTCGGAACCGACCGAGCTCCCCCTCGATTGTCTCCCGCTTGGTGATTTTGGTCACCTCATCTCCTTCGTGCGCGGTCTTGAGTACGTCCCAAATTTCCTTGGCGCTCTTTAATCCTTGCACCTTGCTATACTCCTCTCGACTTAAAGAGGCGAGGAGTATAGTGGTGGCTTGGGAGTTAAAGTGCCGGATTTGGGCGACCTCGTCCGAATCATAGTCTTCATCCCTAGGTGATGGTACCTGTACTCCAATCTCAACAACATCCCAAATGCTAGTGTGGAGTGAGGTTAGATGATGCCTCATTTTATCACTCCACATATTATAATCTTCACCATCAAACATAGGTGGTTTGCCTAATGGGACGGAAAGTAATGAAGTACGTTTGGAAATCTGAGGATAGCGTAGGGGAATCTTACTAAACTTCTTGCGCTCATGGTGCTTAGAAGTAATGGATGGCGTGTCGGAGCCGGAGGTGGAAGGTGATGAAGAATCGGTCTCGTAGTAGACCACTTTCCTCATCTTCTTTTTCTTGTCGCCACTCCGATGCGACTTGTGGGAAGAGGATTTCTTCTCCTTCCCCTTCCCCTTGTTGCGAGACTCTTCCGATGAAGCCTTCCTGTGGCTTGTAGTGGGCTTGTCGCCGGTCTCCATCTCCCTCTTGGCGTGATCTCCCGACATCACTTCGAGCAGTTAGGCTCTAATGAAGCACCGGGCTCTGATACCAATTGAAAGTCGCCTAGAGGGGGGTGAATAGGGCGAAATTGAAATTTACAAAGTTAATCACAACTATAAGTCGAGTTAGCGTTAGAAATATAATGCGAGTCCGAGAGAGGGCGTAAAAACAAATCACAAGCTAAAAAGAAGTGGGACACAAGGATTTGTTTTACCGAGGTTCGGTTCTCTCAAACCTACTCCCCCTTGAGGTGGTCACAAAGATCGGGTCTTTTTCAACCCTTTCCCTCTCTCAAATGGTCCCTCCGACCGAGTGAGCTTCTCTTCTCAATCAAACGAGAAACAAACTTCCCCACAAGGACCACCACACAATTGGTGTCTCTTGCCTTGATTACAATTGAGATGATCGCAAGAAAGAATGAGAAAAAGAAGCAATCCAAGCGCAAGAGCTCAAATGAACACAACAATCACTCTCTCTAATCACTAAAGCTTTGAGTGGAATTGGGAGAGGATTTGATCTCTTTGGTGTGTCTAGAATTGAATGCTAGAGCTCTTGTAAGTGGATGGAAGGTGGAAAACTTGGATGCCATTGAATGTGTGGTGGTTGGGGTATTTATAGCCCCAACCACCAAAAGTGGCCGTTGGGAGACTGTCTGTCGCATGGCGCACCGGACAGTCCGGTGCACCACTGGACACTGTCCGGTGCGCCAACCACGTCACCTGGCCGTTGGGTTCCGACCGTTGGAGCTCTGTCTTGTGGGCCCGTCTGGCTGTCCGGTGGCGTACCGGACAGGCCCTGTAGGCTGTCCGGTGTACCACCCGCGCGTGCACTGCTCCTCTGCGCGCGCTGGTGCACATTTAATGCGTTGCAGTCGACCGTTGCGCGCGAAGTAGTCGTTGCTCCGCTGGCTCACTGGACAGTCTGGTGTTACACCGGACAGTCCGGTGAATTTTAGCGGAGCGGATTCCCGAAGCTGGCGAGTTCAGAGTCGCTCTCCCCTAGGGCACCGGACACTGTCCGGTGGTGCACCGGACAGTCCGGTGAATTATAGCGAAGCACCTCTGAGATTTCCCGAAGGTGAAGAGTTCAGCTTGGAGTCCCCTGGTGCACCGGACACTGTCCGGTGTGCCACCGGACAGTCCGGTGCGCCAGACCAGGGCAGCCTTCGGTTGTCCCTTGCTCTCTTTGTTTGAACCCATTCTTGGTCTTTTTATTGACTTTTTGTGAACCTTTTGCACCTGTAGAACTTATAGACTAGAGCAAACTAGTTAGTCCAATTATTTGTGTTGGGCAATTCAACCACCAAAATCAATTAGGAAATAGGTGTAAGCCTAATTCCCTTTCAACAGTAGATGTAGAGGGTTTGCAAACATTTAATTCATCTATCTTAGATTTTAGCATGGCTTTTTCATTTCTAAGATAGGAAATGAAATCATTGCAAACATTTAAATCTTTAACCTTAGAAATTAGACTAGCATTTTCATCTCTAAGGCTAGAAATTGTATCATGGCAAATGCTAAGCTCCTTAGATAAATTTTCACATTTCTCTACTTCCTGAGCATAAGCATTTTTCACTTTAACATGTTTTTTATTTTCTTTAATAAGGAATTCCTCTTGGCTATCCAAGAATTCATCCTTCTCATGAATAGCTCCTATCAGTTCATTTAATTTTTCTTTCTGTTGCATGTTAAGGTTGGCAAAAAGAGTAAGTAAATCATCTTCGTCTTCACTAGAACTACCCTCATCACTAGATATTGTATACTTAGGGTGGTTCTAGATTGTACCTTCTTCTTTTTGCCGTCCTTGGCCATGAAACATTTGTGGCCGACGTTGGAGAAGAGGAGGCCCTTGTTGATGGCGATGTTGGCGGCGTCCTTGTCGGAGGAGGAGTCGGTGGAGCTCTCGTCGGAGTCCCATTCCCGACA
Organism: Zea luxurians; assembly: GCA_029449295.1. Classification (NCBI taxonomy): domain Eukaryota; kingdom Viridiplantae; phylum Streptophyta; class Magnoliopsida; order Poales; family Poaceae; genus Zea; species Zea luxurians. Next base: position 3,308,596 of record JAOPSE010000052.1, on the reverse strand, counting down.
CACGTGAGCATCGCCGCCCTTGCTCTTATAGTACCTCTTCTTCTCCTTCTTCTTCCCCTTCTTGTCTTCGCCCCTGTCACTATCACTAGACATTGGGCATTTAACGATAAAATGACTGGGCTTACCACATTTATAGCACACCCTTTTGGAGTGGGGTTTGTATTCTTTCCCCTTCTTTGCTTGAGGATTTGGCGGAAGCTCTTGATGATGAGCACCATTTCCTTGTTGTCGAGCTTGGAGGCGTCGATGGGAAGCCTACTTGATGTAGACTCCTCTTTCTTTTCTTCCGTCGCTTTGAATGCGACGGGTTGCACCTCGGGTGTGGAGGTGGCGCCTTGCTCCAAGTTGACAATATATTTGGAGTCTTTGATCATTAGCTCAAAGCTCACAAACTTTCCTATTACTTCCTTGGGAGACATTAATTTGTATCTAGGATCCCCACGAATTAATTGCACTTGGTGGGGTTATGAAAAACAAGTGATCTAAGAATAACCTTGACCATTTCATGGTCATCCCACTTGGTGCTCCTGAGGTTGCGCACTTGGTTCACCAAGGTCTTGAGCCAGTTGTACATTATTTGTGGCTCCTCTCCCTTGTTGAGAATGAATCGACCGAGTTCTCCCTTGATCGTTTCACGCTTGGTGATCTTGGTCACCTCGTCCCCTTCGTGCGCCATCTTGAGAACGTCCCAAATCTCTTTGGCACTCTTTAACCCTTGCACCTTATTATACTCCTCTCTACACAAGGAAGCAAGGAGTATAGTTGTGGCTTGGGAGTTAAAGTGCCTAATTTGGGCGACCTCGTCCGAGTCGTAGCCTTCGTCCCCCACATTAGGTACCTGCGCTCCAAACTCAACAATGTCCCAAATGCTTGAGTGGAGTGAGGTTAGGTGATGCCTCATTTTATCACTCCACATACAATAATCCTCACCATCAAAGTATGTTGGTTTGCCTAAGGGAACGGAAAGTAAAGGAGCGCGCTTTGAAATACGGGGATAACGAAGTGGCATCTTACTATACTTCTTGCGCTCATGGCGCTTAGAAGCGACGGACGAGTCGGAGCTTGATGACGTGGAGGGCGACGAAGAGTCGGTCTCGTAGTAGACCACTTTCTTCATCTTCTTCTTGTCACCCTTCCGATGCGTCTTGTTGGAGGAAGAGGATTCCTTCTTATGCCTGTGGCCGGACTCCCTTGAGAGGGTTCTCCCCGAACTTGCGGGCTTGTCGCTGGTCACGATCTCCCTCTTGGTGTGTTCTCCTGACATCACTTCAAGTTTGTTAGACTCTAATGAAGCACCGGGCTTTGATACCAATTGAAAGTCACCTAGAGAGGGGTGAATAGGCATAATCTGAAATTTACAACTTAAAACACAAGCTACGAGCCAGGGTTAGCGTTAGAATTAAATTCGAGTCTGATAGAGAGGGGGAAAACAAATCAACCAAGAAATAAAGTGAATGAACACGGTGATTTGTTTTACCAAGATTCGGTTCTAAAGAATCTAGTCCCCGTTGAGGTGGTCACAAAGACCGGGTCTCTTTCAACCCTTTCCTCTCTCAAACGGTCACTTAGACCGAGTGAGCCTTCTTCCTTAATCTCACGGGTCACTTAGACCCCGCAAGGACCACCACACAATTTGTGTCTCTTGCTTTGCTTACAAAGCACTTGAGAGTAAGAATTGAAAATAAAAAAGAAGGCCAAGCCAAGCAAACAAGAGCAACAAATGAACACAATAGATCCTCTCACAAGTCCTAATGCACAAGAGTTGATTCAGGGACTTTGAGTGGATCAATCGCTTTGATTGTGTTTGAAGTGGAGGCTATTGCTCTTGTATTGAATTCAATGTTTAGACTGCTTGGATGCTTGGTGTTGTGGTGGTTGGAGGTATTTATAGCCCTCAACCACTAAATGGCCATTGGGGAAGGCAGATGTCGATGGGTGCACCGAACAGTCCGGTGCGCCACCGGACAGGTCCTGTAGACTGTCCGGTGCGCCGCCACGTCACCCAACCGTTAAGGTTCGAGAGCAGTTGACCGTTAGAGGCTTTGTCCTCATGCGGCATCGGACAGTCCGGTGCCACACCGGACACTGTCCGGTGCGCCTCCGACTTCTGCTCTGACTTCTGGCGTGCACTGTTCGTGCACTATTCACGCGTCAGAGTCAACCATTGGCGCTGGAGAGCCGTTGCCCTCTGACTCACCGGACAGTCCGGTGGCACACCGAACAGTCCGGTGAATTATAGCGGAGCGCGCCTACGAAAACCAGAGAGTGGCTGGTTTGAGTTGTACGGTCCTGGTGCAACGGACAGTCCGGTGCGCCGTTCCTCAGCACACTCAAGTTTCTTTTGCTCCTTTTTGTATTTGATCCCTAACTTGAATATTTATTGGTTTGTGTTGAACCTTTGTTCACCTGTAGAACATGTATTCGAGAGCAAACTAGTTAGTCCATATATTTGTGTTGGGTATTCAACCACCAAAATTAATTCTGAGAAAAGGTTAACCATATTTCCCTTTCACTCATCCTGCGGTACCTATTCTTGATCTGGGGGGATGTGAGTACAGCAAGGGTGAGCTCACATACGTTCATCGCTCAACAAGTTGTGGGGAATAATGTGCTTGAGCTCACTTACAGTGGTGGCTCATGTGAAGTGTAAGGCTTACAAAGAAGATGGTTAAAGTTGAGCATTGCTTTTAAAGTTGGTCAAAATTTTATTAGCAGTTACAAAGTATAAGTAGATACTAACCCAAATAAATAAGATATCACAATTAATAATAACATCGACAATGCAATGCATATGACAAATTAAGTTTAGTTCCATAAATTACTCATGTGAGGGTCCGAGCCACTCATGACCATGTGCATGGCTGATATACCAGTTTTACACTCTGCAGAGGTTGCACATCTTTACCCATAAGTCGTGTTACCTATTTGCCATGGGTCATGAATCCCATACATCTCTACCGAGGAGACAAGGCAGGGTAGCACTACGAGGTCTTTACAAAAGTTCCACTAGCTTCAGAATACCCGCTACGGTTTCTGAGAAGGGCGATATAGGAATCCCTCGTCCGAAAAGCCATCGCAGCATGATCGACCTGAGAACCTCCCTATACCGCATCTCCTCTACTGCAGTTGCTCCTTTCGGGTAAGGTAGTCCTCCACTAGCTTTGCTAATTAGTCAGCCAAGGGCGCTCCATACCACCCTTGTGGTAGCACTATTTTCCCGGGTGGTTCTCCATGTTCCAATTAACACAATAATCTTGTCATGAACAATAATTAAATCAACAGTAAAATTGGAACATGATCATAATTCAGTATAACATTAATCTCAAAACCAGGTAGAGCAATAACAAGTCTACCCAATAGTTCATTTTTCTGCAAGGTGTGGGGTAAACAAAACTAGGGAAACCTATTAGGTCCCATCAAATTAACCTGAGCATGTCACAGTGATTAATAGGAACATTATTAGGTAAAGAAGAGTGATCAAGGGCATAATTTGGCTTAGAGTTGAAATCCCAAGTACTTCACCAAATTGGTCTTCGGGTTTCTCGTGACCTCCCTGCTACCCGTAGCAATACATACAAATAGACAAGAAGTACATAAAAATAACATTACACCAAACATGAGAACAAACACGCGTAAGGATATTCTATGTGTCGCTACGAGATTGTAGGTTCGAGAACGACTAAAATCGAAGTTATAGTTAAAAATATATGATTTTCGGAAGACTTAGGTGGTTTATAAATTAAAGTATCTCCTCTGTTAAATAATATAAGCATGTGAGAAGAATATTATTAATAATTAACTAATTCACTTTAAATCTTGAGTAAAGATCATCTTAGTTAGATTATAATTATAGTCAGATTGACTTTGGCTAGAATGGTTAATCAATTAACACAAGTCAAATAAATATGAAAGTATGTGGAATGACACTAATAATGTTTTGAATGTGTAGACAATTTTATTACGAAGCTAGCACAACTGGAACAGACCAAAACAGAGTTAAAATGAAGAAGTTATAGTTTTTCTAACCCTTTATATTTACTTTTATATTATAAATCAATTTCTAGAATTTCTTTATAACGTCAGGGTTGTTTCACAAAATTATGGGATCTGGATGTAAGGATTCCCTTATGGCCGAGGATGGCGGGTTTATTTTAAAAAACTGCAGGGAGTCTTTTAGAAACAACCACAGTGAAGGGGTACGCTACAGTCCTGACTGTCCGATTAGAAATCGAGGGCCACGTTTAGATCTTAAAGTATGTGAACATGTATCCACTGTGGACCATCCGATTCTGATCCATCGATTACGGATTTATAATCAGATCACAACCCTCCGATCAACCATCCATGGTTTGGATTTTAATGACCCGAAGCATTATGAGACGATCTAATCGGAGCCGTTCGTTGCTTGATCAATGGACCAGAACTCATCCCTCTCCCCACGACATCTAGGACGGCGACGCATACCCCGCCGTGGCAGTCATGCGCCGGTGAGCAGCGCCCCGGCCGCCCCCCAGTGATAAACCAAAACCAGAACGTGCTACCCCAGATTCGGAACGATGCAAAAGCGTTGAGTGGTTACTCACCGACGGCCGAGGTGCAGACGACGCTGTCCACGGAGGTACGCGGATCCATGGCGGTGGCATTGCTCCGGTGAGAAATTCCCCATCCCCTGTTGGTCATTCCCTCGCGCGGACGCCACGAGAGCGTTCATAGGGATCAAGCGAAGCTCTCAGACCCAACAGGGAGTCCTCGACGATGGCATCATTGCATCCACGACGGCGGCCCGATCTCCTCACGCGGCGGCTCGTGGCGACGAATTCTCTGAACCCTCTGACCACTGCCTATCTCATAGTATTGATGGTGATACTCAGCTCCACGCGATGGCTGTATGGGTGCGGACGATTGGATTATATAGCTGGTGATGGAGTTGTTGCCGCAAAGCTTGGACAGAGGCCAAATCGTGGCCGGGCGACTCCTAGACGGTTACGCTAGCTGGGAGTTGTTGCGAAACTTGCGCACACGGTGATGTCCGAGAGGGATGGCTAGCGCGCAGGGCCCAAGTGTCAGCGACGACGGAGGCACGGGATCCACGGCACAAGCACGCGACAACTTCGACGTGAGGTTGAAGCTGACGACGCGAGCCCTACCTATCAGTGGCACCAGGCGCGCGGGCCGTGCGGTGAAGGAAGACGGCGCAGACGGGTATCTTCCTTACTGGGCCGAGTAGAGGTGAGGGCATGGGCTGAGCGAGGAGTTTCGGCCCAATCAAGTTCCCCATTTTCCTTTTCTTTTATTTCCTGTTTTAGATTCCTATTTTATTCCTCTATTTTGAATTTTCAAGTTTAGTTAAGGTTTAGGTTTCAAACATAGTACAAATGCACAACCACAAAACTCCAGCATGAAAATGCAAATGTTGTACTATATTTATATTAATATTTAGTTATCTACATGCTTCAAAATATAAACCACATACACATATATTTTTATAAGATACTCATTTGGAATGTATACTCTAAATTTCATTACTTATTTTCTTTTAAAAACAATATATATATATATATTACATGTACCATGAACTATTTTAATTCAAACGCTTATATTCATTTGTGAAGGGTGTTTAAGGGAATAATTAGATAGATTTAAGGTCCTTCTTCTATTTGTTGTTCCTAGTTTCAATTTAAGCTTTAAGTTCAAATTTGGATCTAAGTTTTGAATTACCAGACTTTTAATATTACTAGTTATTTGCTTCAGGGAAAATAATTTATAAAGAAGGAATTCATTATTTAGAATCTTTTTATCTTAAGTATTTTGGGTGATCTCTCTGAATTACCAACATAAGATTTTGGGTGTTACAGTTTGAGTGTATAACTATGTTGCATACACCTTTTACTATGTGTTTGGTACTTTGGTTTGCTCTCTTAACTTAGTTTGTATAGAAAGTGCCATTCTGGGCTCTGTTTGAGGAGAAACATAAAAGCAAAAGAAAGATTAAGAAAGAGATAAGTTCCTGAGACTTAGTCAATTGGATTACTCTCTAATTATGTGTGTCTAAGTCGCAGAAAAGTCCTCCAAACTGTTGAAGTGAATTAGAGAAGAATGGTTGAAAAAGAACTTTGAACCTGCTGTCTCGGTACCAGACCTTTTATAGGACTGGTCTCATGTGCACTGGACCTGCTAAAGCACTGGTCCTGTGTGCACCGGCCCTGCTACTGTGGCACCAACATCAAACTGGTTGGTCTTAGGTTTTTGGATAAAGCACATCGGATCGTCTACAATACTCGGTCCTATGCACCAAACCATCAATAGTACCCCTATAGGACCGAATCCTATGGCACACAAGACATGCTACTGGACTGGTCCGGTGAACCAATGCCTAGTCCTTTCAGAGAAGGAAACAACCAATCAGATCGCACTGAGGCAGGTGATCGTTGGAGGTCCGGTGCACCCGCGGACAGAACACTTCCAATTTATTTGCAACCGCTACAGGAGGCCTTGGGGCTGGAAAACAGGCCCCCAACGACCTCAACTAGTACACAAGTGATACCCCATGGCAGCAAACAACTGTAGAATCATTCTTATGTGATGTATTTAGTGCTTGGCATAGTTGTAAGCCAAAAGAGAGAGAGAGAGGAGAAGTGATGCTGGGAGGTAGAGCTAGCAAGATCTTGAGCAAGTGAGTAGTGTTACTCTTCCGGAGTGTTGTGAAGACTTGTAAACAACTTCACCTTCCGCCCGCACAGCTACCACACCATGCAAAAAATAGTGTAGAGCGTCGAACCCACACTCCCTGCTCCAGAAATTTGGAACTAACCATCAGACCACATGTATCTTAATGTTGAGAAAAAACTCTCTCTCTCTCTCTCTATATATATATATAACAGACATAGCAAAGCACGTTTAACTGGCTAGTTGTAATACTTCCTCCGTTTTTTTATTTATCATGTTTTAGTTTAAAAATAAACTAGTGTCTGACAAATATTTAAGAACCGGAGGTAGTAATAAGAAGACAATTTTGGTGGAAAAATGAAAACACTCGACGCCGACGGCTCTCGTCTCCTACACTAGAATTTTCCCGCGGCGTTGCCGCTCACACTTTTTTATTTCTATTGTGTTTTTTTAGTTTTTATTTATCGTTAGCACTGTTTTGTAAATTTTAAATGGTTCCAAAATTGTAGACTTACATGTTTATGAAAGTGAGAATGCAATATAATATCATCACACATAGAAGGTATAATAATGTTAACATAGCATCTAACTGTGGTCGATGGTTAATAAATATAGTCTTATGAAAAAATATAATGATTAAGAACTTGGTCTATCACTCCTCCAAAACGTAGTATTTTATTGCACTCGGAGAATCAAGGATGTGTGATGACAAGTCAACCCGTTATTGTGCTCAAACCAAACCAGTTGGTTTGTTTGAAGGATAGGCTTGGGTGGTCCATTCCTCAAACTAAACTTTCATAGTGCTGGCTCACCTGTATAAAATCAGGATTTAACTGGAAGGAGAATAACAACAAGGTTTTTATACATTGATAACTGCTTGAACATATAGCAAGTAGCTACATCATTACAAAAGAGTTTTAGCATCATTGTTTTTTTGAGGAATAGATGCATACTTAGAGTGGTAGCACACGTGATTTGTGTGTTGACCCAAAATATTACAGATACTCCATGGTTAGCAACTTGATAGGAAGTAATAGTGTTTTTTACAAAAAAAATTATTACAGATTTTCTAACAACTCTATTCTAGTGTGTCCAAAAGGCTTGTGATACATCTGCACAAAAGAGAAGTTGCACGATCATTTTTCAAAAGTGGTCTTCATAGCAGAAATTGATTTGTAAGTCAATATGAGAGAAGTAAGCTTTGAATCTTTCAACCTGTTAGCATGAAAAATAAATAAATTAGTAAAAATTATCCAAGGTTATAAAGTGGAAAAGAAAAAGGACCTACTTTACTGGTTGTGCTTCTTGACTATTGTTAAGTCTTCATAAGTAGCAAATGACCTTTTAACTCCTAAATAGATGTGTTTGGTGTCATCACTGTAATATCATTAAAATAAACATAAGATTTGGTGTTATAATTCTTTGGCACGGATGGTTTGTGGCTTGGTTGAGCGAAACATATGAAGGTAAACCTTGTTTCTAGTTATTTATTCATTTGATGTTATAAATTCAAAGTAGAGTTAGCATATGATCAATTAAGTAAAAGAAATATTCCATAGTAAGAGGGGAACTAAATTTGAGGTTAAATGGAAGAAAAGGAAGTATATATATTAAGAGGTGCAGCAACAGATTTCAATATATTTATGAAGCTAGAGACCAGTTTAAATGGACAATAAAAATGGTTACCTAAAATAATTTATTTTAATTTGGACAACTATATGTCTATTATTGTGATGCTATGTTGGCTGGCATAATTGTTGCCTTGCTGGCACTGTAGATACTTTTTTGCCTTGCATTTGAACTTTTCAAACTTCAAAACCAAGTTAGTTTTGTGATTCCTTCAAAAGTTATGGGCACTGGAAATGGTGCTAAGGATCATTTCCAGTGCTTTCCAAACTGTTGTCGGGTTATGTTCTTAATATAATGGTGCGTAACAATATAGTGGGCCTTTTATCTGATATTTCTCCCAAGTATCCCAACGTGTTGGATGCTCTGAAACAGCACTCGTGGATACATACTGGCCCCGAGAAACCCCCAATTCTGTCTGTTGTGTATCTACCTTCTAGACTGATATTGGTTGAAGGATGGGTTGCTCTTTGGAGAGGGCTCAGATCAGATAGCTCGAGATTTTTTGGGTGCTATGTTCTTTTCTATTTGGCAATTTCTACGTGTAGTGATGTTCATCTAGAAGGCAGTTAATATGAGCCCTGAACCTAGGTATGTAATGATGCTAGCGAAATTAATTTGAAGTAATGATAGGGAAAATACTGTAACTTTATGAAGTAACATTTTTAGTTTATCCTAATCTTTTGCCACATTTCAGCAATCTAGAAGAAGCTGGCCCTATACCCCTTTTTGCCTCTACTGTTTCTGTAGGCTTCATAGGGGTGGTAGCGGCTACTATTTCACATACATCTCTAAAATTGTATTGAGAAGAATAGAATAGATCTCATCTCAAAGAGTGCAGGTTCCATTTAATATGGAAATAGTAACGGGTATTGTAACGCCAGAAGTGGATGTAAGATTGATATTTCTTTAAGACCATGGTCCTTTTTATAAAGTACAATATCATTTGCAGATTTCTAATGTTAAATCCCCTACAATTAACATTGTAAGATCATCAACATTAGGTATTTTATATCAATTAAATACATTTGATGATATTGCAATGTAAAATAATGTTGTAGTTTTCTAAAGTTTTGTAAAAAATAATGTTGTAGTTTTCTATTAAATACGGTTTTGTGAAATCATATGAGTTACATGATTAAATGTAATAAAAATAGAGAAAATAAACACATGATTATTAAAAAAAGTTAGGTAGATAGAATATATTTACCTTGATATAACTATTGATGAAACTGATTGAGCTAATGATCTGATCTTGATTACCTGGAAAAATTTATTTTATATTAGTGCCTGACTGATAAGAAAGTAAAGGGATACAATTTTTTTGTATTTTCTCTATTTGTGCTGGTGATATAATTTTTTTTGTTTTCTTGAGTTGACTGATCGAAAACGTTGTTCAAATGAGTAAGGTGCATGAGGCACTTTATTTTGTGGATAAAAAATGGCATCTAATCACATACATATTATGAGTCCATAGGCTTTGTTTTCCTTCGGTCATGATTTGTAAAATGAATTAACATCGAGTGGAGAGAGATGAAAGGTGAAAAACACAACCTGTAGAGGCACAATGCAGATTTGTAAAATAAATTTGTACCGAGTGGAGAGATGGAAGGTGAAAAAACAGCCTATAGAGTATAGAGGCGCAATGGAGATTTGAAGTTCATGGGGAGCATCGAGAAGCAGGTGGAAATTTCATGGCATTTTTTTGAGCCGCGGAGCTGAAGAATCTTGGATTTTGACGCTGCTCGGCTTGCTATCATAGACCTAGGAGACACTTGGGAACCAGTCTGCAATCATCTGGATTGGACGGTTGGTCTAGTGCTAGCTGTTTATGGGTTGTTCGGCGGGCAGGATTGGCAGTCCCGCTTCACCGTGTTGCTCGACTAGTAGGCTGGTCGACAGCCCCGTTTCACTGGGTTGCTCGGCGGGCTGGCTGGTCGGCAGCCCCGCCTCGTTCGGTTGTTCGACAGGTAGGCTGGTCAACAGCCCTGCCTCACCGGGTTGCTCGGCAGGCAGGCTAGTTGGCAGCTCGGTCGGTCAGTTAGTAGGCCGTTATCAGGAGGCCTTTTGGCCTTCTTTGGGTACCCGGTTCTTAGGTATCTAATGTATATACTTTTTAGGCTCCGTTTGGTTTGAGAGACTAAAGATTAGTTTCTTTATTTTAGTCTCATTTAGTCCCTAGATTGATAAACAGTAGGAATAAAACATGGACTAAATTATTTTAGTCTTTAGTCCCTAAAGGGATGACTAAAAGGGAATAACCTATATTAATTTCACTTTTTGTCCCTCCATTATTTCAGTTACACTAATAACAAGAAGATACTAAGGGGTATTTTGGTCTTCTTACGAGTTATTTAATACGTTATGAATATTTTGTCACTAAAACCAAATAGGGTAAGAAATAAACTTTAGTCCTTATACTAAATTTAAATGAACTAAATAGGCCCTTAATTTATACTAATTTATTAAGAACCTAATGTGGACATCTGATACTACCACAACTTCACCTTCCGCCCGCACAGCTGCCATACCGCACAAAAAATAGTGTAGAGCGTCGAACCCACATCTCCTGCTTCAGAAATTCGAGATTAACCATCAGACCACATGTATCATAATGTTTAGAAATATATATATATATATATATATATATATATATATATATATATATATATATATATATATATATAACAGCCATATTAAAACACGTATAACTGGCTAGTTGTAAAATTTCCTTAGTTTTTACATATTTATTATGGTTTAGTTTAAAAATAAATTAGCGGCCGATAAATATTATTTAAGAATCGAAGGTAGTAATAAGGAGACAATCTTTACTACTCCTTAAGACCCTACTGTAGGCGTCCACAGTGAACGGTTCTGCCATTCGCGATCCCCCACCCTCTGCTCCACAGCGCTCCCGCACATCGCGCCGCCGCGTCGTCCCGCAGCGGAAATCTCGCCCGCCCACCAGATCCACCCCGCCGTCACCCCCCCGCTCACACGTAGGCTCGCCTCTCCCCGCCGTGATCTCATCGCGCCGCCCTGTCGACCCACCGCGGAACTGTGGACGCCCACGAGATCCACCCCGCCGTCCCGCCCCCCGCTCGCACATGGGCCCGCCTCTCCCCCTCCCCTCCCCTCCCCTCCCCGCCGCGATCTCCCCTCGTCGCGATCTCCTCTTCTAGCAACAACGACGATCTCCCCTCGCGGCCCTCTGACGGAGCACGACCTCGGATTTAGATTTCATCCTCCCCGGCCTCGATACCCCACCGTGTGATGCCCTCCCCCAGCCTCCACCCCTGCCACCGAGCCGCCATCGGGTCCTTCGCAGACGATGGCGGGGGCTGCTGCTAGCGCCAGCGAGGAGGCGGTGGAGAGGGCGCACGGGCTCTGCCAGGGCTCCATGAGGGAGCACGCTGATCTACTCAGCTCCGTCCGAGACGATAGCCCAGGGTTCGTTTCTTTCTTCCTATGAACTCTTCCACTGTTGCTTTGTATGTGTCGCTTCTGTCGTCGTGTGCATTGTGCCCGTCTTAACACTCTTCTATCGAAATCTTTGCTAGGCCAACGGTGGCATGTCTCGCACTCTCGCAGGATTGGTTGCTGGACAAGTTTGGTGTTCTTCGTGATGGGAAGAAGTCGTACTCGACCATTCTGGCATGTATGTTGGTAGTTTCTCTCGAGGTTTGTTTCCTGTCACTTCTGCTTCATCATTATGACGTCCAGGGGAATGGCGTCGTTTGGGGTGCCCACTTGTGATTTCAATAGTTTGTAATAGTTTGTATTTGAGAAAGAGTGAGCCGCGTTGCCGTGTAGGGTTTAGGACTCCAGGGGAATGGCGTCGTTTGGGGTGCCCACCTGTGATTGCTCCATGCGGAGTTACGGTTCCAGCGCGTGCCCTGCTACTCACTCTTTCTCAATTAACGTGTAGGATCACGCCGAGAAGGTTGCTGCCCTGAAGGTATGTTGACCTGCTAGCTCATTATCAGGTAAATATGCTTATGAATAAGGAAAAGTTTTATAGCATATGGGAAAAAAGAATTTGTGCATTTTATTTTGATGTTGCTAGCTTTCTGATAGTGTCATCAAATTCATTATTTAATCTATGTACCTTTGATCCAAAGAGTATATCAACAATCGACTTAATTTCAAATATTATGGGAACTAATTGTAGGTTAAAGCTTTTCTTAGAGGTGACTCTCCACCATATCCAGCTGGCGATCTAGAAGGAATGACATTTATTGCGAACATGCATGTTAAAGTAGCTAGGAGGCTTCATAGCAATAGCTTGCGGTACTGGCTGTTGGAATACTTGAGGCGACAACCAAAGGGGAGAAAGTACAGAGCACTGATTCTGAAGTTTGTCAAGGATCGTATGGGAGCTCTGCTTTTGGTGGAGGTGAACTGACTTTCTCCTTATGATAAGTTTTTACTTATTTTAGATTATCATATCACACTATTTTTGTTTTCACCAATATAGTATTCAGAGCAGTATAGCTCCAAGTAACAGTTGCCCAAAATTGCTCTGGATTTACCTGTTTGGCTGATCCCAGATGATGTATGTCACTTCTGGTCGATTTGTGGTCTATCCTTTAATTGCAAAAACTGTGTTACTGACTGGTTTCTAGCAAAATTTGTAGCGCGAGCAAACCAAATTGATTCCTCCCCCTTTTACATAAGAAAATTTTGGTTCTACCTTTTGAATGCAGCGACCAAAAACACATGTTGTAGAATAGAGGAAAACAGACATGGAATACCCTTAGTGGTAGTCAGTTAGTTTACTGAGCTTATTGTACATAATTGAACCACTACTGCCACTGTTTATTTCAGTCTGATTCTATCGTATGGACTTTGTACTTCATAGTTTTTTGTAACTACTTAAGCAAGTAATTCAAGCCAAACTTATTGAAACTGGCTAAAGAGAAGCAAATGACACCCTTCTCCCATTAGAACCAATAATGAAGATCCAACCTATGGATGGTCACGGGGTTAGCCTCTTCCAGTCGGAGTCCTTGGATCCACCTTGGGTGCTCTTCTCTTTTTTTGTGAGTTCCAGAGCTTTTGGACAGTTCTATAAATACCATGGTTTTTACTTGCAGCAACGGTTAAGTGAGCTATTAGTTCTGCTGGCTGTATCATGAATCAGATTATCAGAATGAATACTGTAGCTTGTACCCGTTTGATTTTCATTTTCCTCTCATGAGTATTAATCTTCCAATGCCGCTTCTAGGTTGGGATGCAAGTTACAACGACAATTTCACATGGGAAAGTGGGAGATCAAGTCAGTGTTACTGTGGAAACAGCTCATCCACGTGATGATATATTATCAGTCAGAGAGGTTGTAGAGGACACCGAGGATTCAGAGTAAATGCATGTGATGATAGCTTATCAGATAGAGAGGTTATAGAGGACACCGAGGATTCTAAGGAAATGCTTGCAAAGCTCACTCGCACTTTGCAGTCTTGTGTTCCTCTACCGTTTACCGCTGTTCATTTTTGTGGCAGTGGTATAGGCGATTTATTACCTTGGAAAATGTCTGCTGATTCGTTCTGTTTTGATGAAATCGTGTCTTAATAATTAAACACAGTAGCAGACCACTGAATCTCCTTTTTTTTCTTGCTTGTTAGTTTGACTTGAGATTAGAAAAGGGCCTAATGTTTCCAGCACCAAACAAAATTAGCAATGAACATACAACATTTTGGTGGATAAGTTCTTAGGTAAGGATAAAGCAGATGCTGAAGGTCGAGAGATGCTAAACTGCATGAACTGAATTCTAGAATGCTAAGTGTAAGTTTTGAATAATTTTGTTTCCTTGTCATCTAGAACCACAATGCATTGAACTTAAAGCACAGTATAGAAAGGAAGGCACAATATGCCTTTGCATTTTCTTCATTCCAATTGACAGCAGAGAGTAGAAAGGATGGAGCCCTATGATACACAGCTGGGGCTCATGGCCTCTGGGGCCTTCTCTGGGGTGTGTACATGCCTTATGGTTGTCTCCTTTATCTTTGTATCCAATGTTCTAGATGGTAGACTGCCTGAAATAAGGCATACTACGTTAAACCGTATGAAACCTGATTTTTTGTCTAATGAACAGTCATGTACCTGGTGTTAAAACTTCGCCATACAAATAAAAGAGGGGGGCTCTTCAGTCAGGTCAATAGCTGGCAACCGTATGTACACTGACATCGCACAAGCTCTCGAAGCCAACGGGATTGAAGCAAACCCCAAGGACTATCTGACTTTCTTCTCCTTAGGTAACCGTGAGGTGAAGCAGGAGGGAGAATATGAACCAGAGGAGCACCCAGAACCTGACATTGATTACATCCGGGCTCAAGAGGCTAGGAGGTTTATGATCTAATGTTCATACCAAAATGATGATAGGTAATCTTTGCCCCTCGTATTGTGCTATATTTCATATTTATGCTTACTAATTCTTTAAACGCAGTTAAATTTACTGATACGGAATATATTTTATGTTATATGTTCACATCTGAAGATAATTCATGCACTTTCCAGATTTTGCTTATGTTGGTTTAACAGTAATGCTTCTATTTTATTGTCTTGAAGTTAAATGGTAATGTACATTCTCCTATTGTGTGGGCAATGCAGATGCGCCAACAGAGAGACCCTTGGAAAACATGCCATGCACTTTATTGCTGGTTATATTTCCATGTTTTCTGGACAGGGTCCTTTTCAGACAGGGATAACACGGTATGTTGTCTTTTATATTCAAGTCTAGGCTTTAGTTTTAGTTATTTCAATGGGCGCATTCTTTTATATTCGTGTGGAGCAAGCCGTCTTGTCTATGGCATTCAGCAAGTGCACTTAGACCAAAATCTAACACCTTCAGGTTACTATTCTCATCGAACAAAATATTTTCTGGCTTCAAATCTCGATGATAGACACCCCTGCTGTGATTTGCCTGTTCGGGATGGGAACTGACGTGCACTAGATCTCTGTCGCCAAACAGGGCTGGTGAAGTTGTGTTTCCCTCCCGGATTGTCACTGCTTTTATATTTGTGCATTTATTTTGAGGGAAACATTTTGCCCAAAAAAGACCTGCAGTGCACGTTTTAAACATGTTTTTACCGTTTTTTGATGGGTGAGGACACATTATATCGTCTCCAAATGCTGAAGTGCTAAGATTATGCTACTTGAGAAGCATGCTGAATTTTGATGGGTGATGGGTGAGAAGCATGCTAAAATCTCTCAAAATAAACTAGACTGTTATACAGCAAGCAAATCACTCAAAAGAATCCAGTTTGGGCGTGCCTCTTCTGTTTCTAATTCTGTTTATAATGACTGTTGAGTGAATTTAGGATAGCAATTTAGTATAGCAAGATTAGCCTTGGACTTAATCCGGATAAGATGGTTGAGATGGATAAGATAAATCTTATCAACTCAGTCTAGGTTGTTCTTCTAAATAAAAATCAGATGGTCTGTTTCGGCCTGGACTTAATCTGGGGCTGAGCAGCAAAATGATGGGTATGTGAGTCCCCGCTCCCCTTCAGTGCTCACTCGCTCGACTCCGTTTCGTCCCCATTGCTCTTGTATTAGATTGTATGTTCCCAAGGTGTGATGGTGGTATGGTCCTCTGATTTTCTCCGATTTTTCCTGGTACACAACGGTGAAAAAGCAGGGCCAGTCCTAGAGTTCCCTATGGGTTAAATATCTTGTGTAGTCATTTGTTCAGGTGAGGATATTGTTACTTCTCAGATAGTTGTAGTTTATGTTTTAGGTCACAATGCTTGCTGAAGAACTCTACATTATTAAAATTGACTAATATCTTGATTATGAGAACCTTGATAGGAAGCCAGAGGCCTTGCTGCTGGACCAAGATTAGTCCAAAGGTTATCTGGTTTTGGGGACCATCGATCTGCAGACAATGTGGCAAGAGTGGCAGAGGAAGAGCTTGCACATGCCTCTGTAGGTTTGTATTGGTTTCTCAAAGAATACCAAGTGATGGGTCGTGAACCAAACAATACTTTCCAAGGTTTGCTCTCCTCCTAATTTTATAGTATGTGATATATGATTATACAAGATCATGCTAACTAATGGAACGTTCACTTAAACATTAGACTTGATAAAGGAGTACGATGTTGTACTGAAGGGTCCATTCAACTACACAGCGATGGCCTCCCCCAACCTACTCTTCAATCTGCGGAACCTCTTTTACCTGGGCGCCTACCAGGCAGCCATTAACAACATCGACGTCCCGGGCCTTGACGCCACCGCCGCCGCTAAGCGCGACGCCATCGTCTTCTGCTCCTACATCACCCTCGGCTCCTACTAGGTGCGAACACATCCGGCGTTAGGCGCCTCACCGCTAGCTCGCCGTAGTTGGTTCCGGCTCTAATAGGTGGGCAAGCGTGCGTGCCTTTCTATGTTTGTGCAGATGGTGATCAGCTGGAGAAGAAGACTTGCAGGGCTAGCAAGAGGAGGTTCAGAGATGCCCAGGCCCCAGCTATTGTTGCCCCTTCGTGGGTTCTGCTGTTCCCAGTGGCTATTGTTCCTAATGGGTTCGCGTGTGTTTTCAACAGGCCTATGGAGATAAGCACGAAAGTGCGGCCACCAAAATTGAGGGAGGTGATACAGGTTCCCAAGAAGGTTAGTTGTGTTCAATTTATTACATAAAAGATATCTGTTGAATCGATATTCATTAACTGAAAACATTCATCATGAAAGAATGTAGTTTATATATTGACTTCCTTTACTTCCAATTAGTGCTTTTATCTACATCTTATTTTCTTTCATGCAAATGTGTAATTATCAATCTGTCTTAAGAGGTTGTATTATGCACTTTGTCTTCTAAATTCATATCAATTTCTGATATCGTTCTTTCCCATAGGTTGGAAGGGATCCAAGATTTGAGCCTATTTATGGATCTGCTGACAAAGAAGGGTAAGACTTGGTTACTCGGATGCATATGTAATTGTTCTTTAGTGTCCGCATATGTAATTGTTCTTTAGTGTCCACACACATTCGGTTCATTTTTTATTTGTCAATCTCTGCTTTATCTTGATATACCATTAGAGGTTCTCCAATCTGTCCACGGTGGTTTTCTATGTTTCTCATTTCACTCGCTGCATTTTCAGTTACAACTACACTGCATATGCTGGCAGATTTGTTCATATATTACTCCTGCTGACATTTTCACTATCGCAGCAGCATCTCTACTACTATTTGTTTTTTTGCATATAAATGTATTTTATCATATTGATTCCGTAGCAACTCACGGGCATATTCCTATATCTCCATATTTTAGTTGACACGGGTTGAGTCGGGTGGCCCATGTCGCGCCCTCTGCTGCCGCCCGGCACGATGTCGATTACCTCAGCCTTTTGAAGGTACTACTTTACTATTTGAAGCAACACATACTATTCAATTCATTTTGTTGATGTAGCAGACTATCGAGTTCAAAGCTTTGCTCTTTATTCCCCCGAAGGCTCCACATGATCTCTATGAGAGATACTACAACAGTAACAAGTCAAATCTCAAGTTGTATGTTAGGAGCATTTTCATCTCTGATGAATTCGATGACCTTGTTCCCAATTACCTTAGCTTTTTGAAGGTACTGTATTACTGTTTGAAGAAACACATACTATTCAATTTAATCCGTCGATGTAGCAGACTAAATACTGACTTTATTTGTAGGGTATTGTTGACTCGGACACACTGTACCTTAGCAACAAGAATAAGACAAGTAATGGGGTTTTCTGCAAGGAATGCAAGTCACATACTCTATGATTACTATCACAATACTGAAAAGATCTCTAATCAGATGAAGAGAAAAGTGAGATGGAGGAGAAGAAGGGCCAGTACGCCAAGTTCTGGAATAAGTTTTGCAAATCAATCAAGCTGAGTACGTATCATCAAACATGCGACTAATAGGAACCGCCTTGTGAAGCTTAGATTTGAGAGGTTTGTCCAAAATTGTCCTTACTCTTCCAAACATTGTCTTTAATTCTGTGTTTTGGGCAAAAGCAAACTGTATCTTATATTTGTTGCTTGCCTTAGTACCAAGTCGGACGACAAACCTGCCTCCCTTGAGGAGTACATTTCATGAATGAATTCAGGGCAGAAAGACATCTTCTACATCACGGGAAGCAGCAAAGAGCAGCTGGGAAAGTCTCCATTCCTAGAGAGGCTAACCAAGAAGAACTACGAGGTATATGTTGCTGGTTTATCCACTTCCATTATATTGTGGGATCTGGAATACAGCTTGTGAAGTAACGCTGTCACTTGTATTTGTTTCTCCACTGTTCGTTCGCCAATCGCCAGGCATAAATAGCCGTTGGTACCGCCTCTTTTCTTTTACTAATGTGGGTGGACGTCGTGGTGTAGAAGGGCTAGAGAAAGGGACAACCAGAGTCAGCTGGAGGTCGTGGTGAAGAAAGGGTGAACGGTGTCTACCTCATGTGCGCGCTTGTCGTTCCATATAGGCGCGCGCCCTTTCTGTTTTCTGTTCAATCGATGCGCTGTGCTAATACCAAGTTTGTTCCATTTTGGTGTGGCTGCAATATTATGTAATGAATAGTTGGAAACAAATCCGTTCAGGTTTAGAAAGGGAGGAGTTTTGGTTCTTTCTGAACCCCTCACATTATCTGGAGTGCTAGCACCATATAAATCTGTATCTCTACTAACTATTAAGGCCTACTGTAGACTGCCCCCGCCTCTCTACGTCCGCATGCAAACCCGCAATCCAGCCGCAAACCACGCCGCGAACCGCCGCAGATTGACCCTGACTCCCTACGCCCGCCCACAATCCAGCCACAGACCACGCCACGAACGTGGCGACCGTTGCGATCCGGTCGACCGGCCGTCCGCTCGCCCGCCGCGACCACCGCTATGGCACTATCCACTAACCAGACACAACGTCCAGCCAAGCTTTTGCCGCCGCCCACTTCTCTCCCACCTCCCCTCCACTCTTTTGCCTGTCGTGGGGTTAGAATCCCATGGCGCTATTGTCTGAGATCCGCTTCGGCCACCAGATCCCCTATCTCACTACGACACTGACTCCTACGAGGAGGAGGAAGAGGAGGAAGAAGAGGAAGACGGGGAGGAGGAGTTCGAGGGGTGGAGGGTGGAGGAGATGGATGAGGTAACAGTTTCGTCTCCGCTGATGTTGCCGCCAACGGAGGCTAGGGGAGGGGTGTCCGTGATCAAGATGGTGACGGGGGCACTTCGGAGGTCGCTCATGCTGTGCAGCAGCGCCGGCGCCGGCGTGCGCGAGCCGGAGCAGGAGGATGGGGCGACTCCCCCAGGTGGTATGCAGATAGGGGGCAACGGATGTGCGACACGTCTCGCACGTCACCTTCGACCGCTTCGTTGGCTTCCTCGGCCTCCCCGCTGACCTCAAGCCCGACGTGCCTCGTCCCGTGCCGAGCGCTAGGTCAGTGTTCCAACACCTTTTACTCCCCAATTGTTTGATCTGTCTATGCGCATAGTTTCCTGCCCGGGATTCCCAGGCAATTTTCTAGGTGCACTCTGCGACTGGGATCCGCCCCTAGAAATTTGGAATTTGGTGTCTGGTTGAACTGAATTTTGCGTTGTTTTGACGTTAAAGTTAAGTTGTCCAACAACACTGCCTATACATGTCATAGTACGTTAAGCTCACTTGGGTCACTACAGGAAACGCCTAAATTTTCGTAGGCCGATATATTTTCGTCGGCCGGCCCACGAAAATAGAAGACTATTTTCGTCGGCCTTTGGGACCGACGAAAATGCGGCCTATTTTCGTGGGTCAGGCTGTATTTTCGTCAGCTTGCCGACGAAACTACGAAAGTTATTTTCGTCGGCCTCTAAACCGACGAAAATAATCTGTATTTTCGTCGGTCTCCGCGCGGCCGACGAAAATAAACTTTGAACGGACCACTATTTTCGTCGGCCCCAATGAGGCCGACGAAAATAAAGGCCGTTATCTTCCATCTCGGCCTTCTCTCGATCTCGTCTCTCACGCGACCTCACTCTCTCACGAATCCGCCGCCGCCGCCGCCGCAACCGCGCCGCGCGCCCGCCCGCCCGCCCGCGCGCCCGCAGCCGCGCCGCCGCGCGCACGCCCGCCCGGCCGCCCGCAGCCGCGCCGCCGCGCAACCGCCGCCGCGCGCCCGCCCGCCGCGCGCCCGTCCGCCCGCCCGCTGCGCCGCGCGCCCGCCGCCGCGCCGCGTGCCGCACCCTCGCCGCGCCGAGCCGCCTACCCACGCCGAGCAACCGCACCATCGCCGCGCCGAGCAGCCGAGCAGCCGCACCCTCGCCGCGCCGCCTACCCACGCCGAGCAGCCGCACCCTCGCCGCGCCGCGCGCCCTCGACGATTGCCCTCGCCGCGTTGCGTGCTCTCGCTGCGTGCCCTCGCCGCGCCGCGCCACGCCAAGCCGCCTCCCCACGCCGCGCCCACTCCGAACAGCCGTCCCACGCCGCGGCCCCCTCCACCTTGCCACGGTAATGGTTTTACTTAATTTATAGTAATTAGTTACCTAATTTACTTTATATAATGTATAGATTGATATCTATTTACTTGTTAGTATAGATAGTTAGCTAGGTATTGATAGTTGTTCATTATGTAGCTATCGTGCAGTATTCTGTGTTGGCAACCATCGTGTTGTCGTTTTTGCAGGTTTTAGAAACATCACTTTATAGTGGAGGTGCTGGCGATTTTTTTATTGACAATTACATTGTTTTCGTAATTTCGGTTAATGTGTCATTTATTATTTACTATATAGTTATTAGTCACCCGTTCGGAGGGTGATCGGAGGGTGATGTCTTTTGTTTAATCTCCGAGATATTTTTTAATGTTTAGAGTTCAGTTTTAATCGTTAACCGTAGCGAACCTTATGCGTCACCCGTTCGGGAACGGCGAACGTCACATTGGCTTGTGAGGTTCGCCGTTCCGGAATTGTCTACGTATTTTGGACAGCCTGAGAGTGTAAGCCGATGCTTGTGGTTTGTGACATGTGCCTTACGATTGACGCAGAATTTCGGTTGTGTAACCCAGTTGTTTTCCAACACACCATGTTCAGGCGTGTGCTTGGAGAGCAGCGGGGTTATGCTGCCGAAATTTCGCGGCAATCGTAGGCTACACGTCATAAATCACAAGCATCGGCCTACACTCTTGGGTGGGTTTAGGGCCTTTACCTAATAGGGAGTTCACCTAATTAAGCCACGGACGATCGTTGATGTTTTTTACTTTTGTTTAGCCTTTGAAATGGACGGTGATCGGAGGGTGATGTATGACGGGTGGAGAAAGGATGGGGCACATTCGAATGCATGGATGGGTGTAACAAAGGCTTTTCTTGAGCACGCTTTCAAAGATGCAACTGGTCGTCTAGTGAAGTGTCCTTGCAATCGCTGCGAGAACAAGTGGCCTCAGAAGAAGGAAGAAATGGAGAAACACCTTTGCAAAAGTGGGTTTATGCCGAACTACCTTGTATGGTACCAGCATGGAGAGTCTATTAGACACGTTGACGCGGAGGTGGAGCTTGATGACGATCATGATAGGATGGACGATATGTTGCATGATCTTGGTAGAGAGGTTGAAATGAACGTTGAGGAGCCGGGGCAGCTTCCACGCGATGCTCAAGAATTCTTCCGGCTACTCGCCGCGGGAGAAGAGAGACTGCACGAGCACACTCCGATGTCAGTTCTTGGGACTCTCACAAGACTAATGGCGATAAAGTCGAAGCACAACATTTCAAACAGTGCTTACAACGACATCGTCCAACTTATGGGCGAGGTTCTCCCGGAGAATCATAAGTTGCCAAAGAATATGTACTTCGCAAAGAAGATGTTGGCTGGTCTTGGGATGACATATGAGAAGATCGACGTGTGTCCCAACAGTTGCATGCTATTCTTTGAGGAGGATGACAAGCTGGACCGTTGTAAGCATTGTGAAGCTTCTAGATATGTCGAGGTGACAAATGATGAGGGTGAATTGGTAGTTACGAAGGTCGCAGCTAAGCAACTTCGTTGGTTGCCCATCATTCCTCGGCTTTCAAGGTTGTTCCTCAACAAGGAAATAGCTCTGCATATGACGTGGCCAAAGAATGGTGTACGTCTCGTCACTGATCCAGACATAATGGTCCATCCGTCAGACGGTGATGCGTGGAAGGCATTTGACGAGTTTGATCCCGAATTTGCAAACGACCCTAGGAGTGTACGGCTTGGTTCTATCGACGGACGGATTCACACCTTTCAATACCAGTGCAAGCCCTTACTCGTGTTGGCCTGTCTTCATTGTGCCATATAATCTTCCTCCTGAGTTGGTCAATAAAGAAGAGTTCATGTTCCTTGCACTAGTCATCCCAGGCCCCGAGCATCCAGGGCCAAAGCTGAATATGTTTGTTCGCCCTTTAATTGAAGAGCTGAAACAATTGTGGAGAGGTGTGAAGGCTTATGACAGCCATACTGAAAAGGAGTTTACCATGCGCGCTGCTTATTTGTGGTCAGTGCATGATCTGCTGGCGTATGGAGATTGGTCTGGATGGTGTGTCCATGGTCGGTTGTGCTGTCCCATATGTATGAATGATACGGATGCATTCAGATTGAAGCATGGTGGGAAAGTGTCATTCTTTGATGCTCATCGACGTTGGACTCCATTCAAGCATGATTTTAGGAATTCGCTTACTGCATTCAGAGGTGGAGCCAAAATCAGAAATGGGCCACCAAAGAGGCAAACTGCACCGCAGATAATGGCATGGCATGCTTGTCTGAAGCAAGGAGAAAATGATAGGTTCCAAGGCTACGGGGAGGACCATAACTGGACCCATATTTCATCAATATGGGAGCTTTCGTATGCAAAAGCCTTGATCATGCCGCACAACATAGACTTGATGCACCAAGAGCGTAACGTTGCTGAAAGCATCATAAGCACATGTTTCGATGTGACTGATAAAACGAAAGATAATATGAAGGCAAGAAAAGACATGGCTGAAATTTGTAAGAGGCCGATGCTCGAGTTGAAAGTAAGCGATAAAGGGCATGAAAGTAGGCCGCGAGCTGATTACTGCCTCAAGCCGGATGAAAGGAAAGAAATATTTAAGTGGTTGAAGAATCTGAAATTTCCAGATCGGTATGCGGCAAATCTGAAACGGGCAGTCAATCTGAAGACCGGTAAATTGATCGGTTTGAAAAGCCATGACTACCATATTATTATGGAGAGGCTGATGCCCGTGATGTTTCGAGGCTATTTTAAGGATGAGCTTTGGAGCATATTTGCAGAGTTGAGTTACTTCTATAGGGAAGTATGCGCAAAGACGGTATCGAAGAGGTTGATGCAGAAATTTGAGAAAGAAATTCCAATTCTTATTTGTAAATTTGAAAAGGTTTTCCCGCCAGGATTCTTCAATGTGATGCAACATCTAATTGTGCATTTGCCTTGGGAAGCTTTGGTAGGCGGACCAGTGCAATTCAGGTGGATGTATCCTATAGAAAGGGCGTTGAAAAAGCTCAGGGCGTCTGTTCGGAACAAGGCTAGAGTCGAAGGGTGTATTGCGGAGGCTTTTGCCCTTAAGGAGATATCTCAATTCTCAACCAGGTATTTCGCTCGAGCCAACAATGTGTTTGCGCCTTCAGTGCGACTTCATGTCGAAAATGAATCACCCCAAAGCACCCTTCAAATTTTTGCGAATCCGGGTAAAGCAGTTGGAAAAGGGAGTGTACGTCACATTGAAGCATCAGATTTGAACACGCTAATGCTATATATGTATAGCAATATTGACAGCACACAGGAGGCGTTCGAGTAAGTTTTCCTCATAGTTACGTCCATTTTCTCATCTCATAATTTCTATAGTGTGTAATCTCCATGTTTGTAATATGTCCAGCATGTTTGATGAAGAATGTTGGAAATCTACTAGTAAACCTACGGCCATCCAATTAGAAAATCTTCGACGTGATGGGTTGAAAGGTGGACCAAACTTCGTGCAGTGGTTTCGTAATTATGTTAGTAATTGTCGTTCTCTCATTGTCCATACTTAATCTTTGAATTTTGGACTTGGAAGATATAATGCATATACTAATTACTTGTATAGGTTTCCAAAAACTCTGTGCACCCGGACTTGCAGCAAATGGCACATACCTCTGTATCCGTCCGAAACTATACTCGCTATGATGTAAATGGATATCGCTTCCGAACCGCGAAATTGGAGAAGAGTCGACCATTGGCAGCCACCACCAATAGTGGGGTGTTGGCAAGTTCATATGTTGACGATGACAAAGTAGTGGACTATTACGGTGTTCTTCAGAACATTGTAGAGTTGATTTTCGATGGCCCCAAAGAACTTAAAGTCGTGTTTTTCGAGTGCGACTGGTTTGATGCTCATAGTGGGACTCGTGTCGACAAGTATGGTAATGTCGAGGTGAAGCATAGCTCTAGGATTCCGAGCAGTATGAGCGATGTTGTCCTTGCAAATCAGGCAAAACAGGTGTACTACCTGCCATATCCTCACCCAAGCCTTAGGGCTTGGTGGGTTGCAATCAAAGTCAACCCACAAGTCGTCGCTCCAGAGAGTGCTGACTACGTGAGTACGAGCAGGGACAACGATGATGCTGTTTTTCAACCAGAAGCGGCGTCGAATCAAGACATAGCTCACCGATTCCATGTGACCAATGGAGAAGGACTCGAAAATCTCTGTTGCAATTCAAGCGACTTAATTGAAGAACCTAGGTCAAAGCGCAAACGACCTGTCGTCGTTAGAAGATCAGTAAGGATCCAACGAAATCAAGAGCGTATGAATAAACAACGAGCCGAAGAAGCATCATCGGATGCGGATGACTTTTGATTAGTATGTTTCTTTTAGTTAATCAATTAAGCTATGTATTCCAATTTCCACATTATTAATTTTCATATTATTTGTTTCATATACTGTGGTTTGACATTAATTTATCTACAGTTGAACATGTTCAAGCATAGGAGATCGAGGAGGAGTGGGGGCAGCGCGGCCAGCGAGGACAGCTCGGGCAGTGGGCTTTTTCAGGGCACCTCACAGAGCCGACAGAGGCAGCAGCAACTTCTCGACTGTCTAGACGAAGTGCAGGGTGAGGAGGGTGAGCAGGAGACTCCTCAGCAGGATGCTCATGTGCAGGATGAGGAGGGTGAGCAGGATGAGGAGGGTGAGCAGGATGAGGAGGTTGACCCAATGGGGGCAGGCAGCGCGGGCGACGCGTCAGATGGTTCTACGTCCTTCAGGTATTATTATGCATATTAGTTTAATTGATATTAGTTTCTAATCATTTCATCATATTGAATTTACTTATATACTTAGGTATAAGAAGAGCAATGCGCTTGGTCCGAGACCTGCCGAGCGGAGGCTCATCCGGCCGCATGGAGAATGGTGGGGCTTATTTCTGTTGTGTTAATTTTTTAATGTGAACGTGATTGCACTAGTTTACTTGTTTTATTAATTTTTGTAGGTCATGGGAAGACTTGACTTGGGACGGTACAGGTAGACGTCCCAAGGTGAACGCGGTGTTGGGTAGCCTCTGTCGCTTCTACTACCCTGGCATGGTGGAGCTGAATGGCGAGAGGTTCGCGGCTATGCAGTGGGCTGACTGGGGTCTAAAGGACTATGTCGAGCCAGGGGAGTCAGGGGAAAGCAGTAGCGGAGGGGGAAGTTCGGAAAAAAAACGAAGGACTTGTCAGGTGGCTGTGTGGGACGAGTTCTGGGTGAGTTTACTTTCGTATATAAGCAATTCATTGAATTATTTCTTCTCCTAATCTTACTTTAACTTAAATTGTACATTGATATGTAGGGGAGGTTCCAATTGCCGGATGACATCGAGGAGGATCAGGCTCAGTGGACACGTGTGAAGAGGCACTTTCGGAAGTGCGCTGATAAGATAATCAAGGATGCCATGTACAATGCTCGCATCGCGGCCGTCAACTACTACTACAAGAAGATAAAGGGGCAGAAAATGAGCAAAGCATTAGGGGCCAATGAGATCTACCTCACAGAGGAGCAGTACCTGGAGAGCGTTGTGGATTGGCTGTCGAAGGACATGGAAGCCTAGAGGTGGTTGGCTAAGAGATGGGCGTCGCCTGAGTGGATTGCAGAGTCCAACAAGCACCGTGCCAACCGTGGCACTGAAGGACCGGGGCACAGGTACGGCGCCGATGGACACCTTGGTACCGCACGCCGCATGGTAAGTATATAAATCAAACTTGTATGTTACATCTATGAAAATTATATGGTTTAACTCTTCTTTTTCATGCAGGAAGCTGAAAGTGGAGTTGCTCCAAGTTTTATGGAGGTTTACGTCCGTGGTCACCATGGCCCTGATCCGGCGAACCCTGATGTGCTATGCAGCGAGGCGGCAAGGGAGAAAATGGTAAACAAGTTTGTATTTACGAATTAAATTGCATGTTTTGTGTCTAACTCCAACTTTCTTTGCAGAATGCATATGGGGAGGAAATGACTCAACGCCATGGGCCTGACTTCGACTGGATGCATTCAGACTTAGATGCCTCGGCGTTGTACCATAGTGGTGGGGGTAGAAAGCATGGCAGGTGAGGTGTTTGTGTTTGATTCGACGATTTCATTAACAAGAATGTGTCCACTTAATGGCTCAACTATGTGTATCATGCAGGTTTGCCTTTGGCACCGGCGTTGTGGAATATAACAGGACAATAGGTCAAGGGAAGGCATCGTCTTCGGGAGGGAGTTCTCGCTCCTCCAGGTCTGCTCGAGAGGCTAAGCTGGAGGAGGAGACTCGGGCAGCACAGGAGCAGGCTCGAGCAGCACAGGAGCAGGCTCGAGCAGCGCAGGAGCAGGTTGGACAGCTGACGCAATATATGGCTTCTTATTTTCAGGTAATCCGTCTATCTCATCACGTGTCGTCATTGAATTCAAAGTATAATGTTGTGATTCTAACGTTGCATCCATTTGCAGGAAATGACTACTCGACTCGGCCCTGATTGAACTTGCCCGCTTTTCGCCCTCCCCAGGTAACACTATCTGAACACTTCAATTCCATAGCAACTCTTTCTTTATTATCAAAAATGGCTCGCAGGCACAAGAATGGGGACAGTGGCCAGGACAAGCTCCAGCGTCGCAGCCATAGTGGACCGGTGTTGGGTGGACGCAGGCACCTCCAGGCACTTGGACGCATCCACCCCAAGGATTGCAGCCAGTCCCGGGATGGGTGCCACCGGTCTCCCAGCCACCGGCGGGCTCTCAGCCATTTCAAGCGTGGATGGCACCGCCACCGACGGGGTGGGTGCCACCACCGCTGGGGTGGCCACCACAACAGTATCCGTGGATGCATGCACAACCTCCTACTCACCATGGATCACAGGTGACGTTCCATGTTTAGTTTTATGCAAATATTGACCAAACACAGCAATGTATATGTATAGTGATAGCAAAATACAGCCTTATTTGAATGATTGATGAATTGCAGGGTTCAGCGTCACATGCTCATGGATCGGAGGGTGGTGTCAACGTCCATGGTGCTGGAGGGAGTGGCCACCTTCCTGGTGGCGGAGGAGGGAGTGGCCAAAACTCCCACAGCCCGCCGGAGTGATCAGTGAGGAGTGAGTAGTGAGTAGTGAGTAGCTTATGGACTTATGGACTCTAGACTTATGGACTAGAGTTTTGTGAATTGTGTATTTGAATGGACAATGGACTTATAGACTCTAGACTTATTTGAATGGACTATGGACTATCTATGTATATGTGAATGTGTTTTGTGAATTATGTATGTCTTGTGAATCTGTATATGTGAATTGTGATATATTGTGTATATTGCTGTGAATTATTAATAGGTGCAGAAAAATCTGTTTTGGGGGGGGGGGGAACCATCAATTTTCGTCGGCCTCGGTGGTGGCCGACGAAAATATGTTCCCAGGCTATTTTCGTCGGCCACCACCTAGGCCGACGAAAATAGCCTGCACGTATTTTCGTCGGCCACCACCGGCCGACGAAAATTGATGGTCGACTGCCTATTTTCGTCGGCTTTGGGAAAGCCGACGAAAATAGGTTATTTTCGTCGGTGCCGACGAAAATAGCCGCATATTTTCGTCGAACTTATTTTCGGCGGCTATTTTCGTCGGCCTGCCGACGAAAATTATCTATTTTCGTCGGTTTAGGCTTATTTTCGTGGGTTTTTGGCCCACGAAAATTTAGGCGTTTCTTGTAGTGGGTGAATCAGGAGTTCTGGACATGTAAGATACGTATATGAATCTTTATGAATCTGGAGTTCTCGACATAGATACATATGTTAGATAGGTGTTGGGCTGGTGAGCGGCACACCACTGTATTGCCTGCCATGCCTCCGACAAGCTGAGCTAGCAGCTCGTAGTCTGCCACGGCGAGGTTGGCGTGCCCTGTCTGGCCTGATCAAAATACTGCCATGTCTGACCCTGCCCATGTAGGCACGGGGCACCTATTCGCCACCTAACTGAACAAAGATGCCACAATACGATAGATGTTTAGCTTTCGGGATTACATAGGATGAGCCGATGATATTGTTGCTTTGTGATCGTGACCTCATTTACAGGACAACTGTTGTTTCCAAGGCTGACATGACCAAGTTCAACTACTTGGGAATATTCTAAATTGCTTTTCCTGTGGGAAATTGGTCTGTTTGTACTTGCGAGGGAGTGGGATATTGTGTTGCTCCGTCTTTTTTAGTTTTCTATGTTCACTAGATATGTGTCCGTGTGATGCCACATAAGTAAAAAATAGTATGAAACATATATACGAAACGACAAGCATCACTATAATATACAAAATCCATGTGACAAAATATCACCGTAACACTAATATTATATTGACGATATAAATATATAATATTATTATAAGTACATGGCCGTGGCAGGACGGAAAGGAGACAAAAAAACAGCAACGAGGGTTGTTCGAAGGTACTCCTTTGCCTCCTGTGCTAAGTCGACTTTGATCTCTCTCGTTGATGTCTTATTCATCAATAGTACCGTATCTATATATCACATAGTCAAACCTTATTTAAATGGAATATATGCAATAATTCAACAATCTAAAAATAATAAAAATGATATGATGTTTTGTTCTGAAGGCAACTAAACAGAGATCACTCTAAACTACAGCATGGAAGGAGACGTCAGCGGTAAAATGGGAAGCGTTCAGAGGAACAGTCGAATAGGCACAGGCAACAGAGGTCACAACAAGAACAACGGTTTGTTCACTCGACGAACAACACAAACAACTTTGAAATTTTGATCTCTACCACTTCGGTAGCAGCACGATACGGTAAAAGACTATGTACGAGGCATGCAAATTAACAAA
The DNA here is from genome assembly GCA_029449295.1 of Zea luxurians. NCBI lineage: Eukaryota > Viridiplantae > Streptophyta > Magnoliopsida > Poales > Poaceae > Zea > Zea luxurians. The sequence continues at coordinate 3,279,052 of JAOPSE010000052.1, read as the reverse complement.
ACTCATTTAAGCGCGGAATAGTGTGCTGATGGGGCATAAGGGTAACACATGCTCAGAATCCTAACATGTTTGGCTTCCGAGCAAACTTTCTCCAGACCCCCAAAGAAATATAACATTCAATCAGATATGTGTCGATGCTCATCCCAGCGTACTTCCGTTGCAACGCACGGTCACACACTAGTTTTGGATGAAATACGAAAACACTCGACGCCGTCGGCTGTCGTCTCCTACATTCCTCCTCGTCCAGTTCTTCTTCCCCACGATAGCGCTACCCTATCCCATCTCTAACAGTGTTCCACCTCCGCAAGGGTGCCAAGTGCAGGAGCAACATGGACGACTGGCTCCGCGAGAACCGCATGCGCTGCCCCGCCTGCTGCAAGCCCGTCCACTCCGTGCTGCCGTGGAAAGCGCTGACGACATCGGCGCCACTGCCCGCGCCCGTGCCACTGCCAACGCACTCGCAGTCGTCGACGTCTTTTTTGATTCCAGGGCGCGGTAGCGGTATCCGTCGTCTCCAGGACGCGCTACAGTTTGGGTCTCCGTCGTAATTAATAAAGACGCATGATCGAGCTTGGATGGGATGGGACAGTGTTGGAGCGTCTTTTGGGCCCGTATGGATCAGTTCTTCGAAAGATTCTTTAAGGATTCATTAGTCGTTTCTTTCTATGTCTTCTTGGAACTGATCGCTTTTTTGTTTTCTCGGAACTGATCAAACTTAGTTTGTTTCTTTTTTTTCTGATCTACGTCCACTTGAGATCAACTAATCAATGATCTGTTAGTTCTTGGCTCAGTTCCTATCATCTGATGAAAGCTAATAGAAAGATTCTCGTTAATTGGTTTGGCACTTTGTACCATTTCCTCGTGCCCCAGTGTGCAAATTGATACTGCTGAATAGGAATCTTGGGATGAGAATTCCTAGATTTTGGTATAAACTTTTTGCCATGTTTTCTAGTTCTTGCAACAGCGCATGTGTGCATGACAGCAGTTCCGTACTCTGTTAGTTTTTTATTGAGTGCTAAAAAGGTCAAAAAAAACCTCCAATTTTTGCTGCTGAACATATGATTAGTCCTTCTGTAAATCTTGTGAACTATACTACAGTTCCTGTTCTGATAAAATTGATGTTTGCTTCATAAGCACAGAACCTAACAGAACTAAAATGTTCAGTAAAGCATTTTGTAGCTACTATTCCTACACAAGAAACTGAAAAGACATAACGGCAACAGCAAATTAGGAACAATATGCAGGTATAATCATGGCATCACACGCAAGATATCACAAGCAGATTCAGGTTTAAATCAAAACCTGCTCATATCGTCCTGAAATTCAACTAATGTCTCAAACTGATCAGACGTTGCATACAGTGAAAAAAACTGAAGAGTAGAGGGTTATGCAGTATAATGATCTTCAGTTATCATATATTCATAAATGTATAATACCGGCAATATCAAGAACGAAATAAACGCGATATAAAGCAAACAAGCAGCGAAAGCATATGAAGTAACTGATGTCAAGCAAGAAATAAGCAAACCATGCTGCCAACAGTTCATACTGAAATCATTCTCACATCGAGACAGAGTATAAGAGCAATGAAAACCAAGGATCTATTCATGCTGATGTAAGAACTAACAAGTCATCGTTCATTGGCATTCAGACATTTGGTTCATTAAGGTGGACTCAACTCTGAAGTCCGAACAAAAGAGCAGGAACGCAGCTAAGCTCGATGAGTTCGAAGGAAGCAAAAGCGGAAACAACTAAACTGGTCCTGAGTCTCTGACCATCAGAAAGACGCACTACCCTCGATCAGTTTCAACGAAGCAGAAAACAAAATGACGAAAGAATCCTAGGAGAACATCTCCACGAACTGACCCAGTTCGAGATCGCCGCACACAGGACGTGCTGTGTCAACACCGTCCCATCCAGGCTTGATCACGCACGCGTGTCTACTCCGATGACGGCGCCTCAGGTAGTATCTCGTCGTCCGCCGGAAGCGGCAACACCTCCTCCTTGTCCGACGTCGACGTCCGCGGGTGGCGCCGATGCAGCGATGCTGATGACGACGCTTCCGCTAGTTTCTTGATTTGCTCCCAACGCAGCAGCGCCGCGTCCAAATCCCGCGTCGACAACGGGAGCCGCAACGGTGGTAGCGCTGCCGCCAATTCTCCCTGTGAAGGTGTAGGTGCTGGTGGCGAGGGTGGCGGTGTCCGCTTCCAGGGCACGGGATGGGGAACCCGGTCACAGGTCGGGCAGCGCTCCATCGGTCCAGTGCGAAGGCAGTGGTCGATTCCCTCGCACTTGACGCTGCCGCCGCAGTGGAACACGTGGTCGCAGGAGAGCGTGCGGACCTTCTCGCCGGCCTCCATGCTGTTTTGGCACAGGGTGCAGGTGTAGTCCAGGTTCTGCCTCAGGGTGGTGACGCCGCCGAGCCTGAAGACGCGCATCCGTGGCGAGTCCCACCATTGCAGGATGCACATGAAAATGAAGAAGAGGCACACGCTCACGACGGCGGCGGCGAGACCGATGACGAGCATCGTGACGGAGGTTTTGGTGTCCATCCCTATCCAATAGCTGGGGTCGGCCATCGGTCCTTAGCTCCCCTGACTCTTTCGTCTTCTCCTCTGGATCGCTCCTCTTGTTCTGGCTTTATCGCTCGCTCCCCCACGTCGTTCTTTGGATTGTGTTGCGATCGTTTGAAAGTGGAAGGATGACCAAATTGGTGAGGCGGCACGGGTATTTGTAGGGAGTATCCTGAGCTGCTGATAAGTCGGTTGGCCAGTTAGTTACATGGTGGGGCCCGCGGTTAGATTCCCTCCCTACAGTTCAAACTGGAGTTGCAGGGGCGGAGGCCGATGGAAAGGGCACATCGTTCAAATGCTGGGCTTATTAGAGATTGGTCCATATTTTCCATGAAACCAACTGATTTTGTCTGATCTTGAAAAACTTCATCAATCGAAGAAAAGTTCGTGAATGAATAAATTGGCAACCGCAACGAGCTATTAGGTAAGTAAAGCCTAACATAACGAAGCTCTTCAGCATTCTGCTACGACTTGTCGTGGGTTCTTTTTTCACGTCAGTAATCTAGTTGCTTGACGTGGGTCTATGCCCTTGGCCCTAGTGCGCCGCCGAGACGCGTTGTGACATTGCCGAGACACGTCACCACCGCGCCCAGTCAGCCAGCCCGAAGCTCCAAGCCTCCGGTCGCCACGTGAGTCATGCGCGATGCCTAGCAAGTAGCGCCTGAGGACCAACCCCCACCAGCACAGCAATCTGTAATCTCCAATTTCCTAGGTTTCTAATTGTGATTTGTAAACCCTAACTATTAGATTTGTGCCTAAATATGCAATTGTTAATCCATAATGCTTGTAGATATATGTTTTATCGTAAGAAATAATATATACACTAGATAGAACTCTATACTACCTATTAAGGCTGTAAGGGGTAGGCTGCCTCCCCTGGTTCTGCCTTCAGCCAATCTGCACCGTCCATCTATATGCGTCAAATCATCACCGTCCGTCTCGTCGCCTCCGCTTCAAGCCTCCTCCATCCCTCGATCGCAACTGCTCCTCTCTCCGCTCCCCTCTTCCTCGACAGCTAGATCCACATTCGCGCCGTCGTCGGCAACGGCTCCAGCCTTCCCACGCCGCCGTCCAACCTCCCCCCGACTCTCCTCCACACACCGCCGCAGCTCCCACTGCCCGCAAAAACACCACGCACACGGGCGCGAGCGTGGAGACCGACCACCACGGCACCACCTCCTCCTCCGGTTGCCTCCGGCCTCGCCATCCCTCTGTCCTCGACTTCCCTCCGTCCTCCCGGTTGCCAGCCTCCCGGACCAGAAGTTGCACGTGGCTCGATAGTTCGTCTCTGTCGTCTATGGCGGCGGCGGTGCAGCAGCAGCGGGAGAAGGCGGCGTCGCAGGTGTGTGGGGGGGGGGGTGGTGGGGTGGATCGGCTTCCTTGTTCAGGTTCTGCTTCAGATCCTTCGGGGCACGCCGTCCTGCGCCCAGCTCTTTCCTTCGTCGGCGTCCGGTACCCGCTCCTCTCCGGGCCCGCGGCCTCGAACCCGTCGTCGGAGGTGGCCTTCATGCCGCTCCGCTCCGAGGTCCCAGCTGACGCGGCACCTGCCCCGACACCTGCGCCCGAGCCCGTGGGCCGCCTCACGGTACGGAGCTTCGATTTTTTTATTCGATTCGGTTGAGATTTTGAGATGTCCGGGGTGGGGAAACGGTGCCTTTGTGAAGTAGGAGTAGAAGGGTTTCAATCAAATAGTATTTGGACTTGGACGTGCTGATCAAATTGGATTATGCTTCGGTATTTGGGGATGATTGGGATTAGTTGGAGTGGCTGATTTAAGGCTAACGGAGGTTTGGTGGTTTAGTTCAGGTAGTATTGTTGATTTTTGGTTATAGAATAATTAGTATTTGGACTATATAGCAGACCTTCCGTGATGAGTTGGTTAATAGCATGGGCAATTAGTTGCCCTGCAATTGCAAAATAAGGCCTTGATCGTTTTAGTAGTACATACTTACGGCTGCATTATCATCTCGTCTCCAAACTGGCGGTGATATGTTTCCGGTGGCCTTCAAGTGAAGCTTTGGGACATAGTTCCAGAATACTGGTTCCCTGTCATTCTGTGTAGGTGAGTAGATAACCTTCTATCATTGCTAGCTTATTCCCAAACACACGGTTACTGCGCTGTCCGGTGCTGTTCCAACATTTCATGAACTACGCAAAATTGTAAGCACAATGCTTGGACCTCTTGCTTTTGTAGTTTTTTAGATCTCAGTTGTCAAACCAATTTGGATTCCTGAGTGTGGTAATGGACCTAACATAGACCAAGCATGATAGATGATCAGTTGTCCTTGTATTGTGTTGGTGGTTATCTAGACGCTACCTAATTCTCGGCCTCAGACTGAGGTTGTCATATTTCGTTTCCTGCTTGACTGTCCAGTCAGCAGTCACAGTGCATGTTTGTAGCAGTTTTGAGAGCAAGTCTGTTATGTGATATAATTAAAGATAGAAGATTAGTTGGATTTGGGTAGCTGATGTGTGGGACAGATGCGAATTTGGAAATTTGGTTTCATTGCTAGCCTGGTGGCCTCTTGGTTTATATGTTAAACTGGTACTAGCAAGTTACCGTCAATCTGTCGATGCCTTCCCATATACTGGCTTGTGGCATGATTATTTCCTTATTCAAACTAGCATGTAAATCGGCATGGTAGGGAACCAGTATGCCCATAGTTGGATTTCTGATAGTTTGGATCGGCAAAGAAGCTTATAGCTTCTCATAAAAGGAGCCAAAACTAAAACTAGAAGTCATATCGTTGCTAACCATTACTACTTAAGTTCCTTGAAATGAAGTCAGACTAAACATTTGTCTCTTATTTTTACGCATCTGATATTCTCACAACATTAGAGCTGTCTATTCAGGTAGTGCTTGACTTGGATGAGACTTTAGTTTCTGCATATGAATCATCTAGCCTTCCCAGTTATACTTCTCATTCTTTGGGTTTTGTACCTAATGACCTGTATCGAAACATCTAAGGTTACTAAATTGTTCTTAATCGGATCAGGTACAAACTTGTCATCGTGGCTGGGGACAAAACGGGTGAAACTGAGTTTGCTATGTTTGGCCGGATAACACAGCATGTCAGCATCTCGTGCGGAAAATGGCTGCAGCGGTGTATGCCCTGTCAATAGCATTAGCGGTAATAGCTGATTGGGGGAAGGAGAAAGCGTTTTGGGCTGGACATGTGAGTTTTCTTGTTTGAATTCAGTATTATCAGATGCTATAGTCCTATCCTAATTTTGATTCTCGCAGAACTCTAAGGTGGGTGGTGGAGGAGGAGGAGAGCGAGGGAGGACGACGAAGCTACCTGGCGGAGGCACGAGGGGAAGGTGAGCGTCACCTGCAAGGCCACAATCTTGGTGAGACTGCCACCATGAGCGTGCCCCACGACCGCCACCAGGATCTCAAGCTCGCCATTGATGACTTCGACGAGGAGTTGATCGACCCTGAGCTACGCTTCTCGTTCCAGCGCAACAGCAAGGTACAATCCTCCCCCTCCCCACCCAACCGACCATTCTTTAGGTCACAACGGGTGTGTATGTTTTTTTACTGTTATCCCGTAATTGGAATTGTAGTCCATTCATCAAACCTTGGTGCTCCTCACCTATCGCAGCCTCTTCGGCATCGCCATCAGACTTCCTGTCATGCTGCTCCGAGATAGGCGTGCCTGATTTTCCGACAGGTCAGTCGATCATCAATCCCCTGTCGATACAACATACCGAACTACTCCATCATCCTGCACAAACTAAACTAGATTCATTTTCCATTTCTGATATATACATATTCTGTGTTAATTTTGATCTTGGTTCATAAGAAAAGAACAGAAAATAAACACATATCTAATGACTATAATTATACATACACCATCTCTTGTGATTTTAGATACTTTTCAATTATACCTTTTTTTTTCTAAAATCACACGAAAATACCAATCTGTGTCCCGGTAGCGATGTAGACCACCGCATTGGCTATTGAGTGATGAAGCGTCGTACCGAACTTGGGAAACTACACACGAATAGATTTTTCGAAACCTTTTTCCCTTTTTCTGAGATTTAAATGGTGGTGGATACTGATTGAAGGTGACTAATGTTTGTTTGTTGTCAACCTTTCTCCCGACAGACTTGCTACGGATTTGGGAGGGAGGCATGTGCAGGTGGAGCTGCAGTGGCAGTTCAGATCCGCTGTCATGAGCTGCTACTGATCCTGATGCGTGAAGACTTGCGACAAATGACGGCAAAAAAGATATAGCAGGAGTGTGGAGAATAATGGCACTTGGGGATTCAGGTGTATGTACAGTTCTGCCCTAGGCTGCTAGCTAGCTGATTTGTTTATAGCTTACATGCTCCAGTTATTCACAAATATTAGATCTGTTTTCTTATTAATTTCATACTGTTTGCTTTATAGGTTTGTGGAGTGGACTTGACTGACAAAGTAGTGGACATAATTTTCCATGTATTTGATGCTAACTGTGATGGTAACCTGAGCTCAGAGGAGTTCTTGAGGTCATTACAAAGAAGAGAAAATGACATTCGCCAGCCAGCAACTTCTGGTTTTCTAGGGGTGATCGCCTGCTGGTTGAACTGTACAAAGTGTTCTCTTCAACAAATGCTGCCCCAGTAGATTCTTTTGATAGTCGTGCCACTTTGTTCCATTGTCCTTGGTTGCTCTGTGTTAAATGTAGGTTTGCCAATCTCACCATTTGTTTGGTTTCATTATCCAGTTTTCATATAAGTTGAACTAAACTACTCGTTAATTGTTCATCTAGGTACATAATAGTTTTCTTTATCTGTTTTGGCGATGATTCTGAATTTCTGATTGTGTGCAGGAGCTGGAGAACGTGATCGACAACCGATAGAGTTCTGAAGTGTGAAGAGGACTTTTGGTGTAAATATTACCCTGCGGCCCCTTCTTAATACTAATTAGAATTGGTCATACCACGTAGCAGCTGTAAGGAATACCTTTCGTTCTCATCCAAGGGCTCCGATAACATACATCTTCTCGCTTGTCAGGTTGCGAGAGAAGGAAATGTTTTTGTTTTCACTGAATTGATGCAGTCTCTGATTCGATTATTTGTTCTTTTTTATCTCTCAGGAAGTGCTTGTTCAGCATGATGAGTGATCTTCCTTCTGTCTTAGAAGCATTCGTGGACAGGAAACACGGTAAAGATAGGTCTGGGGTTGATAGCAGCGACAAGTCCAGACATTCATCAAATGTGCCCACATGAATCTTTCCAACAGTTTGCTTTCGCTCCAATCTGTGTTTGGTTCTGCCTCCAATTCGTGTAGAAAACCTTACTCAGAAGGAGTTGTGTCTTTCTTTCTCATGCAGAGAGGAAAAGATGGCCATGCCAAGAGTTCTAGGGCAGCACCTCCTGCCGCCAAGGAGTATGACGAAGACGAGGAGGAGCACACGGAGACCTTTTGTGGAAGCTGCGGCGACCTTTACATTGACAGCAACTAAATAATGTATTCATGTTCCATTTTTCTTTTTCTTTTGAAAAAAGGAGAATAATATATGTTTTAGATGCATCTACATCGCCAGTCTGCACCGCATCTAATGATTTGTTCAATAACTGGTAGGGACTGAGTTAGCTGACAATAGGCCATTTGATTCCATCCCATTTTTTGGTGCATGTAGTGTATCATGTTTCGTTTACCATCTCTATTGTCAAGATTAAAGCTCTAGATATCTTTTCAAGACCATGCTGAGTGTACAGGTAATCCAGTCCAGAAAATTGTGTTTACTTTTTAAATTGTTATAGTTGGCGGCATGTTATTATACCAAGAAAACTTTATTTATGTGTGTTCTATATATTTTTTACCTATCTTCATACACTATTGATAGTCAAATCATAATCATAAATTGAAAAACATGCTTGTAGTATGTTTCAGTTTCTGTTTATCCTTACCCCCTTCAAGTGCAGACACCACTTGTAATTAGCCTGTTAGTGTTTCCCTTGGTAGACTTATAGCCTAACTTTTAATGTTAGTGTTTCAGTTTCTATTTATCCACTGAAATCTATCTTCTGGAGGACCGAGGCCATTCAAGTAGAGGTACCCTTGCTCTGTCTATATCTTACATTTGGGTTACTTAATCGGTGACTGTGATCTTGTAGTTATGGTCCAAAATTTTATATGGCACAAAGATGACTATGTTAGTTCCTAAGTTCTTTTAATGTCACAGATCTTGCTAGACAATTTCATAGTGTGTTATTATGTTAGTGCTCTAATATTCGGACCTGTCATGCTCTATAGTGTGTTAGCCAATTTTATAGTAGGTTACCAGCCAGCAGCACCACTCACAAAAGAACCCCGTGGGTCAGTCATCCTTTGTTGCTTGAGGTGGCTATTTTTTCTTAATGGTTTAATTCTTTGTTTATTTCAGCATTCTGACTATCATAATATAAGCCATATGGCTTCATTTGTTGGTTTCCAACCCTTCACCAGGGAAAAAGAATGTGAGGGTGATTAATTATTTTATTGGATAATCCTTATACAACAAACTCTTACCGTACCCCACTCTTGTGTCCATTTATGAATTAGTTATATAACAAGCTACAACAACCATACTTCATAGTTGATGGTACAAAATGCAACGAGAATCAATTATGGAAAACAAAAATCCAGCTAACAAATGATTTTCTTGTAGCATATGCATGAGAAAGAACATGAATATGTACTTTGTGCTTATGCACCATTGTGGCGTGCGGCCTGACGCCTACATGTTCCCCTCGATACTCAAGGCCTGTGACTGTGTGAATGGCTGCAGGGTGCAGGGACAGACTCCTGTTCCCCGTGGTACTCAAGGCCTGTGATTGCGTGCATGGCTGCAGGGAGGACTCTTGGTTCACGGCAAATAGAGGTAAAATCCTTATATAGATGAGATGACTGAACTTTTAGTTAGTTAGTTAACCTCTAGAATTAAGGAGACTACAAGGACAAATTAGCATTGTATAGGCGCGGGAAGCCGGGAACAAGGAAACACCAGTAGACTTGACAAAGTACTTCCGTGCCACAGGAAGGAAGCAATACATATTTTTCTGGGTTACGGTTACGGGAGACTACCAAGGAAAAATTAATCATAGGCGACTCTTCACACCAATCCTCTTCCTCCATTTCTCTTCCCGTACCCTGGCCTGGCGGGGTCGCGCTTAGCTAGCTTTGCAGGTCTCCTCCGTTTAAAACATGGCACCTAGCTGTTTTGGTGAGAAACCCTAAATTGATTGGAGTTAGATGGATGCTTGCTCGTTTTGTTAGTTCCTTTACCGTCCCTCAAATCCAAACATTCCTTGCTGGGACTGGTACGGTGCTCCAGTTCATCTAAAAGCAGTTTGCCTTTTGGGGAATACTGGTTTGTGTTCGTTTTTCCAAAACTGTCTGGGGTTCCGCACGCCCTGTGTTTGAGACCCCTTTGGATTTATTGTTATAATGAGTTTTGCTTGCCCGGTGTTCAATTAGTGTACCATTGAATTTTTAGCAGAGCACTGATCAAGCGTTTTGTTCCAAGGTTTTTTAATCAGTTCTAATGCCCATATATTATCTCATACATGTGTTGATTTCTACACATTTTGAATTTCATCTTATAATCAAATCTGGTCTGATTGACTGTTGCCTTTTATTTTCTTTTTAGTAACTTTTTGAGTACCAGTGATGTAAAGGGACACAAGCTCTAGCAATGTTTCTGCTTCTCATGTAGGCCGTGTAAGACGTCGCAAACATCCAACTGAGGTTAGTAATTTCTTGTTCCTTTTGCTCTTTTATTGCGCTTTGCTCTCTCTCTCTCCCTCTTTAGATTTCAGCTAATACACTGAAACATGGTTCAAGCTAGAGCAACAGCCTGTTTTAGGTGTTCTTTTTCGTACTAATCTTGGTCATTTTTTCAGGCTACCACAGATGGGAATAGAGCTAATGGACAACCATTGCTTGTCAATGATCAGAACAAATATAAATCAATGCTTACCCATACGTATTCTACAGTATGGATGATTAGAGGCTTTGCCTTTATTATTTATATGGGTCATCTATATATCTGGGCTATGGTGGTTGTGATTCAAATATACATGGCAAGAGAACTTTTCAACTTACTCAGAAAATCTAGTGAAGAGAAACAACTGCCAGGGTTCAGGGTCCTGAATTGGTAAGCAATGGTTCATTTTGATTCTACCAAGTTTAAACAGAAATTTGTCAATTTCACAGCTGCCATGCTTTTCAGCAGTATTTTTTCCCGTTGTGACGTTTATGCCCAAGTATTATTTCCTATTGTAGGCACTTTTTTCATGGCAATGTTGTACACTTATGGGCGCTTTCTTAGTAGTCAGCTGATGAATATAGTGACTTCAGATCACTTGCTTTATAAGTGAATCTGGAACTGTGTGGAGAAATTGGTTAGGATGAAATAGAAAGAGATATGTTGTACACTTATGGGCTCTTTCTCTCTCTATGTGCCATGTTGGATGGTTCTCTCTACTTCCAGTTCAGCCTGCATACATTACTAATAAATACCATAATTTTGAATCCGGAACTGTGTAGAGAAATTGGTTAGGATGAAATAGAAAGAGATAGGATGATACTGTGTAGAGAAATTATGTTACAAGTGAATTACATGATTTGTGTATCTAACTGAACCTTGTAGTTATCATAAAAGAGACACTGACTTATTCGTGTGCAGATCTAGATGCCAACCATTAGGCATGATTCGATTCTAGAAGATCCTGATGGTGACACCTCACAACCACAACACATCTCGGACTACTACCATGTCAATCTCAAGAATGTGATGATAACATGACCATTCAAATTGGTGAAGTACTTCAGATGCAAATTGAGGTTCAGAGATAGTTAAATGAACAACTTGAGGTAAGTCACTGACACCACTAAGATAACGCTCTTGGTTCAGATAGCTTTTTCACATTGTAGATAAGGTAGGTTGAACAATGGGCTATCTCAAGCATTTTGGTTAGCACAGTCCCAAATGACTTACAATTTGGAATGGAGGGAGTATAAGCTACCCTTTTAGATCAATGAATAAGATTGTTTAAGCTAAAAAATATGCACATAGCAATTAGTTATTGTAGGTTGAAGAAACATATAATCTATTTTTTGGATAATAAAACAAATAGTTTCTTTAAAAACCAAACATGAAAATAGATCTCTCAAACACCAATTTATCGTTGAACTTCAAAACGTTTCGTGAACATTCTCACTAATGTAAGTATGCAATCTTCAACAGATGGCTTGCAACCTATATATGGTCCCTCATTCTAAATTATGATTTTAGTTATAGGTCATGTTTTTTTGTCAACCTGTACGAGTCCACTCAATTTTGAACTTCTCCCATGCAGAAATGGTCATTTGTTAAATCTGAGCATAAAAGATCGCAAATCCAAGGGCTTATGGAATTGGTTTTGCAAAGATCTTCATGTGATTCGGATCCTTATAAGGAAAGATAATTTATATACATGAGGGAGCCACCTATTGATTCTTTTGATGTCTCTACATGTGGTAATAGTTTCATCTGAGATTGTCTCTACCTACTATATATGCAGCTTGTTTACTAAAAAAGTTCTATTTCTTAAACTGCTAACTACTTGATTCTTTACTGCTAGGCCTTGATTTGCTGGATGACATCTTGTTGGGTTATAAAGCTGAATGGCCAATGAATATTGGCATTACAGTAGACGCACTGAAAATACATGCTAAAATATTATGAATGTTCTTTACCGCAGTTGCTGCGGAGGAAGCCGGCAGCACGGCTATGGTCGCTGAGAAGAAGGTTGTCGCGTCTATGTAGCTTGTCGCCGTTGCTGCGCACAAGGCGGGCTGCGCCGTGGATGCTGTCTGTTTGTATTACTTTTGGTTGGTTGCATTAAGTGTTGTACTGTGTGTTTGGTAATGCAGTTACTTTTGTATTCAGTGAACTGTTTGGTAATGCGGTTCCATTTGTATTTAGTGAATTGTGTGGTACTGCGTACACACTGTAGTTTCTTTTGTATTAAGTGTAGTAGTGATGAGGTAATGCATTGCACTTGTACTACTGAGCTAAATCTATGTACTTGTGCCTGTTGTGGCTAAAAAGTATATGTTTAAGAAAAAAACTGCTTTCTATGAATGAGGTACTAGCAATCTCTGTACATTGTGGCTCTAAATGGCTAAGTCTGTGTACTTGTGTTTATATGAAATCTGAAATAACTGCTGAGGCTATTTTCTCAGTACTACTGAGGCTATTTATAGTTTCTCGGAAACTATTCTTCAGTATCTTGGGAACTTTTGTTCAGTTTCAACTGAACTATTTTTAAGTTTCTCAGGAACTAGAGACTATTTTCTCATGAACTATTGTATAGTTTCTTAGGACCTATTCTTCAGTTTCTTAGGAACTATTGTTCAATCTCTCATGAACTATTTTTCTGTTTCTCAGGAACTATTGTTGAGTTTGTCTTGAACTATTGTATAGTTTCTTAGAAATAAATATTGTTCAGTTTCATAGAAATCTGAAATAACTGCAGATTCAAGTGACTTTTTTCATAGAAATATGAAATAACTGCAGATTTAAGTGACTATTTTTACCGAAATCTGAAATAACTGCAGTTCATAGAGTACAAGGGAAATAGAGGAGTATTTTCACTAGAAAGCAGTGCTTGAGATTATGAATGAATTCTAGACTATTTTCACTAGAGAACAGTAGTTCATTTCACAAATTACAGTTTCAAACAAGTTCACATACCGGTACACACTGCACTTCACATATTACAATTTAAGTGGCTAGATTACACTTTCTTCTTCTTCGGGGTGATTTTTAACTAAACATCAAACAATGCGTGGAGATGATGTTGCTCCTACTGAAATAGTACTACCAGCTTCTGTCGTAGCAATCTGTGATGAGACACCCCCAGCCCTCCCATCACCACTTCTTCAGTCCTTGTATTAGGAACCACTTCATCAGTATGTTACTGTCATATAGCCCGAAGCTCTTTAGGAACCACTTCATCAGTACGTTGCCCGTGAACTATCTCGTGTACATGCAACCTATAGAGCATAATGGAATTAAATAGTTGTGACCTAACCACATAAGAATCTAACTAGGTATATGCTCGTGTGTTGCTATGATAAAATACATTAATATATAAAAATATTGTGTTTTATAATATTAACTCTGTAGCAACGCACGGGCATATACCTATAACATACATATGTACATAAGTTATCGTGTTATTATACGGTTCCGTTGCAACGCATGGGCACTCACCTAGTGTATATAAAAAATTTGTTATGACACACACTCTATAAAAATTCTAGGTCCACCACTGACTCAAAGCACAAGAGGTTTATCCTAGTTTGGGTGTCTAAACCCTACATCCAGCGGCACTATTATTCGAGTTACGAATGCTCAGTCGAGTTCTTATATTGAAGGAACAGAAATATATAGGGGTAACATTGTTCTACTCAAGGGTTTAGCATGCTCGGGAAGATCAGTTGTTTCTAGGTTTGACTAGTCGTTTCTTTGTTCGATCCTATCTATGGGATCCATCCCCTTTATTATATATTGGTTGACGATGAGTCTACAAGTTGTATGGTTATGGGTGTTTCCCAAGGGTTTCTCTTCCTAGACTTCAGTTTTTTCTTCAATGCACTTACAGTCCTATGTTGTCTTGTAGCTAGAGGGCCAAAACATCGTGATTGCCCCATAACTCCACAACCTAACCGTTAATTATTATCTCATACCAGCACGCCTTCCTAGGGCGCACCTGAAAGGGAAATAGGGATAACCATTTCCTATAATTAATTTTGGTGGTTGACGATCAACACAAACACATGGACTAACTAGTTTGTCTAGAATTCATGTATTACAGGTGCATAAGGTTCAACACAAACCAAGAAAGAATTCAGTTAGGGGATACAATTTAATTGGAGCAAAAAACTTGAGTGTGCTGAAAAATGGCGCATCGGACTGTCCGGTGTGCCACTGGACAGTGTCTGGTGCACCAGGCCGTACAACTCCAAACCACTCTCGGGAATTCCAGGGCGCGCTCCACTATAATTCACCAGACTGTCCGGTGTGCCACTGGACTGTCCAGTGAGCCAGCGGAGCAACGGCTCTCTACGCCAACGGTCGAGTCTGCCAAGTGAACAATGATGAACAGTACCGTGGCAGAAGTCAGAGCAGTGATGTCAGAGGGGCACCGGACTGTCCGGTGTGGCACCGGACTGTCTGGTGCAGCAAGGCGACAGACAGCTCCAACGGTCAACTGCTCAGAACCCTAACAGACGAACTGACGTGGCACGCACCGGACGGCGCACCGGACTGTCCGGTGTGCCCATCACCAGCAGCCTTCACCAACGGCTATGGAAGTGGTTGGGGGCTATAAATACCTCCAACCACCTCATTCATAACAATCCAAGTGTTCTGAACATCACATTCAATACAAGAGCAAAAGACTCCACTCCAAGACACATTCAATAGATCAAATCCTCTCCAAGCCACCAAATCAACTCAATTCCCTTAGGGACTTGAGAGAGGGTGTTTTGTGTTCTTTTGTTGCTCTTGTCGCTTGGATTGGCCTTTTTCTTTTCCCTTCTTATTCTCAAGTGACTTGTAAACGAAGCAAGAGACACCTAAGTGTGTGGTGGTCCTTGCGGGGTCTAAGTGACCCGTGAGATTAAGGAAAAGGCTCACTCGGTCTAAGTGACCGTTTGAGAGAGGAAAAGGGTTGAAATAGACCCGGTCTTTGTGACCTCAATGGGGACTAGGTTCTTTGGAACCGAACCTCGGTAAAACAAATCATCGTGTTCTCTCGCCTTGATTCTTGTTTGATTTGTTTTCCCCTCTCTTTGGACTTGAATTTAATTCTAACGCTAACCCCGACTTTAGTATGTGCTTAAGTTTATAAATTTCAGGTTTCGCCTATTCACCCCCGCTAGGTGACTTTCAATTGGTATCAGAGATAGTGCTTCATTAAGAGTCTAACCAACTCGAAGAGATGTCTGGAGATCACGCCAAGAGGGAGATCATGACCGGCGAAAAGGACGCAAGCTCGGGAGGACTCTCTAAAGGGAGTCCGGCAACAAACACAAGGAGGAATCCTCTTCCTCCATCAAGTCGCATCGGAGAGGCGATAAGAAGAAGAAGATGAAGAAGGTGGTCTACTATGAGACCGACTCTTCGTCACCCTCCACATCAAGCTCTAAATCATCCACTACTTCTAAGCGTCATGAGCGCAAGAAGTATAGTAAGATGCCCCTACGTTATCCTCGTATTTCAAAGCGCGCTCCATTACTTTTTGTACCCCTAGGCAAACCACCATATTTTGATGGTGAAGATTATTGTATGTGGAGTGATAAAATGAGGCACCATCTAACCTCACTCCATGAAAGCATTTGGGATATTGTTGAGTTTGGAGCGCAGGCACCAAAGGTGGGGGACAAGGACTACGACTCGGATGAGGCTGCCCAAATTAGGAACTTTAACTCCCAAGCCACGTCTATACTCCTCGCCTCTTTGTGTTAAGAGGAGTATAACAAGGTGCAAGGGTTAAAGAGCGCCAAAGAAATTTGGGACATCCTCAAAACCGCGCACAAAGGGGACGAGGTGACCAAGATCACCAAGCGGGAGACGATCGAGGGCGAGCTCGGTCGATTCGTCCTCAACAAAGGAGAAGAGCCACAAGCGATGTACAATCGACTCAAGACCATGGTGAACCAAGTGCGCAACCTTGGGAGCACCAAATGGGATGACCATGAAATGGTCAAGGTTATTCTTAGATCCCTCGTTTTTCGTAATCCTACTCCATCAACCAGCTCTACCTTCACTGAATCCTCAAGAAAACATCATATGAACTCCTCACTGGTAAAAAGCCTAATGTTTCATATTTTAGAGTCTTTGGGAGTAAATGCTTTATTCTTATTAAAAGAGGTAGAAGTTCTAAATTTGCTCCTAAGGTTGTAGAAGGTTTTTTACTAGGATATGACTCAAACACAAGGGCATATAGAGTCTTCAACAAATCCACTAGATTAGTTGAGGTTTCTTGTGATATTGTGTTTGATGAAACTAATGGCTCCTAAGTGCAGCAAGTTGATCTTGAGGAGTTAGATGATGAAGAGGCTCCATGCGTCGCGCAAAGGAACATGTCCATTAGGGATGTATGTCCTAAAGAATCCAAAGAGCTTCCACAAGTGCAAGGTCAACCATCATCTGCCATGCAAGGATCTCCACCCACTCAAGATGAGGATCAGGCTCAAAATGATGAAAATGAAGATCAAGAGGATGAGCCACCTCAAGAGGAGGACATGGATCAAGGGGGAGATGAAGATGATCAAGACAAGGAAGATGATCAAGAAATAAGGGATCAAAGACCACCACACCCAAGAATCCACCAAGCAATTCAACGAGATCACCCCGTCAACTCCATCCTTGGTGACATTCATAAGGGGGTAACCACTAGATCTCGAGTTGCTCATTTCTATGAACATTACTCTTTTGTTTCTTCTATTGAGCCATATAGGATAGAGGATGCACTAAGAGATCCGGATTGGGTGGTGGCAATGCAAGAGGAGCTCAACAACTTCACGAGGAATGAGGTATGGCATTTAGTTCCACGTCCTAATCTAAATGTTGTAGGTACCAAATGGGTATTCCGCAAGATGAGCATGGTGTGGTGACAAGGAACAAAGCTCGACTTATGACCAAAGGTTATTCACAAGTCGAAGGTTTGGACTTTGATGAAACTTATGCACCCGTAGCTAGGCTTGAGTCAATTCGTATATTACTTGCCTATGCTACTTACCATGGCATTAAGCTTTATCAAATGGACGTGAAAAGTGCCTTCCTCAATGGACCAATCAAGGAAGAGGTCTATGTTGAGCAACCTCCCGACTTTGAAGATAGTGAGTACCCTAACCATGTTTATAAACTCTCAAAGGCGCTTTATGGGCTCAAGCAAGCCCCAAGTGCATGGTATGAATGCCTGCGAGATTTTCTTATCACTAATGGCTTCAAAGTCGGTAAAGCAATCCTACTCTCTTTACTAAAACTATTGCAAAAGACTTGTTTATATGCCAAATTTATGTTGATGATATCATATTTGGGTCTACTAACAAGTCATCTTATGAAGAGTTTAGTAGGATCATGATTCTAAAATTCGAGATGTCTATGATGGGGGAGTTGAAGTATTTTCTAGGATTTCAAATCAAGCAACTCCAAGAGGGCACCTTCATCAGTCAAACTAAGTACATTCAAGACATACTTAAGAAGTTTGGAGTGAAGAATGGCAAACCCATCAAGACACCCATGGGAACCAATGGGCATCTCGACCTCGACATGGGAGGTAAATCCGTAGATCAAAAGGTCTACCGGTCAATGAAAGTTCTATTAGGATGAAGGCGAACACGCCACCCTTCGCTCGACGACTTCGTCCTCGCCTTACGCAAGCAAAGGCTGGATCCACAGAACTCGCCGGACAGGCCAAGGGCGCCTGTCGGATGGGGGCCTGTTCGACCCCCTTCGCTCTCGTGTGACAAGACGAAGGTCCCACCACAGACCACAGGACCTCCCACACCCTCGCCACGGAGAGAGGCCCATGTGCGGTTCGGCCCATAGAGTTGGGCCCCACGTGGACATGTGTGATTAGGGCCGTGTCTGTAATAAAGTTTACCGTAATGACTGTCTGTAACCTCCCCTCGTGGGAATATTCTGGGGATAAACTAGGTACTCGAGGGTCTAAATGTCTTTGATAGGGACAAGCGGCCCCTCGAGTACCTATAAATACCCCCGTACTGCCCAGGCACTAGGAGAAAAAACGAGGCTTTTGACATCCCGTGACAAGCTTTGCAAACTCTCTCCCCAATTTCCTGTTGGATCAACCTGTCTTGAAGGGCAGGTTCCAACAGGTTATTTACTCTACTTATGTGCATCTCGACCAGATATTATGCTTTCTGTATGCATGTGTGCAAGATTTCAGGCAAATCCTAAGGAAGTTCACCTTAGGGCCATGAAGAGAATCATGAGGTATTTAGTTCACACTCCTAAGTTTGGGCTTTGGTACCCCAAGGGATCTATCTTTGATCTAATTGGGTATTCCAATGCCGATTGGGCAGGGTGTAAAATTGATAGAAAGAGCACATCAGGGACTTGTCAGTTTCTGGGAAGATCCCTGGTGTCTTGGGCTTCAAAGAAACAAAACTCCATAGCTCTTTCCACCGCCGAAGCCAAGTACATTGCCGCAGGCCATTATTGCGTGCAATTACTTTGGATGAGGCAAACCCTTAGGGACTATGGCTACAAATTGAGCAAAGTCCCTCTCCTATGTGATAATGAGAGTGCAATCCGCATGGCAGATAATCCCGTTGAACACAGCCACACTAAGCACATAGACATTTGGTACCACTTTCTGAGAGATCACCAACAAAAAGGGGATATCAAAATTGCTTAAGTGAGCACCCACAACCAATTAGCTGATATCTTTACCAAACCATTAGATGAGAAAACCTTTAGCAAACATAGGAATGAGCTCAATATACTTGATTCTCAGAACTTTGATTGAAAAATTGCACACATAGCTAATTTATATACCTTTGATCATGTCTCTTTCATTTGGTACAAATGCCTATTTCTTATTCTTCTTGTGCCAAGGCTACGACTAATGTGCTTTCAAGTGTATTTCTATGGTTAAGTCATAGATTGAAAGGGAATTGGGGTATTCGACAAAGACAAGGCTTCCACTCCAACCCTAACGGTATCATTCACCCTTTGCCATTACTCCTACAACTCTCAATGGTATAACCTTTCACTTGTATTTATTTTACCATATGGGGGGAAATATTAGGCCCCAAAGGGGGAGGAAATTACATAAGGGCTCTCACGTTCTCTGTTTTTAGCGCTTAATGCCAAAGGGGAGAAAATATTAAGTCCAAAGCAAAAGGACCGCACCACCATTCAAAAATCAAAATTTCAAACTAAGTATTTCAATTTATATTTGATCAAAGTGAATTTTCAATTGGTATGAGAAGAAAATTTCTCAATTGGTATCTTCAAAACTTCACATTAAGAATGAAAGAATTTCAAATAGTATATTTGCAATTGGTATCCAACTCCTCAACTCATATGTGAAAGAAAATTTTCAATTAGTATCTAATTCAAAACCCTCTTGAAAGCTAACGGGAGAATTTCATTTAGGGGGAGCTTTTATTTAGTCAAAGAAAAAGCATTTGAAATAGGGGGAGGAATTTCAAAATCCTAAAAATGCTTCTTGCACTCATATTCCTATACCTTTGTCTATTTGCAAAAGTTTTTGAAAAGATTTCCAAAAGATTTGCAAAAACAAAACACGTGGTGCAAATGTGATCCAAAATGTTAAATAAAAGAAAGGCAATCCATTCACTCTTATTCTTAGTAATACTTTCAATTGGTTTAACTCCATGTAACCTATGCACACTCATCATAAATGAAAAATAGTTACATTTCTGTACTTTATATTTGCTTTGGTTTGTGTTGGCATCAATCACCAAAAAGGGGGAGATTGAAAGGGAAATAGGGCTAACCATTTCCTATAATTAATTTTGGTGGTTGACGATCAACACAAACACATGAACTAACTAGTTTGTCTAGAATTCATGTATTACAGGTGCATAAGGTTCAACACAAACCAAGAAAGAATTCAGTTAGGGGACACAATTTAAATGGACCAAAGAACTTGAGTGTGATGAAAATGGCGCACCGGACAGTGTCCGGTGCACCAGGCCTTAGAACTCCAAACCAGCCACTGTTGGGAATTCCAGGGCACGCTCCACTATAATTCACCGGACTGTCCAGCGTGCCACCAGACTATCTGGTGAGCCAGCAGAGCAACGACTCTCGGTGCCAACGGTCGAGTCTGCCAAGTGAACAGTGATGAACACTACCGCGGCAGAAGTTAGAGCAGCAAAGTCAGAGGGGCACCAGACTGTTCGGTGTAGCAAGACGACAGACAGCTCCAACGGTCAACTGCTCAGAACCCTAATGGACGAGCTGACGTGGCACGCACCGGACAGTGAACAGTACTTGTCCGATGGTGCACCGGACTGTCCGGTGCGCCCATCGCCAGCAGCCTTCACCAACGGCTATGGAAGTGGTTGGGGGCTATAAATACCCCCAACCACCTCATTCATAACAATTCAAGTGTTCTGAACATCACATTCAATACAAGAGCAAAAGACTGCACTCCTAGACACATTCAATAGATCAAATCCTCTTCAAGCCACCAAATCAACTCAATTCCCTTAGGGACTTGGGAGAGGGTGTTTTGTGTTCTTTTGTTGCTCTTGTTGCTTGGATTGACCTTTTTCTTTTCCCTTCTTATTTTCAAGTGACTTGTAATCCAAGCAAGAGACACCTAAGTGTGTGGTGGTCCTTACAGGGTCTAAGTGACCCATGAGATTAAGGAAAAGGCTCACTCGGTCTAAGTGACCATTTGAGAGAGGGAAAGGGTTGAAATAGACCCGGTCTTTGTGACCTCCTCAATGGGGACTAGGTTCTTTGGAACCAAACCTCGGTAAAACAAATCATCGTGTTCAGTCGCCTTGATTCTTGTTTGATTTGTTTTCCCCTCTCTTCAGACTTGAATTTAATTCTAACGCTAACCCCAACTTTAGTGTGTGCTTAAGTTTATAAATTTCAGGTTTCGCCTATTCACCCCCCTCTAGGCGACTTTCAGCACCTTCTTATGGCGTCTTTGGCACACGAGACGTTCTTTGCATAGAGGGAGTCCGCCAAGTGGTTGTAGAGTCATCCATAACGCATACACATGAATATCCTTGTTGTGTCATCTCACATCCTTGGTGTGACCCTATTTAGGGTGTGGTCAACACTGCCTTGCAGTGGTGGAGAGCAAACAAGCACCTGACATGACCTAGCACACATTTGTTGGGCTCTAGTACCTCACTAATTTTGTGGCATGTTTACAACAGATGGCCATTTCCTGCCTTGAGCCTATGTTGGGGAAGCTACAATGGTTCTTGCTCGACAACTACATTCTAAGTTGGGAATCTCTTTGTCCAAGCCAAGCCCCTAGACAAACAAGGCCTAGATGGTTCTCTAGGCTTCCTTAGCAAATTCTCTTGGTGTTGGGGTCTTTGGCTAGGGTGAACTCTTTGTGGTATGCCTTGTCATCTCTTATATGTTAGAGGATGCACATGAGTGCACCCAATGGGTGTGCCCCGAAACACTTTGATAATTAGGAAAATTAGTCAAGGGGCTAATCAGATTATTAGGCTTTAATTCACAAATTTAACATAACCAATGTTTGACTATCCTTAGAAGCCCTCGAGCCCCTCATGGCCTATCGAAGAACCACGTCCATGGTGGTGATCAGAGGTTTTTTCAATCATGGATGATGACTTGATCAAGGTTGCTCAACTCTCATCTTAGGTCGGTTGTCCATTTGATGATGTGAGGACTCTTGGTCGGGTAACGCCTTCGATGAGCTTCAAACCGATAAAGCTTGAGGAAGAGCTCGACATGTCCCTTGGAGATTGATGACTTTAGGCCTCTGTGAAGTGCCCCACTTACCTATCATATTGTGGTTGAGCGACTCGTCTCAGGGCCATTTCCTCACCAGGCATACCACCCCCATCGATGGGTTCCTAAATAGGCTTCACGGGCTTAGGCTACACATTAAGATGTCTCATGCACTCTATGCGCCTACACTGTAATTCCCAAAAATCATATCTTAGGTAATTTAGGAAAGTTTATGCCATGACCTAAATAAATGTATTTTCAAATAAGAGATTGAATAGAATAACCTTATATGTTTTAAATTATCCTTTGTCGAATAATAAATTTGGATATATTCTCTAAAAGAACTAAGTCAAGTATCTCCAAAATAGGGATTATACATTAGAAGTCTTTTTTCAATAAAGAAAATAAGTAATAAATGTTGAATATTTAAATCGGTTTCTAATTCGAGTAGTGATTTTTTGCAATAAATAATTATGCATGTGCCCTACATATTTAAGGAATTTGCTAAAATGGGTGGAATAATATATATTAATATGATTTCATATCATGCTGGTTATTTTTTGTTGTTGCATTTTAATGCAAATTCTAAATTTGAATCATGTTGGAATTTAGAAATTCCAAATAAAATTCAAAAGAAAATAGAAACTCAATTAAAAAGAGAAAAAGAAAAGGAAAATAATAAAGCCTGTCGGACTGGTTTTGCCTCGGCCTAGTCCCCTCCTCACACCCATGTAGCCCACAATGACCCATTACTCCATCCCCTCGCGCACTCCTTCACGTGTTGTCTGGTGGGCCTGGCACGTCAGAACTCCACTCTCGGCATCGCACGCTCTCTCTAATGCCAGTGTGGCTAACCACAAGATGGGCCCCATTTGTCATCCCTTCCCCTCACCTTCCATATGTGAGAATTCCTCCGTGCCTCCAATATCGTCCTAGTTAAGTGTAGAACCGGTGGGTAGGATGAATGAGATCACCGAGGACCGAGAATTGATCACCGGTGTTGATGGCCACCGTGGTTCGACGCTTCGTCGTGGGCAGTGCCATCTGTGTCGCGCCCATGATTAATTTTCCCACAACCAGGTTGTGTTGCCCCCGATATCATGTATGGTGAGTCAGATGGGAGGGTTGCACGCCGGGGCATGAGTTGGATGCTTGGCGGCGAGTCCTCCGCCATAGTGGCGGGTGGCGCCGTCGCTGGGCTCTCGTCGGGAGGAAGGAGAAGTGTGATGATCGTTGATCCAGTCACCAATGGTTGTGATTAGCATGTTGTGTACCCCTTCACCTAATTAAATATGGGTCATGGGTTGTTGATCGGGCGGGTCAGGTGAGATTGCGGTGTGGGTGAGTTCAAGCCATAGATCGTGGATCGGGTGGGTGTGATTGAAACCAAGTGTAACCCTTTGTTCTTCTAATCAAGACTGTAAGATTTAGATTGGACAGCCCACAACAGAGGATACCCCTTTGGTTGAACATTTTTACAAAAGAGTCCGTTCAAGTTGCGATAGCTTTGTAATAAAATTGTCTACGGGGTAACAACATTATTCGTATCATATCTCATATTTTTATAATTAGATATTTGTTTAACCTATGTCTATTGAATTCCCTTTTCTAATCTAAGTTAATGTGGTACTTTAATTTGACTAAAATATTATTTAGTTATAACTTAGATTAAAAATGATATAGAACCTACAGATTCGTAGCGACGCGTAGAATATTATTGTGTGGTTTGTTTCCATCTTTGGTGTAATGTTATTTTTAATCATTGTTTGCCTATATATATATATGTTTTGTAGTAAGAAGAAGCGAGGTTACGAGCAACCTGAAACCCAACTTGGAGAAATACCTAGAATCACATGTAAAAGACAAGTTGTGTCCTTGATCATGTTCTTTGACCTAATAATGTTCATGATTCTGTTAATCATTGTGGCACTGTTAGGCTTAAACTGGTGGGACCTAATAGGTTACCTAGTTTTGTTTACCCTACACCTTACATACTAATAAATTATCGAGTAGTCTTGCTAGTGCTCTACCTGGTCTTTGGAAACATGGAGCTTAACCTGAGGATACTTATGAATTATGATCATGTTTTATTATGATATATTGCTCGATTATTTATTATTGTGCATGATAAGATCATTTTGTTAATTGGAATATGGAGCTTAACGTGAGAAAACAGTGGTACCACTAGGGTGGAATGGAACGCCATATGCCAATTAATAGCTAGTGAGGGATTACCTTATCCGAAGGGGGTAAGCGAGTGTCACACCCGGATTTAAGGGATACAACCGGGTGCGTCTCATATGTGCGCCAATGAAGAACAACACATATAATGATAAAGTTTATAGAGATAAATGTCACAAATATCATAAATGTCATTATTACATAGCGGAAGTCTTAAAAAAAATAAATGATAAATATAAAGCGAACTAAATGTCCATCCATGGCGCCAAAAAGCTGACTGAGAGACGCCACCTAGATCAACTCGTAATCCTCATTGTACAGATCCTCCTGGATCACCTGTTCTTCTCCTATGGAGTGTTTATATATCGCAAGTGCGAGCTCACAAAAGATCATAGCTCAACAAGTTGTGGGGAATAATGCGCATGAACTCACCAAAGGTGGGAGTTCATGTGAAGTGTAGGGCTGATCAACAATAGGGGTTAAAGCTGAGCATTGCTTTTAATAAGTTGGTCAAATTTTATCAACATTTACTAAATGTAAGTAAATACCAAACCAGAATAATAATAGATCAAAATTAATAATAAATCCCAATGCGATGCAAATGACAAATTGAATTTAGTTCCATAATTTAATCTTGCAAGAGTCCTGAGCTGCTCATGACCGTAAGCACGGCTAGTATACCAGTTTTACACTCTGCAGAGGTTGTACCCTGTACCCACAAGTCGTGTATCCCATGTTGCCTGGGTTTGCAAGGCCCTTAGACACTACCGAGGTGAATGGCTAGGGATCCACTACGAGGTCTTTACAAAGTTCCACTAGCTTCAGAAAACCCGCTACAGTTTCTAGGAAGGGCAATGTAGGAATCCCCCGTCTGATCGCCATTGCAGCAAAATCAACCCGAGAACCTTCCTACATGCCTACTCCCCTACTGCCCTGTAGCATCCCAAAAATTCAAATCTTGAAAATTTCTCAAACTCG
Source organism: Zea luxurians (assembly GCA_029449295.1). Taxonomy (NCBI): domain Eukaryota; kingdom Viridiplantae; phylum Streptophyta; class Magnoliopsida; order Poales; family Poaceae; genus Zea; species Zea luxurians. Next base: position 3,253,846 of record JAOPSE010000052.1, on the reverse strand, counting down.
CTCTAAATTCAAAATGAATTTTAAATTTCATTTCAAAATGTTTGTTTGCGAGTTGATATCAACAAATAAAATATAGTGGTCTATATTCTCTCCAAAATCCTCCTCAAAATATCATACAAATATTTCCCCCAGTGATCCCCCTCAAATTCTTTCCCAAAATACTGCCCAAATATTTCCCCAGTAATCCCCCTCAAGTTCTTTCCAGAAATATTGCCCAGATATTCCACCGATAATTCTCCAAGTATTTTCCTCTTGAGAAATACCTTTAGAATCATTTTTAAAGTCCCTACAAATATTTTATCCATAACTTTCCTCATGCTCATACGTATACGTATGCCTGCGGTGTCATACGGTGAGCTCTACAAGCAAATTACACTTATACAAGACAAATCCATGCTTATCTCCCACTAATCCTCTCATCCTCCCACTAATCCTCTCATCCCCCCTATTCCCCCACCTAGCCTATAAATAGAGGGGCAAGGCCTCCTCTCAAGCCACCCCAAGCCATTTCATGGCAACTCTCTCCCTCCCCCCCCACACGCCCACTCCACTTCCCACACAAGCACACACTAGCACAAGGATCGTTCGGTCGTTCTTCGATCGTTCGTCCACCTGTTAGTTTGTTTGTTCGTTCGTCCGATCGTTCGATCGTTGATCGCTATCGTTCATGGTTCATTCATCCGTTCGTCCGATCGTTCGTCTGTTCGTTCATCCAAATAATCTTTGTTCAGCTGTTATGCTGCCAAAATTCCGATCATTCGTTCGTTTGATCATTCGATCGTTCATCGTTCGTTCATAGTTCCTATTCATCGTTCATCGTTCGTTCATAGTCCCTATTCATCGTTCGTCTAGATAATCTTTGTCCAGCTGTTATGCTGCCGAAATTCTGATCGTTCGTTCGTCCGATCATTCGATCGTTCGTCCGTTCGTTCATAGTTCCTATTCATCGTTCATCGTTCGTTCATAGTCACTATTCATCATCGTTACTATTCATCGATGATATCTATAATTACTTTTTGTCGTCACTATTCATCGTTACTATTCATCGATCATCCAATCACCCCAAATTTCAACTACTCATCCATCATGTTGTCCAGTTCACCTAAGACAGCCAGACCAATATTCCAGTCATACGAACTCCGGTGACTGTAATTTTCCTTCCAGTAAGAACTTTCCATCTGGTCACCCATCCTAGTTTTCTCCAAGTTGAGCATGCTTAATTTTGAGATTCTTTCGAACCAGGCTTCCAAACTCGGATTCCAATAATTCTTGTTTCTATATTCCTATCAAACTATTCCCTATCCAACCATGTCATCCCTTAAGGATGGTTCATATCCCAAAAAAAATCCCAAAATACTCTTGTCCCATATTCTACCTATAATTTCCCTATTCAGGCTAAGTCAGACGATTCACTCGTCACTATTTTCACCAACAGTGAACTTTACTGTACTACACCACATACACCCAGCTATAAATAGACCTAGCTACCCTCTCCCTCTCCACACACTCAACACCCTCAGCCAAGGCAAACCCCCACCCACTCAGATACTCCGCTCCGCTGGCAACGCACATTGTGTCGCTTCGCCTCTAGTCCACCCTCCTGGTAAGCACCTCCGCTCCACCACCAGTAATATCACAACACCACATGACATAGATTCTGCTCAAGACTCTACCCATCCATATATCGCTATTCTGACCACTATACTAAATGTTTGTTGATATACTTGCTGGTTTGTATATTTGCTTGTTCATGTTGCATAGTTTTCGGAGCGTTCGTGTCGTTTCGTGGAGGCCAGATCTGCAAGTCTACGCCAGGCGGTGGAGCTAGAAGCCAGTTCCGCAAGCTCTCACCCCTTAGCCGGTGAAGCACGGCAAGCTCACTGGATCCCTTTGATGCATAAATTACCTATGATTTTTCAACCACAACCCACCTGTTATTTTATGCATGATATGATTTTGAGACAAGTTATTATGGCCACCCAGCCACTTGCCGCAATTAATCTTTATGCTCCTTGATATCTTTGTTACAAATGATTTGAGAAAAGGTGTGAGTTTTCAAAAGAAAATGCTTTTCAAAATGGGTATGATGAAGGGTTGTCACCCTTATCACCTTTTGAACGGGATGATCAGGGACTCCTTGGTTTAGGGGAGGGCCTCAGGTGATGGCTCAACTGGGTTAGGTGTGAGCAGAAGGATTGTCCCCTCATATAAGGACCAGTTTGTCATCCTTCACTACCTGTACTCATGACATGTACAACCACTCGAGACTGTATGGGTAGTCACTCAATCTGAACTCGTACGGTCCAAACCCTAGGGTTATGATGGTTGGGGAGCACTGGGAGGATAAGGAGGGGGAATGTTTTGTCCGATTTGGACATGGCGGTGGCCTGACTCCTTCTGGTATAATCGTTAAGGTAAGGACGTGCAAGGAAAGAGAGAGATTCAGCATTTGGATCTCACGACGGTGAGATTGTAGAAACCGGACTAGTGGGTAAAGTGTACACCTCTGCGCAGAGTTCAAACCTATTCGAATAGTCCGTGTCCACTAGAATGGATGAGTCTGGTGTGGTATGACAATTAGTGTTTTGTTTTCCAAAAAAAGTGATTTTGAAAAGTGGTTTTAAAAGGTCCAGCAGTTGAGCCGTGAGCTATGGTGGACGGGAAGTCCAGTAGCTGTTTTTGAAAATGAAAACCAGTGGGAAACTGCTGAGATACCTAGATGGTTTAGTCCAGGGGATTTTGTTCTATATTGAAAAACTTCGTGCTCCTTTGGGAGAGGATGCGCTTTGAAAAATACAAAATGTTTTACAAAATAACCCTGCATCAAATATTGCTATTTCTACAAAATATCCTGAGCTCCACATATTCCATGCATTATATCTGATTTCCCTATTTCGTGGGTGAAGGTGGGCTAATGAGTACGTAAGTACTCATCCTTGCTTATTTGTTGTTTTTCAGAGAAGGAGATCGTTGATCGGGTAAGAGTTACGCCTGTTCCCAACCTTGCCTGTGGTTGTTGGATCGCTGATTTGCTTCGCTGCGTATATCGGGCTGCTTCAGCCCCACTCTGATGTTATGTCCCGAGTTGTGGACCAACTCTTAAAGTTGATCGCCACCTTTATAGGTTTGTCTCGTTTAAGCAGATTTGAAACTATCTGATGTATAAATGTGTTTACTAGCCTCCTGGGACTAGTAATTGTATCACATTTGAGGCCAGAGGATTAGGGCGCTTCAGGTGGTATCAGAGCTGTTAGGTTGGTCGTAGGACATAACCCTTAGGCTTGATCCAAAAGTTTTTGAGTCAAAACTATTTTCAAAAAAATTCTTGCTGTCATCCCTCCATTTCAAAAATGTTTTCCCCCTTTCCTTCTCTCAGAAGTCAGATGGAGGTTTGCTGCCAAACTAGCTTTTGCTAGAATGAAGATGGTTTCCCCAAGTTGCTGAGAGCATGCACAGTTTGCCTCGGAATCTGGAGCTAGCCAGAGTATGATGATCGTGAATTCATCGAGCATGGCACAGAGAAGTGTGTCATGACTGTATACATTGGACCCAGTCCACACCATGTGGAATGGAGTGTCACTGCTGCGGGGCACAGATTCAGAGACACCTGCCAAGTTGTCGCTCGCAAGGCATTGAAGGCCATGTGTCAAATCTATGAAGAAGAAGTGGCCGACACCCCGCTTAGATTCTTTCTGCCCTTTCAGAGAGACCGTCCCATTTGGATGGCCAGGATGCGTGTATTGGAAGGGTAGCAGCTGCTTGAGGATGACCCCACAGTCGTGTACCTCACTGCATACCTGCTCACCCTGGATGCACAGTATGATTTCTTGGCTTGGCACCACCGTCAGATGATTGCCCGAGCAGAAGATGCAGAGAAGCTCAACCATAAGCTCCATGTGGATCTCACCACAGCTCAAGCCCGTGCAACTGCCTTGGAAAGTCGTGAAGTCATTGCTGCTGAAGCCCTAAAGCAAGCCAAGGATGAGCACGTCCAGAAGTTGATGGAGGCCTACTTGGTAACCCGCAACCAACGTAGAGCCCTACGGATCCAAGAGCCCGCTTCATCCAACCCAGTTCAACCCATGAGAGCTGAATATGCCCAGATTCTTGAAGGTCACCCGGTCTCTATCAGAGGAGAGAAGAAGGCTTGGGAATTGCCGGAAGGAGCCATAGTCTTGGAAGGAATTCCAGTCTCCCCTCAGGCTATGGATAAGCAAGAGCACCCCGAGTCCTCCCAAGATCCTTCGCCAGAGTTGTTTGAGCCCCTCACCATGAAGAAGATTCTAGCACCCTCCCTTGAGGTCAAGGAAGAAGCTGCAAGCACCCCACCAGCGCCGCCGCCCTCTGAGGAGCTACAAGAGCCAGTCCTGCTTGAAGAAGAGTTCGACCCCGTCTTGCCACCTCAGTCGCCGCCAGAAGAAGTCATCAACATCAGCTCCCTCTTAACCCATCCAGGAGATGTCTCAGATTGAAGTTGTGTGCCAGCCTTGCCAGAAGAGAAGCTGTCTGATCTAAAGTTAGTATTGCTCAGTCCTCTGCATGCATTGGGCAGTGAAGTTTTTTTCTTCACTTTGGCCAGAGCCCTGCATGTATGAGAGGTAACCATGTAGCCTCGTGTTTTGGAAAACTCTAATTGTGTGGCCCTCTAGGGCATTTCAAAATGAATTTTGCTTGATGTTTTCTTCCCTTTTGAGTGAATATGTGATGCTTTAACGTTAGTGCTCATAAGTCGCATTTTAGCATAGTTCTCAATTCAGGAGCCAAGCAATAGTAGTTATGCTTAGCCCCTGAATCCAAGTAGTTCATGATTTGGAAAACTCTATTCTTCCCTTATTCAAAACATTTGATTTGTTTATGCTTATCATTGCTGAGTTTGTGTGTTTTCCTTCTTTTTAAAGAAAAAGGGTTTTCTCTAAAAACATAGATAACAAATTAGAGCTAAATCTCACCTTATGCTTCCATTCTCATCTTAACCCATCTCAAGAGAAAAGTGCCTTACCAAAGAAGATACCGGGAAGCTTACCCTTGAAGCCTGGAATAAGCTACAGAAGGAACTTGTCTAGCCGCTCAGTCAAAAGGACCGACCATGAGAATCAAAGCACTGCCCCTGAGTCAAAGTAAACAGGAAAAGAGGACAGAAGGAGTTATTACCATACAGGGAGGCAAAGATTCTTGGATCCAGAGACCACAAACATCAAGGTCATCGACCCCACCACTCACCCGTGCTCCTCGCACGCGTGCCCCTCCATGCGCACTACCACCGCCCATGCCCCCTTTGCAGCGCACCCACCGCCACCATCGTCGCTGATAACACCAGCCCCCTCCCCTTGTCGCACCTGCTGCCTCGTGTCACCTACTCCATCAGCACCACTCCGCACCCGAGCACCACCTCGCATACCGCTCGCTTATAAAACTCCCACACCAGCTCCCTCAATTCCCATCTCACTCAAAGCAAAGCACACACCTGATAAAATCCCCTCTGCCAAATTGCAAGCAATTCCATTTTCCACTCACTCGCCCCTAAGATCACAATGCTTGGTGATTCATGGGTTGAAGAGTGTTGTACATGGTTCATAGTCTTCGGTTTCCTCCTCTGTGTGATGGTAATACTCTTTGATAGAATCCTCCAGTGGGAAGAGCAAAGAGAAAGAAATAGGCAGTGAAAAGTGAGAAGAGAAAAGAAGAAAGTGAAGAGAAGATGAGAAGAAGGTTGTCCCAAAATCAACTCTATGTCAGTCATCTCTCCGCAGCCTGCTCAAGCAGCAACAGCAGAAGAAGGCCCTATAACACCCTTGTTATGAGGTACTTCAAGGAGTTCAAATCCCTAAGATTCAAGAGTTCTACCCTCATTCATTTTAAGTGGGGTAGTGTTCCAGTAAGGTTGTTGCTATGGAGAAAAGGAAGAAGGCTTGTGAATGCAGCCAACTTGGGGAGGACCAGATCATCCAAGCATATAGTTTCTAGATGAGAAGTGGTCATCCAAGTTCTGTTAATGAAGCACCCGAAGACCAATCAAGGAAAGAATCCATGTGGGAGTTCGTAAGAGAAATGTTTGTGTGTTGGCATCGATGCTTCTTCAATAAGCTAGCTGCCAAGCGAAAGCTAGAAGCCTAAAGATGATCTTTGAGTAGCCAGAATCAGTGTTTGTAATCAATAACCGGATGCTCCGCAAAGGCCAGATTTCGTTGAAGCTCCATCTCCTCGAAGAGTCTGCAAAGTGAAGATATGTAGCTGAAGTAAAGCTATACCCATAACCCTTCTAAGCCGAATCTCGAGGACGAGATTCATTTTAAGTGGGGTAGATTTGTAGCATCCCAAAAATTCAAATCTTGAAAATTTCTCAAACTCGCTCTAAATTCAAAATGAATTTTAAATTTTGTTTCAAAATGTTTGTTTGCGAGTTGATATCAACAAATAAAATATAGTGGTTTATATTCTCTCCAAAATCCTCCTCAAAATATCGTACAAATATTTCCCTAGTGACCCCCTCAAATTCTTTCCCGAAATACTACCCAGATATTTCACGAGTAATCCCCCTCAAGTTCTTTCCAGAAATATTGCCCAGATATTCCACCGATAATTCTCCAAGTATTTTCCTCCTTAGAAATACCTTCAGAATCATTTTTAAAGTCCCTACAAATATTTTATCCATAACTTTCCTCATGCTCATACGTATACGTATGCCTCCGGTGTCATACGGTGAGCTCTACAAGCTAATTACACTTATACAAGGCAAATCCATGCTTATCTCCCACTAATCCTCTCATCCCCCTAATCCCCCCACCTAGCCTATAAATAGAGGGGCAAGGGCCTCCTCTCAAGCCACCCCAAGCCATTTCATGGCAACTCTCTCCCTTCCCCCCACACGCCCACTCCACTTCCCACACAAGCACACACTAGCACAAGGATCGTTCGGTCGTTCTTCGATCATTCGTCCACCTGTTCTTAGTTTGTTCATTCGTTCATATGATCGTTCGTCTGATCGTTCATGGTTTGTTCGTCCGTTCGTTCGTCCAAATAATCTTTGTTCAGCCGTTATGCTGCCAAAATTCTGATCGTTCGTCCGTTCGATCATTCGATCGTTCATCGTTCTTTCATAGTTCCTATTCATCGTTCATCGTTTGTTCATAGTCACTATTCAGCGTTCATCGTTCGTTCATACGAACTATTCACCATTACTATTTATCGTTAATATTCACTGTTACTATTCATCATCATTACTATTCACCGTTACTATTCATAATCGTTACTATTCACCGATACTATTCATCATCATTAATATTCGTTGTCACTATTCATCATTACTATTCGTTGTTACTATTCATCGATCATCCCATCACCCCAAATTTCAACTACTCATTCATCATGCTGTCCAGTTCACATGAGACCAGCCAGACCAATATTCCAGTCATACGAACTCCGTTGACTGTGATTTTCCTTCCAGTAAGAACTTTCCATCTGGTCACCCATCCTAGGTTTCTCCAAGTTGAGCATGCTTAACTTTGAGATTTCCTTCGAACCAGACTTCCAAACTCGGATTCCAATAATTCTTGTTTCTATATTCCTATCAAATTATTCCCTATCCAACCATGTCATCCCTTAAGCATGGTTCATATCCTAGAAAACTCCCAAAATACTCTTGTCCCATATTCTACCCATAATTTCCGTATTCAGGCTAAGTCAGACGATTCACTCATCACTATTCTCACCAACAGTGAACTTTACTGTACTACACCACATACACCACGCTATAAATAGACCTAGCTACCCTCTCCCTCTCCACACACTCAACACCCTCAGCCAAGGCAAACCCCCACCCACTCAGATAATCCGCTCCACTGGCTACGCACATAGTGTCGCTTCGCCTCCAGTCCACCCTCCTGGTAAGCACCTCCGCTCCACCACCAGTAATATCACAACACCACATGACACACATTCTGCTCAAGACTCTACCCATCCATATATAGTTATTCTGACCACTATACTAAATGTTTGTTAATATACTTGCTGGTTTGTATATTTGCTTGTTCATATTGCATAGTTATCGGAGCGTTTGTGCCGTCTCGTGGAGGCTAGATCTGCAAATCTACGCCAGGCGGTGAAGCCAAAAGCCAGTTCCGCAAGCTCTCACCCCTTCGCCGGTTAAGCACGGCAAGCTCACTGGATCCCTTTGATGCATAAATTACCTATGATTTTTTAACCACAACCCTCAGCCTGTTATTTTATGCATGATATGATTCTGAGACAAGTTATTATGGCCACCCAGCTGCTTGCCATAATTAATCTTTATACTCCTTGATATCTTTATTACAAATAATTTGAGAAAAGGTGTGAGTTTTCAAAATAAAATGCTTTTCAAAATGGGTATGATGAAGGGTTGTCACCCTTATCACCTTTTGAACAGGATGATCAGGGACTCCCTGGTTTAGGGGAGGGCCTCAGGTGATGGCTCAGCCTGGTTAGGTGTGAGCAGAAGGATTGTCCCCTCATATAAGGACTGCTTTGTCATCCTTCACTACCTGTACTCATGACAAGTACAACCACTCGAGACTGTATGGGTAGTCACTCACTCTGAACTCGTACGGTCCAAACCCCAGGGTTATGATGGCTGGGGAGCACTGGGAGGATAAGGAGGGGGAATGTTTTGTCCGGTTTGGACATGGTGGAGGCCTAACTCCTTCCAGTACAATCGTTAAGGTAAGGACATGCAAGGAAAGAGAGAGATTCGACATTTGGATCTCACGACGGAGAGATTGCAGAAACCGGACTAGTGGGTAAAGTGTACACCTCTGCACAGAGTTCAAACCTATTCGAATAGTCTGTGTCCACTGGAATGGACGAGTCTGGTGTGGTATGACAATTAGTGTTTTGTTTTCCAAAAAAAGTGATTTTGAAAATTGGTTTTAAAAGGTCCGGCGGTTGAGCCGTGAGCTATGGTGGACGGGAAGTCCAGTAGCTGTTTTTGAAAATGAAAACCAGTGGGAAACTCCTGAGATACCTAGATGGTTTAGTCCAGGGGATTTTGTTCTATATTGAAAAACTTCCTGCTCCTTTGGGAGAGGATGCTCTTTGAAAAATACAAAATGTTTTACAAAATAACCCTGCATCAAATATTGCTATTTCTGCAAAAATATCCTGAGCTCCACATATTCCATGCATTATATCTGATTTCTCCATTCCATGGGTGAAGGTGGGCTGCTGAGTACGTAAGTACTCACCCTTGCTGTCGGTGGGGAAATCCACCAGTCGGGTGGCGGAACGCACCCACCCTAATCCTAAGATGAGGAGGGGGCCTAAGCGGTTGCCTGTCTGCGAATTCGGGATGAACACGAGAGGACACGAGGGATTATATTGGTTCAGGCCGCCGGAGCGTAATACCCTATCTCCGCTGTGTGTAAGCTGTATTGACGGAGTGATTGAGTCTGTCCTTTGTAACGTTGTGTGCCTTCCCTTTTATAGTTTAAGGGAGGCACATACAAGGATGCTGAGCCCCGACATGCGGGCCTAGGAGCATACATTATGTGAATAACTAATGTTGATAGAATAACGTATGAGTAATCAGCGAGAGTCATGATGTCCACAATCCATGCTGTATTGATGGGCAGTTACCGTACGAGTAATCCGGGAGTAATGGTGAGTAACTGCGTGGCCCATGTATCATGGACTGAGCACGCCGCCTGTCAGTGGAATGGACAGGCGCACGTCTTATCCGTAATGAATGCAAAGGCGCGCGTAGCCTAGAGGCGTCATGCTGGGTTCCGCCCTTTGGCTTATGCCGCATGCAGTATGCCACGTGGCAGCATCGGGTCTCTGCCTGAGCAGGGAGCAGGAGCATATGCGGATAGGTCCGGATCACACCAGACCAGGTCTAGACACGTGTCAGCTCTGGACCCCCGCCTAGGCCCTAATTAAGGTCCAGGTGTGTTCTGTCCTGGAACCTTGGGACCCTACTGTGGGCAGCCTGGACCCCATACAGGGGGGGTCCAGATCCCATTCTAGGGGTCCAGTCCGTACACGTGAGGGTCCTGGACCAACTTGGAGGTCTGGACTGTATATCCAGGGGTCTAACACTTTCCCATGGGGGTCCGGACTCATTGTTGATGCCTTAGAGTATATCTCTTTCTCTGGACACGTGGTGGCCCCAGAGCCACCCATGTGGTGGGGTCAGGTGCTATTGCTGGCCCAGAGTAGTCGCTTGAGGCTGGGGCGAGTCATGGCCTGGCCCCACGTACAACTCCTTTACCACGCGACTAAAGATAGCTGCATGGGTACTGCGTCTTCATACAGTAGTAAGGGGTACCCTAGTTTTAGGGTACCGATAGTGGCCCTGGGCCCACCTCAGGGGAGGCTGCGAGCCTGCATGTGGGGCCAAAGCTTGTACTTCATCTCAATATGGCCTGATTGGTGATTGGCGCGCCGTTTCAGTGCGTCTGCTGACGCACTCACCGTCAATCCACCTTCGATCACGCCAACTGCCATATCCGTCCCCACGGCTGACAGACCCATGGCCCCTACGCCTGGTGGTTTCATTGGGCCACACACGAGGCGCCTCGTTGCTGCTGCACTGGTTTAAAATATTACCTTTTGTCTTCCGCAGTGGCCCTAAGGAAGCGCACTACAGGCACGCGCGACGGTTCGCTCTTTCCGCACCCAAAGTCCGGCACACAAACCATATGACTTGTGGACCCGGGCCCCCGTTTCATAGATTGGGCTTGTCTTTTGTAGCGGTCCCAAGGCAAGGCGACGCGCTATCGCGTGCGGCGGTTCGCTCTTTCCACACCCGAAGTCCGGCACACAAACCGTATGACTTGTGGACCCGGGCCCCCGTGTCATAGACTGGGCTGCCTTGGTCCTTGGTGCCCGTCGGGCGAGATTTCCTGCGGCGATTGAGGGGCACACGGAAGGGTTTCCTTAACAAGGACTCATGTTTCCTTGAAAAAGGATTCACCCCGCGTGCAGCAGTTACCTTTTCATATTCTCTCCCAATCGCTTGCGCCCCTTTGCCTTCGTGCTCCTCTGCTCCCCGCTCGCGCCGCCGCACATGACATGGCTTCGCTTGGTCACCCTGACCGTTTCCATTCTAAGGAAGTGCTCAACCTGGTGCGCGGCCTGCTTGGGTGGAGCGCGTCGGGGCTCGCCAGAAGAATCCGCGCCGGCGCCGCTCCCCTCGGCGATCTCGCCGCCGGGGAGTTCGTGTTGTTCACCTCCTACATCTCCTACGGCTTGGCGCTGCCGATCTTGCCCTTCTTCTTGCTGCTGCTGGAGGAGTTCGGGCTTCAGCTTTAGCACCTCACGCCACACTCCGTCCTCCAGGCGGCCATCTTCGTCCACCTCTACGAGATTTTCGTAGGTGTGGCTCCCTACACTTCTCTCTTCCGCCACTTCTTCATGCTGGTCAAGTCCGGGAAGACTAGGGACCACATTGGTGCCTACTACTTCCAGACGAGGCCAGATCCAACCATCGTCTACATCCCCACCCTCGGTGGCGCGAGGTGGAAAAACTGGCACAGCGACTGGGTGATTGCCAGCGCCGAGGCCAACGACCGCCTCGTCCTATCGAGCGATGGGCCAGTGCTCGACCGCAAGCTGTGGAGGACCAAGCCATCCCTTTCGCTAGAGTTCCTGCCTGTACTGGACAGGATCAAGGGCTTGGCTACGGGCGGCCTGACGTCGATGCACGTGGTCGGTGACCTCCTGAAGTGCCGGATCACGCCGCTATAGAGGAGACCGCGCCTGTGCTGCTGGTTCACTGGCCCGAACGACATCGTTAGGATCCAGCGTGGGCCGAGCACTGACATGTCCTGGGACGAGCTAGCGGTCCTAGTGGGAGGGATTACTAGGGAAACCTTCATCCCTGAGTCCCTGATCCTCCCCCAGAACATCCTTGCACTCTGCGACGACGCAGGCTGAGGATGGTGATCTTAGCCACACTGCCTACCCTCGACGTGAGCGGCGTGGCAGTTCGCCAGACCGGCGGTCGGGATCCTCATCGCGGGATCCAGATCTCTGATGCACCGGCTGGAGGTCCCCAGCCCAACGGTGTGGCTCGCAGCGCCACTCCCGCCGTGGCCCCCAGCCCCTTGGACAAGGGCAAAGGGGCTGCAAGTGGTACCTCCATCAGTGTCGCCGCCCCAGGTAGCTCTGGGGGGTCAGAGGAGGAGAGGCGACGCCGGCTGCGTTGCGCTGATGGGTCACTCGTTTCGGAGCCTCCCCAGAAGCGCCAGAGGACCACAGGCGGGGCCGAGGAGGCGAGCTCCTAGGCCCACGATGCGCAGAGGCGCGTTAGTCCTTCGGTCCCGCCGCCACCACCACCATCGGTCCCGCCGCCACCATCGGTCCCGCCACCGCCACCATCTGGGGGTGATCTCCCCCAGGGGCACCAGCAACAGCAACAGCAACAACCACAGCAGCAACAGCAACAGCAGTAGCAGCAAGGGCGGTGATCTCGCTTCCAGGGTCACTGGAAGGTCCAGGGCCCCAAGTAAGTGTAGCCCCTTTTTCTTTGAGCTTAATCGTCATGCCGACAAGTCTTAACCCATCATCTGTTTGCTAGGGCTTCTTCCCCCTCTTGTCCCAAGACCACACCTCCTCCGCCAAATACCAGGCCCACCGATGGGTCTAGCTCTGAACAGCAGGCATCTGCTGGGAGTGGCACCGGCGATCCACCCTTGGCTGCTGTCGAGACAACGCCTGCGGCTTCCCATGCCCCAGCCAAGGATCCGGCGGTAGCGACGCCAGCGTCGGGCGGCGTCGCAGCGGTGGAGGAGGTCCTAGCTGGGAGATCTGCGCCCCTTCCGGACACTAGGGGTGACACAGGAGGCACGTCTAGCTCCAACCCTCCGCCTGCTCCAGAGGAGATGGAGGTGGTGTTCGCACGGCGCCTCTGATCAGGTGCCGAGCAAGAAGTGGCGCCAGTCCTACTCCCTCGCATGCTGTCCTGTGCCCACCAGGTCCTTAGTGACACTGGGGCGGCAATCTTGCAGGAGTGGGAGGCGCTAGAGGCTGAGCACCAACGCCTCAGTGACTGGCGCACCCAACTAGAGGAGCGCACCAAGTCGGCGTCCCGACAGTTCCTCTCCGAGTGGTCCCAACTTGAGCAGGACCGCAAGGAGTACAAGAGGGACCTCTAGAAGGTGTGCGCCAGGGAGCTGGAGGCATCCCGTAGGGAGAAGAAGGTGACCAAGAGGGAGGAGGCCGTGTCTCATCGGGAGGCCCTCACAACAGAGTTCCAGGCTAAGTTGAGTGCCCTGGACCAGACCCTGGAAGCCCAGTGGGTCCAGCAGACCAAGGCTATGGAGAGGATAAGAAAGTGGGAGCAAGAGATCGAGGGCAAGGCCAGCGATGTCGCCCTCGCCGAGGAGAAACTTAAAGCAAAGGAGCAGTCCTTGAACAGGCGGGAGACGGACCTCGCCAGGCGGGAGACGGATCTCACCTTCCGAGAAGAAATGCTCACCCGGCGAGGCGAGATGCTGGCCGAGCACGAGCTCGAAGCAGAAGATAGGGAGAAGAAGCTGGAGGAGCGGATCCGCCAGTTGAACGCGGCACAGGCAGCACCGGGCCCCCAAGCGATGGAGGCCACCAGGAAGGCCCTTGAAGATCTTCAGGCAGAGCACCACACTGGGGTCCAGCGCATCGCCGCATGGGCCGGCGAGGCGAGCACGACACTGGTGCTGCTAGGGATGAGCCCCATCTCGGTGTCGGAGCTGCCGACGTCTATCTCCAACGCGCTCCCGGTGCTGGACTCCCCCACCGATCGACTCTGGCGCCTGGACCAGATTCTTGGTGCCCGCTTAGAGGCAGAGGGTGGCATGCTCTGCCAGGCGGTGATTAAATACGTCTTGACGTGCTTCCGGAGTCACGACCTGGCCATATCTTTGGAGCCGGTGATCGCTGGTCCGGTGGCCGCCACTGAAGACGCCGCCCGGGAGAGCGTACAAGACACCGTGGAGCTGGTGGCCGAGCGCTTCCAGCGTGATCCTGCTGATGACCTGTAGAGTAGTAGAGACAATGCAAGGGTTCCACTGGGAAGCGGGTGTAATAACTTTTGATTTTGTGTAATATACTTTAAGAACCGTTTAATGGAGTTGAAACTAGAACTTATCTGTATGTTATTTGCCTTTATGATGTGTAGCACTATCAACTTCTCTCTAGTACTTGGCGGCCCTAGAGAATGGCCCTAGGATATCCACCCCCCATACAGCGAATGGCCAGGAGGGTGGAATCATTTGCAGAGCCTGAGCCAATGTGTGTATCTGCTTTGCATGGAACTGACATGCTTCGCAGGACTTTACCAACTCAGCCGCATCCTAGAGAGCAGTTGGCCAGTAGAAGCCATGCCAGAAGGCCTTACCAACCAGTGTGCGGGATGCTGACTTACTTCCGCACTCTCCTCCATGGATCTCCGCGAGCAGCTCATGACCCTCCTCCTGGGTGATGCACCGCATGAGAATGCCGTTGGCGCCACGACGGTATAGATCCCCTTCTACCACCATGTATCGCTTAGCCAACCGCACTATGCGCTCTACGGCCACATGGTCTTTAGGAAGGATATTTTCTTTCAGGTAGTCCGAGATCTCGGAGATCCATGCATCGAGACCACTCTGAGACACTAGCTGTGGCGCTACGAGGTTGGCAGGACCCTCTGTAGCACACACAATCCTTGGTGGGTTCTATAGGTGGAACGCCACCGGGACTGCTAGCTTCGAGGTGCTAGTCTCGCCCCCTTCACCCAGTTCGGTAGGCTGGGCTGTAGGTCTCAGCAGCCGTCTTTCGAAGACGCCCTCGGGCACGGGTGCCCAAGTTGATGCCCTCGTGGAGAGTTCATTTGCTGCTGAGTTGTTAGCCCGAGGAACATGTTGTAATTCTAGGGCAATGAAGTCCTTTTCCAGCTTCCTTACGTGGAGGAGTAAAGCTGCGAGCCTAGGCTCGTTGCAGCTACATTCCCCGTGGACCTGCTTGATGATCAGCTGGGAGTCCCCTTTCACGAGGAGCTAGTGAATCCCTAGGGATAGGGTCGCAGTCAAACCGAAGATCAGTGCTTCATACTCCGCCATGTTGTTGGTGGCCTTAAACTCAAGGTGCACCATGTACTTCACTTGATCTCCGCTTGGGTCGATGAGGACCACATCGCCACCGCCACCCTGCTGTCAGGCGGATCCATCAAAGAAGAGCGTCCAGTGGGGCTCGGTGAAGACTGGAGCCCTAGGCTCTGCAGGTGTGGGGTCCGAATCGGGATCCGGACCCCCAGGAGCACTCTGGGATGGGGTCCACTCCACGATGAAGTCAGCAAGGACCTGGCTCTTGACAGCATGGCGGGGCTGGAACTCCAGTTGGAACTCAGCAAGCTCCGTGGCCCACTTGGCAATGTTGCCTGTGGCATTAGAGTTGTGGTGAATGGCCTTTAACGGGTAGGAGGTCACCACCACAACCCTGTGTGCCTGAAAATAGTGGCGCAACTTCCTGGAGGCAACAAGTATAGCATAGATAAGCTTGTGCGTCTCAAGGTACCTGGCCTTTGCATCATGGAGGACCTCGCTGACGTAGTAGACCGACTTCTGGATGGTTCAGACCCCTGTGGTTGGTCCCGGGTCCTCAACCTCCTGGCCTTCCATCAACATCGTGGTGGTCGTACCACCACCTTCTCCTGGGGGGACTTTCTGACTCTCCAGGGGATGTTGTGCTGCCCTTTCGGCAACCAGCACCATGCTCACCGCCTCGGAAGCCGCTGCAATGTATAAGTACAACGGCTCCCCTGGCTCCAAAGCTACCAGAATTGGCAGGGACACAAGGTGCTGTTTCAACTCTTGAAAGGCACGTTCTGCCTCTTCGGTCCAAGTGGATGGACCGGACTTCCGTAATAGCCTGAAGAAGGGCAACACCCTCTCAGCCAGTCTTGAGATGAAGCGGTTAAGGGCGACCAATGACCCCATAAGCTTCTGGATGTCCTTGATGCGGGCTGGAGGCCTCATTGCCTCAATCGCCTTGATCTTCTCCAGGTTTACTTCAATGCCCCGGTCTGAAACCAGGAACCCTAGCAACTTCCCTACAGAGACACCAAAGATGCACTTGTCTGAGTTCAGCTTCGTGCGTGTTACTCAGAGCTTGTCAAATACCAGGGTTAAGTCTTCCACTAGGGTCGACCCTCTCTTAGTCTTGACCACGATGTCATCAACATATACCTCTACCCTGTCCCTAATCAGGTCACCAAAAGTCTTACTCATCGCCCGTACAAATGTTGGTAAGGCGTTTTAGACCGTAAGGCATTACAACATAACAGTAAAGACCATTCACTGTTACAAAAGTGATATGCTTCTTATCTTGTCTAGACATCTAGATCTGATGAAAACCAGAGTAAGCATCTAGGAAGGATAATAGGTCGCACCCGGAGGTAGAATCCATGATTTGATCTATTCGTGGAAGTGGATATGGGTCCTTGGGACAGGCCTTATTGAGGTTGGTGTAGTCGATACACATCCAAAGCTTCCCGTTACCCTTGGGGACAATGACTAGATTGGCCAGCCACACTGGGCGATGGACCTCTTCGATGAAGCCAGCATCCAGCAGCTTCTGGACCTCCTTACGGATGAAGTCCTTCCGCTCAACGGACTATCTCTGAGGCTTCTGACTCACCGGTTTGGCGTCAGGGTGGATCTTCAGATGGTGCTCGATCACCTCCCTAGGGATCCCAGGCATCTATGACGGTTCCCATGCGAACACGTCAACATTTGCCTGGAGGAAGGCGATGAGCGCGAGTTCCTATTTTTCCTCCAGATCACCCGCAATGCGAGTGGTCTGGGAGGAATCCGTGCTGAGCCAGATGGTCTTGACGGGGATGTCGTCTTCCCCAGATGGTTGCACCTTTGGCACCTTAGCAGGCGTCTTGGTACAAGAAGTCGAGGGGTCCCTCCCCTCGTCATCCGGGCGAGCGGCTTCTGCCGCCAAGGCGTGCAACTTCTCAACAGCTGCAAGCGCAGTAGGGCAGTCACCCTGCACAGTGAGGACCCCAGCAGGGGACGACATCTTGAGGACCAAATACCCGTAATTGGCAATGACCATGAACCGGTATAGGGACGGCCTGCCAATGATGGCATTGAAAGGGAGGTTAACCTCCGCAATGTCGAACTGGACGTTCTCAGTGCGAAAGTTCTCCTTAGTCCCAAATGTAACCGGGAATGCGATGCTCCCAAGGGGATACACCGGTTGAGGGCCCACTCTGGAGAATTGGCGTGAGGGCCCCAATCGGGACCCTAGGATCTACAGCTGCTTGAACGCAGCGTGGCTGATGACGTTGAGCCCTGCTCCTCCATCAATCAGCACATGATGCAGCATCATGTTGGTGATGACAGGGGTGGTAATGAGTGGTAGTATACCAGCCCTTGCCATGTTTTCGGGGCAGTCGGATGCCCTGAAGGTGATAGTGGTGCTCCACCACCGCTAATGGGGGGCTGCCTTCGGGACCCCTAGGGTCATCGAAAGGACCTCGCGGCGTAGGGACTTCACGTTCCTACGGGAGGTGAGCTCCTAGCTTCTGCCATACATTACGTACAGCTTCTTGCGGTGGTCGTCGTAATCACCAGAGTCGGAGTCTCCAGTGACGATGTCCTTGAGGACTTGCTCAGGGGTCTGATACCCGAGGTCCCGTTCTCCCGTGGCCAGGTCACCTTCGTCGACCTTCTCCTTGCTAGGCTAGCGATGAGGTGGCGAGCCATCCCTAGAGGTCTGCTCGCGCCGCTTGCTGATGCGCTTCGCAAGCTTCAGGATCACCCGGCACTCCGAGGCGCTATGGCGAGCATTGGGGTGGATAGGACATGACCCACTGTCACTTCCATGTTGCTGGGGCACTTGCTGCACTCATCCTAGCCCCCAGCCGTAGCTACGGTGGCTAGAGCACCAGCGTGTGGCCTATCATGACCGCGGTTCTTCTTCTTTTTCTTGCCACTGCCCTGGGTGGTGGTACCTGAGCCACCCATCCGGGTAACTTCGGTTTGTGGCGCCAAAGTGCCATGCACGGCCCTCAGCAGCTCTGGCACATTTGTCGGCCAGAGTGAAGAGCATCATGACGGTTTCCACGTCATGCGTCGCCAATTTCTCCAACATCTTCTTATCATGCACCCCCTGTCAGAAAGCAGTGATAATGGAAGCATCGGAGATGCGAGGTATAGTCCGCCGTACCTTAGTGAAACAGGAGATGAACACCTAGAGAGTCTCCCTGGGTTCCTGCCTCACTGCATGGAGATGAGCCTCCACACCATGCTGTTGGTAAGCACTGGCGATGTTCGCTGTGAACCGCGCACAGAGCTCTTCCCAGGAGTAGACCGACCCCGAGGTAAGATTCATGAGCTAGGTCCGGGCCGGCCCGGTCAAGGCTACATGAAAGTAGCTTGCCATCACAACAGTGTTTCCACCAGCTGCCGTAATGGCGGTGACATAGACCTGCAAGAATTCCGACGGGTTCGACGTACCGTCGTACTTCTCCGACAGGTGTGGCCGGAACTTGGGTGGCCAAGTCGCCGCGTGGAGATGATCCGCTAGTGCGGCGCATCCAACGCTGACCAATGGGACACCCGCCTGGATTCGGGCATCCCTTGGAGTATGTGGTGAAACTGGAGCGAAGTCTTGATCGAGGTTGCGACCCTCGAAGTTTTGTCGGCGCTCACGCGCCCTCTCCAGAGAGACCCGAGCATCCTCGCCCGCATGCCTATGGTTGAGCTCTGCCCGTAGGTTGTCAGCCCTTTCCAAAGAGATTCAAGCATCCTCGCCCGCACGCCGGTGGTTGAGCTCTGCTCGCAGGTCGTCAGCCTGTGCACCCCTCACTGAGGGTGAGTGCACAGATGCCGACGCCTCGCGTTGACACTGGAATGACCAAGGTCTAGGCCTGGCTGAGCCAGAATGTGCCATGTCGAGGAGTCGATCGACATCTTAACGCCACTGCCTCATGGCCCCCGGCGAGGCCGTGGAACTTAGGGGTTGTGCAGCAACTCCCTGGCTGCAGACAACGCCCCAGGAGCAGCCCTTGATGGAGCCCTGGATGTCTGCACATGCGTGTGCTGCTGCGCAGCGTGCATAGTAGCAGCACCGATCGTAGGGCGGTTGGATCTTCGTGGCATGGAAGATGCTGCCTCTTCCTCCATCAGGAAGTCCTCGGGAATCAAGTCATGGTGCTCGATGATCTGAACCATCATGTCGAGCAGGAAAAACAGGCGAAAAACCTAAAGCCAAGTCCCCTACCTGGCGCACTAAATGTCGGTGGGGAAATCCACCGGCTGGGTGGCGGAACGCACCCGCCCTAATCCTAAGATGAGGAGGGGGCCTAAGCGGTTGCCTGTCTGTGAATTCGGGATGAACACGAGAGGACATGAGGGATTATAGTGGTTCAGGATGCCGGAGCGTAATACCCTACCTCCACTGTGTGTGAGCTATATTGACGGTGTGATTGAGTCTGTCCTTTGTAACGTTGTGTGCCTTCCCTTTTATAGTTTAAGGGAGGCACATACAAGGATGCTGAGCCCAACATGCGGGCCTAGGAGCATACATTATGTGAATAACTAATGTTAATAGAATAACATATGAGTAATCAGCGGGAGTCATGATGTCCGCAATCCATGCTGTATTGATGGGCAGTTACCGTACGAGTAATCTGGGAGTAATGGTGAGTAACTGTGCGGCCCACGTATCGTGGACTGAGCACGCCGCCTGTTAGTGGAATGGACAGGCGCACGTCTTATCCGTAATGAATGCAAAGGCGCGCATAGCCCAGAGGTGTCATGCCGGGTTCTGCCTGTTGGCTTATGCCACACGCAGTATGCCACGTGGCAGCATCGAGTCTCCACCTGAGCAGGGAGCAGGAGTGTATGCGGATAGGTCCGGATCACACCAGACCAGGTCTAGACACGTGTCAGCTCCGGACCCTCGCTTGGGCCCTAATTAAGGTCCGGGTGTGTTCTGTCCTAGAACCTTGGGACCCTACTGTGGGCGGCCCGGACCCCATATAGGGGGGTCCGGATCCCATTCTAGGGGTCTGGTCCGTACACGTGGGGGTCCTGGACCAACTTGGAGGTCTGGACTGTATATCCAGGGGTCCGACACTTTCCCATGGGGTCCGAACTCACTGTTGATGCCTTGGAGTATATCTCTTTCTCCAGACACGTGGTGGCCCCGGAGCTGCCCACGTGGTGGGGTCAGGTGCTGTTGCTGGCCTAGAGTAGTCACCTGAGGCTGGGGCAAGTCATGGCCTGGCCCCACGTACAGCTCCTTTACCACGTGACTAAAGATAGTCGTGTGGGTACTGCGTCTTCATACAGTAGTAAGGGGTACCCTAGTTTCAGGGTACCGACACTTGCTTATTTGTTGTTTTTCAGAGAAGGAGATCGTTGATCGGGTAAGAGTTACGCCTGTTCCCAACCTTGCCTGTGGTTGTTGGACCACTGATTTGCTTTGCTGTGTATATCGGGCTGCTTTAGCCCCACTCTGATGTTATGTCCTGAGTTGTGGACCAACTCTTAAAGTTGATCGCCACCTTTATAGGTTTGTCTTGTTTAAGCAGATTTGAAACAATCTGATGTATAAATGTGTTTACTAGCCTCCTGGGACTAGTAATTGTATCACATTTGAGTCCCAGAGGATTGGGGCGCTTCATGCCCTTTACCCCTATCGGGTAAGGTAGTCCTCCACTAGCTTTCCTAGTTAGTCAGCCAAGGGCGTCCCATTCCACCCTTGTGGTGGCACGTGTTTCTCAAGTTAAGCTCCATGTTCCAATTAAATAATTGTCTTATCATGAACAGAAATAGAATAATAATAAATAATTTGAGCATAATCATAATGTAATATTAATCCCAAAACCAGTATAGCAATAGCAACGAGTACCCAAAAATTCAGGGGTAAACAAGGTGAAAAGGTAACCGGACTAGGGTGACCTATCGGGTCCCATCAAAATTAAGCCTATGCATGAATAAAATGATTATAGAGAACATTATTGGGTAAATAAAAGTGGTCAAGGCCACAACTTGCCTTCAATGAGGTCCTGCTCAGCAACTTGTACCTACTGAACGCCTGGATTCCCTATGGCTTGCTCGTCTACTCGAAACAATACAAACAAACATGGTACAACAGAAATTAACATCACACCAAACATAAATCTAGAATACATAATAATAATCTACGCATCGAAACGAGATCGTAGGAAAAAGAATCACTAAATTCGGAGTTACGAAATAATTTATGTGCTTGGTACGAAATAATTTAAGTAAACAATTTTAGTCTTTGTTTCATGTTCAAACAGAGTTACTAAGTGATGAACAATATTAATATCAAATTATTACAACTGAAATGGAGTGAAAAGGAATTAAAATGAATTTTCTATGAATTGATTGAGTTTATGGAGTTATTATTATACTAAAAAATCAATTTCTATAATCATTTATTCATTTTCTCTGTCCCTAGGATTTTGCGCATGAATACTGGAAAGCGCAGGGGCGACTGCATAAAAAAACTAAGACCTAGTGTAACCCTCAAAGGACTGCAGATCAATTCCATGATTTCCTAGGGGCTCATACCTAAAATGTAGAGTCGAAGAGGTACGCTGTGATTATAGCCGCTCGACTAGATCCGACGGCTACCAAGCAGCGGGTGAAACGTGATCCCTGAGATCTAATCCCGACCGTTGAGACCCGAATCAACGGTGGAGATCGTACATGATGGTGATGACTCACCCGACCGACCGATCCAGGATAGACGGTCCGCAACCCATTGAACGAAAGGGTATGGATCTTCTAATCGTGGCCGCAACAAATGGATCCGACATCCTGGATTCTATGGTTCTGAAGGGATAACTCCGATAAAATCAGAGTCGCTCGTTCGTAAATCGAGGGTCAACATGCTATCTTCCCTACCGAGCCATCTACAGAGGCGGTGGTGCCCCAATTCGTGGCGAGGGACATCGCTGGCCGGTACTCCAGGCCCGAGCCCCGCCCAAAACTCTAATCCAATGGGTGAAAACTATAGTAGAGATGGGAGGATCACCTCACCAAGTATTGGAGAGTGGGTTGTCTCAGCCACGGCCAAGGGTGGAACCCACGATGGCAAAAGCTCCGGTGAGCAATTCGCACCGGTACAACGTCGGATCCCCGCTGTTGCACCCGCGAGTAGTATCATCACACCCACACGCAGACCACCGACCTGACTTCAGCGCGCCGGAGGTCCAGTCAGGCAGACGACCACGCATCAGCCTTGTTTCCTCTCTCTCTCTCTCTCTCTCAACACACACGGTGCCAATGGAGAAAGGGAGAGGAAAGGAGGGGGTCGGCCTGTATATATAGAAGGTAAGGCATAGCCAGATAGTAGCGCACGGAGTCCGGCCAGGTAGTGGGGTCAGCACGGGTTGCAGAGAGTGCGGTTGTGGCAACGTAACTCTGAATTAGGCAGAGGTAGGTGATGACGCGTGGGTCCCACACGGCAGTGAACGTGCGTGAGGTGGATGCGACTGGCAGGTGGGTCCGGTGCGCTGGTGAGAGGATCCGCTTCATGGGCATGCGATAGCCACTAGTGGGCAGGGCCCGTTTGTCGGTTGTCAGGGCAGCTGCTGTCCGCCGGGGCCCAGCGTCAGCGTGTCGGTTTCTGGTTCATGCACGCACAGAGAATGGGGAAGTGGGCCTAATGAAGTTGGGTCGCCCGTAGGTAAAATCGGCCCAAGTGAGTATGGTTGCCCTTTTCTTTTTCTTTTATTTTTTTCTATTTTGCTTTTCCTTTTTAGTTTGAAATACAAATTTGAATTCAAACTGTGTTGTGAACTTGTACTCTAATTAATGTACAGGAACATACATAGTGGTATGGAAGGGGTTTAATTATTTATATTTATATTTTCTTTATTTTTGTTTAGTATTATTCCTTCCTTTTCTCCAAATCTAAATTTCCAAAATTAGATTTAGTGCCTATTTCACCATTTGCATGTTTTTCTATTGTCATTATCTTTATGTGTGAATGCACAAACAAATAAACCTCAGCATGATGCATAAGTTATTTATGTGTCATCTGTTTATTATTCACTTTTAAATAGGGTTAGTCACATGTTATAATAAGTAAATGTCACAAAATAGGGAGATCAACTCTAATTTTATAGTTTACACTTTTGGGTATTACAAATCCTACCCCCTTAAAAAGAATATCGTCCTCGAGATTAGGTAGGACTAGGGAAGAGGTGGGGAATTATATTCAAAGCTCTTCTTCTCTCTCCCAAGTAGCTTCATCTTCATTGTGATGACTCCATTACACTTTGCACATCTTTATCACCTTATTTCTTGTAACCCGAGTCAAAGTGTCATTAATCTTGATAGGATACTCCGTGTAAGTTAGATCACCCTGAACACTGAGTTCTTCCATTGGTAACTGTTCCTTAGGGACACAGAGACATTTCTTGAGTTGAGACACGTGGAATACATCGTGCACATCAGACAAGTGATCAGGTAGCTCCAGTTGGTAGGCCATCTCCCCAACTCGCCTAAAGATTCTGAAGGGTCCAATAAAGCGAGGGGATAGCTTTCCTTTTACTTTGAATATTCTCATTCCACGAAGTGGTGACACCTTGAGGTACACGTGGTCACTCTCCTCAAACTCTAGTGGTCTTCTTTGATTATCAACATAGCTCTTCTGCCGAGTTTGTGCTACCCACAAGTTCTCCCCGGATTATACGGACTTGTTCTTCTACCTCTTGAATAACCTCAGGCCCAAAGAACTACCTTTCTCCAGTCTAATCCCAATAGAGAGGAGTCCTACATATTCTGCCGTATAAAGCTTTAAATGGTGACTTCTTCAGACTGGCCTAGTAACTATTATTATAAGAGAACTCAGCATATGGTAGATTCTTGTCCCAACTGCCTCCATGCTGAAGGGCACAAGCCCTCAACATATTCTCTAGTACTTGATTAGTCCTTTCAGTCTAGCCAATAGTTTGCGGGTGATAAGCCAAACTGAAGCTCAACTTCATATCCATATTCTCATGAAAGCTTTTCCAAAATCTTGAGGTAAACTGTGAGCCTCAATCAGAAACGATCTTCTTCGGTACACCGTGTAAACACACAATTCGAGCCATATATATCTCTGCCAACTAAGATCCTTTATAAGTAATCTTGACTGGAATGAAGTGAGCCACTTTGGTCAGTCTATCCACAATCACCCATATCGAATAATAACCCTTTGAGGTGCGAGGCAGCCCAGTAATGAAATTCATACCAATTTCTTCCCATTTCCATTCGAGTACCTTTAATGGGTGCAATAGTCCAGCTAGTCTTTGGTGTTCAGCTTTGACTCTTTGACACACATCACACACAACCACATGTGCAGCCACATCTCTTTTTAGCCCATACCACCAGTACTTTTGCTTCAGATCTTGGTACATCTTAGTGCTACTAGGATGAATAGAGTAATCAGAGTCATGGGCTTCCTTCAATATAGTCTCACGGAGGCTGTCAATCTCAGGAACACATATCCGGTTCTTGAACCATATCGTGCCTTGCTCATCCTCCATAAATTCTGGACCTCTACCTTCAGTAATCAGATCTTTGATCTCTTGGATTTTAGCATCACCAATCTGACCCTTGTGGATTTCTTGCTCTAAGGTAGGTTCCACCTCAATAGTGACTCCTTCAGTGTGTGCAACTATTCCCAGGTTGAGTCTTCGAAAATCTTCTACTAACTCATCGGGTAGCTGAGCGACAATCGCTGCATGTACGTGCTCCTTTTGACTCAAAGCATCTACAACCAAATTCGCCTTGCTCGGATGGTATTGAATCTCCAAGTCATAATCCTTGATGAGCTCCAACCAATGGCGTTACCTAAGGTTGAGATCCTTTTGAGTGAAGATATACTTTAAGCTCTTGTGATCAGTGTAGACTTGGCACTTAGTCCCCATTATATAATGTATCCATATCTTGAGCGCATGCACTACGACTGCCAGTTCTAAGTCATGAGTGGGGTAGTTCAACTCATGTTTCCGCAACTGACGAGACGCGTAGGCGATCACATGTCCTTCTTGCATAAGAACACATCCCAAGCCTTGGCCGCACGCTTCACAATAGATATCAAATCCCTTTTGCAGATCTGACATAATCAACACTAGGGGTGACATCAATCTTAACTTCAGTTGATTGAAACTATCTTGGCATTCCCAAGTCCATTTAAACTCTTTTCCCTTCTCTAGCAGCGAGGTCATAGGCTTAGAAATCTTGGAGAACCCTTCAATAAATCACCGGTAGTAGCCTACATGTCCCAAGAAACTCTGGATCTCAATAACCGTACTGGGAATGCTCCACGCCACAATTTCCCTGACTTTAGCAGGATTCACTGATATTCCACCATTAGAGATGATATGTCCAAGGAATGGCACTTCGTCAATCCAGAACTCGCACTTGCTAAACTTGGCATAGAGTCTATTATCTCGTAGCTTTTGTAGCACCAACTGCAGATGTTCCTCATGATCACTATCACTCTTGGAATAAATAAGAATATCTTTGATGAATACTACAACAAATCTATCAAGATACTCCGTGAACACCTTATTCTTCAGATTCATAAAATAGGCTGGTGCATTAGTTAGTCCAAACGACATGACTGTGAATTCTTATAAACCATATCGGGTTGAGAAAGTCGTCTTGGGAATACCAAATGGCCTAATCTTCATTTGGTGATAACCCGATCGAAGATCAATCCTGGAAAACACCCCGGAGCCTCTCATCTGATCAAATAAGTCTTCAATACAGGGTAAAGGATACTTGTTCAACAGTAACATCATTAAGAGATCTATAATCCACACACATCCTTGGTGATCCATCCTTCTTTTGTACAAACAGAACCGATGCTCTCCAAGGTGAGGAACTCAGACGAATGTACCCTACCTCATGTAATTCTGTTAACTATTTCTTAAGTTCTTTTAGTTCTTCTACGGACATCCTGTATGGCTATTTTGAAATAGGACCAGTTCTAGGTAAGAGATCAATGACAAACTCAACCTCCCTCTCTGGTGGCATCCTGGGTAACTCCTCTAGAATGACATCGGGGAAATCCCTAACCACACGAATGTTGTTGCCTACAAACTTCTCATCTACTAAAAATATGGCAGGTCTAGTAGAGGCAGTTATAGTAATTTCAACTTCAAATCTTTCTCCTTTAGAGCTGGTGAGTTCTACAGTTCCCCTAGCATAATGTATAACTGCTTTGGCCTTCCTTAACCATGACATACCAAGGATCAGGTCTATACTGCTTTCTTCTAATACTATAGTGGTAGCCCAGAATTCTCTTCCCATAATTGTCAAGGTTAATCTATTGGTCATATAATTTGCTTCGACATGCCCTTTAGGGGTAATTACTATCAGTTGCTTTTGCATATTTTGTAGTGGTAACTCATTTGTGTTGGCATATCGAGCAGAAATATATGAATGTGTAGCACCAGAATCCAATAATATTGCTGTAGGAATTGCATTAATATAAAACATACCAATAGCGATGTCAGCTCCATCTGCGGTAGCATCAGCACTGACTTGATTAACCCTAGCAATGCTGAATCCCTTGCCAGAACCTGGAGTGTGCTGCTTGTTTTGGACGGGGGTACTAGCAATCCTCTGTGGGCATACATTAGCATAATGTCTAGTCTGACCGCACTTGTAGCATGTAGTGCCTGCACTCTGTCCTATGAACCTCGCTGAGGTGCCAGTGGGGGCAGCCTGACAAGTCTATGGAGGCCCCATGCGGTGCAAACTGAGCTAGGCGCTGACCTCTTCAAGAACGAGCCGGTGTACCCTGGGGTGGAACATAGCAAGGACAAATGCTACTGCTCCCCTGGCCCTAGGTGATCGCCTTCCTCTTCATATCTCCCAGCTGAACACGCTTATGTTCAATAGCTAGGGCCTTGTCAAGCAGCCTCTAGAATGACAGAAAGGAGTGAGCCACCAGTGCATACTGTAATGGTCCATTAAGTCCTTCAATAAAGTGTTCCTGCTTCTTTTCATCCTCAGCCACTTCATCTGGTGCATATCTGGATAGTTGAATAAATCTGTCGTGGTACTCACTAACTAACATACTCCCCTACTTCAGCGACAGAAACTCCTTCTTTATCTTCATCAGTCCAGCAAGAATGTGATAGTTTCTGAACTGAGTAGCAAATTCTGCCCAAGTGATAGTATCAGCAGCGTCATGGGCAGCGGTGTAAGAATCCCACCAATCAGCAGTAGGACTAGTAAGACAACCAGAAGCATAAAGAACCTTCTCCCGGTCAGAGCACTAAGCAATAATTAGCATCTTCTCCACTGACTTCAGCCAATCATCAGCGTGCAGAGGATTTGGAGAGCTGGCGAACGTCGGTGGCTTGTGGCTCATGAACTCTCGGTGCTTGTCCCAGGGTGGAAGTGGTGGTGGTGGTGGAGGCATTGGAGCTTGCTGCTGTCACACCATTCGTTCTTGATGCATCTCCTCCCTCATCTCTTGCCTCTCCTGGCGCATCTCTTAGTGTTCCTGCTGCATCTACACCTGCATATCTATCATAGTGTTCACCATCTGTTGCAGCATCTGCATCTAAGATGCAACCACTGGATCAGTCCGAACCGGTGGAGG
Source organism: Zea luxurians (assembly GCA_029449295.1). Lineage (NCBI taxonomy): Eukaryota > Viridiplantae > Streptophyta > Magnoliopsida > Poales > Poaceae > Zea > Zea luxurians. The sequence continues at coordinate 3,226,252 of JAOPSE010000052.1, read as the reverse complement.
ATTCGGAGGATTCATCTCTGCTTGCTGTTGTCTAAGCACCCTCCGGTTGTGTGGGTTGGCAGGTAGATCAATTCTGCCTCCCTTCCTGGTATTGACCATCTGAGTTAGAAATACATGGTAAGAAAGAATTGTAGACAAGACGAGTAATTACGAGACATGTTACTTTGGGGGTTTTATTAGCTAAGTAGATTAGTGTGTCACCTACTAAAGCTAATACATTACCTTATGGTGGTACATGCTAGAATGCCCTTCTATAATATTTCAATCAATCAAAGAAGCAAATCAGGCATTTATCATCAGAACAATCATCCAATCATTTTACTAGAGAAAATAATTTTAATTTTGTCTTAGGTCTCCTATCTCTTTAGAGGGTCATAATTGTAGGATTCCAAAGTGTGAAATCCTCCTTGCCTTAGAATAGAAAAGGTAAGAGTAATCAGAGTAGAACAGTAGAAGGTGAGACATGATCAAGAAAAGTATAGAAAGAATTGGAGTAAGGTAAGTAGGTAAGGGTTTTGTCTAGTTCTATCTAGGTTTCGTCCTACAGTAAACATTTGCTCTGATACCACTTCTGTCACACCCGGATTTAAGGGATAAAACCGAGTGCATCTCATATGTGCGCCAAAGAAGAACAACACATATAATGACAAAGTGTATAGAGATAAATGTCACAAATATCATAAATGTCATTATTACATAGCGGAAGTCTTACAAAAATAAATGATAAATATAAAGCGAACTAAATGTCCATCCATGACGCCAAAAAGCTGACTGGGAGACGCCACCTAGATCAACTCGTACTCCTCATTGTACGACTCCTCCTGGACCACCTGTTTTTCTCCTGTGGCGGAGTTTATATATCGCAAGTGTGAGCTCACAAAAGATCATAGCTCAACAAGTTGTGGGGAATAATGTGCATGAACTCACCAAAGGTGGGAGTTCATGTGAAGTGTAAGGCTGATCAATAATAGGGGTTAAAGCTGAGCATTGCTTTGAATAAGTTGGTCAAATTTTATTAGCAGTTACTAAATATAATTAAATACCAAACCAGAATAATAATAGATCAAAATTAATAATAAATCCCAATGCGATGCAAATGATAAATTGAATTTAGTTCCATAATTTAATCATGCAAGAGTCCTGAGCTGCTCATGACCGCGAACACAGCTAGTATACCAATTGTACACTCTACAGAGGTTGTACCCTATACCCACAAGTCGTGTATCCCATGTTGCCTGGGTTTCTAAGGCCCTTAGACACTACCGAGGTGAATGGCTAGGAATCCACTACGAGGCCTTCACAAAGTTCCACTAGCTTCAGAAAACCCGCTAAAGTTTCTAGGAAGGGCAATGCATGAATCCCCCGTCTGACTGCCATCGCAGCAAAATCAACCTGGTAACCTCCCTACACGCCTACTCCCCTACTGCGCTTGCCCCTATCGGGTAAGGTAGTCCTCCACTAGCTTTCCTAGTTAGTCAGTCAAGGGCGTCCCATTCCACCCTTATGGTGGCACATGTTTCTCAAGTTAAGCTCCATGTTCCAATTAAAATACTAGTCTTATCATGAACAGAAATAGAACAATAATAAATAATTGGAACATAATCATAATGTAATATTAATCCCAAAACCATGTATAGCAATAGCAATGACTACCCAAAAATTTAGGGGAAAACAAGGTGAAAAGATAACCAGACTAGTGTGACCTATTGGGTCTCATCAAAATTAAGCCTATACATGAATAAAATGATTCTAGAGAACATTATTGGGTAAATATAAGTGATCAAGGCCACAACTTGCCTTCAATGAGCTCCTGCTCAGCAACTTTTACCTGCTGAACACCCGGATCCCCTTTGGCTTGCTCGTCTACTCGCAACAGTACAAACAAACATGGTATAACACAAATTAACATCACACCAAATATAAATACAGAATACATAATAATAATCTACGCATCGAAACGAGATCGTAGGAAAAAGAATCACTAAATTCGGAGTTATGGATTTTAAGTTACGATTTTTGAAGTATTTATGTGCTTGGTACGGAATAATTTAAGTAAACAATTTTAGTCTATGTTTCATGTTCAAACAGAGTTACTAAGTGATGAAGAATATTAATATCAAATTATTGCAACTGAAATTGAGTGAAAAGGAATTAAAATGAATTTTCTATGAATTAATTGAGTTTCTGGAATTATTTGTATACTAAAAAATTAATTTCTATAATCATTTATTCATTTTCTCTATCCCCAGAACTGCGCACATGAATACTGGAAAGCGCAGGGTGTGGCAGAACCGCCAAGTTATTGGGCCCACATGGACCTGTCCTAATCCCAAAGACCTCAGACGGCTATGCTTGTGCACCAGATAACTTAACAGGATCTGTCCGATTGCCCCAAGTACATCGGATAAACCACTTACAACCAAGATTGCGAGATTAAGTAATACAAATCACACACACCAATATTTTGCAGCGGAAATCTTATTACCAAATTTTACAAGTTACAAAAATTTTACATCATTTTATCGGAGTGATTACAAAAATATAAGTTTGAAATATATGCTAGCTCAAGTGACCATCCTCAATAAGAAGTATAGAAGAATTATTTAGACATATAAGAAGTTCGAGCCCACCGACACTTAACACCATCAACAGCAGCACAAAGTTAGAACCTGAAAAACAACAGGGAATAAAACCCTGAGTACGGAATTACTCAGCAAGACTTACCCGACTAAAGAAAAGACTCTCAAGGGTATGCCAGCTAGAGGGAGTCAAGGTATGGCTTATCAAGAATCAAAGACTCTGTTTTGCAGAAAAGCTTACTATGAGTGGATCCTTAAATTCCAGTTTTACTTGTCAGGTTAAGTAAAGTTACCTGCATCTAGAGTTCTTTCTACCCTAGTTCAAGCACTTGGCCTATACTAGCCAATTTCTTATCAACCCTTCATCTTCACTCGATTGCTACGTGTAGGGCAGTGACCAAGTCTTCATAACCGCGAAGGTACGATGATCCGAATCGATTATACTCAGCTGAGGATCTCCAATCACACGACATATGTAGCACTTAACCCTTGCATATGTCAACTCGCCACCGGGGTTCTTAAGACCAGATCAGGTTCACGCCAACCGAGAGTACAGATACACCACCGTCCAGCCTCTTGCCACAGAGGGTACACGCTACTCTTGTCAACTCTCCACTCCCATTGCGTGGTATCTTATTCTGGTATTAGTCTGCCCGAGGCAAAGCTTACCCATGATGAGGCATGTGACTAGTTAAAGGGTCCTCGATCAGCAAGCCTACATCGGCACGGTCCTTAATCGACTCAGACGGAGACACTACACCGAGACTCCCTTCTCGTGCAAGTCAACCGCCCGGTCTCAGCTTTATCATTTGAACCCAAAGTTTGGTACCTGGCAGAGGTACATCTTTTTCGATGTTGAACCCATCAAGGCCTTTGACAAATCCACCATCAAGTTTTATTTTTGAAAACATTCCCACCCACTGAAGCATCACTTTTGTTTTAAAACAAAACATTTTTTGTCTAGATCAAGGCTAAGCATCAAAAATTCTTTTCAAAAAGGGTATCAAGGAAGGGTAATCAATTTTTCAAGGAAGGGAATGCATCAACGGTTTAGCACACAACTCCTATCACCTAATACATCAAACAAGGTGATAAAGATTTTAAAACATCAAGGAGGTGGCGAATGCACCGAGGCTTGCCTGAATAATACTAGGTTAGTGTTGTTAGGTGACGTCCACTTGACGAGTATCCCTCGACCGAGCACTTGCTTAATTTAACCATCTTTAGGTTGGTCCATCAGCTTCATCCTGTGGATTCAGACCGTGCTTGGGGTCGACTTGGCTCATCTTCCACACCACGCGATTATTTATCGTACCTCATGAGATGCACGATGCACATGTATGAGCACGGGTATAATATAAATAATCTATTTTTATTCCTAGCTTTTTATTAACTCTTTAAACTATGTATCTTAATTACTTGATTTACCGATTTATCTAAATCGATCATCACAATATACGCATGCTAAATTAATAACATTTATTGAGACCAATAATTATATTCACTCTATTTATAAACCTAGTTAACGGGAATACGAATCAACTTACCCTGACTAATTCGACGCGATAGTCGCAAGCACGACTACGGGTTTCGGTTGACGTCATCCAGGGGCTTCTTTTCTTCGGTAATCAATTGATGAAGATCTTCTCCTTGACTAAATAATTTTGACGAATCGAATTGGAGTCGTGCAGGATGTTCGAGCTTTTTGTCGCGCACTTGGTGAATATTACTTGGCTAGCTTCGTCTTCACCCGACGCTTGGGATTTCATGACGACGCACGGAACGACGACAGCATTATGTCTGGGGCGAGCTGGCGAGGTGGGGTTGAGCAGGGGATAACGGGTTCGATGACTCGACAGCAAACGTGAGCACGCGCGAAACCCGATGGACGAAGAGCGAGCACACGGATGGGTCAGGCTAGGACCAGATGACGACGAATGTGCATAGCTTCAAAATCACGTGCGCGAGATAGAAAGACGCGCGACCAGAGACCTAAGCATTCGCGGTGGCAATTTGGACGAAAGCGAACTAGTGACGACGTCTCCCAGCCTGGCAACGATGCACTGGCACGAGTGTCGGGGGATTGGCGAGACCCCAAATACCGCACGATGGGCATAAGCGCGCGCGACAGTGAACATGGTTGACTAGCCTAACGACACAGGGCCAAGCGACGAACACGTTCGGCGAGCTGGAGTAGACACATTTTACTAGACGATCTGTGCGAGGTTGCTGCTATCACGCTAGGAGTGGATCGAGGCATAGCTGTATGACCAGACACAATCGAGCACCGGCAATCAGTGAGAAACAGTGGGAGACGAGCTCGCCGAGACAGTAGAGAAGTTCGAGACGGCGGCGACCGACATCGAAGATTTATAGCTTGATGCGGCCGAGCACTACGACGAGTGACGGTCGATGAGCAAGTGGTCGTAAAAATAAACTGGAACAGGGAGCTCGGGAACACAAACACTTGGGTACGCGGTGCAGTGGAGCAGAGGAATGGGCGCGTCGCAGAGGGTTCGACTGGGCTGGGCGAGTTGGATCAGAGGGCATCGGCACAGGCAGCCATGGGAGGAGCGAGCTGAGGGATCACGACCACCAGGAAGTAGAACATGATGGGCGGATCCGAGCAGTATGCTCCTCGGTGGGGTCAGCGAATACCGGTGTCGGACAACGCCCAACGCGCGACCAATCAAGCACGGCGAGCAGCAAAGAAAATCTGCGCGCAGGGAGAAATCAGGGAGGAGCCATGGATAGGAGCGTCGCGAGCTCGAGAGAAGACAGAGACACCGAGCGGAGCGCGAGCAGACAGAGAGCAGAGGAACACGACACTGGGGGCGAGACCTCGGCAGAGAGAAACGCAGGAGACGACCAGTCGGACTTGGGCCAGAGCCGACCGCGGCCATGAGAATAGGGGGGCCTGATGGCCATAGCTAAGAGCTTGGGACGCGCAGCGAGCCAGGGAAGAAGAGGCTCCACACGCGGGCGCCAGAACGAGCAGAGCCGAGAGAGAGAGAGAGAGAGGAAACAGGGGGACGCGCGCGCGCCATGGATGGAGGGGATCCGAGCGAGCTGCGCGCGGCATCGAACGGAGGAGCATGGAGGAGCAGAGGCGCGGTCCAGTGAAGGAACAGAGAAGGAGCACGCAGGAGGAGGGAGCCGCGACGGCAGTGAGCTTTGGCCAGGCGCAGAAGGATGCGCCATGGGAGCACCGCGCGCAGGCATCTGGGCGTGCGGCAGGAGCAGCCCCACGGTGGAGTCGCGACATGGGGACAGCGCGCAGAGAAGGAACCAAATCCGAGCTGGAGCGGGGAAGCGCGTGCGCGCAGCAGAGAAACTTGGCTAGGCGTGCGCCATGGAGCAGGCAAAGCAAAGCAGGGAAGAAGACACGGGCTTATAAAATGACCAAGGCGGCGGCTTGAGCGGCGACTGAGGATAGGAGCGCGCGGGATTTTTCCACGGGTCTTGAGCGGCGCGCTCTGGGAATTGCAGAAGCTTGGAGGAGGAAGAAGATAGGAACGCGCAGGGGATAAGGCTACGGTGGTAGTTGTTTTGTTTTTTTTTAATTTCTTTTCTTTTAAGAAAATCGTAGATATTTTGAATTCCGATTTTTAGCGATAAATCAGGGGTCTACACACTCTATTTTGCTGAATCACGAAGCGGAAAGTCAGAGGAATAACAACAGAGACGGTTCTGTCCGAATCTTGTTTGGATAATTTTTGTGACTATTCCGGCCACGATGTAACCGGACGAGATTGAAACGAGTTTGGCTTCGGTATTTTAATCTGCTCTACGTGATTCGACCAAAATTAGCCGAAACCAGATCCGCAAATGCATACGCGATTTCGTCGCCAAACACCGTGCAGACGAATAAATTGAATTATATTCGTGCGCACGATTTCACTCAGACGACGCGCGATCCTACTTCTGTTGCACTGAGTATTTTAATCGTCGAACTATAATTAATTTATTTGGGACACAGATCGCAATGGTGGATTGAGCTTCCAAATTCGTATTCGCGCGAGCGATGAATTTTAAATAATCATTGGACGCACCAATTTTCAGAACAAATATGTTCCGAACAGCACGAAAATTTAGGACGAGCTCGAATATATAAAGATAAAAACGATGCCGTACTCGCGACCGACGAAACAGATGCGATATAAAAATCGCGATAGGCGAAGATGTTTAAAATTTAACATCTGTTTCATCCACTGATATTACGTGCTTAAATCCGTACTCATTGTCGAGCGGAATATAAACACCTGGGGTGTTACAGCCCTCCCCCCTTAAAAGAATCTCGTCCCGAGATTCGGAGCGAAAGACTTCTAAGGGTAGAGAAGCATGTAACCCATATCCATATCAGCGATAATCATAAGATAATCCTGAGCGAAGGCGAGTGTTTTAGGATGTGGTTTCTCTAGTGGACATAACATGTATCGCCACAAGCTAATTTAGAGATGTCCATTAGTAGAGGCGATATCTGCCAAAAGAACACATAAGGTTCCATGTGTGCAGTTTGCTTTTTCTGATGACACTGTACTATGTGAGTCTGTTGGGTGAGCGGTAGATATGTGATTTTACCCAAACAGAATCAGATGCTACCTCTTGGGTAACACACACAGAAAGAGGTTTACCAACAAGTGATTACAGTAAATCCATAGCACAGGAGACGGGTGTGGATGCCGAATACTATCGTGGTTAACATGTGGCTAACCCGAGAATTCAAGTCCATGAAAGATGGTATAGATTCGAGAGAATCACCAGCGGAGGGATCTGTAGATACGGACTTTACAACTAGTCCATTGTATCCAGCACTAGTCACGTCTCGACTTGATCATACATGCTGGAAAAACACACGTGAGGCGGTTGAGGCGTGACTAGAGCGATAATTAGGTGGTTACTGGCCGACTTAATCTCGATTCTTGAAAGTACTTCTTTTGGACGGGTTGAACTACAATGAGTTCAAACAACTCGATAAAATGATTTCTAAACTCAACCTTCGTTCATTGAGCAGTTACAAGTTAGTCAAAACCAACTTGTTGAACCACTTTTGACATTGGGCATGTCCTCTCAATACCATCGGTAAGCCAACGGTCGAGAGTTCACTCATACTAACAGTTGGTCATGCATCTGGGTAGAAATCCATTTGGTCAGATTGTTCATCCGTTTCTTCATGCAAGATGAACCGACTTGGTTCGAAAATACATGGATTAAATAGGAGAGCGAATGAACAAACTCCTGCATCTCAACACCAGGGGAAAAGCCAATCTCCATTTTGGAAGCTACTCAGTTGTCTTCCAACACTAAAAAGCTCCAAGGCTTCACCTTTACACAAAGGACGTAAAGGGAACTTGTATGAGTAGTCTCTACCAAGATCAAAAGAAATAAGACCACACAGGAAAGTGGTATGCCCTTTTGATCCAACGGAGATGACAGATGTTGCTTGATCACTTCACAAACAACATAGAAATTGTTTCAAGGAGGAGGTCTACGGAAGATAACATATTGATATAATCTCATAATGGATTATGACTACTAACTGTGATACTAGCGTGTGCCGAGTAGCACAACCATGTGCGCACACACAGAAGGCCCTCGGTTTTGTCACGGCACCACTGGTTTTAGTCATAACACCATTATCAGACATAACCAATAAGAAATCTCACGCGACACAAATGAATTGGGCAAGGGTGACAATGTACAAAGAGATACTCCACCTGTAAGGATGGTTACAAGTAGAGAGCCAAACAGATCATGGCCCGATGAAATGAACAGGGCATGGCCATAACCTAAATTTGTATGAGTTTGGTCATGGAGAGATAATGGTAAATTCAAATTTGGGTCTTGGTTCACCAATTAAGAACATGGCCTAATTTTGGGTTTAGGCAAACAAACTACTAACCCTCTATCGGCACATCAACACAAGAGCACACATAAAGCACCCTAAGAGGTCACCTAAAGAATGGAGGACACCTATTTCATCGAAGTTCATAATTCAGCATTACACCATATTATCTACAATCAATGGCTACTGGAATAAAGATGAGAGAAGCATTTTGGATGTATAGGTGACAAACATGATGCAACAATCAGGATGCATGCTCGTCTTATACGTCCTCACGAGTTTTGCCAACATAATGTGGCGATAGCGTTTTATAGCGGCGGCATACGTACGACTCACGATATTTTGCTAGTCGTCAGCTACACATACGTTTTCGAGGTTAGTGTACCTATAGAAAAATCCATCACATCCCAATTCCCAATAATGCAAGTCACACATGACAGTTTATCATAGTTTATACTCCATATATTGCTATATGGAGGCCAGCTCATCATTAAGCGCTGAGCCACGCATAGGCACCGTTGCCACACTTTAACCATAGGGCAACTCATTATGGTAACTCACCTTCTTACCTGAATGTAGGTGCGTCGTTACAAGTACATTACACTTCTCGGTATTCCCATGTCTGTATACCCATACATATCCATGGGGTACTAAATTCCCGGAAAAATAAATACTCCACATCGCAGCTTTCATATATACATATGTAGAACATGTATATAATCAAGCGCAACAATTAAGCATTTCCCTAGACCGACGGTTGTTCGGTCATACTCTCACATCTTACCTTACCTTGAGCGTCGATCCATTCAAGACTGAATGGCCTCAAAAATAACAATACATATGTATGCAATACCCTCGGTTGTGGGTTAGTGGTTTTGAACTAAGCCACCTGATAGTCCTTAATTTAGGGCTTAACAGAGGATGTCGCTAGCATTATAGTTTTTCAAAGCCAAACAATGTGTTTAGTTGAAAATAGGTTTTTCAAAACCAAAACTTTTGTTTTGAAAATACGTATGTGACAGTATATACTTAATCCTGCTCCGATAACAGCCTGTGGCAGAACCTCCAAGTTATTGGGCCCACATGCACCTGTCCTTGTCCCGAAGACCTCAGACGGCTATGCATGTGCACCAGATAACTTAACATGATCTGTCTGATTTCCCCAAGGACATCGGATAAACCACTTACAACCAAGATCGCGAGATTAAGTAATACAAATCACACACACTAATATTTTGCAGCGGAAATCTTATTACCAAATTTTACAAGTTACAAAAATTTTAATCATTTTAACGGAGTGATTACAAAAATATAAGTTTGAAATATATGCTAGCTCAAGTGACCATCCTCAATAAGAAGTATATAAGAATTACTTAGACTTATAAGAAGGCCGAGCCCACCGGCACTTAACACCATCAACAGCAGCCCAAAGTTAGAACCTGAAAAACAACAGGGAATAAAACCCTGAGTATGGAATTACTCAACAAGACTTACCCGACTAAAGAAAAGACTCTCAAGGGTATGCTGGCTAGAGGGAGTCAAGGTATGGCTTATCAAGAATCAAAGACTCTGTTTTGCAGAAAAGCTTACTATCAGTGGATCCTTAAATTCCAGTTTAACTTGTCAGGTTAAGTAAAGTTACCTGCATCTAGAGTTCTTTCTACCCTAGTTCAAGCACTTGGCCTATAATAGCCAATTTCTTATCAACCCTTCATCTTCACTGGATTGCTACGTGTAGGGCAGTGACCAAGTCTTCATAATCGCGAAGGTACGGCGATCCGAATTGATTATACTCAGCTGAGGATCTCCAATCACATGACATATGTAGCACTTAACCCTTGCATATGTCAACTCGCCACCGGGGTTCTTAAGACCAGATCAGGTTCACGCCAACCGAGAGCACAGATACACCACCGTCCAGCCTCTTGCCACGTAGGGTACACGCTACTCTCGCCATCTCTCCACTCCCATTGTGTGGTATCTTATTCTGGTATTAGTCTGCCTGAGGCAAAGCTTACCCATGAGGAGGCATGTGACCAATTAAAGGGTCCTCGATCAGCAAGCCTACATCGGCACGGTCCTTAATAGACTCAGACGGAGACACTACACCGAGACTCCCTTCTCGTGCAAGTCAACCACCCGGTCTCAGCTTTATCATTTAAACCCAAAGTTTGGTACCTGGCAGAGGTACATCTTTTCCGATGTTGAACCCATCAAGGCCTTTGACAGATCCACCATCAAGTTTTATTTTTGAAAACATTCCCACCCACTGAAGCATCACTTTTGTTTTAAAACAAAACATTTTTGTTTTTCTAGAGCAAGGCTAACCATCAAAAATTCTTTTCAAAAAGGGTATCAAGGAAGGGTAATCAATTTTTCAAGGAAGGGAATGCATCAGCAGTTTAGCACACAACTCCTATCACCTAATGCATCAAACAAGGTGATAAAGATTTTAAAACATCAAGGAGGTGGCGAATGCACCGGGGCTTGCCTGAATAACACTAGGTTAGTGTTGTTCGGTGACGTCCACTTGAGGAGTATCCCTCGACCGAGCACTTGCTTAATTTAACCATCTTCAGATTGGTCCATCAGCTTCATCCTGCGGATTCAGCCCGTGCTTGGGGTCGACTTGGCTCATCTTCCGCACCACGCGATTATTTATCGTACCTTATGAGATGCATGATGCACATGTATGAGCACAAGTATAATATAGATAATCTATTTTTATTCCTAGCTTTTTATTAACTCTTTAAACTATGTATCTTAATTACTTGATTTACCAATTTATCTAAATCGATCATCACAATATACGCATGCTAAATTAATAAAATTTATTGAGACCAATAATTCTATTCACTCTATTTATAGACCTAGTTAACGGGAATACGAATCAACTTACCCTGACTAATTCGACGCGATAGTCGCAAGCACGACTATGGGTTTCGGTTGACGTCATCTAGGGGCCTTCTTTTCTTCGGTAATCAATTGATGAAGATCTTCCCCTTGGCTGAATAATTTTGATGAATCGAATCGGAGTCGCGCAGGATGTTCGGGCATTTTATCGCGCACTTGGTGAATATTACTCCGCTAGCTTCGTCTTCACCCGACGCTTGGGATTTCATGACGACGCACGGAACGACGACGGGATTATGTCTGGGGCGAGTGAGAGCACCTAGAGGGGGGTGAATAGGTGACCCTGTAAAAACTTAAAACTTATAGCCACAAAACTTGGTTATGTGTTAGAAAGATAATACCAAGTGACTATAAAGCGAGCTCTTACGAATCACAACAATCACACTAAAAACAATCACAAGAGACACGCAAGTTATCCCGTGGTTTGACAAGTACAACACTTGTCTACCTCCACGTTGTGGCGTCCCAATGGACGAGGGTTGCACTCAACCCCTTTCAAGTGATCCAATGATCAACTTGAATACCACGGTGTTCTTCTTTCTTTACTCTTTCCCGTTTGCGAGGAATCTCCACAACTTGGAGTCTCTCGCCCTTACAATGAGGATCAAAGTGAAAGAACTAAAGTAAGGGAGGGAAGCAACACACACAAATCCACAGCAATACGCACACATACAGCCAAGACTTGAGCTCGAATGAATCGCAACAAGTTCACCACTAGAACAGAGCTCAAATCACTAAGAATGTCAATCAAGTGCGCAAAGACGGAGTGTGAGAGATTAAGATTGCTCAAAGTATGTTTGGTGTTCTCCTCCATGCGCCTAGGGGTCCCTTTTATAGCCCCAAGGCAGCTAGGAGCCGTTGGAAGCAATCCAGGAAGGCAATTCTTGCCTTCTGTCGGGTGGCGCACCGGACAGTCCGGTGCACCACCGGACATCCACTGTTCACGGTCCGGTGCAGATTGCTTTCCTAAATTGGCGCAGCCGACCGTTGAAGATTTGGAGCCGTTGGCGCACCGGACACTGTCCGGTGCACACCGTACAGTCCGGTGCCCCCTGCCGACCGTTGGCTCGGCCACGTGTCACGCGCGAATTGCGTGGTCGACCATTGGCGCAGTCGACCGTTGGCTCACCGGACAGTCCGGTGCCTCACCGGGCAGTCCGGTGAATTTTAGCCGTACGCTGTTGACTGTTTCCCGAGAGCGGCGACTTCGCCGCAGACGACTCACCGGACAGTCCGGTGCACCACCGGACAGTCCGGTGATTTATACCCGTACGCCGCCGTCGAGACCCGAGAGTAGGCTGTTCACTGGGACTGGTCCTAGCACATCGGACACTGTCCGGTGCACCACCGGACACTGTCCGGTGCACCCAGACCGAGCAGCCTTTTGGCTGTCCATAGCCAACCTTTCTCTAAAACGATTTCTCCTGTTTCTAGCACTTAGACATAATACATTAGTCTCCAAAGCAATGTACTAAGTCTAGAAACATACCTTTAATCTTGATTTGCACTTTTTGAGTCTTTGGCACAAATATCACTCAAAGCATTTGTGTGGAGCATTTAATCACCAAAATCTTATAGAAATGGCCCAAGGGCACATTTCCCTTTCAATGTCCCCCTTTTTGGTGATTTATGCCAACACAACAAAAAGCAACTAATAGAAGTGCAACATCAATGCAAATGAGAACAAAATTTTGTTTTTGATTCAAATTTGGCATATTTGGATCATTCTTTGCCACCACTTGGTTTGTTTTCAAAATCAAACTCAATTTCCTATCTCTAAGTCAAATTCACTTGTTGAGGCATAGAGAGAGGTATTCCAAGAGAAATTGATTAAAGATTCAAAAACTCCCCCTTTTTCCCATAATCAAACATTCTCCCCACAAGAGACCAACTTTTGACAATAAGAGACAATAAGATTATTTTGACAAAAGCTCTAACTCTACTATTTTCAAAATTCTCAAGTGGTAGCTGATCCATTTCTTGCTTTGGCCTTAATTTCTCCCCCTTTGGCATCAAGCACCAAAACGGGATCATTTTTGGCCCTTAAACCCCATTGCCTCACCAAAATCTTCAATTAAGAGTAAAAAGGCAATAAGAGCACGAAGATGAACTTGGAGTAAATTACCCTCTCATCAGAGTGCAGTGGAAGTCTTGCATGGTCCAAGTTCACCGTTTCCCTTTCAATCACCTTTGAGACTAAATTAAGAAAACTCAAGGACACGGTTAGTCTCAAAGGGTCAAGTTGTAGCATTTCTCCCCCTCAATATGTGCATCATTCACACATGGACTTATAAGGTCCGGGGATCCCTTGCACAACTTGAGCAACATGAATAAGCAATAACATGCATAAAAGACCATGATCAAAGGCATAAAAACACATGTATGCTATAGATCAATCCAAGTTCCGCGAATCTAAGACATTTAGCTCACTATGCAGCCTGCAAAAGGTCTTCTCATCTAAAGGCTTGGTAAAGATATCGGCTAGCTGGTTCTCGGTGCTTAAATAAAACACTTCGATATCTCCCTTTTGCTGGTGGTCTCTCAAAAAGTGATGCCGGATGTCTATGTGCTTTGTGCGGCTTGTTCGACAGGATTGTTCGCCATGCGGATTGCACTCTCATTGTCACATAGGAGTGGGACTTTGCTCAGATTGTAGCCAAAGTCCTGGAGGGTTTGCCTCATCCAAAGTAGTTGCGCGCAACACTGCCCTGCGGCAACGTACTTGGCCTCAGCGGTGGATAGGGCAACGGAGGTTTGTTTCTTAGAACTCCACGACACCAGGGACCTTCCAAGGAATTGGCACGTCCCTAATGTACTCTTCCTATCGACCTTACATCCAGCATAGTCGGAGTCTGAATATCCAATCAAGTCAAAGGTAGACCCCTTTGGATACCAGATCCCGAAGCAAGGCGTAGCAACTAAATATCTAAGAATTCGCTTAACGACCACAAGATGACACTCCCTTGGGTCAGATTCAAATCTAGCAAACATGCATACGCTAAGCATAATATCCGGTCTACTAGCACATAAATAAAGTAAAGACCCTATCATAGACCGGTATGCCTTTTGATCAACGGACTTACCTCCTTTGTTGAGGTCAACATGTCCGTCGGTTCCCATTGGAGTCTTTGCGGGCTTGGCGTCCTTCATCCCAAACCGCTTGAGCAAGTCTTGCGTATACTTCGTTTGTGAGATGAAGGTGCCGTCCTTGAGTTGCTTCACTTGGAACCGAAGGAAGTAGTTCAACTCGCCCATCATCGACATCTCGAATTTCTGTGTCATCACCCTGCTAAACTCTTCACAAGACTTTTGGTTAGTAGAACCAAATATTATGTCATCGACATAAATTTGGCACACAAATAGATCACCATCACAAGTCTTAGTAAAAAGAGTTGGATCGGCTTTCCCAACCTTGAAAGCATTAGCAATTAAAAAGTCTCTAAGGCATTCATACCATGCTCTTGGGGCTTGCTTATGTCCATAGAGCGCCTTAGAGAGCTTACACATGGTCGGGGTACCATTCATCCTCAAAGCCAGGGGGTTGCTCCACGTACACCTCCTCCTTGATTGGCCCGTTGAGGAAAGCGCTCTTCACGTCAAATTGGAACAACCTGAAAGAATGGTGAGAGGCATAGACTAACAAAATACGAATCGACTCTAGCCTAGCCACAGGAGCAAAAGTCTCCTCAAAGTCCAAACTTGCGACTTGGGCATAACCTTTTGCCACAAGTCGAGCCTTGTTCCTTGTCACCACCCCGTGCTCGTCCTGTTTGTTGTGGAACACCCACTTGGTTCCCACAACGTTTTGCTTGGGATGTGGCACCAGTGTCCAAACTTCATTTCGCTTGAAGTTATTGAGCTCTTCCTGCATGGCCAACACCCAGTCCGGATCTAGCAAGGCCTCTTCTACCTTGAAAGGCTCAATAGAAGAGACAAAAGAGTAATTCTCACAAAAATTAGCTAATCTAGAGCGAGTGGTTACTCCCTTACTAAGCACCTAATATCTATTCGACGGGATGATTCCTTTGAATCATCGCTCGAACTTGAGTTGGAGGGGCCTGTGGTACTTCTTCTTCCTCATCTTGGACATCCTGTGCTCCCCCCTGATCACATGCCTCCTCTTGAGGAACCTGTTCTTCATCTTGAGTCGGGGGATGCACCATCTTTGAGGAGGGAGGTTGATCTTGCTCCTTGTGTTCCTGTGGTCGCACGTCTCCAAAGCCATGGTGCGTATTGCGTCCGTTGGAACATCATCCTCATCTACATCATCAAGATCAACTTGCTCTCTCGAAGAGCCATTAGTTTCATCAAATACGACGTCGCTAGAGACTTCAACCAAACCCGATGATTTGTTGAAGACTCTATACGCCTTTGTATTTGAGTCATAACCTAACAAAAACCCTTCTACAGCTTTGGGAGCAAATTTTGAATTCCTACCTTTCTTCACTAGAATGTAGCATTTACTCCCAAAAACTCGAAAATATGAAATGTTGGGTTTGTTACCGGTTAGGAGTTCATACGACGTCTTCTTGAGGAGGCGATGAAGGTAGACCCGGTTTATGGTGTGGCAAGCTGTGTTCACAGCTTCTGACCAAAACCGCTCGGGCGTTTTGAATTCTCCTTGCATCGTCCTCGCCATGTCTATGAGTGTCCTGTTCTTCCTCTCTACCACACCATTTTGCTGTGGTGTGTAGGGAGCGGAGAACTCATGCTTGATTCCTTCCTCCTCAAGGTACTCCTCCACTTGAAGGTTCTTGAACTCGGACCCGTTGTCGCTTCTAATCTTTTTCACCTTGAGCTCAAATTCGTTTTGAGCTCGCCTTAGAAAGCGCTTGAGGGTCCCTTGGGTTTCTGATTTATCCTGCAAAAAGAATACCCAAGTGAAGCGGGAAAAATCATCAACAATAACAAGACCATACTTACTTCCCCCGATGCTAAGGTAGGTGACGGGTCCGAAGAGGTCCATATGCAGTAGCTCCAGAGGTCTTGATGTAGTCATCACATTCTTGTTGTGATGAGCGCTTCCCACCTGTTTACCTGCTTGACAAGCTGCACAAGGTCTATCTTTTTCGAAAAACACATTTGTTAGACCTAACACATGTTCTCCCTTCAGAAGTTTGTGAAGGTTCTTCATCCCAACATGTGCTAGACGGCGATGCCACAGCCAGCCCATGCTAGTCTTAGCAATTAAGCATGCATCTAGACCGACCTCCTCCTTCGAAAAATCAACTAAATAGAGTTTGCCGTCTAGTACACCCTTAAAAGCCAATGAACCATCACTCCTTCTAAAGACAGACACATCTGCATTTGTAAATAAGCAATTGTAACCCATATTACATAATTGACTAACGGACAGCAAGTTATACCCGAGCGATTCAACTAAAAACACATTAGATATGGAATGCTCGGATGAAATAGCTATCTTTCCTAGTCCTTTAACCTTGCCTTGATTCTCGTCACCAAATACGATTGAGTCTTGGGAATCTTTGTTCTTGACGTAGGAGGTGAACATCTTCTTCTCTCCCGTCATGTGGTTTGTGCATCCGCTATCGATAATCCAGCTTGAGCCCCGGATGCATAAACCTGCAAGGCAAATTAGGCTTGGGTTTTAGGTACCCAACTCTTGTTGGGTCCTACAAGGTTAGTAACAATAGCCTTAGGGACCCAAATGCAAGTCTTATCTCCCTTGCATTTGGCCCCCACCTTTTTAGCAATCACTTTTTCATTTTTACATGAAAGAACAAATTTAGCGTTGCAAGCACGAAAGACAGTGGTAGATCCATTATACACTTTCCTAGGAGCATGAGACACAAAATTCCTCCTAGATCTACCATTAAAGTTTGAACTTGAAGCAATCATGGCATGTGAGTCAAAATTATAACTCCTACTATAATGAAAGTTCCTAGCATATTTTCTATCATGATACATGAAAGCATGATTCTTTTGACTCTTACTGGTCATAGGAGCCTTCCCTTTCTCCTTGTTGGGAATGGGAGCCTTTTGACTTGTTAAGTTCTTGGCTTCCCTTCGAAAGCCAAGCCCATCCTTAATTGAGGGATGTCTACCAACAGTGTAGGCATCCCTTGCCAATTTTAGTTTATCAAAATCATTTTTGCTAGTCTTAAGTTGGGCATTAAGACTAGCTACTTCATCATTTAATTTAGAAATAGAAATTAAATGTTCACTACAAGCATCAACATTAAAATCCTTACACCTATTGCAAATCACAACATGCTCTACACAAGAACTAGATTTATTTGCTACCTCTAGCTTAGCATTTAAATCATCATTCAAAATCTTCAGGCTAGAAATAGACTCATTGCAAATAGATAATTCAGAAGATAATAATTCATTCCTTTTAATCTCTAAGGCAAGAGACTTTTGAACATTAACAAATTTGTCATGTTCCTCATACAAGATGTCCTCTTGCCTCTCTAGCAGTCCATCTTTTTCATTCAATGCATCAATTAGCTCATTAATCTTTTCTACCTTGGCTCTATCTAATCCTTTGAACAAGCTAGTGTAGTCAATTTCATCATCACTAGAGTCCTCATCACTAGAAGTAGAGTACTTGGGAATTTCTCTATTGTTTACCTTCTTTTCCTTTGCCATTAGACAAGTATGGCGCTCGTTGGGGAAGAGCGATGACTTGTTGAAGGCCGAGGCGGCGAGTCCTTCGTCGTCGGAGTCGGACGACGAACAATCCGAGTCCCACTCTTCGCCGAGGTGTGCCTCGCCCTTCGTCTTCTTGTAGGCCTTCTTCTTTTCCCTCTTCCCGCCTTTCTCTTGTTCCTGGTCATTAGTATTGTTGGGACAATTTGCTATAAAATGACCATACTTACCGCATTTAAAGCAGGAGCGTTTCCCCTTTGCTTTGCTCTTGTTGGGATGCTCCTTTCTTCCTTTTAGCGTCGTCTTGAAGCACTTGATGATGAGGGCCATTTCGTCCTCATTTAGCCCAGCCGCCTCAACTTGTGCCACCTTGCTAGGTAGCACCTCCCTGCTACTTGTTGCCTTGAGAGCAACGGAGGCTATTCAACGCCTCATCAACATATCTAGCCTCCTTGATCATCATTCGCCCGCTTACAAACTTTCTGAGTATTTCCTCGGGCGTCATCTTGGTGTACCTAGGTTTTAACGAATAGAGTTTACAAGATGAGGATCAAGGACAGTGAAGGACCTTAGCATAAGCCGGACGACGTCGTGGTCCATCCATCTCGTGCTTCCATAGCTTCTTATTTTGTTGACCAGGGTCTTGAGCCTGTTGTATGTTTGGGTTGGCTCCTCCCCCTGATCATTGCGAACCTTCCCAGTTCGCCCTTCACCAACTCCATCTTTGTGATCATGGTGACATCATTCCCCTCATGCGAGACCTTGAGGGTGTGCCAAATTTGCTTGGCGTTATCCAAGCCGCTCACCTTATGATACTCTTCCCTGCACAAGGATGCTAAAAGAACAGTGGTAGCTTGTGCATTTTTGTGAATTTGTTCATTGATAAACATGGGATTATCCATACTATCAAATTGCATTCCATTCTCTACTATCTCCCATATACTTGGATGAAGAGAGAACAAGTGGCTACGCATTTTGTGACTCCAAAATTCGTAGTCCTCTCCATCAAAGTGTGGAGGTTTACCAAGAGGAATGGAAAGGAAATGAGCTTTCGAGTTATGCGGAATATGAGAATAATCAAAAGAAAAGTTTGAGTTGACCGTTTTCTTTTTCTCGTCGTAGTCGTCGTCTCTTTGGGAAGAAGAGGACTCGTCGCTGTCGTAGTAGACGATCTTCTTGATATGCCTCTTCTTCTTCTCGTCCTTCTTCTTATGACTTGAGCCAGAGTCAGTAGGTTTGTCGTCTCTTGGCTCGTTGAAGATGGACTCCTCCTTATCGTTGACCACCATCCCCTTTCCCTTAGGATCCATCTCTTCGGGCGATTAGTCCCTTGTGTGAAGAGAACGGCTCCGATACCAATTGAGAGCACCTAGAGGGGGGGGTGAATAGGTGATCCTGTAAAAACTTAAAACTTATAGCCACAAAACTTGGTTATGTGTTAGAAAGATAATACCAAGTGACTATAAAGCGAGCTCTTGCGAATCACAACAATCACACTAAAAACAATCACAAGAGACACACAAGTTATCTCGTGGTTTGACAAGTACAACACTTGTCTACCTCCACGTTGTGGCGTCCCAATGGACGAGGGTTGCACTCAACCCCTTTCAAGTGATCCAATGATCAACTTGAATACCACGGTGTTCTTCTTTCTTTACTCTTTCCCGTTTGCGAGGAATCTCCACAACTTGGAATCTCTCGCCCTTACAATGAGGATCAAAGTGAAAGCACTAAAGTAAGGGAGGGAAGCAACACACACAAATCCACAGCAATACGCACACATACAGCCAAGACTTGAGCTCGAATGAATCGCAACAAGTTCACCACTAGAACAGAGCTCAAATCACTAAGAATGTCAATCGAGTGCGCAAAGACGGAGTGTGAGAGATTAAGATTGCTCAAAGTATGCTTGGTGTTCTCCTCCATGCGCCTAGGGGTCCCTTTTATAGCCCCAAGGCAGCTAGGAGCCGTTGGAAGCAATCCAGGAAGGCAATTCTTGCCTTCTGTCGGGTGGTGCACTGGACAGTCCGGTGCACCACCGGACATCCACTGTTCATAGTCTGGTGCAGATTGCTTTCCTAAATTGGTGCAGCCGACCGTTGAAGATTTGGAGCCGTTGGCGCACCGGACACTGTCCGGTGCACACCGGACAGTCCGGTGCCCCCTGCCGACCGTTGGCTCGGCCACGCGTCACGCGCGGATTGCGCCGTCGACCGTTGGCGCGGTCGACCGTTGGCCCACCGGACAGTCCGGTGAATTTTAGCCATACGCTGTTGACTGTTTCCCGAGAGCGGCGACTTCACCACAGACGACTCACCGGACAGTCCGGTGCACCACCGGACAGTCCGGTGCACCATCGGACAGTCCGGTGATTTATAGCCGTACGCCGCTGTCGAGACCCGAGAGTAGGCTGTTCACCAGGACTAGTCCTGGCACACCAGACACTGTCCGGTGCATCACCGGACAGTCCAGTGCACCCAGACCGAGCAGCCTTTTGGTTGTCCATAGCCAACTTTTCTCCAAAATGATTTCTCCTATTTCTAGCACTTAGACATAATACATTAGTCTCCAAAACAATGTACTAAGTCTAGAAACATACCTTTAATCTTGATTTGCACTTCTTGAGTCTTTGGCACAAATATCACTCAAAGCATTTGTGTGGAGCACTTAATCACCAAAATCTTATAGAAATGGCCCAAGGGCACATTTCCCTTTCAGCGAGCTGGCGAGATAGAAAGACGTGCGACTAGAGACCTAAGCATTCGTGGTTGCAATTTGGACGAAAACGAACTAGTTACGACAACTCCCGGCCAGGCAACGATGCACCGGCACGAGTGTCGGGGGATTGGTGAGACCCCAAATACCGCACGATGGGCATAAGCGCGCACGGCAGCGAACATGGTTGACTAGCCTAACGACACAGGGCCAAGCGACGAACACGTTCGGTGAGCTGGAGTAGACACGTTTTACTGGACGATCTGTGCGAGGTTGCTGCTATCATGCTAGGAGCGGATCGAGGCATAGCTGTATGACCAGGCACAATCGAGCACCGGCAATCAGTGAGAAACAGTGGGAGACGAGCTCGCCGAGACAGTAGAGAAGTCTGAGACGACGGCGACCGACGCCGGAGATTTACAGCTTGACGCGGCCGAGCACTACGATGGGCAACGGTCGATGAGCCAGTGGCCGTAAAAATAAACTGGAACAGGGAGCTTGGGAACACAGACACTTGGGTACATGGCGCAGTGGAGCAGAGGAATGGGCGCGTCACAGAGGGTTCGGCTGGGCTGGGCGAGTTGGATCAGAGGGCATCGACACAGGCAGCCATGGGAGGAGCGAGCTGAGGGATCACGACCACCAGGAAGTAGAACGCGACGGGCGGATCCGAGCAGTAAGCTCCTCGACGGGGTCGACGAATACAGGCGCCGGACAGCGCCTAGCGCGCGACCAATCGAGCGCGGCGAGCAGCAAAGAAAATCTGTGCGCAGGGAGAAATCGGGGAGGAGCCATGGACAGGAGCGTCGCGAGCTTGAGAGAAGACGGAGACGCCGAGCAGAGCACACGCAGACAGAGAGCAGAGGAACACGACGCGGGGGGCAAGACCTTGGAAGAGAGAAACGCAGGAGACGACCGGTCGAACTTGGGCCAGAGCCGAACGCGGCCATGAGAACAGGGGGGGCCCGACGGCCATGGCTGAGAGCTTGGGACGCGCAGCGAGCCAGGGAAGAAGAGGCTCCACGCGCGGGCGCCAGAACGAGCAGAGCCAAGAGAGAGAGGAAACAGGGGGACATGCGTGCGCTATGGATGGAGGGGATCTGAGCGAGCTGCGCGCGGCATCGAATGGAGGAGTAGGGAGGAGCAGAGGCGCGGTCCAGTGAAGGAACAGAGAAGGAGCACGCAGGAGGAGGGAGCCGCGACGGCAGTGAGCTTTGGCCAGGCGCAGAAGGATGCGCCATGGGAGCACCGCGCGCAGGCATCTGGGCGTGCGGCAGGAGCAGCCCCACGGTGGAGTCGCGACATGGGGACAGCGCGCAGAGAAGGAACCAAATCCGAGCTGGAGCGGGGAAGCGCGTGCGCGCAGCAGAGAAACTTGGCTAGGCGTGCGCCATGGAGCAGGCAAAGCAAAGCAGGGAAGAAGACACGGGCTTATAAAACGACCAAGGCGGCGGCTTGAGCGGCGACTGAGGATAGGAGCGCGCGGGATTTTTCCATGGGTCTTGAGCGGCGCGCTCTAGGAATTGCAGAAGCTTGGAGGAGGAAGAAGATAGGAACGCGCAGGGGATAAGGCTACGGTGGTAGTTGTTTTGTTTTTTTAATTTCTTTTCTTTTAAGAAAATCGTAGATATTTTGAATTCCGATTTTTAGCGATAAATCAGGGGTCTACACACTCTATTTTGCTGAATCACGAAGCGGAAAGTCAGAGGAATAACAACAGAGACGGTTCTGTCCGAATCTTGTTTAGATATTTTTTGTGACTATTCCGGCCACGATGTAACCGGACGAGATTGAAACGAGTTTGGCTTCGGTATTTTAATCTGCTCTGTGTGATTCGACCGAAATTAGCCAAAACCAGATCCGCAAATGCATACGCAATTTCGTCGCCAAACAGCGTGCAGACGAATAAATTGAATTATATTCACGCGCACGATTTCACTCAGACGACGCGCGATCCTACTTCTGTTGCACTGAGTATTTTAATCGTCGAATTATAATTAATTTATTTGGGACACAGATCGCAACGGTGGATTGAGCTTCCAAATTCGTATTCGCGCGAGCGATGAATTTTAAATAATCATCGGACGCACCGATTTTCAGAACAAATATGTTCCGAACAGCACGAAAATTTAGGACGAGCCCGAATAGATAAAGATAAAAACGATGTCGCATTCGCAACAGACGAAACAGATGCGATATAAAAATCGTGATAGGCGAAGATGTTTAAAATTTAACATCCGTTTCATCCACTGATATTATGTGCTTAAATCCGTACTCGTAGTCGAGCAGAATATAAACACCTTGGGTGTTACACAGGGGCGACTGCATAAAAAACTAAGACCAATGTGACCCGCGCAGGACTGTGGATCAATTCCATGATTTCCGAGGGCTCGTACCTAAAATGTACAGCTGAAGGGGTATGCTGCTATTATAGCCGCCCGATTAGATCCGACGGCTACCAAGCAGCGGCTGGAACGTGATCCCTAAGATCTAATCCCGACCATCGGGATCCGAATCAACGGTCGAGATCGTACATAATGGTGATGACTCACCGACCGACCGATCCAGTATCGACGGTTCGCAATCCATTGAACGAAAGGGTATGGATCTTCTAATTGTGGCTTCAACAAATGGATCCGACGGTCCGGATTCTATAGTTCTGAAGGGATAACTCCGATCAAATTGGAGTCGCTCATTCGTAAATCGAGGGTCAGCATGCTATCTTCCCTACCAAGCCATCTACAGAGGCGGTGGCGCCCCAATTCGCGGCGGGGGACATCGCCGGTAGGTACTCCAGGCCCGAGCCCTGCCCAAAACTCGGATCCATGGGTGAAAACTATAGTAGAGATGGTCACGAAAATAGGGAGGATTAGCTCACCAAGTATTGGAGAGTGGGTTATCTGGTCACGGTGAAGGGTGGAACTTGCGGCGGCAAAAGCTCCGGTGAGCAATTCGCACCGGTACAACGTCGGATCCCCACTGTCGCACCCACGAGTTGTATCACCACACTCACGCGCAGACCACCGACCTGAATTCAGCGCGCCGGAGGTCCAGTCACGCAGACAACCACGTAGCATCCTTGATTCCTCTCTCTCTCAACACGCATGGCGCCAATGGAGAAAGGGAGAGGAAAGGAGGGGGTCAGCCTGTATATATAGAAGGTAAGGCATAGCTAGATAGCAAAGCAAGGAGTCCGGCCAGGTAGTGGGGTCAACATGGGTTGCAGAGAGTGCGGTTGTGGCGGCGTAGCTCCAAATTAGGCGGAGGTAGGTGATGACGCGTGGGTCCCGTGCGGTAGTGAACGTGCGCGAGGTGGACACGACTGGCAGGTGGGTCCGATGCGCGGTGAGAGGATCCGCTCCGCGGGCATGCGACCGCCACTGGCGGGAAGGGCCCGTTTGTCGGTAGTCGGGGCAGCTGCTATCCGATGGGGCCTAGTGTCAGCGCCAGTTTCTGGTTCATGAGCGTGCGTGGAGAATGGGGAAGTGGGACGAATGAAGTTGGGCCGCCCGTAGGTAAAATCGGCCCATGTGAGTATGGTTGCCCTTTTCTTTTTCTTTTATTTTTTCTGTTTTGCTTTTCCTTTTTAGTTTGAAATTCAAATTTGAATTCAAACAGTGCTATGAACTTGTACTCTAATTAATGTACAAGAACAGGCATAGTGGTATGGAATGGGTTTAATTATTTATATTTTTATTTTCTTTATTTTTGTTTAGTATTTTTCCTTCCTTTCTCCAAATCTAAATTTCCAAAATTAGATTTAGTGCCCATTTCACCATTTGTATTTTTTTCTATTGTCATTATCTTTATGTGTGAATGCACAAACAAATAAACCTCAGCATGATGCATAAGTTATTTACATGTCATCTGTTTATTATTCACTTTCAAATAGAGTTAGTCACCTGTGATAATAAGTAAAGGTCACAAAATATGGAGATCAACTCTATTTTCATAGTTTACACTTTTGGGTATTATAGCGAGGAGGTGTCGCTGTAGAGTATAGTGCTGGGTGTAATTACTGTAGTGGGGTTACAGACCGTGGAAAAAGGCATATGGTTCCTTTGTCCTAATACCACAGCGGGTTTTCTCAAGCTAGTGGAACTTTATAGAGGCCTCGCTGTGGATCCCTAGCCATTCACCTTGGAAGTGTCTAAGGGTCTAGCTAACCCAAGCTAAAAGGGAAACGTGTCTTGTGGGTAAAGATGTGCAACCTCTGCAGAGTGTAAAACTGGTATACCAGTTGTGCTCACGATCAAGAGCGGCTCAAGATTCTTGCATGATTAAATGATGGAATTAAATTTAACCTGTCATACATTGCATTGTGGGAATATTTCTATATTGATCAAGTATTTAATAGGGTTGGTATTTACTTATACTTAGTAATTGCTAATAAAATTTTGACCAACAAAATTAAAAATCAATGCTCAGCCTTAACCACATTTCTTAGTAAGCCTTACATCATATGAGCCCCAACCGTAAGTGAGCTCATATGCATTTTCCCACACTTGTTAAGAGATGACCGTATGGGAGCTCACCCTTACTATAATCACACCAGGTCAAGAACAGGTACCGCCAGAGGAGCACGAAGGATGCGACGATGAGTTCGAAGAGGTCTAGGTCATCGTCTCGTAGTCAACTATGGTTGTAGAGGATCATTGTCGTCATATGATGTAATTTGTTTAGTTATTTTGTACAAAACTCCTATTATATAATAAAGATGTGACAATGATTTCCGTACGATGAGTACTCATATGTGTGAGACTTTCTAGCACACATTTGAAATGCATTGGATTTGTCCTTAGATCCAGGTATGATATACACTAAAGTCTGGTCAGATCTATTTCCATGTTTTTCGTGATCTCATTATCGTGGGTCAAGATTCCCTTAACTCGACCCTCCACAAGTATATATATTTACACACGTCCCCTCGGTCATCAATGTCACACCCGGTTTTAGAAGGCAAACCGAATGCGAACCATGTACGTGCCAGGATCAGAAATTCACGTACACAACAGTTACATAACTGGACATCATCACACAGTGCTCAGATAATAACATAAAAGGTAGTAATGGTCGATTACATCATGATGTCCAAAACATCCACATAGTCATTAACATTTATCGAAGTGCGGAAAAGAAACGTAGATACACACGGCCTTCACAGGCAGCCGACTGGGGGTTTGCCGCTAACCCAAGCCTAGAACTCGTCGTACTCTTGGAACTCCTGGAAGTCTTCTTCCACGACTTAATATTCTTCTGAGTAGTGGTTGCAACATGGACAACCTGGGGGGTTTGGTGTGTAAAGCAAGGGTGAGTACACATCAAGATACTCATCAATTGTCCCGTTTGGCTGTAGTGGACTAGCTTTATGTGGGGTTAATTCAAGCAGTTGCTTTTAGTTGGTCAGGTTATTATTACTAGTAGAAAGCCAGGTTTTAGCATTAACCCAAGTTATTAACCCAAAGTACCCTTTCCAAATGGAAAGAATACCACTTACCATTACCATAAGAATAAGTATAACCATCATCCTCGTCACCACCTATGAACAAACCATTTCTGATCAAAGTATCTCTAATCAATGGAGCTCCCTTGGCCGCTCATAACCACGAGCATGACTGATATATCAGTTTTATAACACTCTGCAGAGGTTGTGTGTTGGGGCCATGCTTCGTTGCGCCGAAGGTCTTACACGAAGAAGCAGCTTCGGATGAAGTTGTCCCCAGGAGATGGCCGAAGGTTCCTTTTCATGGAGCTTCGGCATTACAAACCGACATAGAGATAGAATGACCTTTTAATCCATGAAGGTCTGAGTCAATGTTGTAAGCTTTTGTAAGGGGCATAATTGTAATTCGTCACAGGCTGTGTCCTGTGTCTATAAATAGATGAACAGTACCCCCGTACTGTTCACGCGAACTTGACATTTGCTTTCGCATCACACCTGTACTTTTGCCTTTCTCAGGACCGAAGGTACATTTGTAATTTGAAGTCATTTATATTCATTCATGATAATAAAAATGGAAGTGATTCTATGATAATATTTAAATGTTTATTTTATACCTCATGATTTGTATGAACACTTCGTTGCTTATTATTATATTCACGAAGGTACGTCTTTCGTAACCTTCGTCCGAAATTCTTTATATCCTGAAGGGATATAATGTTTTGGAGGACGAAGGACTTTAACACTTAACATTTTCTATGTTGCCTTGTTCTTAACTCTTAGCATTTGAGAACAAGCCCCCAACATTGGCGCCCACCTCCGGTGAACTCACTTCCACTTTTCTGAGCTGATGGCTTCGTTCAACAATCAAGCTGGAGCTGCTTCGGCTTCGAAGATGGTGCTCCCGATAACAGGCGGTTCTTGCTCAGAGCCGGCTAACAAGAAGCAGAAGAAGGAGGCTCAGAGAAGGGTGCAGCATGTTGGAGTGCAGGGACCCTTCATCAAGTCAAAATGGTCCCACATTCCAATTACTTTCTCTCAGGAAGACCTTCAGCTTAAGGATTATCCTCACAATGATGCCATGGTTATCTCTTGCGTGATCAAAGGATTTCTGGTCCACAATGTCTTAGTTGATACAGGCAGTGCAGCTGATATTATATTTGCTAAGGCCTTCAGACAAATGCAAGAGCCCGAAGACAAGATCCACGATGCTACGCACCCTCTTTGTGGCTTCGGAGGGCGGCAGATTGTAGCACTTGGGAAGATTACCATGCCGGTAACCTTCGGATTTGTTAACAACACAAGGACTGAGCAAATTGTGTTTGATATTGTTGACATGGAGTATCCTTACAATGCTATCATTGGTCGCGGTACTCTTAATGCCTTCGAAGCAATTCTTCACCCAGCTTATCTCTGCATGAAGATACATTCGGATCAAGGGCCTATTGCTATTCATGGAAGCCAGGAAGCTGCTAGAAGGGCCGAAGGAAGCTGGACTGACTCCAAAGCAATCCATAACATAGATGGAGCTGAAGCTTGTGAACAGTACAAATTCAGAAGGGAGAAAGCAGCTTCAGCAGATCAGCCGAAGCCCATGCTATTGTGTGAGGACATAGCAGAGCAGAAGGTGCTGTTGGGCTCGCAATTATCTGAAGACCAGGAGAAAACCTTGATAAGGTTTTTATTCAACAACAAAGATGTTTTTGCATGGTCAGCTAATGATCTCTGTGGAGTAAATCAGGATGTTATTGAACATTCGCTCAATGTTGACCCATCCTTCAGACCCCGAAAGCAGAGGCTTCGGAAGATGTCGGATGACAAGGCCGAAGGGGCTCGCAATGAAGTAAAAAGACTCCTCAGTGCAGGAGTTATCAGAGAAGTAAAGTATCCAGAGTGGCTAGCTAACACTGTTATGGTGAAGAAGGCCAATGGCAAGTGGAGAATGTGTATCGATTTCACAGATCTCAACAAGGCTTGTCCGAAGGATGAATTCCCGCTGCCAAGGATAGACTCTTTAGTCGATGCAGCAGCTTCTTCAGAGCTCATGAGTCTCCTGGACTGCTACTCAGGCTATCATCAAATCTGGATGAAGAAGGAAGATGAGCCGAAGACTAGCTTCATAACCCCAAGTGGCACATATTGCTATCTTCGGATGCCTGAGGGGCTCAAAAATGCTGGAGGAAGTTTCAGCAGAATGACTGCGAAGGTCCTCCAGACTCAGATAGGCAGAAATGTGTTGACTTATGTTGATGATATTATTGTAAAAAGCACGAAGCAGGAAAATCATATTGCTGATTTGCAGGAGACCTTCGCCAGTTTCAGACAAGCTGGTTTGAAGCTGAATCCAGAAAAATGTGTCTTCGGAGTAAAGAAGGGGAAATTTCTTGGATGCTTGGTTTCAACAAAGGGAATTGAAGCTAATCCAAATAAAATCGAAGCTATACTTCGAATGGAGCCACCAACTACAAGAAAGGGGGCCCAAAGATTGACAGGAAGGCTGGCATCTCTCAACAGATTCATATCCAGATCAGCAGAAAGAAATTTACCATTCTTCGAGGTGCTGAAGTCAGCTGAAGTCTTTCAATGGGGCCCAAGTCAACAAAAAGCCTTCGAAGAGCTGAAGCAATACTTGATAGATCTAACAACATTAACTCCACCAACGCCAGGGGCTCCTTTGTTGTTATATGTAGCAGCTTCGCACTCGGCAGTAAGTGCAGCACTTGTCCAGGAGAAGCTTGATGGACAAGTCAAGAAGCAGGTTCCAGTATATTTTGTATCCGAAGTCCTTAGTGTATCAAAGAAAAATTATACAGAGCTGGAGAAGGTATTGTATGCCGTTTTAATGGCATCCAGGAAGCTTCGGCATTATTTTCAGGCATACAATATCATTGTTCCTTCTTCGCAGCCGTTGAAGGATATCATGAGAAATAGAGAAGCTACTGGATGGATTGGAAAATGGGCTGCAGAGCTCAATGAATTTTACATTGATTATGTGCATAGATCCTCGATCCAGTCTCAAGCATTGGCAGATTTCATTGCCGACTGGACGCCAGGGGCTCAGGATGAAGAAGTAAATAAAGATGCCGAAGTGTGGACAGTGTTTTGTGATGGCTCTTGGGGAACCTTCGGAGCAGGTGCAGCCGCTGTGTTGGTCTCACCATCCAAGGTTAAAACTTGTTATGCAGCAAGACTTGATTTCAGCTGTACAAACAATATTACTGAGTACGAAGCCCTGCTCTTGGGCCTTCGGAAATTAAAGGCAATGGGAATCAGAAGGGCGATTCTTAAAACTGATTCCCAGGTTGTTTCGGGTCATATTGACAAAAGTTGCAAGGCTAAAGATCTGAAGCTTGAAAAATATCTAGACACGGTCCGAAGGATCGAAGCCTCCTTCGAAGGATTTTCTGTCAAGAATATCCCTCAAGGACAAAATGAGCATGCTGATTTGCTAGCCAAGTCTGCAGCACAGGGGCTGCCGTTACCTTCGGATGTGTTCTTCGAAACAATAAAGGCACCTTCAGTGGACCTCCTGGAAAGAGCAGTCCTCAACATATCTCCTGTTTACAGCGAAGATTGGAGAACTGAAATCATCTCTTACCTTCAGGGTAAGTTCCTTTCAGATGACGAAGCTTATAATAAAAGGATAGAGGCAAGAGCTCGTCCGTATGTCATGATAGAAGGGGAGTTATACAAACATGGAGTTTGCGCTCCGCTGCTCAAGTGCTTATCTAGAACCAAAGGTATAGAGTTGATGAAAGAAATACATGCAGGCCTGTGTGGGTCCCACATTGGATCTAGGCCGTTACTTGGAAAAGTCTTCCGCCAAGGGTTTTATTGGCCGAAGGCAGCTTCGGATGCAGCGGAGTTAGTTCAAAAGTGCGAAGGTTGTCAGAAATGTGCAAGAGATCAAAAGCAACCTTCGTCTTTGACACAGCTGATACAACCCATCTGGCCATTGCAAAGGTGGGGCCTTGACTTGTTAGGTCCATTACCACCGGCTCAAGGGAATATAAAATATGTTATAGTAGCTGTGGAGTATTTTTCTAAATGGATTGAGGCGAAGCCATTAGCCACAATAACTTCGGCCACTGTCCAAAAGTTTTTCTGGCAGAATATTGTCTGTCGCTTCGGGGTACCGAAGGCCATCACTGTAGATAATGGAACGCAGTTCGACTCTGAAGCTTTCAGAAATTTTTGTGATCAAATCGGTACGAAGATCCACTTTGCATCAGTCAGGCATCCGGAGTCAAATGGGCTCGTTGAAAGGGCCAACGGCATTATAATGACAGGAATAATGAAGTTAATCTTCAATCAACCCAGGGGAAAGTGGCCAGATCAGTTAACCAAAGTGGTGTGGAGTCACAATACAACAACGTCAAGGTCTACAGGCTTTACTCCATTCAAATTATTATTCGGTGATGAAGCAGTAACTCCGGAAGAAGCTAAAGCTGGATCAATAAGAGTAGTAGCTTCGGCAGAATCAGGTCCTGAAGATGCTTGCCTTGTGGAAAAAGATGCCTTAGAGGGGATCAGGCTTCAGGCCGTGGAGAATATCAATAAATACCAAGCTGAAACAGTCAAGTGGCGAGATAGAAAGGTCCGGTTAAAAAATATTGAGCCGGGACACTTGGTGCTTCGGAGAGTAGCCAACCCAGATACAGTGGGCAAGCTACAGTTGAAATGGGAAGGACCTTTCTTAGTAGTATCTTCGTCAAGGCCTGGTTCGTACAGATTGAAGGACATGGATGGCAACGAAATTCCAAGATCTTGGAATGCGGATGAGCTTCGGCGATATTATGTATAACTTGATGTAACTTTTTATGTTTTTTCTTTTCTTTTTCATGGCACCCTTTTCCTTTCTAAAGGGGGAGAAAGGTTTTTAATGGGGCCATCATGTGTAATTTCCTTTTTAGTCTTATAAGAGCAAAATCCCCCAAAAAATGTAAATGTAAAAACTGAGAACGCACCATCGAGTGCCGAAACTGAAAAAGCGAAGAAGCTCCAAAGACGTCCCTAAGGGGATGCAGAGCTCACAGCGAAAAGTCAACGCTGATTCCGCCGAAAGTAAAAGGCGAAGAAGCTCCAAAGACGTTCCTAAGGGGATGCAGAGCTTACAGCGAAAAGTCAACGCTGATACCGCCTAAGTAAAAGGCGAAGAAGCTCCAAAGTCGTTCCTAAGGGAATGCAGAGCTGATGTGTGGTTGTTTCTAAGGAAATAATGGCTGAGAGTGTGGCTTCGGATATATGTTTTGGACATTCATTCGCACATTACATTACATCATAGCATTTGCATTCATAAGCATTCATTCATAGCATTTGCGTTCCTAAGTGGTTGTTTCGGCAAAAAGAAGAAGCGGTCTTTTATGCTTCGTTGTGTACAAAAAAAGAAAAGCTTCGGCAAAAAGAAGAAGCGGTCTTTTATGCTTCGTTGTGTACGAAAAGAAGGGAAGGTGTTTTTTCGCCTTCGGCTCAAAATACTAATTTCGTCCACATCAAAGCGCCTCAATAGAAGAGTAAGAATATATTACAAGGTATGTACAAAGTTCCTTGAGAACAGTTTAATTGTATTTACAAAAGTTGTTACAAAAGTCTCCTGAGTTTTTTCTATAGTATACTCCTACTGATCTCCACTGAGCTTCAGCTTCGGCGACATATTTTAAGCATCATCTTCAGCTTCGTCATCCTACATGAATCAAGGTATCGCGAGTAAAAATCAAGTGTGAAGGAGAAGGTAAGTACAAAGTATGATTTCTTACTGGCTCAAGATGACTTCGAGCTTCGTCTCCAGCCTTCTCTCGCCCGCCTTTTGTCCATATCATTTTTATAAATCTATTTGAGATGCTTCGGGCGAGGTCAGGAATATCGTCTAGAATTGATGGAGACAGGGCGAAATTGGGCCTGTTGACGATTTTTCCATGCTCGCAGCCGGCCTTCAGGAACGCTGCAGCGGTACCCCGAGAAGCTACCCAGGCACAGAAATCACCGTGCCCGGCTATAACTTCGTCAAGCTCTTCAATTTCAGCTTCAATATGATCGAAGGCTTTTGGCAAATTTTCAGCTGAAGGGTTGAACTTCCCACTGCTGGCTCCAACTGAGTAAAAGATCTTTTTTAATTGTTCAATACAGTTGTTGCTAAATTTCAAACATTTGTCTTGAAGGCTTGTTAATAATTTCTTCAAATCTGAGCTGGTTTGGACTTCGGCCTCAAGTTTTGAATTAAGCTCTAGCTTCTCTTGTTCAAATTGTTTTGATTGACAGATAAGCTTCGAATTCAATTCTGATACTTTAGCTTCAGTCTCTGCTAGCAAGCCTTTAGTTGTTTGGAGTTCAAAGTCTTTCTTTTCAATAATAGCTGATTGCTCTTTTATCTTGCTCTCTAGATTTTCGATTATAGCTTCGTGTTTCTTATCCTCTAGATCTTGCTGCATCCTCAAAGCTTTGCTTAGTAGCATGCTCTGCAAATAAACAACCTTCGTTAGGAATATTTCCATTATTAAAAAACAATAGAAGTCAGAGAAAAGTTGTTTACCTTGAAATTGGAATAAAATAAGCTGCCGACGATATGTTGTCGTCGGTAGCGGCTGATATCTGTTTCTAGCTTCGGAAAACCGATACTCTTTGATAGAGTACCGATGACCTTAGCCCCAGCTTGATCCCGGATGCAGCCCAATTTCTCATCATCAATGCCTCCAAATAGAAGAGCTCCTGGCTTGTATCCGCAAGATTTGGCATATTCCTTAAGCTCTTCTATTTCAGCCTTCGACAGTTCTTGTCCAACTAAATTTTGAAATATGTAGGCTTCGTCTTCCGAAGTGTCTTCGGCTATTTCTTTTCCCTTCCCAGGCACTGTGGCCATGGTTTCTTCACCAGCGGTGGCAGCTTCTTCTACAGCCATGTCTATCAAAATTCTGTCGATGTCTTCAATGGTAGTTTCTAAGTTCACATCTTCGGCTGGAGCGGCTTCGGTAGCCGCGACCTCCGAAGGTGCGACTTCGACATTTGTTGAGCCCTCAACAGCTGGCGTTTTCTGAATTGACGCCCTCGGTGGCGTCTTGTCAATAACTTCGGTCACTGCAATAATTCTTTGCCTCTTTGTTTTGGTTATCTTCGTTTTTTCCGGCTCTTCCACCTTTCGAAAAAGCTTCGTCAGTTGAGGCCCTAATGGACTTAGCTTCGTGGGCAGGGGTTCAGTCATTACCTTTAAGATTTCCTCCACGTCGCTGGTAGAAGGTGGTGCGGGGGTCCCCTCTTCATCGGATAATTTTCGCTTTGGAGTTGATATTTTTCTCTTCTTGGGAATTTTCTTCTCTTTTGCTGGTTTTTCTTCATCCTTGTTCAAAGTTTCGGCCACTCTTTTTCTTTTTTGGCCCTCAGCACCCTTGTTCAGTCGTTCATAGTCAGGGTACTTGAAACCCAGGGCATCAAACACTCGGTTCAGCCTTCGCTTCGGACGGGTGCCGAAGGCCGCGGTCATCAGTTGATCTTCTTTCTTGGAATAATTCCCAAGAATTTCATTGCACATTACCTCAACTGTGTCCAGCCACTCTTGGCAAGGTTTTTTAAAGTATTTCTTGAATTTGAAATGGTAAGGAAGCCGGACAAGTTCCCCCTTCTTCTTCTCCCCCTCTAGCTTTGGCATTTCCCATTCTTTTAGAGTAGGGAAGACTCTGAACGCCAAGAACTCTTGAACCAAATCTCTGGTACCGATATGCTCTGAAATGATTTCAAACTCACCCAGTGCAGCCCAGGTGGGACCTTCTAATGTCATGTGGCATCGCGGCCTTGTTTCTCTGAAGATTAATTCAAGCGGGCTTTGTACCAATTTTTCTTCGTCTTCGTCAACTCTCACATAAAACCACTCAGACTTCCAGCCTGCCGGCCATTTGCTTCGGTAGCTAATAACAGGAAACTTTGTTGTTTTCCGGTAGGCAAAATTGTAGCAACCGAAGTTATCATGTAATCCATCTTTTCTGGCCTTCGTTTGGTAATGTAACTCATGAACTCGACAGAAACTGTCGGCAAACGGCTCCACTGCTTGGCTTCGGAGGGCCCAGATATAAACATTAAGCCTAACGATAGCGTTAGGAGTCAATTGATGAAAGTAAATACCAAACTTCTTCAATACATCTGCAATAATTCCATGAAGAGGGAATCTCAGCCCAGCCTTTAAAAAGCTCTTGAAAATGACTATCTCGTCCTTCTCTGGCTTCGGGGTAGTTTCTTCTCCCCCGAAGCGAAGTAGTTTCTTCTGATTTTCACTGAAATAACCTGATTTTACCATCTTGGCGAGATCAGCCTTTGAGATGGTCGACTTTCCGAAGTCTAAGTGGCTGGGCTTGCTGGGCATGGCAATGCGATAGTCATCTTCGGGATCAGTTTCTTCAATGTTCTCTTCTTCTCCTTCGGCAGTTGTCGGGTCTGCTTCAGCAGCGGGCATTTCTTCCGCAGTCACTAGTCCGGATCGTTGCATTGCTTCGGAGATGGGCACAGTCTCCGAACCTTCAGCTTCGTCTCCTTCACGTTCAACTCTGGCAGTAGATCGCACTCTGGCCATTTGATTCTGAGTTTGGGAAAATTAAATACTTTTTTCTTTTTCCTTTTCTCCCGAAGCCTTTCTTTCTGACGAAGCAGACTTCGAGATGGACCTTCGTTCGATTCTGAGAACCAAGCTTCGGCTATAGTTAAAATTTTTGGCAGCAAAACAGTGCAAATAGCAATGAATGCTGTGGTAACTTCACACCTACTCGTCTGTTTATATAGTGCTGCAAGTAAGAAGGCGAAGCGCCAGGATTTTTACACCAGGCGGGCAGTCACTTGTACTCGTTGCGCAGTGGACCGCAAAGATCAAACAGTAACTCTGCAAGGTGGGTCCGACACGAGCTCGGAAATTGAATCGTTTCTCGGCAACGAGCTCAGGGAAGGTGTTTTTTGGACCTTCGGCTTCCCGAAGCTTAAGAGGCTTTTTTCACGGATCAAGCTCGTTACGAAAAACGATCTAGCACCGCGAAAGGGGCTACTGTTGGGGCCATGCTTCGTTGCGCCGAAGGTCTTACACGAAGAAGCAGCTTCGGCTGAAGTTGTCCCCAGGAGATGGCCGAAGGTTCCTTTTCATGGAGCTTCGGCATTACAAACCGACATAGAGATAGAATGACCTTTTAATCCATGAAGGTCTGAGTCAATGTTGTAAGCTTTTGTAAGGGGCATAATTGTAATTCGTCACAGGCTGTGTCCTGTGTCTATAAATAGATGAACAGTACCCCCGTACTGTTCACGCGAACTTGACATTTGCTTTCGCATCACACCTGTACTTTTGCCTTTCTCAGGACCGAAGGTACATTTGTAATTTGAAGTCATTTATATTCATTCATGATAATAAAAATGGAAGTGATTCTATGATAATATTTAAATGTTTATTTTATACCTCATGATTTGTATGAACACTTCGTTGCTTATTATTATATTCACGAAGGTACGTCTTTCGTAACCTTCGTCCGAAATTCTTTATATCCTGAAGGGATATAATGTTTTGGAGGACGAAGGACTTTAACACTTAACATTTTCTATGTTGCCTTGTTCTTAACTCTTAGCATTTGAGAACAAGCCCCCAACATTGTGCACTTTACCCACAAGCCGTGATTCCCTCTTGTCTCGGGCCGATCAAACCCTTAAACACTACCAAGGTGAACAGGGATGGTTTCACTACGTAGCCTTTACAAAGATTCACTGAGGCTGTAGTCATCCGTTAGATTTCCTAAATGTACCGCACTCCTCCCTAAGGGGCAAACCAACCCTGGTAGAGCGAGCCGCATACACCGAGCCCCATTGACGGCACGACGGCGAAGCGAACTACACCTCAATTCCTCTAATTATTCAGCTAAGGGCGTCCCATTCCACCGTCATGGTTGCACTGTTTTCTCGGGCGGTCATCCAACGAACCAGTCCTTACGGAAAGGCACTCGAAAAACAGCTCGAGTCCCCTTAAATGTCACAGTACCATCATCATATTCAAAATGGAAAACAGCGTATCATAGATAATCTCATCATGTTCATTGATTAATGTGAAGCACTTTAAACCAAAATAACCCAACCAAAATAGGTAAACAAGGACAAGATAAACAAAAGCTAGTCAATCCTTAAGTATACATTGTGTAAACGCGGGGAGTAAATTATAAGAATGAGTAGGACATAGATGGGTCAAGGGACACTTGCCTTCACCAACCAGCCGCTGCTCAGGGTCTTCACCTGCAACTCCTTCGGACTCCACCAACTGACCATTATCTATATGAGTTCAAACATACATTCCACAAATTTAATATAAAAGAACAGTACGCCATGCAATAAAATATGTTAAATAAACAGACGCTTGGTGTAGGGCTCACACCTACGACTAAGCGAGAAAGAGAGAGTAACGGTCGAGGCTACGGTCGAAGGGTAATCGCGTTAGACGATTATAGATTAAAGTACTCGTCTAAGCTTAATAGTATTAATTTGACAATCACGTTATGCATAGATCAAAGTTATACTATGTGATTAATTATTATAAACAATTCAAGGTAGATTTAAAAGGATTGTCGCGCGGCGGAACGCACGACGGCATACGCGAATTAAACCGAGAATAAAGTGAGTCGTCGTGCGGCGAAGCGCATGACAGCGTACGTCACTTAAACTGAAACTAGAACAAGACATCGCGTGACTAAACGCGCGACGTTACAAATTAAATAACCTAAACTTAGATTGAATCGTCGTGCGACAAAGCACGCGACAACACATTAATAAAATCTGGAATTAAATAAATCGTCGCGCGATGAAGCGTGCGACGCAACCTATTAGACAATCTAAAAATGAATTGAATCGTCACGCGACGAAGCGCGCGACGCGACACGCTAAATAAACTAAAATTGAACTTAATCATCGCGCGACGAAGCACGCGACGCAGCACACTAATAAATTTAAAATTAAACTATTTCGTCGCGCGACGAAGCGCGCGACACAGCACACTAATTAAACTAAATTCAAAACTAATTAAACTGAAATTTTATCACCGCGCGCGCTGGGGCTGCGCGCGCGAGAACGCGTCGGGCGAGCCGCGAGGGGCTGCACGCCGCACCGGGGCTGGGACAACCGCGCGCAGGGGCGTCGGGATGGCCGCGCCGAAGGGCCATGGTGGCCGCGCCCGAGGGGGCCAAGATAGCCGCGTCGCCGGGGGCTGGGATGGTCGTGCCGCCGAGGCCAGGGGCCACGCCGCCAGAGGGTCGGGATGACCGCGCGCAGGGGCGGGTCGCGCCGCCAGGGGCGCACGCACAGGGGAGAGGAGGGCGGGACGCACGCAGGGAAGAGGGGAAAGGGGAGGAAGGGGAAGAGAGAGAGATAGAGAGAGAGAGGGAGAGGGGAGGGAGGAGAGCTCACCTTGGGGATCCAAAATCCAGCGATAATCGTCACCGGATCACCTAGGGCACAAGGTGGGAGAGAGGTGGGAGAATGGGAGAGGGAGAGGAGGTTGCTGCGCGGGAAAAATCAAATGAGAGAGATAGAGAGGGGGGGCGCGTGCATGGGAGAGGAGGTGGGGAGCCAGGGGCACGTGGGCTAGGGTCGAGCCGAGCTGGGCCAGGCCGGGTCGGGCTATGTCGCGTCGCGGGCCGAAAACCCACAACACACACGACCACTGAATCCAATAGCAAAACGAAATCCGAAACGAGGCAAGACGGACGCGTGATCAAACATAATCATCAGACAAAAGGAATATGCTTCGGCATGATGCAACACCGATGCCAACTTAGGTTTTTTGTTTATACACCATACGGACACCAGTCGCTATACTGCTTTGAAACTGGGAAGAAGGAGCGAAACGGGAAGAGAAAAGAGGGCAACGCCTGATTTGGTGAGTAGTAAAGAAGAAAAAATTCTACCCCCAAATTCAGGGCATTACAAACCTATCCCCCTTAAAAGAATCTCGCCCTCGAGATTCAAGGTTGGCCAGCAAAGAGCTCGGGATACTTGGCCATCAGATCATCTTCACGCTCCTAGGTTGCTTCTTCCTCAGAGTGGTGACCCCATCTGACTTTGCACATTCTTTTAGTTTTCCTTCGAGTGACCCTGTCTGCAGTCTCAAGAATCTGCGCTAGCTTCTCTATGTAGGTCAAGTCTTCTTGGACTTCCAGACCTTCCACTGGCAACTACTCTTCTGGCACACACAGACACTTTTTCAACTGAGACACATGGAAGACATCATGCATCTGACAAACCTTCTGGCAGACTAAGTTGATAGGCCACTTCTCCATGCTTTGCGAGAATCTGATACGGACCAACATATCTGGGTGCTAGCTTGCCTTTGACCCCAAATATTTTGACTCCTTTGATAGGCGATACCTTCAGGTAGACAAAATCTCTGACTTGAAAACTTAGCTCTCTCCTTCTTGTGTCTGCTGTTGGGATTTAATCTGCCTGGGCAAGTTAAATCCAACAAGGGGATGGAAAGAGTGTTTGCAGAGTTTAGCACGGAATGCCAAAAGCTTAATCTCCCGTATGTGGGCACTGTACGTGGGTATTTATAGGTACTCAAGGGGCTGCCTGTTACTGTCAAAGACGTTTAGACCCTCGAGTACCTGGTTTATCCCCAGAATATTCCCACGAGGGGAGGTTACAGATAGTTATTAAGGTAAACCCTATTACAGACACGACCCTTATCGCACCTGACCTCACGGGGCCCATCAATATGTGTCGAATCACACATGGGCCTACTTAGGCGAACGGGGGCGTGGGAGGCCCATAGACTTTGGCGGGGCCTTCGTCTACCAACACCAGACCAAAGGGGGTCGCACTGGTCTCCATACGAGCGACGCCCCCATCTTGTGCTGGCGTGTTGTCGATGTAGCCTTTGTCAGTGTGATGAGAGGACGAAGTCGTAGAGCGAAGGGTAGCGTGTTCGCCTTCGCCCCAACATTTGCCCTCTGAGGGACCAGTTCAACTAAGTCAGCTGGTGCTGAAGACGCCGCTAGATGGTGAAGATGCTGCCCTCGCTCGAAGTGGTCCTCCGGGGGTTTTTGAAATGTGACCATTGATGGACGTATTATTGTTGGACTGCATGTTTCCCGAGGCGTCACGTCGTGCCTATAAAAAGCTAACCGCGACGGGCCTGGTCTCGTCTTCCGTTTGCGCTGTAGAAACCCTAGCTTTTGTGAATTGCTCGCTTGCCCTCCTTGCTCTCCCGCTTCGAAACTCTGGCCCGCATCAAGCAGACCGCACGCCGTCGCCAACGGTACGTTGCAATGTCTTCTTCTTCGTCTGCTGTGAGTGCGTCGTCGGCTGTGCTGTCGTCTGAGGATACTTTGAGCGATTTGGCGGTGATGGAGCTGCAGCCTGGCCATACCATAGAGTTCGGTACCTCGAGGATTTCCTCGGTCTACGTGCTGGAGATGCAGCGACTTGGATACTTTGGTGATGGCGTCGGGCGGGTTTTGGGTGCAGAGGAGATTCCCAAGCCTAAAGGCGAGTTGGTTGTTTTTGAGGCATTTTTTGTCGCCGGCCTTCGCCTTCCGGCGCATCGCTTCATGGCGGAGATGCTGCGAAGGTTCGAAGTGCAGGTCCACCAGTTGACACCGAATGCCGTGGTTGCGCTGGCGAAGTATGTTTGGGCGGTTACTTCATACGGTGGGCAGCCATCTGTGGAGGTCTTCGCCAAGAATTATTTCCTGCATTGGCAGAAAAGGAAAATAGGAAATAAGATTGCACAATTTGGATCATGCACCTTCCACTACAGGAAACGACTAAATTTTCGTGGGCCAAAAACCCACGAAAATAAGCCTAAACCGACGAAAATAGCCTATTTTCGTCGGCAGGCCGACGAAAATAGCCGCCGAAAATAAGTTCGACGAAAATAGGGAATTATTTTCGTCGGTACCGACGAAAACGACTTATTTTCGTCGGCTTCCCCAAGGCCGACGAAAATAGTTGGGCGGCTGACTATTTTCGTCGGCCACTGAGGCCGACGAAAATAGGAACATAATTTTCGTGGGCCCTGGGTGGTGGCCGACGAAAATATCTGGGCACGTATTTTCGTCGGCCACCACCCAGGCCGACGAAAATTCATGATACCCCCCAAAAACAGATTTTTCTGCACCTTTTATTAATTCACAGCAAAATAAACATATACACAATCATATATACAGATTTCACAAACAATACAGTTTTCACAAACAACATTCACAAGCAATTACATAATTGTTTCAAACATATTCCATACATATAGTCCATATATAGTCCATACATAAACAAAGTCATTCCCTCCAGAACCATAAACAAAGTCTATACATATCCATACATAGTCCATAAACAAAGTCACTACTCACTCCGGCGGGCTATGTGAGTTTTGGCCACTCCCTCCTCCGCCACCAGAAAGGTGGCCACTCCCTCCAGAACCATGGACGAGGAAGTCTTGGACGTTGACAGCACCCTCCGATCCCTGAGCATGTGACGCTGAACCCTGCAATTCATCAATCATTCAAATAAGGCTGTGTTTGGTCAATATTTGTATAAAACTAAACATGGAACGTCACCTGTGATCCATGGTGAGGAGGAGGCTGTGCATGCATCCACGGGTACTGTTGTGCTGGCCACCCCTGAGGTGGTGGCACCCACCCCATCGGTGGCGGTGCCATCCACGCTTGAAATGGCTGAGAGCCCGCTGGTGGCTGGAAGACCGGTGGCACCCATCCCGGGACTGGCTGCGATCCTTGGGGTGGTGGAGGTGTCCAAGTGCCTGGAGGTGCCTGCGTCCACCCAACACCAGTCCACTGTGGCTGCGACGTTGGAGCTTGTCCTGGCCACTGTCCCCATCCTTGTGCCTGCGAGCCATTTTTATAATAAAAAAAAGAGTTGCTATGGAATTGAAGTGTTCAGATAGTGTTACCTGGGGAGGGCGAAAAGCTGGCAAGTTCATATCAGGGCCGAGTCGAGTAGTCATTTCCTGCAAATGGATGAAACGTTAGAATCGCAACATTATACTTTGAATTCAATGATGACACGTGATGAGATAGACGGATTACCTGAAAATAAGAAGCCATATACTGCGTCAGCTGTCCAACCTGCTCCTGCGCTGCTCGAGCCTGCTCCTGTGCTGCTCGAGCCTGCTCCTGTGCTGCCCGAGTCTCCTCCTCCAGCTGAGCCTCTCGAGCAGACCTGGAGGAGCGAGAACTCCCTCCCGAAGACGATGCCTTCCCTTGACCTATTGTCCTGTTATATTCCACAACGCCGGTGCCAAAGGCAAACCTGCATGATACACATAGTTGAGCCATTAAGTGGACACATTCTTGTTAATGAAATCGTCGAATCAAACACAAACACCTCACCTGCCATGCTTTCTACCCCCACCACTGTGGTACAACGCCGAGGCATCTAAGTCTGAATGCATCCAGTCGAAGTCAGGCCCATGGCGTTGAGTCATTTCCTCCCCATATGCATTCTGCAAAGAAAGTTGGAGTTGGAGTTAAACACAAAACATGCAATTTAATTCGTAAATACAAACTTGTTTACCATTTTCTCCCTTGCCGCGTCGCTGCATAGCACATCAGGGTTCGCCGGATCAGGGCCACGGTGACCACGGACGTAAACCTCCATAAAACTTGGAGCAACTCCACTTTCAGCTTCCTGCATGAAAAAGAAGAGTTAAACCATATAATTTTCATAGATGTAACATACAAGTCGTGGAGATAGTCCCTTGCACCAGGAACAAGTGGAGTAACTGGTGGGATTTTTGGTTCTATGTGTCTCCTGG
This sequence comes from Zea luxurians, assembly GCA_029449295.1. Lineage (NCBI taxonomy): Eukaryota > Viridiplantae > Streptophyta > Magnoliopsida > Poales > Poaceae > Zea > Zea luxurians. The sequence goes on along the minus strand of JAOPSE010000052.1, from coordinate 3,184,379 downwards.
TGATGTCGAAGACCTGCTTGGCCTCCCTCCGGCCATTTTATGTTCGCATTGTTATGTGGCGCTCCCTCAATTTGAGGTGGTGGAGGATGACGAGGACGAAGGGGCCCTTCGGTATGCCGCCCACTTGAGTAGCGAGCGTGATTTGGTTGAGGAATTTATAGGATATGGAGTGTGGCCGTTGGCACATGGATGGGTACTGGGCGAAGTATGCCCCGGAGGATGCCAACCCTGGGCGACCAGTTGGTGCGAAGTCCTACCCTCGTTGTGGATTTACATGGTCGGAACCCAACCGCATTTGTACGCGAGGTGGAGGCCGAGGCCGTGAAGATTGTGGGGAGATATGTGCCGGGGACGGAGACTCTGAGGAGTTGGGATATCCATGGTTCAAATGTTTGGTTGAACCGCGTTTTTGAGTTGAACATTTTGCTATATGTCGGCTACCCGGGGGACAATGACGCCGATGCCGCTGCTGTCTGCCGTGGGAAAAGGTGGTGACGACGGTCGATGAAGGCCCTTCGCGAGAGCTGCATCGAGCGTGGCCACCAAGAAGAGGAAATTAGGTACAACGACTGAGGGATTGAGGGCTTCCGAACGTTTTGCTATGGATTTATTGGAGACTTGCACGGTTCCCGGGGAGACGATGTCTTCGCCCGAGCTCCGGGAATCTTCCACGCGAATACTGAAGGTTACCGGGGGTCGCTGGCCTAGGAATGTTCCGATTCCCCGGGCGGCCGGCTAGGACATGTTTACATCTTGATTAGCTCGTGAGATGAAAATTTTCCCTTACGGACGGAATATTGCTGCTGTTATATCGGCAGTGATGGAGAAGGATCGCCAAGCCGCGCCACAGAAACGCTGGGCATTCGCGAGGGTTGGGGACCCACGACGCGAGATCAAAATGGCGCGGGCGAGCGCGAAGACTGTCGCCCCCGGCGCCAGCGTGTCTCCGCCTGGCGCCTGCGCGCTGCTGCCTGCCTTGCCCACACAAGAGCGAAGGCCAACGTCACCACCGCGCGCTGCTAAGACGGCAGTGGGTGGCACTGAAGTCTCCCTAGATATTTCCGTGGAGGACTACCTGATGGGCGGGGTCATGATGTTCGACGCCCAAACTGGGCGAGGACCCGCCGGTGAGTGTTTTTGTTTTGTTCGTTTTTTACGGAGTCTGGGATTCTGACATGACCGTGGTGCAGTAGCGGAGTCTGGGCAACTGGCTGTTGTCCCAGCGTCGGCAGCGGCTGGCCCCGTTGTTGCGGTGTCCGGGGCGAAGGGGTCTACACAGGACCCGTGGTCCAGGTTTTGCGCCAGCGGCGAAATTGCTTCGGCCGCCGCGAAGGACGTGGCTGGCTTAGTTGCGAAGCAGCTGAAGCACGTGAGTAATTTTTGCCTCTGGTGGTTGGTTTTTTATATTATGACTTCAAATTTGATAGTCTTTGGTGCCAGGTGGCCGCCTTCACTGAGCATATCGTGTCGGGGGCGCTAACCTAGGAGTTTGCTGCCGAAAGGCGGCGACTTGAGGGGAGGATTGAGCACCTCCGAACGCAGCATACTGAGGCGGTACGAGACATATCAGCCGCGGAGAACAGGAGCCGCAACTTGCTTGAGAAGCTATCGGCGGCGGAGGCTGAGAAAGAGTACCTCGGCCGCCGGCTTGCGGCGGAAAAGGAGAACGCGGACAGGGCCCACACGGAGGCCCAGGCTGCTCGCGCCGAGGCCAACCTCGCCCTCCAACGCGCCACCAATGCGGAGTCGGGGCATAGGAGTCTTCACAGCTATCTGGATAGAGCGGAGGCCTCCACTCGCACAGGGGTCGACCGAGCGCACAAGTTGCTTGTGGACGCGTACCGCGAGCTTGGTGCGCGTACCACCCCTTTTGACGCGTCTAGCGAGGAGGTGGGCCTCCACTTCCTCGGGTGGTTGCAGGAGGAGCTGGAGCTACTCCCGACGATTGTGACGGGTCTCATGTCCTTCGCCTCGCTCATTACCTACGAAGGAGCTGCGAATGCCTTGTCCAGCGAGGGTGCAGGCACTTCGAAGTTTTTGACCAGGCCAATGAGGACTTCGATCGTTGAATCTTCTAGGTCGAAGATGAGGTGCTAAAGCGGTCCGCTGGGGCGCTTTACGATAGGATGTGGGGCCCTCACGGCCGTGACACTGTCCGGGAGAGGTCTGACCGGGCGCTAGAGCAGATGCGTGATTTTTTTTTAAAAAAAAATATGAATTTATATTTTGTGCTATTTCTGTAGATGGTGAATGATGAAGAGGTTGAGGACTTTGGCGGCCTGGAGAGCTCGGGGACCTGGGCAGAAGATGCAAGGGCGGGGGTTTGAGAGCAACCGGCGCCACCTGCCGGCCCTAGCGAGGACCCTGCGGTGGCCACCGTGCCGTCTGGCGAAGACACTCCGGCGGCACCTGTGCAGGCTGCCGAAGACCCTGCAGCGCCAGCTGCCCCTTCGTAGGTGGTGGGGTCGTGTTAGGGGTGTTGGATTTAGGACCTTATTTTTGTGATACTGAAAGTCGGTTGCTGCGCAGGTTCTGACATCTAGGCCTACGCAAGCAACCCCTACTGATGATGTTAATTTTGTGGCGGCCGCGAATGTGATGCCAGTTAATGAAAATTTGTCTGGTTCGGAAACTGGGTCTTGGTCGTCCGATGGGGGTGAGTTTGAGAGTCTGTTGTGACGGAACCTCCTAAGTCATTAGGCCCACCTACAGTTGTCCTTATCCAACGGACCTCAGACAACCCTGTAGGTGCCCCTGAATCACTTGACAAGTTCGGTATCTGCTTTTCTTACCTTTTCCAAGAGCGTTTCACCCGTCACGCAGACATTACAAGCATCGGAGTTACGAGAATGCGGAAGCGATTACATAAACTTACCTTTATTTTAAAAGCAAGACAAAGTTTTATATTACAGACCAGGATATACCTAGGAGTGCATAGTGTTAATATTACAGAACCAAGGGAGGCAAAAAACCCCTCCCGATAAGTTTTAAACAAAAGTTCTTATGGAGGAACTCTTCCTCCCGCAGCTTTACTCTTGGTTTTCTTCTTTTGGGACCACCTTGGAACAGAAACAACAAAAGTTTGTTGCTTCCTCACCTAAAAACAATAGGGAATAAAACCCTGAGTATGGAATTACTCAGCAAGACTTACCCGACTAAAGAAAAGACTCTCAAGGGTATGTTGGTTATAAGGGAGTCAAGGTAAGGTTTCTCAATAATCAAAGACTCTGTGGTTGCAGAAATGCTTACTAAAAGTGGATCCTTAAAAATCCAGTTTTTTTGTTAGGTAAAATTACCTGCATCTAGAGTTCTTTCTACCCTAGTTCAAACACTTGACCTGCACTAGCCAATTTCTTAACAAGCCCTTCATCTTTACTGGAATTCTACGTATAGGGCAGTGACCAAGTCTTCATAACCGCGAAGGTACGGCGATCCGAATCGATTATACTCAGCTGAGGATCTCTGATCACACGACATATGTAGCACTTAACCCTTGCATATGTCAACCCGCCACCGGGGTTCTTAAGACCAGATCAGGTTCACGTCAACCGAGAGCACGGATACACCACCGTCCAGCCTCTTGCTACGGAGGGTACACGCTACTCTCGCCACCGCTCCACGCCCATTGCGTGTTATCTTATTCTGGCCTTAGTCTGCCCGAGGCAAGCCTTACCCATGACGAGGCATGTGACCAGTTAAAGGGTCCTCGGTCATCAAGCCTACGTCGACACGGTCCTTAATCGTCTCAGACGGAGACACTACACCAAGACTCTCTTCTCGTGCAAGTCACCCGCCCGATCACAGCTTAATCATTTCAAACCGAAAGCTTGGTACCTGGCAGAGGTACATCTTTTCCGATGTTGAACCCATCATGGCCATGATGGATCCACCATCAAGTTTTGTTTTCAAAAACATCCCACCCGCTTTTGCCATATCATCTTTTGTAAAAAAACAAAACATTTGTTTTTCTAAAGCAACGCTAAGCATCAAAATCTTTTGTAAAACAGGTGATCAAGGAAGGTAATCAAATTCAAGGAAGGTAATGTAGGAATTGTTTTATCAATCAACTCCTATCACCTAATGCAACAAGCTAGTGATAAAGTTCTTTAAATCACAAGGAGGTGGCAAATGCACCGGGGCTTGCCTTCATTTATAGGTGAGTCAGGCTTGGATCCATAGATGTCAAAGTAAAAACAATTCCCTGCCTGAGGTTCCGCAGGTGGTGGTGGTGAAGTCTTCTCTTCTTCTACTTCAACCTCTTCTTCGTTTTCTAGATATAACCATATATATGTATATAAGAATGAATGCCATGTAATGCTCATGAGAGTGCAAAGATAATAAGAATTTATTATCTAAAGTCTTGAATACAATTTTCCTTCACGGAACATAGAAAACCTAGGGTTTTTGGAGTCAACAGTGAAGTTCAAAGAGCTGGGGTGGGGGATTTTGGTTTTAATTATCAAACAAGGTCCAAATCAAACTAAATTCTACCCAAGGCTTGTAAACAATATTTAGAGTTCAAATAAAAATTTGGGAAATTTTGGAATTATTATTTATTTTCTAAAAATCCAGAACCAATGTTTTAAGCTATTTTAAATGCTCCAAAATTCCCTATGTAATCTAAAAATCATGAAATTATTTTTAATAAATACTATGGAAAATCAGGAATCTAAGAAAATTGGTTGGGCATTTTTAGGATTTTTCTACAATTGTCTAGAATTTATTTGGCTCTGGAAGAAAAAGAAAAAGAAAAACTTGCAACAGTATTGGACCCAATCTGATCCAGATCGGCCCAATAACAACAGAAGCGCGCCCGCGCGCGCCCGCTGGGTAGGTTTGCACGGAGGCTCTCGCAGCTTTAGATATCCGTTAAGAACCCCTTGCTACTGTTCAACGTCTCACTGACAGTTACAAAGACACCCCCACGCTTCTATCCATTCTCGGTTTGAAGTCCACGGCGGCGAACCGCGCGGGGAGCCGAGCTCCGGTGAGCTAGACCGACCGGATAGGGCAAAGACTGGCGCTCCCAGCAAGCAGACACTGAATCGAACCTTCCCCGAGCATTTCCCCTAACTTAATTTGAAGAATGACAACCTAATTTGCCCTGGCCACGGCGAGGTCTCTCTTATGGTGTTCTTGCGTGGATTTGGGGGAAGTTCAAAATTCGCACACTCTGGTGAGCGATCGAAGCTAATTCTTGGTGGCTAGATGCTTAACTACCTTACGGAGCTCGCGGCGGGGTCAATTTATACTACGGGAGGGCGGTGGCCCAAAATTTGAGCGGTGACGCGTGGCGGTCGGGGGAGGGGAAGTTTACTGGCGCACGTGAATTAGTGTCCCATGCCGTGGCAATCACTCCGGCGATCAACGGGGAGCTAGAGTGAGTCACGGCAATGCGGTATACAGGTAGAGACACGCGGCGGACGGTGGTGATGGCTTAACGGCGGTGAGAACCTTATCTGAGGGATCAGTGAGCAAGGGAGAGGCACGGCGGCTAGCCGGAGTGGCGTCCAGCTCATCGATGGCGATGCATTTTCACCCCGCGACGTTATCTACTTGCCACGAGCATGAATCCAGACACCGGCGACACGAATCACGGCGGAGGTGTCGTCGGCGGTGAGAGTTCTGCGCTGGCAGTCTGATCCATTCAGGCACTGTACCATGGCAAACCTGATTCAGTGTGCCTGACAGTCACAGTTTAGGGCCAATTCTCTCTCAATGTTCTATGGCATCTCACCCAAAGATCTGCATCAAAGTAATAGAGCTACAAACCAGTTACATTTCGACTATAGGGACTGAACTTAGTTGAGCACTAGATCAAGGTTGAATCCTAGTCCAAAGATGGCTCTGTTACACTGTAAGTCTGAAGTTCAGAGTTCAATCAGCCTGACAGCCAGACTTTAGACTTAATTATCTCCAATTTCTCTATAACAACCTCGCTTACACTCTTAAGCAAAATTGTTCTCCTTTGTTAGGTCTACAAGTTTGATGTGGTGACCTAGGGCAAAAACCCTAGAATTTGAAAGCTACAGAGCTCCAAAGTTAAGCCAATTCTCTAATTTTCAGACTTAGTCTATATAGGGTTGAAATGGTCCTTTTTGCAATTAGACCCAAAACTTAGGGTTTAACTTGCAAATCTTCATAAATGTGATCCATAAGACTTAGGGCACTTCATTATCATGATTTTTGCACTTTGGTCCAAAAGTGGATTGATTTTACACATAGGCCCTTAGGGTTTGGATTTAGGGTTTTCCAGGGTTTCAATTAGGGTTTTCTGGTATCTCAGGGGTGTAAATGCAATGTAGGTCCATCCTTGGTAACTTTAATGACTATTTCACTTAATCTTTGGGGTTTTATTTATTTGGGTCCTGTTTTTCCCTTCAGATCCCTATTTAAGGTTAAGCACCCTACACTAGGGTCTTATTTGCAAAATGCCATAATCATACAACTTACTTGAAATTTTTGCCTAGTGAATGCATTCTAAGTGTGTCAAACATATGCAATGCCAATGCTTATGATGTCATGCTCAAGTTTTAGTAACAGTAACACCAGGGGTGTTACATCCTTCCCCCCATAAAAGAATCTCGTCCCGAGATTAAAAGTCCTAGGGTAAGTAGTGGAAAAGGAAATGCTTCATGTTTTTATTTCCTGAGTTTTGGTACAGGGCATGGGTGGGTTTAGGGCTCACTCCTATATTACAACAATTTTATACACTTTACAAATTACATGAGGCTAAAAAGCCTGGGAAATTCTTAACTAAGAAGTCTTGAGTTTCCCAAGTAGCCTCATCTTCGGAATGTTGGTTCCACTGTATCTTGTAAAACTTGAGAGTTTTTCTTCGGGTAACCCTGTCCTTTTGATCCAAGACTCGAATGGGATGTTCAGAATACGTCAAGTCTGGCTCAAGGACAACATCTGTCACTTCAATAGTTCGATCTGGAACCCGAAGACACTTCTTCAACTGAGACACGTGGAACACATTATGTACAGCAGACAAGGTTTCGGGTAGTTGGAGTCAGTATGCCACTGGTCCACATTGCTCAAGTATAGGGAAAGGACCAATGTATCGGGGTGCAAGCTTCCCTTTAACCCCGAAACGCGATACACCCTTCATTGGGGAGACCTTCAGATAAACATAATCCCCCACCAGAAAATATAAGGGCATCTGCCGTTTGTCTGCATAACTTTTCTGACGGGCTTGAGCTTTCTTCAAATTAAGAGTTATTTTCTGAACCTTTTCTTCAGTCTCTTTCACCATATCAGGCCTGAAGAAGTACCTTTCACCAGGTTCAGACCAATTTAGCGGAGTACGACATCGTCGTCCATATCAAGCTTCGAAGGGTGCCATCTGGATACTTTCTTGATAGCTATTATTATATGAGAACTCCGCTAACGGTAAACATTCATCCCATTTCTGTGGGAATTCCAGCACACATGCCCGCAGCATATCTTCAAGTATTCGATTGACCCTCTCAGTCTGCCCACTTGTTTGAGGATGATAGGCCGAACTGTGGAGCAATTTGGTACCTAGGGATTTATGAAGTTCTTCCCAGAATTTGGATATGAATTGAGATCCACGATCCGACACTATAGTCTTCGGAACCCCGTGCAAACTGAGAATGCGAGCAATGTACAGCTCTGCATAGGTGATGACGGGATATTTTACTTTGACTGGAAGGAAGTGGGCGATCTTTGTAAGTCGATCAATGATAACCCAAATGGAGTCAAAGCCTTTTGCTGTTCTGGGTAATCCCACAATGAAGTCCATACTTATATCTTCCCATTTCCATGTTGGTATTGGTAAAAACTGTAATGGACCGACAGCTTTTAGGTGTATGGCCTTGACACGTTTACAAGTGTCACATCTAGCCACATAGCGTGCAATTTCAATTTTCATCTTCGTCCACCAATAGTGCTGTTTCAGATCTTGATACATCTTAGTGCTTCCGAGATGAATAGAATAGAGACTAAGATTTGCTTCGTCTAAAATTTGCTGGCGGACCCTTTCATTTTTAGGCACCACTATGCGGTTGTTAAACCATACCACACCTTGATCGTCATCTCGGAAGCAATTGGCTTTTCCACCCTTTATTTTTTTATGGATGTGCTTCATACCCTCATCATTCTTTTGGGCATCAATTATCCTTTATAAGAGAACTGACTCCAGCTTCAAGTGATTGGAAGTCCCATGCTGAATCATTCCCAGGTTCAAATTTTCCATCTCCTGGCATAATGTAATGTTAGAAGTCCTCATTGTTAGACAATGGCAGGAAGCCTTGCGACTGAGTGCATCTGCCACTACATTTGCTTTGCCTGGATGATAATGAATTTCCAATTCATAATCCTTGATCAGCTCGAGCCATCTCCTTTGTCTCATATTGAGCTCTGATTGGGTAAAGATATACTTCAAACTTTTATGATCTGTATAAATGTGACAAATATTACCCAGCAGATAATGACGCCAAATCTTCAGGGCATGAACCACCGCAGCTAGCTTCAGATCATGAGTTGGGTAATGCTCCTCATGCCGGCGCAACTGCCTTGAAGCATACGCTATTACTCGGCCTTCTTGCATTAATACACAGCCGAGACCACTGCCTGATGCGTCACAATACACATCAAAGGGCTTATTGATATCCAGTTGAGCCAATACCTGAGCAGTGGTTAATAATACCTTCAATTGTTCAAAAGCTTCATTACATTTTGAGGACCAATTGAATTTAGTATCATTCTTCAACAGACTTGTGATTGGCTTCACAAGCTTAGAAAAATCTGGTATAAATCGGCGGTAATAGCCAGCTAGTCCAAGGAAACTTCGGACTTGATGAATAGTGGTTGGGGGTTTCCACTCCAAAATATCCTTGACCTTGCTGGGATCTACCACAATCCCCTTGGCTGATAACACATGTCCCAGAAATTGAATTTCTTCCAGCCAAAACGCGCACTTACTGAATTTAGCATATAATTGATGTTCCCTTAGGCGCGTCAATACGATCCGTAAATGTTGAGCATGCTCCTCTTCATTCTTGGAATATATTAAAATATCATCTATGAAGACCACTACAAACTTGTCCAACTTGGGCATGAATACCGAGTTCATCAGATAAGTGAAGTGGGCAGGAGCATTTGTCAGTCCGAAAGACATCACCAGGTATTCAAATAATCCATACCGCGTAGTGAATGCGGTTTTTGGTATATCCTCGGGCCGAATACAGATCTGATGATAGCCCGATCTGAGATCAATCTTGGAGAATACCCTCGCCCCGGTTAGTTGATCAAATAAAATGTCAATCCATGGAAGATGGTACTTGTTCTTGATAGTGACCTCATTCAGGGGTCGATAATCCACACACATCCGTAAAGTTTGATCCTTCTTCTTAACGAATATGGCTGGACAACCCCATGGTGACGAGCTTGGCCAGATGAATCCTTTTTCTAGTAGATCTTGTAATTGAATCTTCAATTCTGCCAGCTCATTTGGAGGCATTCGGTACGATCTTCTAGAAATGGGAGCCGTACCGGGCTTTAACTCAATTACAAACTCTACATCTCTTTCGGGCGGCAATCCAGGCAAATCCTCTGGAAAGACATCTGGGGACTCGCATACTACCAGAATATCCTTGATCTCCGGTATAATGGCTTCATAAACTCTGCCAGTAGTTTTGGTTGGAATCGGGATAGACAAAAGAATTTCCTCTTGATTATGACTCAACCTAATGGTTCTCTGATCAGTGTTGAGGGTTGCTTTATGTCGGGCCAACCAATTCATGCCCAAAATCACATCTATGTCTTGGCCTTTCAGAACAATCATATTAGTAGGAAAGTCCTGCCTGGCCAATGTTACGGGCACTTGGAAAGCCACTTCTCTAGTAAAGATTTGTCCCCAGGTGACTGAATTTTAAACCCTTTTTTTGATTCATGGTATGAAATGCAATGTTTCTCCACAAATTTCTTGCTGATGAATGTATGTGAAGCACCAGAATCAAAGAGAATAATTGCGGGATGATTGGCCACAAGGAACGTACCCATCATTACCGGTTCACCGTCCGGTGTAGTGGCCACTTGAGTGTAATAAATTCGTCCCATCTTCTTTGTATTCTTGCCCGCATTTCCCTTAGCTTGAGAAGAATTCCTAGTACCTTGTTGATTGTTTGTGCGATTCTGCTTCGGGTAAGGGCAATCCTTAATAAAATGCCCAGAGTTTCCGCAATTGAAACAACCTGTTGAAGAACTGGGAAGGGCCGGGAAACGAGTGCCAGGGGCACCCGGCTGACTTGTTGTAGTGGGGGCAGCATTGGGACAGATGAACACTGGTTGTTTGAATGGGAAGGAGGGTGGACGTGATGAAGAACGACCCTGATTAAAAGGTCGGATAACTAACCGTTGCCTTTTCTCGGGCCCTGACTAGGCCTGTTGCCCCCATTCCCCTTGGACTTTCCAGAAGTTGCATATTTAGATTCAACTGCCAGCGCTGTGCTGACAGTCCTTCCGTAGGTGAGGTCGATGCAGGTAGCCATTTTCCTTTGCATCTGATCATTTAAACCCCTCATGAAACAGTTCTTCTTCTTTATGTCGGTATTTACTTGGTCAATTGCATACTGAGACAAGTGATTAAATTTATTGAGATACTGGGTGACAGTATCTCCGCCTTGCTTCAACTTCATGAATTCCTCCTGTTTCATGTGGAGTACTCCTTCTGGTATGTAATGCTCTCTGAAGGCTATCTTAAATTCATCCCAGGTAATCTGATGATTGGCTGGCTGAACGGCCACAAAGTTCCCCCACCAAGTGCTGGCAGGGCCACGCAATTGCTGAGCTGTGAACAGGGGTTTCTGAGTTTTGGAACACCGAAGAAGTCCAAATTTCTGCTCAATGACGTGGATCCATTCGTCTGCCTCTAAAGGGTCTTCTGCCTTGACGAACAACGGTGGGCGCATTTCGGAGAAGTCCAAATAAGATGTCTCACAGGGACCTTGCGGATAGCCCCGCCCGCCTTGTTGTTGAAGTTGCTGACCTACCATCTCCCGTAGGAAAACGGGTATTATCTGTTGTAGCATTTACCAAGGCGGCGATAGCCTCGGCAAGTGTGGGAGGGACTGGAGGTGGGTTTGGTGTTGCCTCCCTCCCACGAGAGGTACTAGCCCCATCCTGAGCACGAGTCTGGGAAGGCGTCTGTGGCAACAAACATTTGACAACAATATGATATGCCAAAGAAAACCATCCATTTTACATTACTAAAAAGAGTAATGTTACAGATTCGAATTTTTACAACCGGATTACACCACTTATTATACATTACTACTATTTCTACTCCTGCTTCCCGTTGCTCCTGGTAGCCTCGTTGTCGGGCGTAGGAGACCACTCATCGACCAACTTCATAGAGGGAGGGGGCCTAAAAAGGTCCAATTCGCCACCAAAAGCTTCTCCCGCTACGTGAGAAGGTCTGGCTTCTGTCCCGACAGGATCCGCAGGCACATTGGGGTGCAATTGTGAATACAGTACATGAACTTCTTCATGTAGAGTATTGCAGTAAGCCTGCAAGTTATCGATGGCTGAGCTAAGCTCTTCTACTCTAGCTCGAGCTTTTGCCTCCTTAGCCCGGGCAATCGAACGAGACTGAACCGCCCAGTCGAGTGCTAAATCTCGATCTGTGAGCTGATCTTGCAGGTGGCGGATGTCGCTTCTTAATTCATTAATTCTGTTGCCATCCGCAACCCAGATGTCAGTCCTACGTCGGAGTTCTGTTTGAAGCTGATTCACTTGCGCTTCAAGATCCCCGATCGGATCATTACTCCCACTACTGCTATCCTCGTGTCTTGGGGCAAGTTGATGACGTGGCACACCAATTGGGCCAGTATGCTTGCGCGCGATTTTCCTCGTGTGCGGTGGCATTTTTCTAAGGGGGAAATTTTATTAACATAATTCTTAGCATGATGCATGAGTAATTACAGAATCAACCTTAGTTGATTCACACCTTCTATATGTTGCACTCTTACTATTCGGTCTTTAAGATAAGCTCTTCAGAAATGCTTAGGTAAGAAAGGAAGAGATTCTCTAGATAAGTCTTTTAGAAAATTCCTTTGAAGATGCCTCATAATATCTACAGAGAAGGGCTTCGCTCCGATACCAGCTGTGACGGAACCTCCCAAGTCATTAGGCCCACCTACAGTTGTCCTTGTCCAACGGACCTCAGACAACCCTGTAGGTGCCCCTGAAGCACTTGACAAGTTTGGTATCTACTTTTCTTACCTTTCCCAAGAGCGTTTCACCCGTCACGCAGACATTACAAGCATCGGAGTTACGAGAATGCGGAAGCGATTACATAAACTTACCTTTATTTTAAAAGTAAGACGAAGTTTTATATTACAGACCAGGATATACCTAGGAGTGCATAGTGTTAATATTACAGAACCAAGGGAGGCAAAAAAATCCCTCCCGATAAGTTTTAAACAAAAGTTCTTATGGAGGAACTCTTCCTCCCGCAGCTTTACTCTTGCTTTTCTTCTTTTGGGACCACCTTGGAACAGAAACAACAAAAGTTTGTTTCTTCCTCACCTAAAAACAATAGGGAATAAAACCCTGAGTATGGAATTACTCAGCAAGACTTACCCGACTAAAGAAAAGACTCTCAAGGGTATGCTGGTTATAAGGGAGTCAAGGTAAGGTTTCTCAATGATCAAAGACTCTGTTTTGCAGAAATGCTTACTAAAAGTGGATCCTTAAAAATCCAGTTTTTATTGTCAGGTTAGGTAAAATTACCTGCATCTAGAGTTCTTTCTACCCTAGTTCAAACACTTGACCTGCACTAGCCAATTTCTTAACAAGCCCTTCATCTTTACTGGAATTCTACGTATAGGGCAGTGACCAAGTCTTCATAACCGCGAAGGTACAGCGATCCGAATTGATTATACTCAGCTGAGGATCTCTGATCACACGACATATATAGCACTTAACCCTTGCATATGTCAACCCGCCACCGGGGTTCTTAAGACCAGATCAGGTTCACGTCAACCGAGAGCACAGATACACCACCGTCTAGCCTCTTGCTACGGAGGGTACACGCTACTCTCGCCACCGCTCCACGCCCATTGCGTGTTATCTTATTCTGGCCTTAGTCTGCCCGAGGCAAGCCTTACCCATGACGAGGCATGTGACCAGTTAAAGGGTCCTCGGTCATCAAGCCTACGTCGACACGGTCCTTAATCGACTCAGACGGAGACACTACACCGAGACTCTCTTCTCGTGCAAGTCACCCGCCCGGTCACAGCTTAATCATTTCAAACCCAAAGATTGGTACCTGGCAGAGGTACATCTTTTCCGATGTTGAACCCATCATGGCCATGATGGATCCACCATCAAGTTTTGTTTTCAAAAACATCCCACCCGCTTTTGCCATATCATCTTTTGTAAAAAAACAAAACATTTGTTTTTCTAAAGCAACGCTAAGCATCAAAATCTTTTGTAAAACAGGTGATCAAGGAAGGTAATCAAATTCAAGGAAGGTAATGCAGGAATTGTTTTATCAATCAACTCCTATCACCGAATGCAACAAGCAAGTGATAAAGATCTTTAAATCACAAGGAGGTGGCAAATGCACTGGGCTTGCCTTCGTTTATAGGTGAGTCAGGCTTGGATCCACAGATGTCAAAGTAAAAACAATTCCCTGCCTGAGGTTCCGCGGATGGTGGTGGTGAAGTCTTCTCTTCTTCTACTTCAACCTCTTCTTTGTTTTCTAGATATAACCATATATATGTATATAAGAATGAATGCCATGTAATGCTCATGAGAGTGCAAAGATAATAAGAATTTATTATCTAAAGTCTTGAATACAATTTTCTTTCACGGAACTTTGAAATCTAGGGTTTCTGGAGTCAACAGTGAAGTTCAAAGAGCAGGGGTGGGGGTTTTTGGTTTTAATTATCAAACAAGGTCCAAATCAAACTAAATTCTACCCAAGGCTTCTAAACAATATTTAGAGTTCAAATAAAAAGTTTGGGAAATTTTGGAATTATTATTTATTTTCTAAAAATCCAGAACCAATGTTTTAAGCTATTTTAAATGCTCCAAAATTCCCTATGTAATCTAAAAATCATGAAATTATTTTTAATAAATACTATGGAAAATCAGGAATCTAAGAAAATTGGTTGGGCATTTTTAGGATTTTTCTACAATTGTCTAGAATTTATTTGGCTCTGGAAGAAAAAGAAAAAGAAAAACTTGCAACAGTATTGGACCCAATCTGATCCAGATCGGCCCAGCAACAACAGAAGCGCGCCCACGCGCGCCCGCTGGGTAGGTTTGCACGGAGGCTCTCGCAGCTTTGGATATCCGTTAAGAACCCCTGGCTACTGTTCAACGTCTCACTGACAGTTACAAAGACACCCCCACGCTTCTATCCATTCTCGGTTTGAAGTCCACGGCGGCGAACCGCGCGGGGAGCCGAGCTCCGGTGAGCTAGACCGGCCGGATAGGGCAAAGACTGGCGCTCCCAGGAAGCAAACACTGAATCGAACCTTCCCCGAGCATTTCCCCTAACTTAATTTGAAGAATGGCAACCTAATTTGCCCTGGCCATGGCGAGGTCTCTCTTACGGTGTTCTTGCACGGATTTGGGGGAAGTTCAAAATTCGCACACTCTGGTGAGTGATCGAAGCTAATTCTTGGTGGCTGGATGCTTAACTACCTTACGAAGCTCGCGGTGGGGTCAATTTATACTACGGGAGGGCGGTGGCCCAAAATTTGAGCGGTGACGCGCGGCGGTCGGGGGAGGGGAAGTTTACTGGCGCACGTGAATTAGTGTCCCATGCCATGGCAATCACTCCGGCGATCAACGGGGAGCTAGAGTGAGTCACGACAATGCGGTAGACAGGTAGAGACACGCGGCAGACGGTGGTGATGGCTTAACGGCGGTGAGAACCTTATCCGAGGGATCGGTGAGCAAGGGAGAGGCACGGCGGCTAGCCGGAGTGGCGTCTAGCTCATCAATGGCGATGCATTTTCACCCCGCGACGTTATCTACTTGCCACGAGCACGAATCCAGACACCGGCGACACGAATCACGGCGGAGGAGTCATCGGCGGTGAGAGTTCTGCGCTGGCAGTCTGATCCGTTCAGGCACTGTACCATGGCAAACCTGATTCAGTGTGCCTGACAGTCACAGTTTAGGGCCAATTCTCTCTCAATTTTCTATGGCATCTCACCCAAAGATCTGCATCAAAGTTGTAGAGCTACAAACTAGTTACATTTTGACTATAGGGACTGAACTTAGTTGAGCACTAGATCAAGGTTGGATCCTAGTCCAAAGATGGCTCTGTTACACTGTAAGTCTGAAGTTCAGAGTTCAATCAGCCTGACAGCCAGACTTTAGACTTAATTATCTCCAATTTCTCTATAACAACCTCGCTTACACTCTTAAGCAAAATTGTTCTCCTTTGTTAGGTCTACAAGTTTGATGTGGTGACCTAGGGCAAAAACCCTAGAATTTGAAAGCTACAGAGCTCCAAAGTTAAGCCAATTCTCTAATTTTCAGACTTAGTCTATATAGGGTTGAAATGGTCCTTTTTGCAATTAGACCCAAAACTTAGGGTTTAACTTGCAAATCTTCATAAATGTGATCCATAAGACTTAGGGCACTTCATTATCATGATTTTTGCACTTTGGTCCAAAAGTGGATTGATTTTACACATAGGCCCTTAGGGTTTGGATTTAGGGTTTTCCAGGGTTTCAATTAGGGTTTTCTGGTATCTCAGGGGTGTAAATGCAATGTAGGTCCATCCTTGGTAACTTTTTATGACTATTTCACTTAATCTTTGGGGTTTTCTTTATTTGGGTCCTGTTTTTCCCTTCAGATCCCTATTTAAGGTTAAGCACCCTACACTAGGGTCTTATTTGCAAAATGCCATAATCATACAACTTACTTGAAATTTTTGCCTAGTGAATGCATTCTAAGTGTGTCAAACATATGCAATCCAATGCTTATGATGTCATGCTCAAGTTTTAGTAACAGTAACACCAGGGGTGTTACATCTGTTTTGTGGACTGAAGATTCTTTGGATGAGGATATGGATTATTTTTGTGGCGGAACCGCCCGAATTATTCTAGCTTAAGTGCCCAAGTCGCACCATTAAGGGTAGCAACACACTTAAATAGGAATAACCCGTTAGTCCCTCGGATCTAGTCCGATAAAGCAACTTACCAGGATCGAATACCACTAGCTCACACGAAGGTGAGGCAAAGAGAAATACAATAAAACATAATACCACAAATAATAAGTATCATTAGTGATTACATTATCGGAGTTCAGAAATAATAACCATAAATTTTAATGCAGCGGAAATAACTAACGGAGAAAACCGAGTAACATGGCGAAGCCTGGCCACGCTACTCCTCCTGGTCCTCTCCTGCGGAAGCAGTAACCCCCTCGACCGTCTATCCCGGTGGCAGGGATGAAGGCCAAGTCACACCATCAACCAATCATCCTAAGGAGTACTTGCAAAAATTATGCCACAAGCAAGGCTGAGTATACTAATACTCAGCTAGACTTACCCGGTGTGAGGAGTCTACTCCTCTACCTCTAGGCATGCAGCTATTTGGCTGAGGGGTTTGGTTTGCCAAAAGCACTAGCTGAGTCTAAAATCAAGGTTTATCTTTTCAAGTTTTAGTATGATCCTTTTTAAACTAGATGTGTACCTAGCTAGTCATACATGGTATTAAACATTTTATCAATCAACATCTTTTGCCAGTCACCTCATTTCCACTTATTACTCAATGCAGTACAATGGATCAAGCAGTCTCATTAGCTGCGAGAAGCAGACGATTCGAATCGAGTTTTTATCCTTGCAAGGTAAACCTAAACACACGACGTGGCGAGGCACTCCGTCCCCACACACATCAACCGTCCCCATCGATTCCCTGGCAACAGAAAGGGGCTCACCGCCTTGGCATACAATGCCTCACTGACCCCGACTGCCGTCGTGCAGTGACCGCACTTGTACCCACCATAACTGGAATGGGAGACCACGTCTCAAGTCGCGTGAGGAGGGCAATCTGCGGGCAGGTTCACTCAGGTACTAGGCTTACCGATTTACCATATTTCTCGACATGTGTTTAGTATGTTCAAACGCTTGACACAAGTATCCGCACGTTAATCCTTATTCCAATTTCCGTCTCGTAGACCACGCGTCCCCATGGACCGGTGTCCACAGACCATCATTATTCTGTTATCAAAGTGGATACAACCAATTCCTGACCTCGCACGAGTGCTAGAAAAATCACTCGACTTCTACCGAGATCCCTAATTAGCAAAGCAGCTATTCGTCCTAGCATACTAGTATCCATCCCAAGGGGATCTGAGTTCATGCAACTAGGGTTTCAGGCAACTCCTACACTTAAGTGCACAGTACAAGCCTACAAACATTAAGTGCAGTAAAATAGCATATATATAACGGTTATGCATAAAACCGGGGCTTGCCTTTAATTTAACACTTAGGTAGTGTTTGCTGGGGGAGGTACTCGCTTGGCGAGCATCCACTAGTTAAGTCCATCCTTCCTTGGGTCGTCCACCGACTGCATCTTGTGGGTGGCACCACATCACTTGCACGATCATCCTCTCTCAGTCCTAAATGAGATGCAAGGTGCATATGTATGAATATAATGAAATAGCACAAGATACTTTAAGTACATGTTAGCGAATTAAACACTAAGTAGCGAGACATCATAAGCAACCACACACACTAGCGTTAGCTACTACATATCATTGAGCGCACAATATTAACACCACTAAAAGACGACAAACATTTTGTATATTTACGCAACACAAATATGACCCCATAAGTACGAGCATCTATTTAACTTGCTACGGCTTTTCATTATTCTTTATTTATCACACAAAAGCATCCCAAGCACCAGTTCAATAGAGGAGGAATTCCTAGCCACAACCAACTACTCAAGCAAGCACATCAATCATGGAACGCATGTTATCCTAAGTTTAGACATTACAAGTCTATGTCGCTAAGTGCTAACTACGCATTTTTAGCCAACAGGTGAACTAAACAATCAAATGCGCACTTGCAGATTTTTGGACAGCAATACAGCAGTTACTTGTTTTAATCCTAACTTTTCAAATATTAATCCAAAAATAGCAAACTAGGACTTTCTGGAAAGCTTAAAAAGTGCTCTACAACTTTGGTATTATCATCATAATATGATTCAACACTTAGCAAGGTCAAAACGTGCAAGCACAGCAGCTCTATCTAGATTTAGACAGATTCAAACTTGCAACTTCAAAAATTCACAACTAGAGATTCAGACACCCAAACAAAGTGGTCTTAGACTTTCTGGAAAGTTAATTAAATGTTATACAATTTATTTATAAACATCCCTGTCTGGTTTAATATGTATCAAGGTTAAAATACACTATGAAGGCTGTGCTGTCCAGAACTGGACAGATTCAGTCTTCACACTTTAAACATTCATAACTTAATCTTCAGACCACCAAAAAGAGTGATCCAAGACTTTTTTGAAAGCTCAGCAAAAGCACTACACAACTTTTATAATCACCAAGAAGTGATTCAGTGTTTAACTAAATCAAACATTACAGTTTTCGAAATCTGTTCTGACAATGGACAGAACACAGCAACCAGTTTGTAAAATTCATGACTCCTAAACTGTCACGCCTATGGTTATGAAATTTTAACACAAGATAAGAAAAACATCTACAACTTTCTTATAATCGACAAGGACTGATTCTAACATTAACTTAAGCAAACAATGCGGTTTCTGAAATCTGTACAGAAATTGGACAGATTCAGTTACTGAATTTGTAAAAAGTATAACTCCTAAACGATGAGACTTATGCCTGCCAAATTTTAACACAAGTAAGATAATCAAGTTATCTACCACTTTTCTATAGCACAAATCTACATAAAACACAATTTAGTTCATCAAACATACAGCACACCGAAAACAGTACGTGCAGTCCAAAACAGCAATCAATAAATTTCAGCTTCTATATAATTCAAGAATTGCCTTGCTCTAGAGACTTGAATTATTCTAACACTTTACCATTTGTTAGAGTTAAAAATAATCAAATGAGGACTAACAAGTAGACTCACTAATTTTTTATCCATGTCATTTTGTATTACTACCTTAATCATTCTACACATATAAGTCTATTACACCTTCCTCGCCCGAAAGACAATCCTCAAGCCCAACATTTATCACACATATATAATGTACTTAGATCACAATACTAGCACCACTAAATCATATGATGTGTCTATACATCCAATTAGCATATGCGATGGGTATCACGGCGAAGGCATAACACATCTAGACCCAACTCATAACCGGGGGGGAATACTTGGTCACGTTACTACTTCATTACCCAAGCCGAAACAAATTTCCTAGCCACATCAACCAAACTTCTAATTGAGTAAAACCTACACCTCCTTGCCACGAATACAACCATACACTATGTGCGACGTGAAATTTAATGAATACCTAATGGGTATTGACTCGACTTATAAACATAGGGAAGCGATGACTACTTTGGCATGTCACCACCTCACCTTACACGCAAAATCATTCTTAATCGGACTGACCAATTTGAACGACTATTCTTCCTATTATTATTATTAATCCACATGCCTAGATAAGCATAATTTCAACTCAGATTGCCCATATTTTAAATTTCGGCATAAGCTTAGCTATTGGCTAATGCCGTGACTATTTTCTAATTACCAACATACACCAACTTTCACCATTTTCGGATACTCGTACGACACGCGGTTATTCTAATACATCACAAGTACATTCAACCCCATCAGTAAAGCACCAACACATTTCCGAAAATTCCTCGAGACTACGACGGCCAGGCATCGATCCGCCATACAACAAAAATCATGACAACACCGATAGATACTATCTACTAACCGTTTAAAAACTAAACTTACTTCTCGCTTGCCACTACATCACCCTTTAGTCACATGACCATCAGGAGCATCCTTCACACGGCTATATAATAGCGACTTAAGCGTCGTGTTACATAATACATACATCTTTTCTTGTCGCGAGTATAACCATATTACGACATATACCTGCACACCTCAATCAAATATCTTACGCCACCGCCACTACAATACATCATAGCACACACGCACATACGTGTACTCATTCAATCCTCACATAACTTGTATTTCCAACTTACTCATCACATAAATTTCTATCGATGCATTTCTCACAACATAACCGGTATTTTAAAAAAAATCCTCATAGCAAACCACCCATCAAATACATTCTTACCGAAACTTAAAAACATCTGAGCCCTCTTTCTAACTCATTTTCTTTCGCCACAAACTTCCACCTATACTAATACATTTCTACACATAATCACACATGCACATCATCGACCGATTTATACGAATCATAAACCACCAATCTCTAATTTGAATTCATGAACATAACCATACTACGACCTACCGCCAAAACATTTTAACCACATCTATATAATTTATTAATCAAGTCAATCGAGAGCGACATGCATCGGCTCACCATAAACAAACCCAATCAGTGTTTGCAAGAACGATGGTGATTCCGATTGTTCATCGCTCCAAACATCCGACGAGCGTTGAGCGACTTGCCTTCTCCTCCATGCAAAACACGGGGTTCCTCAGGGGTGAACGATGACGACGTTGGGGCTGCGTAAAAATAGCAAACCATCGGCGGGCATCACGACGTGCTGTCCATTGGCTCCACAAAACAGTGAGCCGGTAGCGCGCGGAGACGTCGGGGCTACTGCACATTTCGTCGAGCACCTAGCAAGCACCATGGGGCACTACGCAGCAGCACGCAAGCAGGGACGACGCCGAGTCACAAGCCATGGTGTGGATGCTCCAAGGCGTCTGCTGCAGTACGCCATGGGGAGTTGGAGGAGCTGCTGGAGCTCTGAGCGCCGGCCATGGAGAGAAGGGGAGGAGCTGCTGCTGCAATTTCTGGGTGCCATGGAGGAAGAGCAGAGGCGTCGCTGGTTTCCCTGGAAGATGTAGGGGCGCTGGGGAGGTCGGCCGTCGACCCTAGCCGCGGCCATGGGCAAGCTGGAGAGTGCTGTGCCCCCTGCGCGCAGATGTGGCCGAGCAGGAGAGGGGCGTCGAGCTGCTGGTCGGCCATGGGAGAAAAACAGCAGGGGAGGGAGGGAAGGACGCCATGGCTGGGGGCGCGTGGAGCAGGGAGCTTGCTGGTGGCCTTGCTGCCGTGAAGCAGGGAAGAAGAAGGGCAGAGGACACCATGGGAGGAGCTTCGGCACGCCGGAGAACATGGGTGCCCTGCTACAGCCGTGGAGAGGAAGGAAGGCCGGCCATGGAAGGAACTCTGCGTACGCACAGACAACAGCAAGGAGAAGAAGAAGCTGCTGGTGGCGGCTAGGAAGAATAGAGGGGTGGAAATGAAAAATAGCCAAGTTTGTAAGGGAGAGGGCTCCTATTTAGGGCTGGTTTGGCAGACCAAAACCCAGCCGGTTTTCTGGCGTTTTCCACGAGAAGAAAGCCCACACAAAGATTGTCCATGGGTTTTTCATTTATGTCGTTTGGCAGCCCACAATCGGACGGAGATTCGTCCAAGAAACCCTATTTTCCACTGGGAAAGAACCCTGGCCTTGGGAGGCCAGGAGATTCTCCCTCCCCACATGTGTCTCCTCAGCCGCCATCTCCGCGAGCACCACCGCCGCCGCGTCTCCTCAGCCGCCATCTCCGTGAGCTACCTCCGCCGCCTCTCCAACATATTCTCCGACGAATCGTCGTCAGAAAGGGCCCGGTCCGATCAGTTTGAGCCTTCTCTCAGGTCATCAATGCAACCGCATAGTATACACTTATACACTACTCCCTTCGTATACTTGCATAGCTTACACTGCTCCCTTTGTATACTCGCATAGCTTAAAATCTGTTCTAAAATCAATAATACAATGGTTTTACATCTCAATAATATTACGTTTTCATCTATACTAGGTAAGTGCCCGTGCGTTGCAACGGAAACATATAATACCATGGTAACTTATATACAAAATATGTCTTATATTGTTATAAGAAAATGTTTCATAATACATTTGTGATCCTGGCCATACATAATTTTTGTTATTTTAATTTAGTCGTTTCACTACTACATTTCAACCATCATTATTATGCAGACTTCGATATATGCCAGAATTTGCATTGTCTCATCATTGCAGAGTACGTGTCACACCTGCCGGTAGAAGTTCCCTCATACATCGTCAGTCTCAGGCACGCACCACCATACATGCTTGATGACATTGTTGGCACGAGAGTCCAACAAATAAAATACAACAACTCGACAGTGATGACCAGGAAAGAACGCAAAAGAAAACATGAGAAGCCAACACAATCCCACAGCTAATCTCGCCTCTCTAGTTCCCTTCATGCAGCCTCCTGTATATCCAGCTACAGGCCATGCCACTTCGCTCACTTGTACTCCAGGATCATGTTGTTCTCTGGGGCCAAGCCAACGCAGGCCCTCATGATGTTCTCCAGCATCGCCCTCTGCTTTGCCAGAGCGTTCACCACCGGTGTGCCGGGCGGAACCTGTCGTTCAGGTTTTGTAAGAGAAGATTAGCGACTGGATTGGAGCAAGATGCGGTGCAGTGATGCCAGAATTAATGCAGGCGAAAAGGCTTACCAGTGGTGCCTTGGTGAGGTAGCTAAGGATGGTGGCCACCGAGTGGAAGGAGTGGAACTTGTCTTACATAATGAGAGACATTAGATGATGGTGCTGAAGTGCTGAATCACCTAGCATGCTTCGGGTTATTCACTTGGTGGGCTCTTACCGTTCCCTCAGGTTTTAGCTGGATCCTGGTGCTAAGCTCAGCCAGAAGCACTAGATCAAGGATGATCGGTGCGGTGAGGAGCGAGTCCTCGCAGGTTTTGTGCAGCACGATGGTGTTCTTGCTGCCCATAAAGATCTCTGATGTGTACTCGTCCATAGCCCTCTTACTGTCTCCCACGTACGGCACATACTGCATGCAACAAATGAGTGGCAAGTTTCAATGTAAATCTACGTTTAAACTGCTGCACGTGCCAGCTTTTTAAAGAGGTGGAAGATCAGCTAACAGACCTTGATGACAACAACATGATCGGGATGCTCGTCGGGCCCATAGAGAATGGCATTGCTTGAGACAATGTCATCCACCACGTTGCTCTTGGAGATCTCCTTGGACCTGAATGTTTGAGGGGCAGACAGGTTCATGCCGTTGTTGTTTCCCAAGTGATTGTAGCTCACAATCGAGGTGGGTTGCATGAACATATACAAGAATTATTGTAAGTATGACGTCTGCCAAAAACATTTCGAAGGGGGGATATCAGGTTTCATTGATAAATTGTACCTTTATTCCAACACCAACAAGGAAATCAACCAGGACTGATTTCATCTTGGTCTGCCCACTCTTGAAGTCGTCAACACCGATCAGGCAGTTGTTCTTGATAGCAAGATCAATCAGCCCTACAAACATGCAACAAGTATAATAAGTCTTTGAACAGAAATGCAACACCATAAAACTTTGCAAACACACCAAACTAAACACACCAGGCAAAAAAGTGTTCTGGGGGCTCCCATTGATGAACGACACCCCCTTTGTGACACAGGCAATGGCATATAGTGTTGATGGCGAGATCTCCGCCTCGTTCTTGTCCACAGATGCCAGTAGATTCTCCATTGTGTCGTTGAGACCAGCGCATACATTGTTGTACCTTTCAGTGTTTGTAGTCCACAGCACGACTACCTTGTCCACTTTGTTCTTCTCCTTAAACTCCCTGTTTCATTGGCTACATATAAGCCATAGCTTCTATAACGGATTACTTATACCAGTGAGCCATGTTGCTTCAACCATGTTAATCTAGATTCCCAAACCATGTCCACCGAAATACATCATTAATCGTGGATAGTTTGTTAACTTTTAAGTAGTTTCAGTTCTTTATGGAGTCCTCATGGAAGTGTGAGTGGTTACTGTATACAATGTCAAATTGTTTAACATACCATAGAGACCTCTACATGCACCAGTGAAACAATATGTTCTGATATGTATGTATATGTACTAAATTCATAGCGGTATTTCTTTGTTTTAGGTTGCAATGAGGACACTTCTTTAATTGCACAAAGGCATGTTAGCATCCATGTCCGAATACCTGATATCCTTGATGATCTGCTCCAGTAAGGATAGAAATGGATAAAAAAGAGGCATTAAGAAATCAACAAAAAATAAGTGTAGGAAAACAAGCAGTTGTTTGTTCACAGTAACCTGTACAGTTGCGGTCATTATTCCGTCCAATAAGATTGAGGTCACCTCCAGACTATATTTTTTCGAGCTGCAAAAATAGCAAACAGTTCAAATTATTTGAGAGCATAATCTTTAATATATTAAACAAATCTTGGAGTGCAGCAATTGGCCAGAATTAGAAAGATGAAAAAGCAGCGCCTTAAGTGCTAGACATAGCAATCATTCCAAAGTTCTTAATAAGATCTTCCTTGGTTTACTGCTACTATCTAGAATGGAGATAATCTTCTTCTTTTTGTCTAGCTTAATTTGTATAAGCATAGACCGAATGACTTGAGGCCTAATTCTAAAGCAAATATATTACTCCTAGCTAGTAGCAGTAAACCAATCAATCACTGATGACGTACATGTCGAAGAAGATCTGCAGTCGGCCGTCAAAGTTAGTGCAGGAGCCAAGGTTAAGTAATTGCAGCAATGGTCGGCATTCTGTTCCAGCAAGTAGATCCATTAGTAACAGTCTTAAGTGCACACGTTTACAAAAAAAAGATAAATTATTTAGACAAGGGAAACTATTACCTTGTCAAAATGAGTTGCTTTGGAAGTTTTCCTAGCTCTTGAATGACAAACTACCAGCCTAAAGATAAATTGTTAGTGTTGCCTATTTATATCTGCTTGCAACAAGAGACATGATTCTCACATAAAGGAAGTTGTAGGTGCAGTTCTAAAAATTCAGTTCTAAAACAAAAGAAATGTGTGTGCACCTCAAAAAAACATTTCTGTAAATTCCGTTCACAAGCTGCTCTCAACTTTTGCCGTATGCAATGGCACCTCTCCATAGAGTAAATTCTAGCAAGCAACCAAAAAGTGAAATGTGTGTGCTTTGTAATAAATTCAGTTTTGTATTAGTTCTGAAATGTCGTGCTCCGGAACTATTAAATATGTGTGCTCTTCACTGAAAATTCAGTTCTAAAACAAAAGAAATTCAATTCTGAAATAAAATAAATGTGTGTGCACCTCCAAAATTCAGTTCTAAAACAAAAGAAATGTGTGTGCAACTCAAAAATTTAGTTCTAAAATGTGTGCTCCTAACAATTTCAATTATGTAACAAAACTCCTGAACCTCTGAAAATGTGTTTATTCCTCACACATTGCGAAAATGAAATGTTCCTGACAAACAAGACCCAACCAAAGAGAAGCAGACCAGCTGATGTTGCAAAGAAAACAGACAAGTCCTTTTTGTTGCAGTGTCTATTGAATGCTCAGATAGAAGAGGTATGGTTCTATATAGTTACCCATGTTTGGTCAGGAATATCCACATCAACTCTGTAACCTTGCTTATATCTGAGAGATTCTAGATTGCCTCCATTTGGATTCCTTGACCACCTACAAATTTAGTGATATGGGGTTCAATAAAAAATGACTAATAGAAGGGAAACAGTATCCTACCATGAATGAAAAAATTCTGAATCAGCATTTAATTAACATAAAAAGTCGAATGAATCAAATAGGCAAAACTAAAGAAACATTATGACTGATAAGAGCACAGTTCTATTAACATTGCCCCACTATTGGTTAAACCAGGTAGCGAGAATGGTTGACTCGGAGATAGTTCAATTTCAGTGCTTCCATGTTACGCCTAAAGTTGTAAACAGAAAGCAAGATATGCAAAGCTAAAATAAAGTTTCGGCATAAAAAACAATACAAGTAGGCCATATGACTGAATAAACATTTTTACGCTAATCCAAACGAAATAACATTTCTTACCTACAATAGCGTACCAAGATATTTGTCCTGTGATATGCCACAGTGAGGTTAGTGTAGGAAGGTGAAGCCACGGTCTGCCCTAGAAGGACGTCATTGCGAACCTCACCATCGACTCCCCTGAACATGCAGACACATGAGCCCCTCTTCGCTACCCGCTGCTAGAGTAGAGATATCTGATTGAAAAATAAAGTATTAACAATTACAACAATGAATTCTAATTGAACTTAGGATAAAACAATGTTATGTAATGCAAACAAGAAATTATGCCATCAACACCTTTGGAAGAGGTATGTGTAGAGCTACATGTGGAAAACTAATTTTCACCTCTACAAACAAAAGGAAGCAGTAGTATTAAAATCACATTACCACCAGAGAAACAAATCAAGTGAATAAGAACACTAAAAACAGTTAAAAGAAGCAGCTATATGAAGCATGTTTATTTTATTTGGGATGAACAGTTATATGATCTTGAGGTTCTTATCCCTTCTTCCTGCTGAAACTATGCAAGCATATAATAAGTCAAAATAACAATAGGGGTTGTTACATCCATCTATCAGAGTAGAATAATTAAAAAGAAAAATAACCAAAGATGATAATAGCTAGCATGAACATAACAAAAAAATAGACATGGCGTATAGGATAGGGAAACATATAACAGTAATTCTAACTCCACATGTTACATTCAACCATCTTATTGCAAATGCAACAGTGAAACAATTTTACCGCATGGAGCATTCTATATCAATTGTACCAACTGGAGACCACTTTGCTTGAACCTTTCCAACTCCCTTAACAACATATGCCTGAAGGTCAATAACCTTCAAAGGAACAAATTAATTTATTGAGTACAATTACCCCAAATGGAAACAGCAGATCGCTCGAGGAAAGAGAAATATAATGGACATGCTATATTTGTAAAGCTTAAATCTTACATGCACGCCAAAAAGCACAATAGATTCACCGATGGAGCTTATTTCTATCCTCCAAGTTAAAGTAAATCTATTGTGTGCACATTAGAACTCTAACTTCCATTTAACTGGAATTCCATTTTACCACATGTTGTTGGTCACGTGTCAAAGTGTCTTAACCCAAAGACATCATTCAATGATCCATATTATTTTCAGAAACCTTACTGTGGTAACAAAGGATCGTCAACGTACTCGCGGAATAACAAAATGGACAGTAACAGACAGGGTGTGACTATATTAATTAGTGGAAGGGTCCCAATCCCACATGATGGTCTCCACTACTTCAGTATGAAATGCAGAAGTACCTTTTTCTTAGGTAAGGTTTTAGCAAATGCTGAGCAATGAGTGTGCCTAGCTTGCTGAGGTCATGGAAAGCTAGGAACTTTGCCAAAGGGTTTCACTGAACCAAAATCAGGTGAACGGCCCAACGAGAATCTATCCATCTTCATCATAGCCTGGTAGGAGGACAACTAAATTTTCATTGTTAAGAAAGCAACTATTTCAGGTACACATGTTTGCAGACAACACAATACAGTCCAATTTATAGTTCTAATTTTAGTACTTCCCATATACCATACCTTTGTAGTCACTCGGGCTACAGCTAGACTCAATTGATCACATACAGGTAAACACAATAAATCACAAAAATAAAATGTAGCAAAGTGGGTGCATAGTCTTGATCTATAATCAACAATAAAACACATTTACTTGTTTTGTGTTATGTTCTACCCAATTTGGTTTAGACACTGCATTCTGGACTACCAAAAAACTTCTACTAAAAAACAACAGCATGCCATGATGTTTGGGGGCATATCCATTGCCCCCTTTTGATACTAAATATCATTTCTTATATGTTTTTTGTGTAGTCAATTGAATGCAGCAAAGTGGATCCTTAGTCTTGATCTGTAATCACCATTAGAACATATTTACTTGTTTTGTGTTATGTTTTACTAATTTTTTGTGTTATGTTTCACTTTTTGGGGGCTCTACTGATCAAAATATGAGCTGCATTTTGGGCAAGCATGCCTTTTTCTATGGGACATGGTTTTTGATCTTGTTGGTTGATGGCACATAAGTTTCTAATAGGCCGTCATAACAAAAAAATAGTAAAACATAACACAAAACAAGTAAATATGTTCTAATGGTGATTACATTTTATTTTTGTGATTTATTGTGATTTATTGTATGTGATCAGTTTGAGCCTTCTCTCAGGTCATCGATGCAACCGCATAGTATACACTTATACACTACTCCCTTCGTATACTTGCATAGCTTACACTGGTCCCTTCGTATACTCGCATAGCTTAAAATCTGTTCTAAAATCAATAATACAATGGTTTTACATCTCAATAATATTACGTTTTCATCTATATTTTAGAAACACACTTATGTTAGGACTCTGAATGGATCTTTGTCTGGTGACAATGACGATTATTTTTGGGACCTCTCTGAGCGGATATTTCTATGTAGTTGCAGGTCTGCAGAGCTCTCCTCCTCACTTCTAATAATAATGGCACATGCATGAATAATAATGGATCTTGTCTGTCGCATATAACGGAGTCAAACAATCTAGATTTTAAACAAATATATGTAACAAAATATTAAATGCTATGATATGCAATAAGTGCCATATAAATTAATTGTACACTGTCTTTTTTTATAGAAGATTTAACTAAAGACCCAAATAAAAATGATGATATAAATTTAAGATTGTTTCACTCGAATAAGATCTCCATGCATTTAACTAAAGATCTCTTTTGGTCCTAAAAATGCAATTTTCACATAGAAGAAACTATCACATAAAATGCAATTTTTAGTTCAATTGGATAACTTGCCTTATAAGTTCAATTGGTCTCCACTTCTCTAGATATGGGTTCTTGGTAGGAGCAAGTTAGACAATTTTTGTTAGATGAGGAAGAAGACGACGATGGGTTGTTCTTTGTTATTCTCCCTGCTATAATTCCATACCTCTCAGAAGAGAAAGAACCCATCCACACCTCCTCACTCACTGGTGCTAAAAAGGTTAGAGAAATCCTTGAAGGACATGAGAGTTGGTGCAAATCTAAGTTCTGAATGGAGCCAACAATATTCAGAACCACAACAAATTTTCTTAGAAGAGAGAATTTACTACGAGACACACGAGGAGTTACCATTGAGGAGCAGCTTGGGATGTTCATGTACATGATCTCCCACAATGTTAGTAACCAAATGCTACAGAAGGCTTTTCAACATAGTGGAGAGACTATCCATAGAAAAATATCTGAAGTATCTGATATTGTTCCCACACTAACTCAATGTTTTGAGAAGCTTCCTAGCTCTATCCAAACTCATACCAAAATTGCAACAGATTATAGGTTCATGCCATTTTTTTAGGTGTGCTATCAATTCCAAACACACAATTTGCTTAATTGTTTTCCTTTCATTGCCAATTTGCCACACAACCTCAATATCTTTCCTTATTCTTTTTCTTGCAGAACTGCATTGGTGCAATCATATGCGACAAACCATATGCTTTGGAGCTTTTTGTATCTGCGATAAACCGAGAGATTTTCTTAACAACAACAGAGCATGATGTTAGAGAAATTTGGCTCAAGCGCAAAATTAGGTACGCCATAACTTGAATCTACTAAGCATACAATATTGTAGACTACAAGCATATAATGTCATTTTTATAAATGTAGGTTGCTTCGTGGGAGTGATGCATGGCCTGAACAAATGATATGAGCAAATTTGGTATGTTCTTTCAAGCATCTTTATTTCAAATTATGGTATACCTAATTGTCGGTTAACAAGATTTTTTGCATACTAAATTCTAATTGATTTGTTGCATGTTTGTTTTAACACTATGCTTCCTTGCAGTACCTCTTTCCATCTCCTGTCGCTGCCTCTACCATATCTACCTGAAGGAACAAATTTGAGCGCATCTTTTGTTGACAGTGGCTTTAGTTTGCTATTGGTGCTCTAGTAAGAAAAATAGATGTATTTTGTTGACGGTGGCTTCACAATCTGGCACATGACTCATGAAAAGCAGTGTTTTGCTACAAACATTTTGTTGATAGTGGCTTTAGTTTGTGTTGATGCTTCAGTTTGCTGACGATGATGCTTATACTGTCTTTTACTACTTAGATTTGCTTGACAAACTACTGTGATGATAGATAAAGTGTGATGTGATGATGGATGAACCAATTTATTATGCTTCAGTTTACTTTGTTTGTTTTTTCCTAATTTTTTGAAGTATTGTTTATAGCATCACATATATATGGATGAACCATTTTCTGATGATGGATAAAGTTCTCATCCAATATAGTGGTATAGTGTTTTTGCTCAAGATGGATATTTTGCCCCTTGGTTCCCAAACAATGGATGGGAAAATACACCCAAGAGGGAAAATCCACCCAGAAAATTTAGTGGCATCTAAAATCCCGTTGGTGGATATCTTCCCTAAGATTTTTCTGATGTTGCTGGCAAACTAGCCCTTATAGAAGAAATCTTAGGGTTAGGGTTTCAAATGGGCCAAATGGGCTATAATGGGCTTGGCCCAAAACATTCAAACGGGCTGCGCTAATTTATTTTCCGGAATAAAAATGTTCCTACGGAATTCGTTTGTATGGAGAACAGAGCGAATTAGAGTTCCGACGAACGGACGAGTGAGCGATTAATTCGGCCGAGAGTCTGATTTGAACTCGCTCAGAAATAACTCCTCGCGCATGATTCGAAAATAAATTGTCTTGGGATATGATCGGCTTTTGGATTTATAATTAAAAGAGACAAATCGCGACATTTAAAATCATCGCCGATGTTGATTTTTAAATTCGGTTCGGACATAGAGATATTTGGCCGAGTCGGGTAATAATTGATTAGAGGACGACATATTGAGTATTCCGTGTGAGATTACGGACTCGGATTAATCTTTGGACATAGATTGAACATCGAGAAATTGGATTTGGACATAACTCGACTAGCAGCTGTCGAGCGCGTGATTAAATGAGCTTTAGACGATATTGATAAATTGAGAATGATTATCGAGTTCGCATTCATGCCGAGAAACAAAAGTTTTAACAGGCCCCAAATTTGGTCGTTTCTCGCGATCGAATAACTCCGAGTTCGGTGAGCTTCCATGAATAATCTTTACAACTGAGATAGACACAATCGAGAAATAGGAAATTTTCACTGAGCATTCAAGTTAGGGACAAATCTCCCAACATAACACGAAATAGACACCTGGGGTGTCACAATTTTGATGTGTTGGATGTGGCCGCGGCGGAGTCTGTGCCGTGGCTGGAAGGGCACGAAGCGTCCGATTATCCGGCTAGGGCGAGGACCAAGGAGCACCGCCGGCGCAAAGTGGTGTCGAAGCATAGTGTCGGCGAGATGTCGTGAAGTGGTAGACGTCGTCGGATGGGGATGGAGCGAACCTGTCTTCGGGTGGATCGGGGTGGCCAATGAGATTTGTTGTCCTCGTCGTCTGGGACATGTATGGGGAGGGGGATCTTCAGAATCTTTTTGAGGGTGAGGAGTTGAAAATGATGTTGTTTAATTTTCGGGTGGCAGGCCTTATCTCGAAGGCTGAGCCGATGTAGCGTATTTGCTGCCCTCGCTCTTGTCTTGCGGTAGTGAGTGAAAATGTTGCCCTCCCCAAGCTCACAATAAAGAGGGAGGGCAACAAAATTGTTCTTGTTTGTGCGTTGTGGCCGGTGGCCCTTCGCTTTGTGTTTGTAAACTATGACAACTTTGTTTGTTGTTTGTGTAACATGGCCGGTGGCCCTTTGCTTTGTGTATGTAACCTTATGACAAGATTTGTTTGTTGTGAAATGAGATGAGGACTCTGCGTCGCGCATTTGTTGTGCTTCTCCGGCTGCACCCTTAGGTGACTTTTGCACGGATTTGTCTTTCAGTAAAGACCTTGTATCGTGCAATTGTTGTGCTTGTCCGGCTGCACCCTTAGGCATTTTTTGCATGGATGTCTTAAAGACTTCGTATCGTGCACTTGTTGTGCTTGTCCGGCTGCACCCTTAGGCGACTTTTGCACGGATGTCTTTCAGTAAAGACTTTGTATCGTGCACTTGTTGTGCTTGTTCGGCTGCACCCTTAGGCGACTTTTGCGTGGATTTTGTCGCACGCAACGGTAGTCTACGCTACCTGTCTCGGTGACTTTGTATCTATCGAATGTCGAAGGCTGTCGGAGCGGTCTTTTTCGACATGGTAATGATGCTTGCATATTTTTTTCTTTTCGCGGGGGCTTTTTCGTTGGTATATTACATGGCGCTGCCTCGTTAAAAACCTCACCCCCGGGAGAAAAAGAGTGCGGGCCTGAATAGAATTGTTCGAAGAATTACAAAGGCGCTTAGGCCTTGGGACTTAAATGAAAAATTTTCGGAGATTGTCGATGTTCCAGGAATGTTCTAAGTCTTCGCCGAACGATGTTGCTAGCCTGTAAGCACTGGAGGATGCCTTCGCCTTGACTATGTAAGGCCCTTCCCACTTTGGCTCTAGCTTGCCCCGGGACTCTGTCCGGGTGGTTCTTACAAGTACGAGGTCCCATTCGTTGAATTCTCTTGGGATGACTACATTGTTAGGCCAGGCTTTGGTCTGGATTTGATATTTGTTGAGGGCCTGCAAGGCGAGGACTCGGTCTCCATCGATGAGATCCTTGGAAGTTGGTTCATCGACCTCAGGGACGGCTAATTTGTTTGTTCGGGGGGACCCGTGTTTTAACTCTTGCGGCGTCATTGCCTCAGAACCATACATCAAGCGGAAGGGTGTGAACCCGGTTACTCGGCACTCTGTCGTATTTAGGGCCCATACTACTTCAGGTAATTGGTCGGCCCATTTGTCCTTTTTGTCGTCGAGAAGTCTTTTCTTGATGGCACTGAAAATCTTGCCATTGGCACGCTCGATGACACCGTTGGATTGTGGGTGGTATACAGAGGTGAAGACGGGCTTGGTGCCGATGGAACAGCAGAATTCCCTGAAGTCTTAGCTGTCAAACTATTTGCTGTTGTCAACTGTGAGTTCGGACGGGACTCCAAAATGGCAGACAATGTTTTGCTAGAAGAAATTTTGGGCGGTCTTCGATGTTATTATGGAGACTGCCCTAGCCTCAATCCACTTTGTGAAATATTCAACGGCGATGAAGGTGAACTTGAGGTTTCCTTGAGTTGTAGGCAGTGGTCCAACGATGTCCAGCCCCCAGCGTTGAACTGGCCATGTATGGGTGGTGAGCTTGGTGAATTGCGAAGGGTTGCCTGAGCGAGGAGAGAACTTCTGGCATGCTTCACATGACCATGTGACTCAATTAGCAGTGCAAATTATCGCAGGCCAGTAAAATCCCTAATGAATCACTTTGGCTGCGAGGGCTCTAGGTCCTGAGTGTGAGCCGTAGGTTCCACTGTGGACTTCGCAGAGGAGTTCTATGCCTTCAGTTTCGGTTATGCATTTCAGCATGGGCTGGCTGATCCCCTTTTTGTACAACTGACCATCGACTATTGCGAAGTCCCTGCTCCTGTGCTTCAGTCGCTTGGCCTCATTGCAATCTGTTGGATGGTAGTGGCCTTGCATGTATAGTGTTATTGGAGCCCGCCAGTCTTCAGCCATGATGAGGTTGACAATGCGATGGCCCTCGATGTCCTGGGTTATTTGCAGGCCTTCGGGGTTGCGGACGACGGGCGTGCTGATGACGTGGTAGAACACGTTGGAGAGCAGGGCCTCGCCCTTGGCCGCTGCTTTGGCCAATGCGTCGGCCTCTTCGTTCTTGTTGCGATCGACGTGCTGTAGGGTGAGACCCTTGAACTGTCTCTCGAGGCTACGGATAGCGGTGAGATATTGCATGAGCACAGGCTCTTTTGCTGAGTACTCTTTTTTGATCTGGTTGGCCACAACCTTGGAGTCTGTCCTGATTATGCATGTAGTGACACCGAGGGCTCGTAATTTGTGAAGTCCTAGGATGATGGCTTCGTACTCTGTGATGTTGTTAGTGCACCTGTCAGACTCTAAGGCAAAGCTGAGGCACGCTTCGTTATCTGTACTTGATGCCTGCGGGGGATGTGATAATCACCGCGGCGCCTGCCCCGCATGGCACCATGCGCCATCGTAGTGGATGGTCTAGACTTTTTCCGAGGATTCTTGTGGCCATGCTGGTCCTATCCAGTCGACAATGAAGTCTGCCAGGACTTGTGATTTGATCGCTGTTCTAGGCTCGAAGGTGATGTGGTACCCGGATAGTTTGACTACCCATTTGGCAATTCTGGTGGATGCCTCTGGGTTCTTGAACAATTCTCTCAGACCCCTGTCCAATGTGACCCATACTTTGAATGCCTCGAAGTAGTGTCGTAGTTTGCGCGAAGCCATGACAACGACGTACGAAATTTTGTGAAGTTCAGTCATGTTGCACTTAGAAGCCGTGTGGACTTCGGAGACATAGTATACTGGGCATTGCCGACTTTTTCCCTCTCTGTCCTACTCTTGGACTAATGTTGCGTTGACTGCACATGGTGAAGCTGCAATGTAGAGAAGCAGTGGCAGTGAAGGGTTGGGACTTGTGAGGGTTGATAGGTCGGACAGGTGTTGTTTGAGCGACTCGAAGGCCGCCGCCTTCTCTGGTCCCCAAGCGAAGTCTTTCGCACCATGCAATGTCTTGAGAAAAGGTAGACTGTGCTCTATGGATTTGGAGATGAATATGTTTAGGGTGGCCAATCTTTTTGTCAGTCGCTGGACTTCCCTAGTGGACTGCGGAGGTGCGATGTTGATGATTGCTTGGATCTTAGTTGGGTTGGCCTCGATCCCTCGGTGCGATACCAGGTAACCAAGTATTTTCCCCTGGCGAACTCCGAAGACACACTTCTCAGGATTGAGCCGGAGTCGTGCGTCATGCATGTTGGCGAATGTTTCTGCAAGGTCGGCTAGGTGAAACTCTTTGTTTTTGCTTGCGATGATAATGTCATCTACGTAGGTGAAAATGTTGCGGCCTACTTGACTTTCGAGGACCTTCTTGGTGAGGCGAGAAAAGGTTGATCCGGCGTTCTTGAGTCCTTCTGGCATTCGGACAAAACAGTACGTGTCGAAGGGTGTGATAATGCTTGTGCTTGCCTTGTCCTCCTCTTTCATGTAAATCTGATGGTAACCGGAGAAGCAGACAAGGAGGGACATGACTTCACAGCTTACTACTATCGGCGTTTTGAGACCGGGGGTCGCTAAGCCGACGAGTGAGTGTGCCGCGTGCCCCAGCCCAGATGGGTCGAGCGCGTGGGCGAGCGCGAAGGGGGGAAAGCGAGGTGGCCAGAGACGGGTCGAGAGAGAGAGGTGGAAGTCCCGCGGCCTTCGTGTTCGTCCCGCGCCCAGGTCGGGTGCGCTTGCAGTAGGGGGCTACAAGCGTCCACGCGGGTGAGGGAAACGAGCAGCCCCAAGAGAGCGCCTGCCCCGTCCTCGTCCCCGCGCGGCCAACCTTTTTTAAGAAGGCCCTGGTCCTTCCTTTTATAGGCGTAAGGAGAGGATCCAGGTGTACAATGGGGGTGTAGCAGAGTGCTACGTGTCTAGCGAGGGAGAGCTAGCGCCCTAAGTACATGCCAATGTGGCAGCCGGAGAGATCTTGGCACCCAGCTGGTGTGGTGTCGTGGCTGTCAGAGGAGCAACGGAGCCTGGCGGAGGGACAGCTGTCGGAGCAGTTGGGTCCTTGCTGACGTCCCCCTGCTTCCGTAAGTGAGCTGAGAGCCGCCGTCGTCACGGGGCTAGCGGGGCGCTATCATTGCCTATCTGGCGGAGCTAGCCAGATGGGACATCGGGCTTGTTCTCTGCGGCCCGAGTCGGCTCGGGGTAGGGTGATGATGGCGCTTCCTGTTGACGTGGCGGGCTTGTGCCCTAGGTTGGGCGACGTGGAGGCTCCTCTGAAGCCGAGGTCGAGTCTGTCTTTCGTGGCCGAGGCCACGCCCGAGCTCCTGGGTCGGGCGAGGCGGAGGTCGTTCGGCAGAGGCCGGGGCGGAGTCCGACCCCTGGGGTCGGGCGAAGCGGAGTTCGTCGTCCTCTAGGGCCTAGCCCGAGTCCGAGCCCTGGGTCGGGCGGAGCGGAGTTCGTCGTCTTCCGGGGCCTTAGCCCGAGTCCGAGCCCTGGGTTGGGCGGAGCGGAGTTCGCCGTCTTCTGGGGCCTTAGCCCGAGTCCGAGCCCTGGGTCGGGCGGAGCGGAGTTCGCCATCTTCCGGGGCCTTAGCCCGAGTCCGAGCCCTGGGTCGGGCGGAGCGGAGTTCGCCGTCTTCCGGGGCCTTAGCCCGAGTCCGAGCCCTGGGTCGGGCGGAGCGGAGTTCGCCGTCTTTCGGGACCTTAGCCCGAGTCCGAGCCCTGGGTCGGGCGGAGCTTCCTATGGCTCCTTAGGCAAGGCCTGACTGCCTGTCAGTCTCACTCTGTCAAGTGGCACTACAGTCGGAATGGCGCAGGCGGCACTGTCCTTCTGTCAGACCGGTCAGTGGAGCGGCGAAGTGACGTCGGTCACTTCGACTCTGCCGGGGGGCGCGCGTCAGGATAAAGGTGTCAGGCTACCTTTGCGTTAAATGCCCCTGCGACTCGGTCGGTCGGCGCGGCGATTTAGTCAGGGTTGCTTCTTAGCGAAGGCAAGGCCTCGGGCGAGCCGGAGATGTGTCTGCCGTAAAAAGGGGGCCTCGGGCGAGACGGAAACAACTCGGGGTCGGCTGCCCTTGCCCGAGGCTAGGCTCGGGCGAGGCGTGATCGAGTCGCTCGTATGGACTGATCCCTGACTTAATCGCACCCATTAGGCCTCTGCAGCTTTATGCTGATGGGGGTTACCAGCTGAGAATTAGGCGTCTTGAGGGTACCCCTAATTATGGTCCCCGACAGTAGCCCCCGAGCCTCGAAGGGAGTGTTAGCACTCGCTTGGAGGCTTTCGTCGCACTTTTTTGCAAGGGGACCAGCCTTTCTCGGTTGCAGTTTGTTCCGGTGGGTGCGCGCGAGCGCACCCGCCGGGTGTAGCCCCCGAGGCCTCGGAGGAGTGGTTTCACTCCTTCGAGGTCTTAATGCCTTGCGTAATGCTTCGGCCGGTCTGGTGGTTCCCTCATGCGAACTGGCCGTAGCCCGGGTGCACGGTCGGGGCCCAAGTTCTCGGGCTGGTATGTTGACGCTGTCAACGGTTCGGCCGGAGCTGGGTTTGTGAGAGCAGCCCCCGAGCCTCCGCACAGGGCGAGAGGGCGATCAGGGACAGACTCGGCTTTTTACATACGCCCCTACGTCGCCTTTCCGCAAGGAGGAGGGGGGAGAGCGCCATGTTACCCTCGATGGGCACCGAACATGGTGTCTCCGGTGAGCTGCAAGCGGGTAATCCGAGTGGACGTCCGTGCCCCGTTCGTTGGGGGTCGGCTAGGGGCCCAGAGGCACGCCCAAAAGTACCTGCGGGTGATCTGCCGGACCCGGTCCCCTGGCGACGGGGTCCGAGGGCTCGATGCCTCCCTCCGATGGGATTCCATTACAAAATCGCTCCCGCTGGTCTCGGAAATGTCCTAGGGTACCTCGGGAGCGCAGCCCGAGCCTTGGTTATGTATCGAACGTACCCCTGGTCATCCCTCGCTCGGTGTCTGAGGCGACTGTGAACCCTTCGGGGGCCAGCCTTCGAACCCCTGATCAGTAATGGGCGCGGAGCCCGAGTAGCCTGAGGCGGCCGTGGAACCCTTCGGGGGGTCGGCCTTCGAACCTCTGACCAGTAGTGGGTGTAGGGCCCACGCGATCTGAGGCGGCTGTTGAACCCTTCGGGGGGCCAGCCTTCGAACCCCTGATCAGTAAGGAGGCTCGGAGCCTAGTTCCTTCGCGGGGAAGGATCCCTTTCGGGGTATCCCCCTTTCCCGGTCCCTGTCGCAAGAGATAGAGAAAGAGGAAAAAAGGAAAAAGGATACAAAACCGAACGACGCGGCGTACCTTTTTTGGCGCGGTTGTTTCGGCGAAGGCGAAGCGTCGCCCGCTGCTCCTGCCAGAAGCGCCGCCTATCCAGCCGCGGAGTTAATGTGACGGGGCAAGTAGTTGGCAGGGCGGTCGTTGCGCGTGCGCGAGCCGTTCGAGGAACGGATCGCGGGCGCGTTGTCTTCACGCCGTGAGAGGGGGTTCTCTCGCTGCCTCCGGATGGGACGTGAGCTTGGCTGACGACGTGACCGCTGCTCCCGCGCGCCTGCCACCGTCATCACTGTCGGCCCACTTTTGACCACGTTGACCGCTGCGTCAGGCTGGCGCTGCTGGGTCGCGCGCTGGGTTGCCTCGAGTCGCGGTATTGGTTCCGCAATCGAGGAGGCGCGGTGGTGGCGCAAGTGGTACAGTTGCTTGCATGCAGCATCCGGCGCGCCGGTCGCGCGACGCGTGGGCCTGGGCCTCCATGCTTGCGTGTCGGGAGTCGGAGAAGCGCGTCCACTTGGCGCGGCTGTATGCCGCCTGCATGGCTGCCCGCCCCTTTCGCCCGTTGGTCTGGGCAAGAGTGGAGGGTCACTTGTAACCGCTGGGCGGTTGCGTGCACCACGCGCGGCGGTTTGGCTTCTTCTGCTCGGAGCCGGTCTGCATGACATGCGGGACCCAGCCCCCGCGCCGTAGGGGAGGGCTTTGGAGCGTGTTGGAGAAGACTCAGCCCGTGACGGTTGGGGGCGCAAACAGGGAGAGTCGCCTTTAAAAGGAGGGCGACCCCTTTCGTAAGGCGACCATGTCTTCTTCCTCCCTTATGCACCGTGTCTTTCCACCTTTCAAGCCCCCGGATGGGGGAAACCGCCGTCTTTTCGCCCCGTCGTTGGAGGAACGCAACTCCGTGGGAGTTGGTACCTTTCAGCCATCGTTCGGCTTCAAGGATTTTCATCACACATCCCGGTTGCTCCCCTCCGCTGGTGGTCACCCAAGACGGTGACCTCCAGCTCCTGGATGGGGAGAGGCAAACCGGGCTGTGGTCTCGGCCCCGCCCTCAGTGTTGAGGGTGTTCGTCATCCTCGCCGGGGCGGGGAGCGAGGCGAGCCGGGGCTCCACCTCCTGCGCGGGTCGGCGGTCCACCTCTTCTTCCAGCTTCTGGTGGTGGCAACCGCCCCTTAGCCCTACGGCGGAGACGTCCTCCAGCCATGTCGGGGAAGGCGAACTGTTGCTGCCCAGCTAGGATGCAACATTCCGTCCTCTTCCTCGCATTCGCGGCGAGGATGGCTGCGAGGATCTGCCAGGATGCTTGGGGGCGACCCGCGTTTTGCTGGTGATTCGCCCAGAGCTTGTCGCTCCACGGGCTTCCCCGGCGTGGAGGTTGTCCATACCCGTGGAGACGGAACCGGAGTTCCGTTTGTGACGGCACTTCGAATGCCGGTGTTTTTTGTTCATTTCGGCTTTCGGGGCCTGAACATGTATGTAACTTCGGCACGGAGCCGTGTTTTTCCTCATTTTTGAGCACTAAGACTCGCCTGTTGACAATCTGAACCGCTTCACCCAGCATGAGTCGCCCCGTGTCAAGGTGACGAGTGAGGTATCCGTATCCCGGATGCGTAGGAGTCCCTCGGCTCGGTCGGCCTTGCTGTCCGAGGTTCCTCTAGCTTAGTTAAAGAGACCCCTCGGCCGCCCTTCGACGAGCCGAGGCCAGGGGTAGCGATATCAGTATGAACAGAGGCGGAGTTGGCTCGAAAATGAAACCTGGTTGGCCAGAGCCTAGCCGGGTTGTCCGTTGGCAGGATCGACGTCGGAGTTGATCTGCCGAGGCTTCGGACCGGGCTGGCGTCCTCGGAAGATGGTTGGCCGAGGCCCCAGGGGTGACCGGCCGAGCCGCCTGCTCGGGCCGGATTCCTGGAGAGGTCCCTGGGAGCGATTGCCCGGGCGTGGTGATGACGTCGTCCTTCGGAGCGGAGACCCTCGGACCGCGTCACCGTCCGAGGCTAGGTCGGGCCTCACCGAAGGTGCCGTCGATGCCGAGGGTGTTGCTGCCCCCTTCCAGCGTCAAGACCCGAGCCTGTTGGATCAGATTGTCTTGTAGCGTGTGCCTTGTGCGGCCGTCGATGCCAGAACACACACCCTCGCTGCGTTGTAAAGCTGCGTCTCTTTTCCTCTTGTTTCAAGTATCTGGACCTCTTGTCAATAATAGGGTGACTTCCCAAGTTGGGTCATTTTTCGTGGCAGGTGATGAGTGAGGTGTCCCCTACCCGGAGGCATAGGGGTTCCTCGGCTCAGTCGGCCTCGCCACTTACATGTACCCAAGTTCGCTCCTCGGGACCCTGCTTCTGACATAGCCGGGAGAACGCAAAAGCCCCTTCTTGATCGAAAATTTTTGATGTGGAAAAGTACACCCAATCTCGACGCGGAGGGGTTCCCCCTTTTTAGCCCTCGAGGGAGGGTCGGGCTCTGCCGAGGCGAGGCCGACCCTTCTTTGACGACTGATACTCGTGTATGAGCGGGGGGGGGGAGGGGCGCAGCCCCCGGGCGTCATCCGTGCAGAGGCCATTTGACGGGTCGGGCTCCTGCCCGAATATCCGGCGAGTGCTCGGCGACATCCCTCGGTATGCCGGGCATGTCCGAGGGACTCCACGCAAAGACGTCGGCGTTTGCGCGGAGAAAGTCGACGAGCACTGCTTCCTATTCGGGGTCGAGCCCGGGATCGGTCCGGATCTGCTTGGAGGTGTCGCCACTGGGGTCGAGAGGGACGGCCTTAACCGTCTCCGCTGGCTCGAAATTGCCGGCGTGTCGCTTCACGTCTGGCACCTCTCTGGATAGGCTGTCCAGGTCGGCGATGAGGGCCTCGGACTCGGCGAGGGCCTCGGACTCGGCGAGGGCCTCGGCGTACTCCACGCACTCCACGTCGCATTCGAACGCGTGTTTGTACGTGGGGCCGACGGTGATGACCCCGTTGGGGCCCGGCATCTTGAGCTTCAGGTAGGTGTAGTTGGGGACGGCCATGAACTTCGCGTAGCACGGCCTCCCCAATACCGCGTGGTAGGTTCCTCGGAACCCGACCACCTCGAACGTCAAAATCTCCTTCGGAAGTTGGAGGGCGTTCCGAAGGAGACAGGAAGGTCGAGCCGTCCGAGGGGCTGGACGCGCATCCCAGGAATGATCCCGTGGAAGGGCGCAGCGCCTGCTCGGACGGAGGACAGATCGACGCGCAGGAGCCTGAGGGTCTCGGCGTAGATGATGTTGAGGCAGCTGCCCCCATCCATCAGGACCTTGGTGAGCCTGACGTCGCCGATGATGGGGTCGACGACGAGCGGGTATTTCCCCGGGCTCGACACGTGGTCGGGGTGGTCAGCTTGGTCGAAGGTGATGGGCTTGTCGGACCAGTCTAGGTAGACTGGCGCCGCCACCTTCACCGAGCAGACCTCCCGACGCTCTCGCTTGCGATGCCGAGCCGAGGCATTCGCCGCATGCCCTCCGTAGATCATGAAGCAGTCACGGACCTCGGGGAACTCTCCTGCTTGGTGATCTTCCTTTTTGTCGTCGTCGCGGGCCCTGCCACCCTCTGCGGGTGGCCTGGCCTTGTGGAAGTGGCACCGAAGCATGACGCACTCCTCGAGGGTGTGCTTGACGGGCCCCTGATGGCAAGGGCACGGCTCCTTGAGCATCTTGTCGAAGAGGTTGGCACCTCCGGGGGGCTTCCGAGGGTTCTTGTACTCGGCGGCGGCGACAAGGTCCGCGTCGGCGGCGTCGCGTTTCGCTTGCGACTTCTTCTTGCCTTTCTTCTTGGCGCCGCGCGGAGTAGACGCCTCGGGTGCCTCTTCCGACGGGCGGCCCTGGGGCTGCTTGTCCTTTCGGAAGATGGCCTCGACCGCCTCCTGGCCAGAGGTGAACTTGGTGGCGATGTCCATCAGCTCGCTCGCCCTGGTGGGGGTCTTGCGACCCAACTTGCTCACCAGGTCTCGGCAGGTGGTGCCGGCAAGGAACGCGCCGATGACATCGGAGTCGGTGATGTTGGGCAGCTCGGTGCGCTGCTTCGAGAATCGCCGGATGTAGTCCCGAAGAGACTCTCCCGGCTGTTGCCGGCAGCTTCGGAGGTCCTAGGAATTCCCGGGGCGCATGTACGTGCCCTGGAAATTGCCGGCGAAGGCTTGGACCAAATCATCCCAGTTGGAGATCTGCCCCGGAGGCAGGTGCTCCAACCAGGCGCGAGCGGTGTCGGAGAGGAACAGGGGGAGGTTGCGGATGATGAGGTTGTCGTCATCCGTTCCGCCCAGTTGGCAGGCCAGGCGGTAATCTGCGAGCCACAATTCTAGCCTCGTTTCCCCCGAGTACTTTGTGATAGTAGTCGGGGGTCGGAAACGGGCCGGAAACGGCGCCCGCCGGATGGCCCGGCTGAAAGCCTGCGGACCGGGTGGTTCGGGCGAGGGACTCCGATCCTCCCCGCTGTCGTAGCGTCCCCCACGCCTGGGGTGGTAGCCTCGGCGCACCCTTTCGTCGAGGTGGGCCCGACGGTCGCGACGATGGTGCTCGTTGCCGAGGTGGCCCGGGGCCGTAGGCGCGGTGTTGCGCGTGCGCCCGGTGTAGACCGAGGCTTCCCGCATGAATCGGGAAGTCGCGGCATGAGGCTCCGAGGGGTACCCCTGCCTTCGGGAGGCAGAGCTCTCGGCCCGCCGGGCCGCAGCGCCTTCCAGGAGATTCTTGAGCTCTCCCTGGATTCGCCGACCCTCGGTGGTTGATGGTTCTGGCATCGTGCGGAGGAGCATCGCTGCGGCTGCCAGGTTCTGACCGACCCCGCTGGATGCGGGAAGCGGCCTGTCCCTGGCATCGTTGGCGACGCGGTGCTGGAAACCCTGGGGCAGGTGACGTATTTCTCCGGCCGGGGGTTGGCCCGCCCATACCTGCCCGACGTCCCGGCGGAGCGACCCGAGCGCTCCTGCCCCCTCGTCGAGCCTGGCCTGCGCCCCGCAGACTTGCTCGAGCTGTGGGTCGTGACCCCCCACCGGAACGGGGACCACAGCTAGCTCCCGCGGGATGTCGGCGCGAGGCACCGGCCTAGGGAGATCACCGTCCTCCGGCATGCCGAGATGGTTGCCTTCGGAGGGATCCCCTAGCTCGACGTGGAAACATTCGCGGCTTGTGCCGCAGTCCTTGTCGTCAAGGCTGCGGCTGCCGTCGGAACAGTCGGAGAGGCAGTAGTCACATGCGGTCTTAAAGTCCCGCATGGCACTGGGGTTGCCAAATCCAGAGAAATCCCAACAAACGCTGGGATCGTCATCTTCCTCGGACCCAGAGGGCCCGTAGGTCGAGACGTCCGTCAATCGGTCCCAAGGCGACCGCACACGAAACCCCAGAGGGGTTGCACTCGCCTCAACGTGAGCGCTCGCCAAAGCGAGGTCGCTAGGCGGGTTGAGGCCGAGTCGAAATGACGCAGGATGGGAATCAGTCGGTACCTTTTGGTCGACGAGGAGCGACATAGTCACGTCGGGGACTGATTGCGTCATCGTCTTGGGTACGAGGGCGACGTCCTGCAGGCCCTCCGCGAGCGTGCTGGCGTCGTCCACTTGCTCAGGGTTGGCGTGTCGCGGGGGGACGGCGCTCGCCTTCGTCTCAAATGCGAGGTCGACGCCCGACGCGCCCTCCGTTGGGGCGCTGGGGACGTCGATTCGCTCAACAGCCGACGGAGCGCGGCCTCCCGCTCGGCCTTGGTTGCCCCGCCTCCTCCTCCGATGGCGGGGGAGAGGACGGGGCGAGCTCGAATGTTGTTCTTCCACCACGCGGGGAAGACGTCGTCGATTCCGCCGCCGG
Source organism: Zea luxurians (assembly GCA_029449295.1). Taxonomy (NCBI): domain Eukaryota; kingdom Viridiplantae; phylum Streptophyta; class Magnoliopsida; order Poales; family Poaceae; genus Zea; species Zea luxurians. The sequence continues at coordinate 3,140,689 of JAOPSE010000052.1, read as the reverse complement.
CGGGCGGGCTGTCGGCCGCCATTGTCGTCGTCGCATGGCGGTGGAAGGAGTATCATGTCGTAGTTGCCGTCGAGAGACATGAACTCGAGACTCCCGAAACGGAGCATCGTCCCGGGTTGGAGAGGTCGTTGGAGACTGCCCATCTGGAGCTTGACGGGAAACCGCTCGTCAACACGCAGCGTGCCCCTACCTGGCGCGCCAACTGTCGGCGTTTCGAGACCGGGGGGTCCCTAAGCCGACGAGTGAGTGTGCCGCGTGCCCCAGCCCAGATGGGTCGAGCGTGTGGGCGAGCGCGAAGGGGGGAAAGCGAGGTGGCCGGAGACGGGTCGAGAGAGAGAGGTGGAAGTCCCGTGGCCTTCGTGTTCGTCCCGCGCCCAGGTTGGGTGCGCTTGCAGTAGGGGGTTACAAGCGTCCACGCGGGTGAGGGAAACGAGCAGCCCCAAGAGAGCGCCTGCCCCATCCTCGTCCCCGCGCGGCCAACCTTTTTTAAGAAGGCCCTGGTCCTTCCTTTTATAGGCGTAAGGAGAGGATCCAGGTGTACAATGGGGGTGTAGCAGAGTGCTACGTGTCTAGCGAGGGAGAGCTAGCGCCCTAAGTACATGCCAATGTGGCAGCCGGAGAGATCTTGGCACCCAGCTGGTGTGGTGTCGTGGCTGTCAGAGGAGCAACGGAGCCTAGCGGAGGGACAGCTGTCGGAGCGGTTGGGTCCTTGCTGACGTCCCCCTGCTTCCGTAAGTGAGCTGAGAGCCGCCGTCGTCACGGGGCTAGCGGGGCGCCATCATTGCCTATCTGGCGGAGCTAGCCAGATGGGACATCGGGCTTGTTCTCTGCGGCCCGGCTCGGGGTAGGGTGATGATGGCGCTTCCTGTTGACGTGGTGGGCTTGTGCCCTAGGTCGGGCGACGTGGAGGCTCCTCCGAAGCCGAGGTCGAGTCTGTCTTTCGTGGCCGAGGCCGCGCCCGAGCTCCTGGGTCGGGCGAGGCAGAGGTCGTTCGGCAGAGGCCGGGGCGGAGTCCGACCCCTGGGGTCGGGCGAAGCGGAGTTCGTCGTCCTCTGGGGCCTAGCCCGAGTCCGAGCCCTGGGTCGGGCGGAGCGGAGTTCATCGTCTTCCGGGGCCTTAGCCCGAGTCCGAGCCCTGGGTCGGGCGGAGCGGAGTTCGCCGTCTTTCGGGGCCTTAGCCCGAGTCCGAACCCTGGGTCGGGCGGAGCGGAGTTCGCCGTCTTCCAGAGCCTTAGCCCGAGTCCGAGCCCTGGGTCGGGCGGAGCGGAGTTCGCCGTCTTCCGGGGCCTTAGCCCGAGTCCGAGCCCTGGGTCGGGCGGAGCGGAGTTCGCCGTCTTTCGGGGCCTTAGCCCGAGTCCGAGCCCTGGGTCGGGCGGAGCGGAGTTCGCCGTCTTCCAGGGCCTTAGCCCGAGTCTAAGCCCTGGGTCGGGCGGAGCGGAGTTCGCCGTCTTCCGGGGCCTTAGCCCGAGTCTGAGCCCTGGGTCGGGCGGAGCTTCCTATGGCGCCTTAGGCAAGGCCTGACTGCCTGTCAGTCTCACTCTGTCAAGTGGCACTGCAGTCGGAATGGCGCAGGCGGCGCTGTCCTTCTGTCAGACCGGTCAGTGGAGCGGCGAAGTGACGGCGGTCACTTCGGCTCTGCCGGGGGGCGCGCGTCAGGATAAAGGTGTCAAGCTACCTTTGCGTTAAATGCCCCTGCGACTCGGTCGGTCGGCGCGGCGATTTAGTCAGGGTTGCTTCTTAGCGAAGGCAAGGCCTCGGGCGAGCCGGAGATGTGTCTGCCGTAAAAAGGGGGCCTCGGGCGAGACGGAAACACCTCGGGGTCGGCTGCCCTTGCCCGAGGCTAGGCTCGGGCGAGGCGTGATCGAGTCGCTCGTATGGACTGATCCCTGACTTAATCGCACCCATCAGGCCTCTGCAGCTTTATGCTGATGGGGGTTACCAGCTGAGAATTAGGCGTCTTGAGGGTACCCCTAATTATGGTCCCCGACAACTACGCTATCGACTATTTTGTCGATCCGTAGCAAGGGGAAGTTATCCTTGGGACAAGCCTTATTGAGGCTTGTGAAGTCTATGCACATGCGCCACTTGCCGCTCTTCTTTTGCACCATGACCATGTTAGCGAGCCATGTAGGACAAGCGATTGGCTCAATGAATCTGGCTTCCAATAGGCGGTGCACCTCGGCCTTGGCGGCTTCAATTTTCTCATCAGACATTTTGTGCAGTTGCTGCTTTTTTGGGTGCACCAAAGGGTCGATGCCCAGGCCGTGCTCGATGATGGAGCGGCTGACCCCGACCAGATCAAGGGCGGACCAAGCGAAGACATCCTTGTTTCGAGAGAGACAGGAGATGAGTTTTTCCTCGTCTCATGAGGTCAGGTCTTCGCTTATTACAACGGTTTGTTTAGGCGTTGCCAGGTCGAGGGGTACCGCCTTCGTTCCGTCGTTGCTTTGGAGCTGCGCTTTGACTTTTTCGTCTGCGATTGGGCGTCTACTTTCAAAGCCTTCGTGCTGTGCCATGAGGTAGTGTACGTTCCATTGCCCTAGAACGAAGTCCCTCTCAATGTTGTGTGCTGTTTGTTGGTTGCCATAGACGGTGATCACGCCTTGCGGGCCTGGGATTTTCATGCAGAGGTAGAGTCTGTGAATGGCCGCCTCAAACTTGTTGATCGAGCCCCGACCCATTATGGCGTTGTATGGGTAGACCATGTCAACAATATCGAAAGTGACCTGCTCACTTCACGTATTGGGTGCTACACCAAATGATAGGGGGAGCTCTATCTTGCCGACGGGGAAGGTGCCCTTGCCGCCGAAGCCATATAGGGGATTGTCTGAAGGTTTGAGTAAGCTGTGGCTTATTCCCATGCGATCGAAGGTGTGCAGAAAAATGATGTCAGCTTGACTACCGTTGTTGACTAGCACTTTGTGAAGGTCCCAACCTGCTACACTGCAGTTGATCACCATGGCGCCTGCGTGAGGAGCGCTACGCAAATCAACGTCTCTAGCGTCAAAGGTGAGCGGTACATGAGACCACTTTGTTTGCACTACTGGGCTAGTGAGAGCGACGTGGTTCACACTTCGGTAGTGGTCCCTTTTCTGCCGCTTTGTGTCGAAGTCCACACTTGATCCCCTAGTGATCATGTGGATGACTCCGCGATAGGGTTGTTCGGCGAAGTCTTCCTATTTGGGTGGCGGTGGGTGTTGGTTTTAGTGTGGTGGATTTGGGTGATGACGAGGCAGCGTAGGCAGAACCTGCACCTCTTGATGGTGCTGGTAAGCGTGGTTGGGTGGATGCTGGATTTGCTCGTTATGGTAGGGTTGCTGGTGATGATATGTGTGCGTGACGACCCTCTGGTTATCGGCTGGTTGTGCTCTAGACATTCTGTCCCTGGTGGCCTTGGTCTCCAGACAATCCATTGATGGGTGTGCGCAGTCTTTGCCGTGAAACAAGCAATAGAATCTGCGCGGCTGCTGTGTCCGTCCGCAGCCTCTTCCTCTTGTGCCGTTGTCGCAGCCTTGGGGGTGGTATTCCTGACGACGAGTGGTCTCTCCGGCTGGGTGCTGGTTGGCTATGTTGTGCACCTGTTGATGGATGCGGTTGTCACGGCCGGAGTCTGGCAGCGCTGGCCTGGTCCAGGTTCTGCTGGACTGCGGAGGGTCCTTGGGCTTCCTTTGAGATTCAATCTTGCGTTGATGGAGCTCCTCAGACCTAGCGTACTTCTCAAATAATTGGTATAGCTCTTATAGGCTCTTGGGTGGGTCCCTAATGCAATGACTGTACAGGACGCCGGCCCGAAGGCCGCTGATGGCGTAATGGATTGCGATATGGTCGTCAACTTAAAGTAGTTGCGACTTGAGCGATAGGAATTTCCTGTAGTACTCGCGAAGGGTTTCCTTCTCTTGCTGCTTGCAGACAGATAATTCGGCCAGGGCATCTGTATCAGGTCGGTATCCTTGAAAGTTGAGCAAGAACTTGTCACGAAGCCCTTTCCAGGAATCAATGGACAATGGCGGTAACCTGGTGTACCAGGTCAAGGCCATTGTGGCATCGTCCCCTCCGGACGATGCGACGACTACCTGGTAGCTCATGATGTACTGAGCCGGGTCGGTACTGTCGTTGTATTTGGGGTAGGTACCGGCCTAGAAGTTGGTGAGCCAGGGCGATGCTTGGAGTTGTGGAGCCAGGGGGCTTCGCTCGTCGAGGTAGTTGATCCCCTAGAAAGCTACGGTGGGTGGAATATGGGGGTCGCGCTGTGGTATGAATGGGTCTTCGGCTTGTACGTACTGCTGTAGAGGCGCTAGCGGTACGGGCGGTCCGCGTTGCAGGTTGTACTGGCCTTCGCCTTGCATAAGTGTGATCTCTTGTTCGAGCTCCCGAGCCCTCGGCTCCTCATCTTGTATCATCTAACGCACCTTGGCTTGCATGGTGACTCGTTGGCGCTTGGCTTTGAGGGTTTCTTTCTGCTTCTGGAGGTGGTTGTTTTTGATGCGCAGAGCCCGCAGCTTTAGCTGGTCTTCGGCTGAGATGCCGATAACTTCTCCGTCCTCTATGGTGTCTTTGCCCTCTGGTGGAGCGAAGCCTGGCGGTGGTGCTTGTGGTGCGCCTTCGGACCTGTAGGTACGTACAGTGCCCTCGGGTGTGGGATGGTCTTGGCGCTGTCTTTTGCTGTTGACAGCGTCATCTTCGAAGGCCTCTTGGGGGGTGTTGTCCGCGAGGGCCTTGCCTTTCTTTGCCGCCAGTAGTGCTGCCTTCGCTGCATCATCAATGGATGGGGCAGCCTTCTAATTAGCTCGCTTGGGTGCCATCGCAGGTTGTTTTTCGTAGCACGAACGATGGATGCCAAATGTTGGGATTTAATCTGCCTGGGAAAGTTAAATCCAACAAGGGGATGGAAAGAGTGTTTGCAGAGTTTAGCACGGAATGCCAAAAGCTTAATCTCCTGTATGTGGGCACTGTACGGGGGTATTTATAGGTACTCGAGGGGCTGTCTGTTACTGTCAAAGACATTTAGACCCTCGAGTACCTGGTTTATCCCCAAAATATTCCCACGAGGGGCGGTTACAGATGGTCATTAAGGTAAACCCTATTACAGACACAGCCCTTATTGCACCTGACCTCACAGGGCCCATCACTATGGGCCGAATCACACATGGGCCTACTCAGGCAAACGGGGGCGCGGGAGGCCCATAGACTTTGGCAGGGCCTTCGTCTAGCAACACCAGACCAAAGGGGTTCGCACTGGTCTCCGTCCGGGCGATGCCCCCAGTTGTGCTGGCGTGTTGTCGATGTAGCCTTCGTCAGCATGATGAGAGGACGAAGTCGTAGAGCGAAGGGTAGCGTGTTCGCCTTCGCCCAACATCTGCATAACTTCGCTGCCTTGATTGCGCTATCTTCAGGTTCTCCCGAACCATCTTGATGTTCTTTTCAGCTTTGAGCAAAATGTCTGGCCCAAACACTTGCTTTTCTCCAGGCTAATCCCATTGAAATGAAATTCTACAACTCCTTCCATAAAGCGCCTGAAATGGTGACATCTTCAAGCTGGCCTGGTAACTGTTGTTATAGGAGAACTCTGCATAAGGTAACCTCTTGTCCCATCCGGACTGATCTTGCAACGCACAGGCTCTCAACATATCTTCGAGGATTTGATTAGTTCTTTCAGTCTGACCGTCTATCTGTGGATGATATGCTCAACTGAAATTTAGATGTGTACCCAAGGCTTCATGCAATTGCTGCCAGAAATGAGAGGTGAACTGTGTTCCTCTGTCTGACATTATCTTCTTTGGTACACCATGAAGACAAACGATCCGGGACATGTATAGCTCCACCAATACTGCACTGTTGTAGCTAGTCTTGACAGGTATGAAGTGGGCTGACTTGGTTAAGCGGTCCACCACTACCCAAATGGAATCGTAGCCGGCTCGAGTGCGAGGCAATCCGACTATGAAGTCCATCCCGATTTCATCTCATTTCCACTGAGGAATTCGCAACGGTTGCAACAATCCAGCTGGCTTCTGATGCTCTGCCTTGATCCTCTGACAACTATCACATATGGCCACATGCTCTGCAATCTCCCTTTTCATTCCGTACCACTAGAATTTCTTCTTCAGATCTTGATACATCTTCTCACTTCCAGGGTGTATAGAATAAGCTGACTCATGAGCTTCCTTAAGGATCAACTCTCGAATGGACTGGACATTGGGAACACAAACGGTCCTTGAACCATACCACACCTTTTGCATCTTTCCGAAAATCTTTGCCTCTTCCTTCTAGAATCAGTTGCCGGATTTCACTGATCTTCTCATCATTCTTCTGTGCCTCTTTGATCTCTCGCTCTAAAGTGGGTTCTAACTCAACTGTTACTCCTCGCATAGCATTTAGGAATCCAAGACTCAACCTATCAAACTCTTTGGCCAACTCATAAGGCATCAGATGAGCGACCATCATATTGACTTGACTTTTCCTGCTCAAAGCATCTGCCACTACATTCGCTTTGCCTGGATGGTAATGAATTTCCAATTCATAGTCTTTGATCAACTCTAACCATCTTTGTTGCCTCATATTCAGCTTTGACTGAGTGAATATGTACTTCAGACTCTTGTGGTCTGTGTAAACATCACATTTTTGCTCATATAGATAGTGCCTCCATGTCTTCAGTGCATGAACCACTGCTGCCAACTCTAGGTCATGGATTGGGTAGTTCTTCTCATGAACCTTCAGTTGTTGGGATGAGTAAGCCACAACTCTTCCCTCTTGCATCAATACGCATCCCAAGCTAGTGTAACAAGCATCGCAATACACCGAGAATGGCTTGTGCACATCAGGCAAGACTAAGACAGACGTTGTAGTCAACTTCTCTTTCAGCGCTTCAAAGGCTTCTTGTCACTTCTGGGTCCACTTGAACTCCACTTTGTTGGCTAGCAAAGCTGTCATTGGTTCTGCAATCTTCGAAAATCCTTCAATGAATCACCGATAATATCCAGCCATTCCAATGAAGCTCTTGATTCCTCGGGCATCTGTTGGCGCTTTCCAGTTCAGAATGTCTACCACTTTCTTCGGATCCACAGCCAATCCATCTTTGTTTATTATGTGACCCAAGAACAGGACTTCATCAATCTAGAACTCTCACTTACTCAACTTCACATACAACTGGTGCTCTCGCAATCTCTGCAACACCATCTTCAAATGATTCACATGCTCCTCCTCACTTTGAGAATATATAAGAATGTCATCAATAAATACCACCACAAACTTGTCGAGATAGTCCATGAATACACTGTTCATCAGATTCATGAAGAAGGCTGGTACATTCGTTAGACCAAAGGACATAACAGTGAACTCATACAACCCATACTTGGTAATAAATGTCGTCTTCAGAATGTCTGAAGGTTGAATCCTGAGCTGGTGATAACCTGACCTCAAATCTATCTTTGAAAACACGCTGGCTCCTCTCAGCTGGTCGAACAGATCCTCTATTCTGGGCAAGGGGTACTTGTTCTTGATTGTGACATCATTCAGAGCTCGATAATCGATGCACATCCTCCTGGTGCCATCTTTCTTCTCCACGAATAGGATAGGGGCGGCCCAAGGCGAGGTGCTTGGCCTAATGTAACCTTTTTCTGACAGCTCATCGATCTGCTTCTTGAGTTCAACTAACTCTAGTCCAGATACTCTATAAGCTCTTTTAGAAATGGGGGCGGTGCCAGGAAGAAGCTCTATGGCAAACTCAACTTTTCGCTCGGGTGGCATACCTGGTAAATCTTCTAGGAACACATCTAGAAATTCTGACACAATCTTGATAGTCTTGAGTGAATCTGCCTCCTTGCTATCAATAGCCATATGATGACAACCTCCTTTCCTTGGCTGAGGTGAGACTAACTCAGCTACCACTTCTTCCCCTAGTGGGGACACCAACTTAATTGGTACTTATCTAGCCAATTCATCCCTATGATGACATCTATTCCCTGAGTACCCATTACTATGAGGTTAGCGGGAAACTCTACCCCCTTATTTCCACACTTACATTCAAGCAAATACTATCGGCTAGAACTCTACCACCGGTTGAGTCAATTTGAATGGGTGTTGACATGGTAGTTATTGGAAGATTACGTGCTTCTACCCACAATGCAGTAATAAATGAATGTGTTGCTCCGGTATCAAATAATACTTCTACAATATGGGAGTCGACTGGAAACATACCTACTATCATGTCGGGTGTTTCTTGAACTGCTTCAGCCTCCAAATGGTTCGGTCTCCCATGGTTGTAGCATGTCTAGGCGCGGTTGCCTGCTCCTGGTTGAGACACATTCTGCTTCGCTGGGGCACTAGGGCCTGACTGCTGCTGAGCTGCCTTCTTTGGACATTGCATCACCCAATGGCCTTGCTCTTCACAATGGAAACATGCTCTGCTTCCGCCTTGAACTGGGGCTGCTTGACTGCTCTGGTTGGCTGATGGGGCGAAGAGGCGAGGTGCCTATTGATTCTGCCTCTAGAACTGACTTCCTCCAGACTGATTGTTCTGGCGATTCTGCTGCTGATGCTAGGGGTACTGCCTCTGAAACTGCTGCTGAGGCGGGCGTTGATTCTGCTTGAACTGCTAAGACAAGTTGCCTGAGAAACGGGGGCGATTGCTGCTTCCAGGCTGAGGTCCACCAATCTTGCGCTTGCGATCCTCCATCTCCTTGCGCTTCTTCTCTGTCATGATTGCTCTGTCGATCAGGTGCTGAAAGGTGGGGAAGGTATGATTCATCAGCTGATAGTGCAGGGGATCGACTAAGCCTCTCAAGAAATGATACTGCATCTTGGCATCTATGTTGACATCTTTAGGAGCATAGTGGGACAGCTGCAGAAACCTGTCTCAGTACTCACTGACAGACATGGGCCCTTGCTTGAGCGCCAGAAACTCCTCCTTCTTTACTATCATCAGACCTACTAGAACATGATACTGACGAAAATTATTTCTGAATTCCTCCCAAGTGATAGTGTTGGGGTTGGCATGGGTGGTGAGGTAGGACTCCCACCAAGACTGAGCTGCTCCTTTCAACAAACGGGGGTCATACCGAACTTTCTCCCTGTCATCACACTGAGCGGTGTGCAACTCCGGCTCCACAGTACGCAACCAATCTTCAGCATCCATGGGGTCAACAGAGTGAGCGAACATTGGGGGATGACCTCTCACGAATCCAGCACGCTTGTCCCTGGGCATCTGAGGCATCTGAGGCTGAGGTGGGGGCTGCTGCTGCATAGCGGCTAGAGTCTGACCAATAGTTTGGACTGCCTGAGTCTGCATCAAGAACATCTGCTCTATCATCATCCGGGGAGGTGGTGGCAACTGCTGCTGAGGTGCCTCATCCTGTGGTGCTGCCTGCTCCTACTGAGCACGCCTTCCTCCTCTGCGCTGTTGTCAGACATCTGCAGAATGCAATCACACATCAGAACTAATCTTGCAAACTTGCAGCATAAGAAAAGAGTATATAATTCTTCCACACTACTGAGCAGATAAGCATCTTCACTGACTCCCAACACTGGCAAACACAGCTTCTCAGATAAAGAGGAAAGTAGAATAAAAGGGCTTCCCAACTAAATAACTAATTTTATTAACATTAACAGGTAAGCCAAAGTGCAGGGGATACCCACACTCTGGTGACAGTTATTACAAAGATCCTGAAAGGGAAATGTGCCCTTGGGCCATTTCTAAGTATTTTGGTGATTTAGTGTCCAACACAAGTGCCTAAGTGTAAAATGGTGGACAAAGTGCAAATCAAGGATAAAGGTATGTTTCTCAGACTTAGTACATTGTTTTAGAGACTAATGTATTGTGTCTAAGTGCTGGAAACAGGAAAAATCCGATTGGAAAGGTCTTGGCTCGAGCAGCCAAGAATCTGCTCAGTCTGGGAGCACCGGACTGTCCGGTGGTGCACCGGACAGTGTCCGGTGGTGCACCGGACAGTGTCCGGTGCGCCAGGCTGGCTCGAGCAAAATGGCTGCTCTCGGGACTTCGACGGCGGTGTACAGCTATAATTCACCGGACTGTCTGGTGGTGCACCGGACTGTCCGGTGGGCCGTTCACAGGCGAACTCGTCGCTCTCGGGAATTCATCGGCGACGTACGGCTATAATTCACCGGACTGTCCGGTGTGCATCGGACTGTCCGGTGAGCCAACGGTCAGCCGGGCCAACGGTCGGCCGCGCAATCTGCGCAGGACACGTGGCCAAGCCAACGGCTAGAAGAAGGCACCGGACTGTCCGGTGTGCACCGGACATGTCAAGTGCACCAACGGCTCTCAGGCTGCCAACGGTCGACTGTGCCGTTTATGGAAAGAAATCGGGCACCAGACATGTCCGGTGTGCACCGGACTGTCCGGTGCGCCAGTCGACAGAAGGCAAGATCAGCCTTCCTAGATTGCTCTCAACGGCTCCTAGCTGCCTTGGGGCTATAAAAGGGACCCCTAGGCGCATGGAGGAGCACACCAAGCATTCCTACAACATTTCTAAGCACCAAGACATCGATTCCGCGCCTTTGATTCTTTGTGATAGCAATTAGAGCTCTAGTTGAGTAGTGAACTCTTTGAGTTGTGTTGTGAGCTCTCTTTGCGACTTGTGTGCGTGGTGTTGCTGTGATTTCTTGTCTTGAGTGCGTTGCTAATCCCTCCCTTGCTCCGTGTTTCTTTGTGATCTTAAAGTGTAAGGGCGAGAGGCTCCAAGTTGTGGAGACTCCTCGCAAACGGGATTGAGAAAAAGCAAGCAAAACACCGTGGTATTCAAGTGGGTCTTTGGACCACTTGAGAGGGGTTGATTGCAACCCTCGTCCGTTGGGACGCCACAACGTGGAGTAGGCAAGCGTTGGTCTTGGCCGAACCATGGGATAACCACCGTGCCATCTCTGTGATTGATTTCTTGTGGTTATTGTGTTTTGACTCCTCTCTAGCCACTTGGGAATTATTGTGCTAACGATTAACCAAGTTTTGTGGCTTAAGTTTTCAAGTTTCACAGGATCACCTATTCACCCCCCCCCCTCTAGGTGCTCTCAATTGGTATCAGAGCCGTTCTCTTCACAAAGGGACTAACCGCACGAAGAGATGGATCCTAAGGGGAAGGGTATCGTGATCAACGATAAAGAGAAGGAATCCTTCGTCAACGAGCCGAAGGACGACAAGCCTACCGACTCCGGCTCGGGCCATAGACGGAAGGAAGGGAAGAAGAAGAAGACGAGGTGCATCAAGGAGATCGTCTACTACGACGACAGCGATGAGTCTACTTCCTCCCAAAAGGACGACGACCACAACGACTACGAGAGAAGGAAACCAGTCAATTCGAACTTTTCTTTTGACTACTCTCGTATTCCTCAAAGTGCAAATGCTCATTTATTATCTATTCCACTTGGTAAACCTCCTCATTTTGATGGAGAGGACTACGGATTTTGGAGTCACAAAATACGTAGTCACTTGTTCTCTCTCCATCCTAGTATATGGGAGATTGTAGAAAGTGGAATGCACTTTGGTAGTTCGGATAGTCCCATGTTCATTAATGAGCAAATTCATAAGAATGCACAAGCTACTACTGTTCTTCTAGCTTCATTGTGCAGGGATGAATATCACAAAGTGAGCGACTTGGATAACGCCAAGCAGATCTGGGATACCCTCAAGATTTCACATGAGGGGAACGATGTCACCTTGCTCACCAAGATGGAGTTGGTGGAGGGCGAGCTTGGACGATTCGCGATGATAAGGGGCGAGGAGCCGACACAAACATACAACCGGCTCAAGACCCTTATCAACAAAATAAGGAGCTACGGAAGCACGCGATGGACGGACCACGACGTCGTCCGATTGATGCTAAGGTCCTTTACCGTTCTTGATCCTCATTTGGTGAATAACATTCGTGAGAATCCCAGGTACACCAAAATGTCGCCCGAAGAAGTCCTTGGAAAATTCGTAAGCGGGCGAATGATGATCAAAGAAGCAAGGTACGTGGACGACGCTCTAAACGGTCCAATCAATGAGCCTCAACCCGTTGCTCTCAAGGCAACAAGGAGCAAGGAGGCGTTACCCAGCAAGGTAGCACAAATTGAGGCCGCCGGACTTAATGATGAAGAGATGGCCCTCATCATCAAGAGATTCAAGACGGCGCTTAAGGGTCGCAAGGGACAGCCAAGCAAGACCAAAGCCAAGGGGAAGCGCTCATGCTTCAAATGCGGTAAGATTGGTCATTTTATTGCTAACTGTCCCGATAATGAAAGTGACCAGGAACACGGGAGCAAGAGGGAAAAGAAGAAAAATTACAAGAAGGCCAAGGGCGAGGCACATCTAGGAAAGGAGTGGGACTCGGATTGCTCCTCCTCCGACTCCGACAATGAAGGACTCGCCGCCACCGCCTTCAACAAGTCATCCCTCTTCCCCAACGAGCGTCACACATGCCTTATGGCAAGGGAGAAGAAGGTATGTAGTCGAAACTCTACTTATGCTTCTTCAAGTGAGGACGAATCTAGTGATGAGGATGAAATAGATTATTCATGTTTATTTAAGGGCCTAGATAGAACCAAGGTAGATAAAATTAACGAATTGATTGATGCCTTGAATGATAAAAATAGGCTTTTAGAAAAACAAGAAGATTTGTTGTATGAAGAACATGACAAATTTATAGAAGCACAAAAATCTCATGCCTTAGAAGTTAAAAGAAATGAAATGCTTTCTTGTGAATTATCTTCTTGCCATGAGACAATTTCTAGCTTAAGAAGCATTAATGATGATTTGAATGCTAAGTTAGAAATAGCTAGTAAATCAACAACTTGTGTAGAAAAAGTTGTTATTTGCAATAGATGTAAAGATTTTGATATTGATGCTTGTAGTGAACACATAGCTTCTATTGCAAAGTTAAATGATGAAATGGCTAGTCTTAATGCCCAACTTAAGGCTAGCAAAAGTGATTTTGATAAACTAAAGTTTGCTAGGGATGCCTACACGATTGGTAGACACCCCTCAATTAAGGATGGGCTTGGCTTCAAGAGGGAAGCCAAGAACTTAACAAGCCATAAGGCTCCCATCTTCGCCAAGGAGAAAGGGAAGGCCCCTATGGCAAGTAGAACTAAAAAGAACCATGCTTTTATGTACAATGATAGAAGACAGTCTCATAGGAGTTGTAATGCTTTTGATTTACATTCCTATGACTCTTATGCTATGTATGCTTCCAGTTCTTCCTATATGCATGGTAGAGATATGCCTAGAAAAAATATTCATCATGTGCCTAGGAAGAATATTGTTCATGTTCCTAGAGAAGTTATGAATGGTCCCTCTACAATTTATCATGCTTTAAATGCTTCCTTTGCTATTTGTAGAAAGGATAGGAAGATAGTTGCTAGGAAATTAGGGGCAAAATGCAAGGGTGATAAAACTTGCATTTGGGTCCCTAAGGAAATTGTGACTAACCTTGTAGGACCCAACAAGAGTTGGGTACCTAAGACCCAAGCCTAAATTTGCCTTGCAGGTTTATGCATCCGGGGGCTCAAGCTGGATTATCGACAGCGGATGCACAAACCATATGATGGGGGAGAAGAAGATGTTCACCTCCTACGTCAAGAATAAGGATTCCCAAGATTCAATCATATTCGGTGATGGGAACCAAGGCAAGGTGAAAGGTTTAGGCAAGATTGCAATATCCAATGAGCACTCTATCTCTAATGTGTTTTTAGTTGAGTCTCTTGGATATAATTTACTATCTGTCAGTCAATTATGTAATATGGGATATAATTGTCTATTTACAAATGTAGATGTGTCTGTCTTTAGAAGATGTGATGGTTCACTAGCTTTTAAGGGTGTACTAGACGGCAAACTTTATTTAGTTGATTTTGCAAAAGAGGAGGCCGGTCTAGATGCATGCTTAATCGCTAAGACTAGCATGGGCTGGCTGTGGCATCGCCGCTTAGCACATGTGGGGATGAAGAACCTTCACAACTTCTAAAGGGAGAACACGTGATAGGTTTGACTAACGTGCAATTCGAAAAAGATAGACCTTGTGCAGCTTGTCAAGCAGGTAAACAAGTGGGAGGAGCACATCACAGCAAGAATGTGATGACCACTTCAAGACCTCTGGAGCTGCTGCATATGGACCTCTTCGGACCCGTCGCCTATCTGAGCATAGGGGGAAGTAAGTATGGTCTAGTTATTGTTGATGACTTTTCCCGCTTCACTTGGGTGTTCTTTTTGCAGGATAAGTCTGAAACCCAAGGGACCCTCAAGCGCTTCCTAAGGAGAGCTCAAAATGAGTTTGAGCTCAAGGTGAAAAAGATAAGAAGCGACAACGGGTCCGAATTCAAGAATCTTCAAGTGGAGGAGTTCCTTGAGGAGGAGGGGATCAAGCACGAGTTCTTCGCTCCCTACACACCTCAGCAAAATGGTGTGGTAGAGAGGAAGAACAGGACGCTCATTGATATGGCGAGGACTATGCTTGGAGAGTTCAAGACCCCCAAGTGTTTTTGGTCGGAAGCCGTGAACACGACTTGCCACGCCATCAACAGGGTCTATCTTCACCGCCTCCTCAAGAAGACCTCATACGAGCTGCTAACTGGTAACAAACCCAATGTATCGTACTTTCGTGTATTTGGGAGTAAATGCTACATTCTAGTGAAGAAGGGTAGGAATTCCAAATTTGCTCCCAAAGCTGTAGAAGGGTTTTTATTAGGTTATGATTCAAATACAAAGGCGTATAGGGTCTTCAACAAATCATCGGGTTTGGTTGAAGTCTCTAGCGACGTTGTATTTGATGAGACTAATGGCTCTCCAAGAGAGCAAGTTGTTGATCTTGATGATGTAGATGAAGAAGACGTTCCAACGGCCGCGATACGCACCATGGCGATTGGAGATGTACGGCCTCAGGAACAATTGGAGCAAGATCAACCGTCTTCCTCAACTATGGTGCATCCCCCAACCCAAGATGACGAACAGGTACCTCAAGGGGGAGCACAGGATGTTCAAGTTGAGGAGGAAGAAGCACCTCAGGCACCTCCAACCCAAGTTCGAGCGACGATCCAAAGGGATCATCCCGTCGACCAAATATTGGGTGATATTAGCAAGGGAGTAACTACTCGCTCGAGATTAGTTAATTTTTGTGAGCATTACTCCTTTGTCTCTTCTATTGAGCCTTTCAGGGTAGAAGAGGCCTTGCTAGATCCGGACTGGGTGTTGGCCATGCAGGAGGAACTCAACAACTTCAAGTGCAATGAAGTTTGGACACTGGTGCCTCGTCCCAAGCAAAATGTTGTGGGAACCAAGTGGGTGTTCCGCAACAAACAGAACGATCACGGGGTGGTGACGAGGAACAAGGCTCGACTTGTGGCAAAAGGTTATGCCCAAGTCGCAGGTTTGGACTTTGAGGAGACATTTGCTCCTGTGGCTAGGCTAGAATCAATTCGTATTTTGCTAGCATATGCCGCTCACCATTCTTTTAGGTTGTACCAAATGGATGTGAAGAGCGCTTTCCTCAACGGGCCGATCAAGGAGGAGGTGTATGTGGAGCAACCCCCTGGCTTCGAGGATGAACGGTACCCCGACCACGTGTGTAAGCTCTCTAAGGCGCTCTATGGACTTAAGCAAGCCCCAAGAGCATGGTATGAATGCCTTAGAGACTTTTTAATTGCTAATGCTTTCAAGGTTGGGAAAGCCGATCCAACTCTTTTCACGAAGACTTGCGATGGTGATCTTTTGTGTGCTAAATTTATGTCGATGACATAATATTTGGTTCTACTAACCAAAAGTCTTGTGAAGAGTTTAGCAGGGTGATGACGCAGAAATTCGAGATGTCGATGATGGGCGAGTTGAACTACTTCCTTGGGTTCCAAGTGAAGCAACTCAAGGACGGCACCTTCATCTCCCAAACGAAGTACACGCAAGATTTGCTAAAGCGGTTTGGGATGAAGGACGCCAAGCCCGCAAAGACGCCGATGGGAACCGACGGACACACCGACCTCAACAAAGGTGGTAAGTCCGTTGATCAAAAAGCATACCGGTCCATGATAGGTTCTTTGCTTTATTTATGTGCTAGTAGACCGGATATTATGCTTAGCGTATGCATGTGTGCTAGATTTCAATCCGATCCTAAGGAGTGTCACTTAGTGGCTGTGAAGCGAATTCTTAGATATTTAGTCGCTACGCCTTGCTTCGGGATCTGGTATCCAAAGGGGTCTAACTTTGACTTGATTGGATATTCAGATTCTGACTATGCTGGATGTAAGGTCGATAGGAAGAGTACATCGGGGACATGCCAATTCTTAGGAAGGTCCCTGGTGTCGTGGAACTCTAAGAAACAAACTTCCGTTGCCCTATCCACCGCTGAGGCCGAGTACGTTGCCGCAGGACAGTGTTGCGCGCAACTACTTTGGATGAGGCAAACCCTCCGGGACTTCGGCTACAATCTGAGCAAAGTCCCACTCCTATGTGATAATGAGAGTGCTATCCGAATAGCGGAAAATCCTATTGAGCACAGCCGCACAAAGCACATTGACATCCGGCATCACTTTTTGAGAGACCACCAGCAAAAGGGAGATATCGAAGTGTTTCATGTTAGCACCGAGAACCAGCTAGCTGATATCTTCACTAAGCCTTTAGATGAAAAGACCTTTTGCAGGCTGCGTAGTGAGCTAAATGTCCTAGATTCGCGGAACTTGGATTGAATTGTAGCATACATGTGTTTATGCCTTTGATCATGTTCATTCTGCATTTTGTTGCTTATTGTGGTGCTCAAGTTGTACAAACACTCCCTGGACCTCACAAGTCCTTTTTGCAAGTGATGCACATATTTAGGGGGAGCTGTGCTACAACTTGACCCTTTGAGACTAACCATATTCTTGAGTTTGGTTGTTTTAGTCTCAAAGGAGGATTGAAAGGGAAAAGGTGGACTTGGACCATGCAAGACTTCCACTCCACTCCGATGAAAAGAGTAACTTTTCCAAGTTCATCTTTATACTCTTATTGCCTTTGTACTCTTATTTGAAGATTTTGGTGAGGCAATGGGGTTAAAGGGCCAAGATTGATCCCGTTTTGGTGCTTGATGCCAAAGGGGGAGAAAATAAAGGCCAAAGCAATAGATGGATCAGCTACCACTTGAGAAATTTTGAAAATAGTAGATTAGAGCTTTTGGTTTGTCAAAACTCTTTTATTGTCTCTTATGTCAAAAGTTGGCCTCTTGTGGGGAGAAGTGTTGATTATGGGAAAAAGGGGGAGTTTTTGAAATCCTTGATCAAATTTCTTTGGAAAACCTCTCTTTATGTCTCTACAAGTGGATTTGACTTAGAGATAGGAATTTGAGTTTGATTTGCAAAAACAAACCAAGTGGTGGCATAGAGTGATCCATATATGTCAAATTTGATTCAAAACAACTTTGAGTTCTTAGTTGAATTGATTTTGTACTTGTTCTACTTGCTTTATGTTGTGTTGGCATAAATCACCAAAAAGGGGGAGATTGAAAGGGAAATGTGCCCTTGGGCCATTTCTAAGTATTTTGGTGATTTAGTGTCCAACACAAGTGCCTAAGTGTAAAATGGTGGACAAAGTGCAAATCAAGGATAAAGGTATGTTTCTCAGACTTAGTACATTGTTTTAGAGACTAATGTATTGTGTCTAAGTGCTGGAAACAGGAAAAATCCGATTGGAAAGGTCTTGGCTCGAGCAGCCAAGAATCTGCTCAGTCTGGGAGCACCGGACTGTCCGGTGGTGCACCGGACAGTGTCCGGTGCGCCAGGCTGGCTCGAGCAAAATGGCTGCTCTCGGGACTTCGACGGCGGTGTACGGCTATAATTCACCGGACTGTCCGGTGGTGCACCAGACTGTCCGGTGGGCCGTTCACAGGCGAACTCGTCGCTCTCGGGAATTCATCGGCGACGTACGGCTATAATTCACCGGACTGTCCGGTGTGCACCGGACTGTCCGGTGAGCCAACGGTCGGCCGCGCCAACGGTCGGCCGCGCAATCTGCGCAGGACACGTGGCCGAGCCAACAGCTAGAAGAAGGCACCGGACTGTCCGGTGTGCACCGGACATGTCAAGTGCACCAACGGCTCTCAGGCTGCCAATGGTCGACTGCGCCATTTATGGAAAGAAATCGGGCACCGGACATGTCCGGTGTGCACCGGACTGTCCGGTGCGCCAGTCGACAGAAGGCAAGATCAGCCTTCGTAGATTGCTCTCAACGGCTCCTAGCTGCCTTGGGGCTATAAAAGGGACCCCTAGGCGCATGGAGGAGCACACCAAGCATTCCTACAACTTTCCTAAGCACCAAGACATCGATTCCGCGCCTTTGATTCTTTGTGATAGCAATTAGAGCTCTAGTTGAGTAGTGAACTCTTTGAGTTGTGTTGTGAGCTCTCTTTGCGACTTGTGTGCGTGGTGTTGCTGTGATTTCTTGTCTTGAGTGCGTTGCTAATCCCTCCCTTGCTCCGTGTTTCTTTGTGATCTTAAAGTGTAAGGGCGAGAGGCTCCAAGTTGTGGAGATTCCTCGCAAACGGGATTGAGAAAAAGCAAGCAAAACACCGTGGTATTCAAGTGGGTCTTTGGACCGCTTGAGAGGGGTTGATTGCAACCCTCGTCCGTTGGGACGCCACAACGTGGAGTAGGCAAGCGTTGGTCTTGGCCGAACCACGGGATAACCACCGTGCCATCTCTGTGATTGATTTCTTGTGGTTATTGTGTTTTGACTCCTCTCTAGCCACTTGGCAATTATTGTGCTAACGATTAACCAAGTTTTGTGGCTTAAGTTTTTAAGTTTCACAGGATCACCTATTCACCCCCCCCCCTCTAGGTGCTCTCAGATCCAAATCCATCATAGTTCATCATGACAAACATAAAAAACACAGGATAAGCAAACTACCCTGTCTAACTAAAACTAACTGAGAGTAAGACTAAGGCTAAGGCTATAACTTCTATTTTTAAGCATTAATTCCAAGATCCGACGCTGACGATCTATGGTTCTAAATTTATCCTAGTCCTGCAGTCGGGGTTGCCATAGGCATGGTGTCCACGCTGAGGTGAGCGGTACGTGTGCTAAGTCCCAACGGGGGTGGGAGAACCATCCTCTAGGTGACGATGTTCCGCGCGCTCAGCCCGCAACTGGGCAATCTCAGCACGAGCCCTACTCAGCTCATCTAAAGCATGGCCTAGCTCTGTGTTTAGCACGGCAGCTAGGTTGATTGTGCTGCTCAACCTAGGATTGTCCTCACCAACAGGTGAGACAACCACACCTCCTGTGCTGCTAGATGAACGGCGGGGGTAATACTTCAGGTTAAGATCGTCGGCCACCCCATCGTGCACTGAGCAGTAGTGCAAAAGCGCACACCATGCAGCATCTTGCATTGCCGCCTCAGCTGAGTCCCGCTTAGAGAGAGAGTAATGCTCTAAGCAGACCTTCGCACCCCGGAGACCGTTCTCCGGACGGCACACCAAACAAGTCGCCTCCCAGCGGTCCAGGTAAACCCCGCGACTGTGCTGGAAGACAACACAGCGATACTTGATAGACCAGGTATGCCGGTCAAGTGCCTAGCGTAGCAAGGTGTCGAGCGCATCGTGGAAGTGACACCCGCGAGCGGCGTCATGAGTGATGGGTCGAGCAACCCATCCCTCCAGCTCCTGCTCCTACTCCTCTGAAAGGTTGGTGTTATGGCTCGAGCTATTGTCATCATCTCCGTCATCGGGGTCTCCTCTAGCAGCTACTCTAGTGGCCGGGACGCCCAGTGGTGGTGCAGGGGGCGCCTCCAGCGGGGGCACAAGAGTGTAGCTCCTCACAGACTCTACCTCCTACTGAAGCGAGGAAGAAGAGCCCTGCTGCTCCAACTCCTGTCGCCGATGCTCCTCCTCGTGCAGGCGGTAGTGCAGCCTCTCCAAATGGCTAGACTGACCAGTCACGGGACGGTGAAGCGGACGCTCCACGAGACGAGAAGGCAAGAAAGGAATGACTGACTTCCGTGCGGTGTGTCTAAGACGAGCCATCTACAAAAGACACCGTAAGCATAAGAGTGAGAACAGAGCTAATATGACCAGCAAGTAAACCATAAAAAAATTAGGAATTAGAATAAAACAAAATTTTCAGCAAGGTATCATATATATAGTAGAACATAAATTTGGTCGATATGACCAACTTTTGAAGGGATACCAAAGTCAAGGTGATAATAGGGGTCTATAATCCTTAGAATGACCATTCTACTCTAGGTTAGCGGTCCTACAGTCAGCATGACTTTGATACCACCTATGTCACACCCGGTTTTAGAAGGCAAACCGAATGCGAACCATGTACATGCTAGGATCAGCAATTCACGTACACAGCAGTTACATAACTGGACATCATCACACAGTGCTCAGATAATAACATAAAATATAGTAATAGTCAGTTACATCATGATGTCCAAAACATCCACATAGTCATTAACATTTATCAAAGTGCAGAAAAGAAACGTAGATACACACGGCCTTCACAAGCAGCCGACTGGGGGTTTGCCGCTAACCCACGCCTAGAACTCGTTGTACTCTTGGAACTCCTAGAAGTCTTCCTCCACGACTTCATCTTCTCCTAAGCAGTGGTTGCAACGTGGACAACCTGGGGGGTTTGGTGTGTAAAGCAAGGGTGAGTACACATCAACATACTTAGCTATTGTCCCGTTTGGCTGTAGTGGACTAGCTTTATGTGGGGTTAAGTCAAGCAGTTGCTTTTAGTTGGTTAGGTTATTATTACTAGTAGAAAGCCAGGTTTTAGCATTAACCCAAGTTGTTAACCCAAAGTACCCTTTCCAAACGGAAAGAATACCACTTACCATTACCATAAGCATAATCATAACCATCATCCTCGTCACCACCTGTGAACCAACCATCTCTGATCAAAGTATCTCTAACCAATGGAGCTCCCTTGGCCGCTCATAACCGCGAGCACGACTGATATATCAGTTTCATAACACTTTGCAGAGGTTGCGCACTTTACCTACAAGCCATGATTCACTCTTGCCTCGGGCCGATCAAACCCTTAAACACTACCAAGGTGAACAGGCAGGGTTTCACTATGTAGCCTTTACAAAGATTCCCTAAGGCTTTAGTCGCCCGTTAGGTTTCGTAAATGTACCGCACTCCTCCCTAAGGGGCAAACCAACCCTAGCAGAGCGAGCCGCATACACTGAGCCCCATTGATGGCTCGACGACGAAGCGAACTACACCTCAGTTCCTCTAATTATTCAGCTAAGGGCGTCCCATTCCACCCTCATGGTTGCACTATTTTCCCGGGCGGTCATCCAACAAACCAGTCCTTACGGAGAGGCACTCGAGAAACAGCTCGAGTCCCCTTAAATGTCATAGTACCATCATCATATTCAAAAGGGAAAACAGCGTATCATAGATAATCTCATCATGTTCATTGATTAATGTGAAGCACTAGCATATGGCTAAACCAAAATAACCCAACCAAAATAGGTAAACAAGGACAAGATAAACAAAAGCTAGTCAATCCTTAAGTATACATTGTGTAAACGCGGAGAGTGAATTATAAGAATGAGTAGGACATAGATGGGTCAAGGGACACTTGCCTTCACCAACCAGCTGCTGCTCAAGGTCTTCACCTGCAACTCATTCGGACTCCACCAACTGATCGTTATCTATACGAGTTCAAACATACATTCCACAAATTTAATATAAAAGAACAGTACAACATGCAATAAAATATCATAAATAAACAGACGCTCGGTGTAAAGCTCACACCTACGACTAAGCGAGAAAGAGAGAGTAACGGTCGAGGCTACAGTCGAAGGGCGATCGCGTTAGACGATTATAGATTAAAGTACTCATCTAAGCTTAATAGTATTAATTTGACAATCGCGTTATGCATAGAACAAAGTTATACTATGTGATTAATTATTATAAATAATTCAAAGTAGATTTAAAAGGATTGTCGCGCGGCGGAACGCACGACAGCATACGCGAATTAAACCGAGAATAAAGTGAGTCGTCGCGCGGCGAAGCGCATGACAACGTACGTCACTTAAACTGAAACTAGAACAAGACGTCGCACGACTAAACGCGCGATGTTACAAATTAAATAACCTAATCTTAGATTGAATCGTCGCGTGATAAAGCACGTGACAACACATTAATAAAATCTGAAATTAAATAAATCGCCGCGCGACGAAGCGCGCGACACAACCTATTAGACAATCTAAATATGAATTCAATCGTCACGCGACACGCTAAATAATCTAAAATTGAACCGAATCGTCGCGCGACGAAGCGCGCGACGCAGCACACTAATAAATCTGAAATTAAACTATTTCGTCGCGCAACGCAGCATGCTAATTAAACTAAATTCAAAACTAATTAAACTGAAATTTGATCACCGCACGCGCCGGGGCTGCGCGCGCGGGAACGCGCCGGGCGAGCCGCGAGGGGCCACGTGCCGGGGGGGCACGCTGCCGAGGGCAGGGGCCACGCTGCTGAGGGCAGGGGCCACACACACCGGGCCAGGACGGCCACGCGCAGGGGCGCCGGGATGGCCGCTCTTGAGGGGGCCAGGACGGACGCGCCACCGGGGGCCGAGACTGCCGCGCCGCTAGAGGGCCGGGACAACCGCGCGGAGGGGCGGGCCGCGCCACCAGGGGCGCGCGCGCAGGGGAGAGGAGGGCGGGACGCGCGCAGGGAAGAGGGAAAGGGGAGGAAGGGGAAGAGAGAGGGAGGGAGGGAGAGGGGAGGGGGAGAGCTCACCTTGGGGATCCAAAATGCGGCGATAACCGCCACCAGATCACCTAGGGCACGAGGTGGGAGAGATGTGGGAGAAAGGGAGAGGGAGAGGAGGTTGCTGCGTGGGAAAAATCAAATGAGAGAGATAGAGAGGAGGGGGCGCGCGCATGGGGGAGGAGGTGGGGCGCCAGGGGCGCGCGGGCTAGGGCCGGGCCGAGCTGGGCCAGGCCGGGTCGGGCTAGGTCGCGTCGCGGGCCAAAAACCCACAACACGCACGACCACTGAATCCAATAGCGAAACGAAATCCAAAATGAGGCGAGACGGACGCGTGATCAAACACAACCATCAGACAAAAGGAATATGCTTCAGCATGATGCAACACCCATGTCAACTTAGGTTTTTTGTTTACACACCATACGGACACCAGTCGCTATACTGCTTTGAAACTGGGAAGAAGGAGCGAAACAGGAAGAGAATAGAGGGTAACGCCTAAATTTGTTGAGTGTTAAAGAAGAAAAAATTCTACCCCAAATTCAGGGCGTTACAATCAAGCTATAAATATTACTTAGATTTGAAGCCACCAGCGAGCAAGCTGAGGGAGAGAAGAATCGACGTCGAGGAACCTAGTAACAGTAGCTTTGCTCGTTCTCGATGGTTATCGGAGGAGTTTCAGTAGTTCGGACTTGTTCGGTTATTTTCAATTCATATGGATTGGAGGGGATTGATACGGATTATGAGATATTTTAACTTCATAGGGATTGAAACTCCCTTAATCCCCCTCAATCCATATAGATTGGATAGAACCGAACAAGTTCTAACCGTGTTTGTAGCTTAATCGAGCGGAACGAACGACTAGAGTAACCCTAATTCCTCACCGGAGCGTCTTCATGGAGCCACCACGCGACCTGGGGAGCTCCACTGTTGCCTTCACCTCTGGTAAGAATACATCTCTCGAGTTCATTATCACCCCCGCATTCTTTTTTCACCTAGTGGAGATCGATAGGGAGCCCAGAACATCGGTTCGACGTACTCCAGCGATGGCCGCCGTCATTGGAGGCCCTATACTATACGTTGTTGTGTCTAGGCAGCAAGAGGTGGGCAGAGATCGCCTACCCGTTGATCGGTCGGGGAATGATGTGAATTAAATATGTTTAATACCTTTTCGCCCATTTAATCTTGGTCATAGTTCCTAGAGCGGAGGGACGAGATTAGATCACGGTCTACCTCTTTGTTGATTAGATCTGGGTTGCAGATCAGTAGATAATTGGAACAAGGCACTCTGTGTTAGTCAGTTGAGGAAATTTTCTTAAAGAGACCATGGTGTTTTTTGAAAATAAACCTGTGGTCCTAGCGTAGTTAGAGCAGGTTTAATTTAGGTCCTTTTTATTTACGACTTAGACCCTAAGTTTCACAGAATTATAACCCGCCATCCTGCTGATTTATTTTTACCCTGAACCCCTTTGGTTTACACTTTTAACTGCAAATGAGTCCGTAGTATTTGCAGAGAGGCCCTAATCTGATCTTAATCATAACTTTCACGTTTTAACTAAGATTTTAGTGGTTCTCTAACCTACGGATTCACTTCGACGAATTAGTCTACAGAGTTTGTTTATCTGTTTGGTGTAATGTTATTATGTTATTTTTATTTGTATTTTGTTTGTTGGTATTGCTTTTAATAGACGAACAAGTATACGAGGGATTTGAAGCTGAGCATGAGCTCACTTAGAAGGCAAGTGTGTCCTTCACACGTTGTTTTGACCTAATATTATTTAATGTTATGTTCTCACCTATGCATGCACAATTAGATTAAATTGATGAGAACCTAATAGGTCATACCTAGTTTGTTTTACCCTATACCTTGTCATTACTTGGTTCTACTTATTATTGGGTAGATTTGCTATTGCTTTACATGGATATGGGATAATGTTACATGTGAAACACTGGTCATGCTTTATTATTGTTGGCTTATTATTATGCATGGTAAGATTATTTTGTTTAATTGGAACATGGAGAACCATCCAGGAAAAAAGTGTTACCACAATACTATTATGGCTCTAGTCTTGGCTAATTAACTAGGGAAGCTAGTGTGTGAGAACCTTACCCGAATGGGGCAAGCAGGGACATGTTGCTCAAGTATAGGGAGGCCTTGGCTGATCTATCTGTGATAGCTTTCAAACAAGGGATTCCTGTACCACCTCAGCTTTAATTCAAGTGCGTTTTCTCATGCTAGAGGAACTTTGTAAAGGCCTCGTAGTTGTTCTCTAGCCATTCACCTTGGAAGTGAATATGGGCCATGCACCTAGCTAGATGGGATACACGACTTATAGGTACAGATGTGCAACCTCAGCATTATGTAAAACTGATATATCATTAGTGGTCACCGTTACAAGCGGCTTGGACTCTCACATGAGTAACTTATGGAATTAATTAAATTGGTCATGCATTTGCATTCATTAACGTATTTATTTATGATTAGTCATTAAATGGGATGTATATATTTAGTAGTTGCTAATAAAAATTTGACCAACTTAATTAAAAGTGGGATGCTTTAGCCTTAACCATATCCTCGGTAAGCCTTACACTACACTTTTTCCTACACACTTGCTGAACAACCACCATAAGTAAGCTCACCCTTGTGGAAATTTTTTGTTTAGAATTAGGTCAACAGGAGGAGGACTACTACGATGTGTTTAATAAGCTCTAGATTGATGTCGCTCCGGTCAACCCACCTATGTCTCAATATTAAGATCATCGTCGTCGTCATTTAGTTTCTATTATTCTGTTATCTTTGTAAAGATATTTTACTCTTATAATAAAGTTTGTGACACTAGTTTCTATACTCTAAGTCATCATATGTGTGGAATTTGATCCTGGCACACATATGAGATGCATCTAGATTTGTCCTAAATTTTGGATGTGACCAAAGTGGTATTAGAGTCCTATTGACTATCGGGCGTAGCCTAGTTAGACTTGGTCAAGACCTTGCCTACTTACCTTTGCCACTCTGATTCTATATGTACTATCCTTGGTATTTTATCATCTTATACTGCTTTTCTCATGACTTCTCTTATCTTTTCTAAGACAATAGAAACTTCACACCATGGAATCTTGCACCAAAGATTCCCCTAAGGAATTGGAGATCTAACTCTAGGAATCGTAAAAGGTGGGAAAACTATTTTTATAGGAATTGATGTGCTTGACTGCTTGTTCTTATGATAAATCCCTGATTTGCTTCTTAGTTTGAATGGAAAGTGTTGTAGAGTTATGTCTTTAAAATATATTATATACATAGTATAGAATAGTTAGGTAATTAGCGCCTAGAGTAACTTGGCCATATACAACTACCTGAATTACATGTTCCAAACACCATAAAAAGTTGCATAATTAGTCTAACCCAACCTAAAAGCAAAGCAAATAAAATTTTGCTCTGTCTCATGTAGCCTATTCTACCCATAGTTATCTTAACCATATATCTCTAACCCTAGATGGTAAATACCAGGGCCAGAGATGCAATAGTTCAACCTACCCAAGTTTGACCAAGAAGAGGAAGAACCAATCAAGATTTGGAAATGAGTCAGAATTGAAAGCTCCCTTGTGAGTTTTGGTGGTTTGGATAATAACTGAATGGAAGGATGAACATGTGTGTTAAGTGTTGAACAGGTGCTTAGTGCAAAGCTTGTAGAGTTTAACACAAGAGATCAAGTGTGGTTGTCTAGAGGCTGAGATGAATATGGACAATGGACATCACAAGCTAAGTGAAAGCAAACATTGCTTATGTGAGACTCAGTGTGCATAACTTGGAGACAACTGGTCATTCCAAGGATGGAGGCAAGTAGAGCTTTGAGGTACCGAGTGCACAAGAGAAGGTCAAGGAGGCTGAGGTACCCAAAGCCAGGGGTGAAGAAGAAGATTTGCAAAGTCAAGGATTGATCGAGTTGAGAAGAGCTTTGGTGCATCGAGGGTCACGACTTAAGGATGTGACTTACAACCAATGAGATAAAACATATAGTTATGTGGTGTAAGTCATAAGGCTCAAGATCAAGCTCAGGAAGTGAACAAGATCACTAGAAGGAGGAGTAGTGTCAAAGCCAAAACCTAGAAGTAACCCAAAAGAGCTAAGTTTACCTTGACCTTTAGTTTTGGGTTGTTCCTATGTTTGGTTATGTTCTATGTGACCATTGCAGGGTGTTGGAGCTCATAGATGCCAGTAATGATCAAGTCATGAAGACTTGGAGTTTTGAAGTCCAACATCGACCTCAAATAGGCCAAAAAGGGCAAACGATGAAAAATGTTAATCATGCATAGTTTGTGTCACACACAAATTTAAGGGGCAAACTCGGGTGCGTCTCAAATGTGTGCTAGGATCAAGTCTCACACATAGGATGACTCATGGTACAGAAACGAATGTCACATCTTTAATATATAATAGAGTTCTGTACAAAATAGTCAAATAATTACATTATACGAAGACAACGATCCAGCAACCACAGTTGACTGGGAGATGACGTCCTAGACCTCTCACGAACTCATCGCGAAATCCTTCCTGCTCCTCATCCCGCGGTACCTATTCTTGACCTGGGGGATGTGAGTACAGCAAGGGTGAGGTCACATACGTTCATCACTCAACAAGTTGTGGGGAATAATGTGCATGAGCTCACTTACAGTGGGAGCTCATGTGAAGTGTAAGGCTTACAAAGAAGATGGTTAAAGTTGAGCATTGCTTTTAAAGTTGGTCAAAATTTTATTAGCAGTTACAAAGTATAAGTAGATACTAACCCAAATAAATAAGAGATCACTATTAATTATAATACCGACAATGCAATGCATATGACAAATTAAGTTTAGTTCCATAAATTTCTCATGTGAGGGTCCGAGCCGCACATGACCGTGAGTATGGTTGATATACCAGTTTTACACTCTGAAGAGGTTGTGCATCTTTACCCACAAGTCGTGTTACCCATTTGCCACGAGGTCATGAATCCCATACATCTCTATCGAGGAGACGAGACAGGGTAGCACTACGAGGCCTTTACAAAGTTCCACTAGCTTCAGAAAACCCGCTACGGTTTCTGAGAAGGGCGATATAGGAATCCCTCGTCCGAAAAGCCATCGTAGCATGATCGACCCGAAAACCTCCCTATACCGCAGCTCCTCTACCGCCCTTGCCCCCTTTCGGGTAAGGTAGTCCTCCACTAGCGTTGCTAATTAGTCAGCCAAGGGCATTCCATACCACCCTTGTGTTAGCACTGTTTTCCCGGGTGGTTCTCCATGTTCCAATTAACACAATAATCTTGTGATGAACAATAATTAAATAAACAGTAAAATTGGAACATGATCTTAATTCAGTATAGTATTAATCCCAAAACCAGGTAGAGCAAAAGCAAGTCTACCCAATAGTTTATTTGTCTTCAAGGTGTGGGGTAAACAAAACTAGGGAAACCTATTAGGTTCCATCAAATTAACCTGAGCATGTCACAGTGATTAACAAGAACATTATTAGGTAAAGAAGAGTGATCAAGGGCATAATTTGCCTTAGACTTGAGATCCCAAGTACCCAAATTGGTCTTCGGGTTTCTCGTGACCTCCCTACTACTTGTAGCAATACATACAAATAGATAAGGAGTGTATAAAAATAACATTACACCAAACATGAGAACAAACGCACGTAAGAATATTCTATGTGTCGCTACGAGATCGTAGGTTCGAGAACGACTAAAATCGGAGTTATAGTTAAAAAGATATGATTTTTGTAAGACTTAGGTGGTTTATAAATAAAAGTATCTCCTTTGTTAAATAATATAAGCATGTGAGAAGAATATTATAAATAATTAACTAATTCACTTTTAATCTTGAGTAGAGATCATCTTAGTCAGATTATAATTATAATCACATTGACTTTGGCTAGAATGGTTAATCAATTAACACAAGCCAAATAAATATGAAAGTATGTGGAATGACACTAATAATGTTTTGAATGTGTAGACAATTTTATTATGAAGCTAGCACAACTGGAACGGGCCAAAACAGAGTTAAAATGAAGTTATGGTTTTTCTAACACTCTATATTTACTTTTATATTATAAATCAATTTCTAGAAATTCATTTACTTTATATTATAAACCAATTTCTAGAATTTCTTTATAACGTCAGGGGTTGTTTTACAAAATTATGGGATCTAGATACAAGGATTCTTTTATGGCCAAGGACGGCAGATTTATTTTGAAAAACTGCAGGGAGTCTTTTAGAAACAACCACAGCGAAGGGATACACTACAATCTTGACTGCCCGATCAGAAATCGAGGGCCACAGTTAGATCTTAAAGTATGTGAACAGGTATCCGTTGTGGACCATCCGATTCTGATCCATCAGTTACATATTTATAATTAGATCACAACCCTCCGATCAACCATCCACGGTTTGGATTTTAATGACCTAAAGCGTTATCAGACGATCTAATTGGAGCCGTCCTTTGCTTGATCAATGGACCAGAACTCATCCCTCTCCCCACGACATCCAGGACGGCGACGCATACCCCGCCGTGGCGGTCATGCGCCGGTGAGCAGCGCCCCGGCCGCCCCCCAGTGATAAACCAAAACCTGAACGTGCTACCCCAGATTCGTAACGATGGAAAAGCGTTGAGTGGTTACTCACCGGCGGTCAAGGTGCAGACGACGCTCTCCACGGAGGTACGCGGATCCATGGCGGTGACATTGCTCCGGTGAGAAATTCCCCATCCCCTGTTGGTCATTCCCTCGCGCGAACGCCACGAGAGCATTCTTACGGATCGAGTGAAGCTCTCAGGCCCGACAGGGAGTCCCCGACGATGGCGTCATTGCATCCACAACGGCGGCCCGATCTCCTCATGCGGCAGCTCGTGGCGACGAATTCTCTGAACCCTCCGACCACTGCCTATCTCATAGTATTGATGGTGATGCCCGGCTCCATGAGATGGTTGTATGGGTGCGGACGATTGGATTATATAGCTGGTGATGGAGTTGTTGCCGCAAAGCTTGAACGGAGGCCAAATCGCTCGGCGGAGGCCTCGGCCGGGTGACTCCTAGATGGTTAAGGCCCTGTTCAATCTCGCGAGATAAACTTTAGCAGCTATTTTTTAGCTACTTTTAGCTATTTGTAATCTAAACAGGAGAGCTAATGGTGATAATTGAAACTAAACTTTAGCACTTCAATTCCTATAGCTAAAGTTTAGCAGGAAGCTAAAGTTTATCCCGTGAGATTGAAACGGGGCCTAAGCCAGATGGGAGTTGGTTGTGAACCTTGTGCACGCGGTGATGTCCGAGAGGGATGGCTAGAGCGCAGGGCCCAAGTGTCAGCGAGCGACGGAGGCGCGGGATCCATGGCACAAGCACGCGACAGCTTCGGCGTGACCGCGTGAGGTTGACGCTGACGACGTGGTCCCTACCTGTCAGTGGCACCACGCACGCAGGTCGTGCCGTGAAAGAAGAGGGCGCAGGTGGGTATCTTCCTACTGGGCCGAGTAGAGCTGAGGGCATGGGCTGAGCGAGGAGTTTCGGCCCAGTCAAATTCCCCATTTTCCTTTTCTTTTATTTCCTGTTTTATATTCCTATTTTATTCCTCTATTTGAATTTTCAAATTTAGTTAAGGTTTAGATTTCAAACTTAGTACAAATGCACAACCACAAAACTCCAGCGTGAAAATGCAAATGTTGCACTATATTTATATTAATATTTGATTATCTACATCCCTCAAAATATAAACATGATACACATATGTTTTTTATAAGATACTCATTTGGAATGTATACTCTAAATTTCATTACTTATTTTCTTTTAAAAACAATATATATATCTAACATGTACCATGAACTATTTTTATTCAAATGCATATATTTATTTGTGAAGGGTGTTTAAGGGAATAATTAGATAGATTTAAGGTCCTTCTTCTATTTATTGTACCTAGTTTCAATTTAAACTTTAAGTTCAAATTTGGATCTAAGTTTTGAATTACCAAACTTTTAATGTTACTAGTTATTTGCTTCAGGGAAAATATTTTATAAAGAAGGAATTCATTATTTAGAAGTCATTTTATCTTAAGTATTTTGGGTGATCTCTCTGAATTACTAACATAAGATTTTGGGTGTTACAGTTTGAGTGTATAACTATGTTGCATACACCTTTTACTATGTGTTTGGTACATTGTTTTGCTCTCTAACTTAGTTTGTACAGAAAGTGCCATTCCGAGCTCTGTTTGAGGAGAAACATAAAAAGCAAGAGAAAGGTTAAGAAAGAGATAAGTTCCTGAGACTTAGTCAATTGGATTACTCTCTAATTATGTGTGTCTAAGTCACAGGAAAGTCCTCCAAACAGTTGAAGTGAATTAGAGAAGAATGGTGGAAAAAGAACTTTGAACCTGCTGTCTCGGTACCAGACCTTTTATAGGACTGGTCTCGTGTGCACCGGACCTGCTAAAGGACTGGTCCTGTGTGCACCAGCCCTGCTACTGTGACACTAACATCAAACTGGTTGGTCTTAGGTTTTTGGAAAAAAACTCATCGAATCGTCTACAATACTCGGTCCTATGCACCAAACCATCAATAGTACCCTTATAGGACCGGTCCTATGGCACACAAGACATGCTACAAGACTGGTCCGGTGCACCAATGGCTAGTCCTTTCAGAGAAGGAAACAACCAATCAGATCGCATTGAGGCAGGTGATCGTTGGAGGTCCAGTGTGGTCCGGTGCACCCGTGAACATAACACTTCCAATTTATTTGCAACCGCTATGGGAGGCCTTGGGGCTGGAAAATAAACCCCAACGACCTCAACCAGTACACAAGTGATACCCCATGGTAGCAAACAATTGTAGAATCATTCTTTGCCCCTCTCTATTGTATTACGTGATATATTTAGTGGTTGGCATAGTTATAAGCCAAAAGAGAGAGGAGAAGTGATGCTGGGAGGTAGAGCTAGCAAGATCTTGAGCAAGTGAGTAGTGTTACTCTTCCGGAGTGTTGTGAAGACTTGTAAACAGCTTCACCTTCTGGCCGCACAGCTACCACACCACGCAAAAAATAGTGTAGAGCGTCGAACCCACACTCCTTGTTCCAGAAATTTGGGACTAACCATCAGACCACATGTATCTTAATGTTGAAAAAACTATATATATATATATATATATATATATATATATATATATAAAGCACGAGTAACTGGCTAGTTGTAATACTTCCTCCATTTTTTATTTTTCATGTTTTAGTTTAAAAATAAACTAGCACCCGACAAATATTTAAGAATCGGAGGTAGTAATAAGAAGACAAATTTGGTGGAAAAACGAAAACACTCGACGCCAACGGCTCTCGTCTCCTACACTAGAATTTTCGCGCGGCGTTGCCACTCACACTTTTTTATTTCTATTGTGTTTTTTTAGTTTTTATTTATCGTTAGCACTGTTTTGTAAATTTTAAATGGTTCCAAAAATTGTAGACTTACATGTTTCTGAAAGTGAGAATGCAATATAATTTCATCACACATAGAAGGTATAATAATGTTAACATAGCATCTAACTGTGGTCGATGGTGAATAAATATAGTCTGATGAAAAGAAAAAAATTTAATGATTAAGCAAAAGTAACTTGGTCTATCACTCCTCCAAAAATGCAGTATTTTATTGCACTCGGAGAATCAAGGATGTGTGATGACAAGTCAACCCATTACTGTGCTCAAACCAAACCAATTGGTTTGTTTGAAGGATAGGCTTGGGTGGTCCATTCCTCAAACCAAACTTTCATAGTGCTGGCTCACCTGTATAAAATCAGGAATTAACTGGAAAGGGAATAACAACAAGGTTTTTATGCATTAATAGCTGCTTGAACATATAGCAAGTAGCTACATCATTACAAAAGAGTTTTAGCATCATAGTTTTGAAGGAATAGATGCATACTTAGAGTGGTAGCACACGTGATTTGTGTGTTGACCCAAAATATTACAGATACTCCATGGTTAGCAACTTGATAGGAAGTAATAGTGTTTTTTACAAAAAAAGTATTACAAATTTATTAACAACTCTATTCTTTAGTGGGTCCAAAAGGCTTGTGATACATCTGCACAAAAGAGAAGTTGCACGATCATTTTTCAAAAGTGGTCTTCATAGCAGAAATTGATTTGTAAGTCAATATGAGAGAAGTAAGCTTTGAATCGTTCAACTTGTTAGCATGAAAAATAAATAAATTGGTAAAAATATCCAAGGTTATAAAGTGGAAAAGAAAAAGGACCTACTTTATTGCTTGTGCTTCTTGACATCACTGCAATATCATTAAAATAAACATCAGATTTGGTGTTATAATTCTTTGACACAGATGGTTTGTGGCTAGGTTGAGCAAAACATATGAAGGTAAACCTTGTTTCTAGTTATTTATTCATTTGATGTTATAAATTGAAAGTAGAGTCAGCATATGATTAATTAAGTAAAAGCAATATTCCATAATAAGAGGGGAACTAAATTTGAGGTTAAATGGAAGAAAAGGAAGTATATATATTAAGAGGTGGAGCAACAGATTTCAATTTATTTATGAAGCTAGAGACCGATTTAAATGGACAATAAAAATGGTAACCTAAAATAATGTATCTTAATTTAGACAACTATATGTCTATTATTGTGATGCTATGTTGGATGGTATAATTGTTGCCTTGTTGGCACTGTAGATACTTTTATGCACCGCATTTGAACTTTTCAAACTTCAAAACCAAGTTAGTTTTGTGATTCCTTCAAAAGTTATGGGCACTGGAAATGTTGCTAAGGATCATTTCCAGTGCCTTCCAAACTGTTGTCGGGTTATGTTCTTGATATAAGGGTGCGTAACAATATAGTGGGCCTTTTATCTGATCTTTCTCCCAAGTATCCCAACGTGTTTGATGCTCTGAAACAGCACTCGTGGATACTTACTGGCCTCGAGAAACCCTCAATTTCGTCTGATGTGTATCTACCTTCTAGATTGATATTGGTTGAAGGATGGGTTGCTCTTTAGAGAGGGCTCAGATCGGATAGATCGAGATTTTTTGGGTGCTATGTTCTTTTCTATTTGGCAATTTCTATGTGTAGTGATGTTCACCTAGAAGGCAGTTAATATGAGCCCTGAACCTAGGTATGTAACGATGCTAGCGAAATTAATTTGAAGTAATGATAGGGAAAACACTGTAACTTTATGAAGTAACATTTTTAGTTTATCCTAATCTTTTGCCACATTTCAGCAATCTAGAAGAAGCTGGCCATGTACCCCTTTTTGCCTCTACTGTTTCTGTAGGCTTCATAGGGGTGGTAGCGGCTACTGTTTCACATACATCTCTAAAATTGTATTGAGAAGAATAGAATAGATCTCATCTCAAAGAGTGCAGGTTCCATTTAATATGGAAATAGTAACGGGTATTGTAATGCCAGAATTGGATGTAAGATTGATACTTTTTGACCATGGTCCTTTTTATAAACTACAATATCATTTGTAGTTTTCTAATGTTAAATTCCCTACAATTAACATTGTAAGATCATCAACAGTAGGCATTTCATATCAGTTAAATACATTTGATGATATTGCAATGTAAAATAATGTTGTAGTTTTCTAAAGTTTTGTAAAAAAAATAATGTTGTAGTTATCAATTAAATACGGTTTTGTGAAATCATATCAGTTACAGGATTAAATGTAACAAAAATAGAGAAAATAAACACATGATTATTAAAAAAGATAGCTAGACATAATATATTTACCTTGATATAACTATTGATGAAACCGATTGAGCTAATGATCTGATCTTGATTACCTGGAAGAATTTATTTTATATTAGTGCCTGACTGATGAGAAAGTAAAGGGATAGAATTTTTTGTATTTTCTCTATTTGTGCTGGTGATATAATTTTTTTGTTTTCTTGAGTTGATTGATCAAAAACGTTGTTCAAATGAGTAAGGTGCATGAGGCACTTTAGTTTGTGGATAAAAAATGGCATCTAATCACGTACATATTATGAGTCCATAGGCTTTGTTTTCCTCCGGCCATGCTTTGTAAAATGAATTAACATCGAGTGGAGAGAGATGAAAGGTGAAAAACACAACCTGTAGAGGCACGATGGAGATTTGTAAAATAAATTTGTACCGAGTGGAGAGATGGAAGGTGAAAAAATAGCCTATAGAGTATAGAGGCGCAATCACTACAGTAAATCACAAAACTTCCGACGGCCAAAGCCGTCGGACATAAGCCGTAAACCGTCGGAGATAAGCTATGTCCGACGGCGTCTGGCTATCTCCGACGGCATCTGGCCGTCGGACATAACAGGTCAGAAATAGAAGTATGTCCGACGGCGATCGTCAGACATACGTTATCTCCGACGGCCACAACCACTCGTCGGACATAACGCGTGGCAACCGTTTTAACGGTCGCGGGTGGGACCCACATCCCTTATGTCCGACGGCCTGGCGTCAGCCGTCGGACATAAGTACTTGTTATCTCCGATGGTTTATATTAAGCCGTCAGACATAATAGACCCTTATGTCCGACGGCTGACGCCAGGTCGTCAGACATAACAAATTTCAGAAATTGCAGAAAATTATGTTTTTTTAATTTCTGACATTTACAAAAAAAACACAGATTGCATACACGTATACATAGAGTTCATATACAACCACATATTCACAATCACAAATACATTCACATAAGTATTCACATTCACAAATTTAACATCACCTCACATTCACAAACATATAGTTCCAAATAGTTGCAACAAGTCTTTTACATCAACATATAGTTCCAAATTAAAAAATGACATTGTTCGACGGATAGTTTTTGACATGAACAATAATAGTTCCAAATTAAACACATTTGATGAACTATCACTCATATCCATCACCTGGTTGGTTCGAGTTATAGCCACTTCCTCCGGCTGGACTCTACGTGTTGAAAAGGTTGTTCACCCAAGAATGCGATGCGTCGTCTTGACCAGACCCATCTCCAGGTGCGGCAACTGAAGCAGGTGGTGTCTGAAATCCCTATAACACACACACATGAAATAGTAACCACTTCGTTTTTCATTTAAACACATAAAGCATCTATGAATATGTCACACACGCATATGTGTACATACCATAGGGAATTATGATGGAGGCGGAGGTGGAGGCGACAGCATTGGCATCGGTAGTGCAAAGTCCGGAGGCGGCATCCCATATGTCGGCATCGGGATGCCCGCTTGTTGGGCTAGTTGCTAAATATTATATACAAGCCATTGTTGAGAAAATAAGATACACATCATGTGTTTTGTAAAATAAGGTACAAAATGTTACTTCAACTAACCAAGAGAAGAGCTTGATTATGGGTCTGGAGGTTTGCATAATACTCGTTCTTCTTTTTTTGGTACTCAGCTTGTTGTCTCTGGTACTCAGCTTGTTGTCTCTGGTACTCCAATTGTTCCCTCAAAACTGATTGATGATACTCTGCCTGTTGATGCAACACTGCAAGCTCTATCTCTTGGGTGGATGATTGTGAACGGGACGACTATGAAGACGAGGATGTGGACTGTCGTCCACGGCGTCTCAGCTCCCTAGAATCAATCGTAGAATCAAAAATACCCAGCCTATAAGAGTGAACCATGCACTTAGTATAGTAAATCATGGACTCAGTTGAATCGCAAGCATATGAGGATAATCTTGAAATCCAAATAAAATAATCCCATCATCCATGGGCTTGTCCTCCTGCGCTAGCATATGCTGCCTAAGGGTCGATTGGCTGGCTCCTCCAATCGTACTCCTGTCCATGGCGTTGAACCATCTCCTGCCCATACGAAGCCTGGAGGCAAACAATACCAAATATAAGTGCATCACCAAATTGATGGGCAAACACATAATATAGTACCAAAAACTCACTAGACAGTCAGTGGTCATCTGAATGCATAAAACATCAAGATTCTGAGGATCAAAACCCCTATGCCCTTGTGAGAGCACCTAGAGGGGGGGGGTGAATAGGTGATCCTGTGAAACTTAAAACTTAAGCCACAAAAACTTGTTATGTGTTAGCACAATAATTGCCAAGTGGCTAAAAGAGAAGTCTCAACAAAACACAATACCACAAGAGATTGATCACAGAGTTGACACAGTGGTTTATCCCGTGGTTCGGCCAAGACCAACGCTTGCCTACTCCACGTTGTGGCGTCCCAACGGACGAGGGTTGCAATCAACCCCTCTCAAGTGGTCCAAAGACCCACTTGAATACCACGGTGTTTTGTTTTTCCTTTCACTATCCCGTTTGCAAGGAATCTCCACAAATTGGAGTCTCTTGCCCTTACAAGTATATGATCACAGAGAAGCACAGAGTAAGGGAGGGAAGCAACACACACAAATCCACAGCAAAAGCGCACACACACGGCCAAGAATCGAGCTCACAAGACTATCTCAGAGTTCTCACTTAGAACAGAGCTCGAATCGCTTAGAAACACAAACGAATGCGCAGAGACTTAGTGTGGATGATCAAGAATGCTCAAAGGTTGCTTGTGTGTCTCCTCCATGCGCCTAGGGGCCCCTTTTATAGCCCCAAGGCAGCTAGGAGCCGTTGAGAGCAAATCCGGAAGGCCATCCTTGCCTTCTGTCGTCGGGGGCACCGGACAGTCCGGTGCACACCGGACACTGTCCGGTGCCCGATTTGTTTCCATAACAGGCGCTTCCGACCGTTGCCGACCGTTGGAAGATCTGGAGCCGTTGGCGCACCGGACATGTCCGGTGCACACCGGACAGTCCGGTGCCGTCTTCCGACCGTTGGCTCCGCCACGTGTCCCGCGCGGATTGCGCGGCCGACCGTTGGCCCGGCCGACCGTTGGCTCACCGGACAGTCCGATGCACACCGGACAGTCCGGTGAATTTTAGCCGTACGCCGTCGGCCAATTTCCCGAGAGCGGCCAGTTCACGCCGAGTCGGCCTGGCGCACCGGACACTGTCCGGTGCACACCGGACAGTCCGGTGCTCCAGACCGAGCTGGGTCTTGGCAGCACACAGCCAAGTCTTTTCTCCTCTTTTCTTTTCTTCTTCTTTCTGTTTCTAACACTTAGACAAATACATTAGTACATAAAACCAATGTACTAAGGCTTAGAAACATACCTTTACTTCATGATTTGCACCTTGTTCATCCATGTACATAAATTCACAATTAAGCACATGTGTTGGCACTCAATCACCAAAATACTTAGAAATGGCCCAAGGGCACATTTCCCTTTCTATCTCCCCCTTTTTGGTGATTTATGCCAACACAACATAAAGCAACTAGAACAAGTGCAAACTCACTTCAAATAAAACTTAAATTTATTTTGAATCAATTTTGGCATATATGGATCATCCTTTGCCACCACTTGGTTTGTTTTTTTGCAAATCAAACTCAAATCTCTATCTCTAAGTTAAACACACATGTTGAAGCATAAAGAGAGTCATTCTCAAAAACTCCCCCTTTTTCCCATAATCTCCCCACAAGAAGCCAAAAGAGACAAAAAGGGTTTTGACACACCAAAAACTCTACTCTACTATTTTTAAATTTCTCAAGTGGTAGCTGATCCATTTATTGCTTTGGCCTTTATTTTCTCCCCCTTTGGCATCAAGCACCAAAACGGGATTAATCTTGGCCCTTTAACCCCATTGCCTCACCAAAATCTTCAATTAAGAGCAAATGGCAATAAGAGTTCATGAGATGGACTTGGAATTAATTACCCTCTCATCGGAGTGCAGTGGAAGTCTTGCATCATCCAAGTCCACCTTTTCCCTTTCAATTCTCCTTTGAGACTAAATCGAACAAACTCAAGCATATGGTTAGTCTCAAAGGGTCAAGTTGTAACACATCTCCCCCTAAACATGTGCATCACTTTGCAACGGACTTGTGAGGTCCAGGGAGTGTATGTACAACTTGAGCACCATAATAAGCAACAAAATGCAGAATGAACATGATCAAAGGCATAAATACATGTATGCTACAATTCAATCCAAGTTCCGCGAATCTAAGACATTTAGCTCACTACGCAACCTGCAAAAGGTCTTCTCATCTAAAGGCTTGGTAAAGATATCGGCTAGCTGGTTCTCGGTGCTAACATAAAACACTTCGATATCTCCCTTTTGCTGGTGGTCTCTCAAAAAGTGATGCCGGATGTCAATGTGCTTAGTGCGGCTGTGCTCAACAGGATTTTCCGCTATTCAGATAGCACTCTCATTGTCACATAGGAGTGGGACTTTGCTCAGATTGTAGCCAAAGTCCCTGAGGGTTTGCCTCATCCAAAGTAGTTGCGCACAACACTGTCCTGCGGCAACGTACTCGGCCTCAGCGGTGGATAGGGCAACGGAGGTTTGTTTCTTAGAGTTCCATGACACCAGGGACCTTCCTAAGAATTGGCACGTCCCTGATGTACTCTTCCTATCGACCTTACATCCAGCATAGTCGGAATCTGAGTACCCAATCAAGTCAAAGTTAGACCCCTTTGGATACCAGATCCCGAAGCAAGGCGTAGCTACTAAATATCTAAGAATTCGCTTCACCGCCACCAAGTGACATTCCTTAGGATCGGATTGAAATCTAGCACACATGCATACGCTAAGCATAATATCCGGTCTACTAGCACATAAATAAAGTAAAGACCCTATCATTGACCGGTATGCTTTTTGATCAACGGACTTACCTCCTTTGTTGAGGTCGGTGTGTCCGTCGGTTCCCATCGGAGTCTTTGCGGGCTTGGCGTCCTTCATCCCAAACCGCTTTAGCAGATCTTGCGTGTACTTCGTTTGGGAGATGAAGGTGCCGTCCTTGAGTTGCTTCACTTGGAACCCAAGGAAGTAGTTCAACTCGCCCATCATCGACATCTCGAATTTCTGCGTCATCACCCTGCTAAACTCTTCACAAGACTTTTGATTAGTAGAACCAAATATTATGTCATCGACATAAATTTGGCATACAAAAAGATCACCATCGCAAGTCTTAGTAAAAAGAGTTGGATCGGCTTTCCCAACCTTGAAAGCATTAGCAATTAAGAAATCTCTAAGGCATTCATACCATGCTCTTGGGGCTTGTTTAAGTCCATAGAGCGCCTTAGAGAGCTTACACACGTGGTCGGGGTACCGTTCATCCTCGAAGCCAGGGGGTTGCTCCACGTACACCTCCTCCTTTATTGGCCCGTTGAGGAAAGCGCTCTTCACATCCATTTGGTACAACCTGAAAGAATGGTGAGCGGCATATGCTAGCAAGATACGAATGGACTCTAGCCTGGCCACAGGAGCAAAAGTCTCCTCAAAGTCCAAACCTGCGACTTGGGCATAACCTTTTGCCACAAGTCGAGCCTTGTTCCTTGTCACCACTCCGTGCTCGTCTTGTTTGTTGCGGAACACCCACTTGGTTCCCACAACATTTTGCTTGGGACGAGGCACCAGCGTCCAAACTTCATTGCGCTTGAAGTTGTTAAGTTCCTCCTGCATGGCCAACACCCAATCCGGATCTAGCAAGGCCTCCTCTACCCTGAAAGGCTCAATAGAGGAGACAAAGGAGTAATGTTCACAAAAATTAACTAGTCGAGACCGAGTAGTTACTCCCTTGCTAATGTCACCCAGAATTTGGTCGACGGGATGATCCCTTTGAATCATCGCTCGAACTTGGGTTGGAGGTGCCGGTTGCGCTTCTTCCTCCATCACATGATCATCTTGTGCTCCCCCTTGATCACACGCCTCCTTTTGATGAACCTGTTCATCGTCTTGAGTTGGGGGTTGCACCGTCGTTGAGGAAGAAGGTTGATCTCGTTCATCTTGTTCCTGTGGCCGAACGTCTCCAATCGCCATGGTTCGTATAGCGGCTGTTGGAACATCTTCTTCATCTACATCATCACAATCAACAACTTGCTCTCTTGGAGAGCCATTAGTCTCATCAAATACAACGTCGCTAGAGACTTCAACCAAACCCGATGATTTGTTGAAGACCCTATACGCCTTTGTATTTGAATCATAACCTAATAAAAACCCTTCTACAGCTTTGGGAGCAAACTTAGAATTTCTACCCTTCTTCACTAGAATGTAGCACTTGCTCCCAAAAACACGAAAGTAAGATACATTGGGTTTGTTACCGGTTAGTAGCTCATACGAAGTCTTCTTGAGGAGTCGATGAAGGTAGACCCTGTTGATGGCGTGGCAAGCCGTGTTCACGGCTTCCGACCAAAAGCACTCGGGGGTCTTGAACTCTCCGAGCATCGTCCTCGCCATATCGATTAGCGTCCTGTTCTTCCTCTCTACCACACCATTTTGCTGTGGTGTGTAGGGAGCGGAGAACTCGTGCTTGATCCCTTCCTCCTCAAGAAACTCCTCCACTTGAAGGTTCTTAAACTCGGACCCGTTGTCGCTCCTTATCTTCTTCACCTTGAGCTCAAACTCATTTTGAGCTCTCCTGAGGAAGCGCTTGAGGGTCCCTTGGGTTTCAGACTTATCCTGCAAAAAGAACACCCAAGTGAAGCGGGAAAAGTCATCAACAATAACTAAACCATACTTACTTCCTCCTATGCTTAGATAGGCGACGGGTCCGAAGAGGTCCATATGCAGCAGCTCCAGAGGTCTTGACGTGGTCATCACATTCTTGCTGTGATGCGCTCCTCCCACCTGTTTACCTGCCTGACAAGCTGCACAAGGTCTATCTTTTTCGAAATGCACATTTGTTAGACCTATCACGTGTTCTCCCTTTAGAAGCTTGTGGAGGTTCTTCATCCCCACATGAGCTAAGCGGCGATGCCACAGCCAGCCCATGCAAGTCTTAGCCATTAAGCATGCATCTAGACCGGCCTCTTCTTTTGCAAAATCAACTAAATAAAGCTTGCCGTCTAGTACACCCTTAAAAGCTAGTGAACCATCACATCTTCTAAAGACAGACACATCTACATTTGTAAATAAACAATTATATCCCATTTGACATAATTGACTAACAGATAGCAAATTATATCCAAGACTCTCCACTAGGAATACATTTGATATAGAATGCTCATTAGAAATTGCAATTTTACCTAACCCTTTTACCTTGCCTTGATTCCCATCACCGAATATAATTGAATCTTGGGAATCCTTATTCTTGACGTAGGAGGTGAACATCTTCTTCTCCCCCGTCATATGGTTTGTGCATCCGCTGTCGATAATCCAGCTTGAACCCCCGGATGCATAAACCTGCAAGGCAAATTTAGGCTTGGGTCTTAGGTACCCAACTCATGTTGGGTCCTGCAAGGTTAGCACAAATATCTTTAGGGACCCAAATGCAAGATTTATCTCCCTTGCATCTAGCCCCTAATTTCCTAGCAACTACCTTCTTACCCTTTCTACAAATAGCAAAGGGAGTATTGCAAGCATAATAAATGGTAGAAGGTTTGTTTACAACTTTTCTAGGAACATGAGCAAAATTTCTCCTAGGCATATGCGCAACATTTCTCCTACTCATATCTCTATCATGCTGATAAGAAGAACTAGAAGCAAACATGGCATGAGAATCATAAACATGTGAATCAAAGTCATTTCTAGCATTTCTCCTATCATGGTACAAGAAAGCATGGTTCCTTTTAGCACTACTAGCCATAGGGGCCTTCCCTTTCTCCTTGACGAAGACGGGAGCCTTATGGCTTGTTAAGTTCTTGGCTTCCCTCTTGAAGCCAAGCCCATCCTTAATTGAGGGGTGTCTACCAACCGTGTAGGCATCCCTTGCAAATTTTATTTTATCAACTTCATTCTTGCTAGTCTTAAGTTGGGCATTAAGACTAGCCACTTCATCATTTAGTTTTGAAATTGACACTAAGTGTTCACTACAAGCATTAATATCAAAATCTTTGCACCTAGTACAAATTTCAACATGTTCAACACAGGAATTAGATTTATATGCTACTTCTAATTTAGCACTTAAATCATTGTTAACACCTTGTAAGGTAGAAATGGTTTCATGACAGGTAGATAGTTCACTAGAAAGCATTTCATTTCTTTTAATTTCTAGAGCAAGAGAATTTTGTGCACTAACAAATTTATCATGCTCCTCATATAAAAGATCCTCTTGTTTTTCTAGTAATCTATTCTTGTCATTTAAAGCATCAATCAACTCATTAATCTTATTAATTTTAGATCTATCTAAGCCTTTGAACAAGCAAGAATAATCTATGTCATCATCATCACTAGACTCACTATCACTAGAAGAAGCATAAGTGGAGTCTTGAGTACTCACCTTCTTCTCCCTTGCCATAAGGCAAGTGAGACGCTCGTTGGGGAAGAGAGCCGATTTGTTGAAGGCAGTGGCGGCGAGTCCTTCGTTGTCGGAGTCGGAGGAGGAGCAATCCGAGTCCCACTCCTTTCCTAGATGCGCCTCGCCCTTTGCCTTCTTGTATTGCTTCTTCTTCTCTCTTTTGTTCCCCTTTTCCTGGTCACTTTCATTATCGGGACAGTTAGCGATAAAATGACCAAGCTTACCGCATTTGAAGCATGAGCGCTTCCCCTTGGTCTTGGTCTTGCTTGGCTGCCCCTTGCGACCATTTAGCGCCGTCTTGAATCGCTTGATGATGAGAGCCATCTCTTCATCATTGAGTCCGGCCGCCTCAATCTGTGCCACCTTGCTGGGTAGCGCCTCCTTGCTTCGTGTTGCCTTGAGAGCAAAAGGTTGCGGCTCGTTGATCGGACCATTCAAGGCGTCGTCCACATACCTCGCCTCCTTGATCATCATTCGCCCGCTGACGAATTTCCCAAGAACTTCTTCGGGCGACATCTTGGTGTACCTGGGATTTTCACGTATATTGTTCACCAAATGAGGATCAAGAACGGTAAATGACCTGAGCATTAGGCGGATGACGTCGTGGTCCGTCCATCGTGTGCTTCCGTAGCTCCTTATCTTGTTGATAAGGGTCTTGAGCCGGTTGTAGGTTTGCGTCGGCTCCTCCCCCCTTATCATTGCGAACCGTCCAAGCTCACCCTCCACCAACTCCATCTTGGTGAGCAAGGTGACGTCGTTCCCCTCATGAGAAATCTTGAGGGTGTCCCAGATTTGCTTGGCGTTATCCAAGCCGCTCACTTTATGATATTCATCCCTGCACAAAGAAGCTAGAAGAACAGTAGTAGCTTGTGCATTCTTATGAATTTGTTCATTAATGAACATGGGACTATCCGAACTATCAAAGTGCATTCCACTCTCTACAATCTCCCATATACTAGGATGGAGAGAGAATAGGTGACTACGCATTTTGTGGCTCCAAAATCCGTAGTCCTCTCCATCAAAGTGTGGGGGCTTGCCAAGTGGAATGGAGAGCAAATGAGAATGTGAACTTTGCGGAATACGAGAGTAATCGA
The DNA here is from genome assembly GCA_029449295.1 of Zea luxurians. Taxonomy (NCBI): domain Eukaryota; kingdom Viridiplantae; phylum Streptophyta; class Magnoliopsida; order Poales; family Poaceae; genus Zea; species Zea luxurians. The sequence continues at coordinate 3,096,693 of JAOPSE010000052.1, read as the reverse complement.
AGGAAAAGTTTGAATTAACCGGTTTCCTTCTCTCGTAGTCGTTGTGGTCCTCGTCCTTTTGGGAAGAAGTAGACTCGTCGCTGTCGTAGTAGACGATCTCCTTGATGCGCCTTGTCTTCTTCTTCTTCCCTTCCTTCCGTCTTTGGCCCGAGCCGGAGTCGGTAGGCTTATCGTCCTTCGGCTCGTTGACGAAGGATTCCTTCTCTTTGTCATTGATCACAATACCCTTCCCCTTAGGATCCATCTCTTCGGGCGGTTAGTCCCTTTGTGAAGAGAACGGCTCCGATACCAATTGAGAGCACCTAGAGGGGGGGGTGAATAGGTGATCCTGTGAAACTTAAAACTTAAGCCACAAAAACTTGTTATGTGTTAGCACAATAATTGCCAAGTGGCTAAAAGAGAAGTCTCAACAAAACACAATACCACAAGAGATTGATCACAGAGTTGACACAGTGGTTTATCCCGTGGTTCGGCCAAGACCAACGCTTGCCTACTCCACGTTGTGGCGTCCCAACGGACGAGGGTTGCAATCAACCCCTCTCAAGCGGTCCAAAGACCCACTTGAATACCACGGTGTTTTGTTTTTCCTTTCACTATCCCGTTTGCAAGGAATCTCCACAAATTGGAGTCTCTTGCCCTTACAAGTATATGATCACAGAGAAGCACAGAGTAAGGGAGGGAAGCAACACACACAAATCCACAGCAAAAGCGCACACACACGGCCAAGAATCGAGCTCACAAGACTATCTCAGAGTTCTCACTTAGAACAGAGCTCGAATCGCTTAGAAACACAAACGAATGCGCAGAGACTTAGTGTGGATGATCAAGAATGCTCAAAGGTTGCTTGTGTGTCTCCTCCATGCGCCTAGGGGCCCCTTTTATAGCCCCAAGGCAGCTAGGAGCCGTTGAGAGCAAATCCGGAAGGCCATCCTTGCCTTCTGTCGTCGGGGGCACCGGACAGTCCGGTGCACACCGGACACTGTCCGGTGCCCGATTTGTTTCCATAACAGGCGCTTCCGACCGTTGCCGACCGTTGGAAGATCTGGAGCCGTTGGCGCACCGGACATGTCCGGTGCACACCGGACAGTCCGGTGCTGTCTTCCGACCGTTGGCTCCGCCACGTGTCCCGCGCGGATTGCGCGGGCCGACCGTTGGCCCGGCCGACCGTTGGCTCACCGGACAGTCCGGTGCACACCGGACAGTCCGGTGAATTTTAGCCGTACGCCGTCGGCCAATTTCCCGAGAGCGGCCAGTTCACGCCGAGTCGGCCTGGCGCACCGGACACTGTCCGGTGCACACCGGACAGTCCGGTGCTCCAGACCGAGCTGGGTCTTGGCAGCACACAGCCAAGTCTTTTCTCCTCTTTTCTTTTCTTCTTCTTTCTGTTTCTAACACTTAGACAAATACATTAGTACATAAAACCAATGTACTAAGGCTTAGAAACATACCTTTACTTCATGATTTGCACCTTGTTCATCCATGTACATAAATTCACAATTAAGCACATGTGTTGGCACTCAATCACCAAAATACTTAGAAATGGCCCAAGGGCACATTTCCCTTTCACCTTGCGCACATGTCCAAGTTAGAATGACACATTTCTATGTAATTCGAAGTTACAATATACTGTGACATACCATTCTCTTAGCCAAGCGCACATGTCCATCGCCGCCGTAGTTGTGGAACGACTCAGTCCCACGGTTCCCCTATTCCTTTCGGAAATGGCATGAAACTCAGGGGAAGCCCACCATCTGCACAAGGCCCGATAACCCTCTGATCGGGTGGCCATCCACGGCACCGACACCTACATGAAATTTTTTCAATAAAGCAAATACATGGATTCGTGCGATATGAGATGCAACAACTTGTTTACCTCAAGGTATTGCTCCTCCGTAAGGTAAATTGATGACCACTCGGCCTTGGTATTCGGCATCGGTCGATCATCAGCACTTGCTTTGTACCATGGCTTTATAGCCTGAATTCGTGCATAGTACATTGCATCTGCAACGACATCGTTCGTGTTATACTCAAACACGTAACGAGCGTTCATATCATATGATCCATCGTCCGTCATCTTGTACCATTTTTGCAAAAAATTAGTGTTATCGTAAAAGCAACCATATATGGGATAATAAATTAGTATAAACAATTCATACCCAGAATGCATCCTAAACTAGTGCCTGTGTGTTGCCAAACGTTCTACAGACACCATAGCGATAATGCTCCCAAGTGTTGGCGGGGACAGACTCGCCATTAGGCAAAGTCACAAGACCAGGCCAGTGTAGACGAACAAGATTACCAAGAACCATGTTCTCCTGCCTGTAGTGTCCTGTGCCTGTGAACGAGTCGTCGATCCAAGTCCTACAAACAGAAAACAATGTAGAAATGAAAACATAACTTTCAATAACAATTAAGCAAAGGTATGTCACTCACTTTCCACTAGGCTTTATCAAAACCCGAGATTCGGTGGAAGCTCTGGAGGTGGTCCAACAAAATGCAGCTTCCTCGTTCTCCTAACTCGAGAAGTTCCAGACCCAGCTGCAGAATCTCCACCAGCACCAGAATCCACGCCTGCAGAATTCCCACCAGCATCGTCTCCAGCATCATCTCCCACATCATCTCCACCATCATCTTCATCATCATCTCTCGCATGATCCTCTACCACTGGTTCCTCGATTTCAGCATCCTATGAAACAAGTAACTTACATCATATAATATTAAGTAACTCATTTTAAGTAATTTAACAACTAACTTACATTGTGTGGAGGCAAATGTTCTGCCAGCGCTCTGCGTATGCTCATGGTAGAACCTGTGCCCTAAAAAACTGAATCCTCACCCCTCGAGCTGCTCCTCGAGCTACTCCTCGTCCCAAGCAAACTACAAGCAAAAGACCTCATTTTCTTTAACATCCTGTTTTAACAAAAACAAGTTAGTACATAAATCGACAATAAAATCATGAAACAAATTAAAAAAATATGTAAAATATTCAATAAAATCATGATCCATACTCGTCAATCGTAATCGTAATCAAAATCAGGATCTAGTTGCTTTCGTCCATTCAATGGACGCTAAGTAGCTTTATTCTTTCTCGTCACTCGTTTTCTTTTTGGAGAAACCTCTACATAATTTTTATCGCCTAATAAAGATTCTTCCAACATTTCAGTTTGTACATTAAACATGATGGTAAGTTCGTCGTCTTGGAAAATCTCAGCAGCCCTCACTTCCTGCTCGATTTGACTTTAAACATAACTAGCATCACCAGGAGCATATAGTCATTCACGAGGATTAACTTTGTACACTACCCTCCAATCAACCAAACCCTTTTTCTTAGATGGATATGTCATATAATACACCTGCTCGCATTGGTGGGCAAGGATTATAGTGTCGTGGCCTTTTAATCGATCGTTGTGTTTGACTTCCACCATGCCATATTGGTTTTCTCGCGTTGTATTTGGAGAAAACCAATCACAATCGAAGAACATCATTTTGAGTTGTTTATCTCCAAAAAACTTGTACTCGAGTATATCATTAATGACTCCATAATAATTAGTCACCTTCCCTTCATCATCGACAGCTCTAGTTACAACTCCAGAATTTGTCGTGGCTGCTAGAGGATGATCATCTTCGAACCTTGTAGAACAGAATCTAAAACCATTGACATCATACCGACCATAACGTCTGGCAGTTACTGCTCCTAGGGATAATTATCGAAGGTCCGGGTGTATATTGTCATTTATATCTACATAATCTCGAAACCAACGGAAGAAATTAGGTCCCCCATCTTTTCCCTCTCGACGAATCTGGTCACGTTCACAGCTAGAGATGCAATTTTGAGAATCAAATTCACTGTTAGTACAAGGAAACAAACCTTTTAGTATAACAAAAAAATGTAGCAGCAATGACTAAAATTAAGTTTACACTTACAGGAGAAACTGACTCATCTCTTCCATGTTGTTATACATGTAGAGTAAAGCAGTCTTCCATTCGTCATTGGTGAAACAGTATGTTGTGCTGGGTCCTATAGTTTTGCCCCTCCATTGAAAAATTTCAATATCACTGATAGGGGGCTCATCGACATGATACCGCAATGCAGGGGCATTGACATTGTGTTCCTCTGCAAAGTACAGGCCCGTGAACGATGCTATCTCTTTGTATTTAAATTCTTCAGCGATGCACACTTCAACTCGTCTCTTATTACCAACCATTGCACATAGCTTCTTTAGTGCCTTTCGATGTGATACATCCATCTATACTGCACAGGACCTCCTACCTTAGCTTCGTATGGTAGGTGAACAAGTAGATGTTGCATCGGATTGAAGAAACCTGGTGGAAATATTTTTTTCAAGTTTGCATACCAAAATCGGTATTTGTTGCTCAAGCTTCTCCATCATCTCTTTCTTTATTTATTTAGCACAAAGATGTCTATAAAAGTAGCTTAGCTCCGCTAATGCTTTCCAGACATCATTTTTTACAAAACCACGAAACATAACAGGAAGGAGTCTTTCCATTATTATGTGGTAGTCATGACTCTTCAACCTAGAAAACTTGCCCGTCTTCAAATTCATAGACCTTCTAAAGCCCGCGGCGTAACCATCTGGGAACTTTAAGTTTTTCAACAATTTCATCAATTATTTCTTCCTTTTAGGTTTAATACTGAAAGGAACACGTGGCTTCTTCTGGTTCTCTCCTATCTCCATAGTTGGTCTTCTACAGATTAAGGCCAAGTCTTTTCTAGCCTTAGGGTTGTCTTTTGTTTTGTCAGTGATATTCATGCAAGTGCTGATAATGCTTTCACCCATATTTCGTTCATGGTGCATCACATCAATGTTATGCATTAGAATCAAGGCTTTCATATAAGGGAGTTCCCATAGACCACATTTGTGAGTCCAATTATGCTCGGTTCCATAACCTTCAAAATGATTTCCATGTTCGTTTAGTTTCAAATCATTAAGTCTCGCGACAATCTCTGGACCACTAAGACTTTTGGGTGGTCCCCTCGTCACAATCGTGTCCTTTTTAAAAGTGTTCCTATCGAACCTGAACGGGTGATCCTCTTACAAAAAACATCTATGGCAATCGAAGTAACATATCTTTCCACCAAACTTTAGTCGAAAGCATAAAGTGTCTTCAACGCATATCGGACATGTCAAAATCCCATGACAACTCCATCCAGCAAAGATACCATAAGCCATAAAATCGTAAATAGACCACAAAAACGCGGCTCTTAGGTTGAACTTCTGTTCCTTGTAACAATCGTACGCCTCGACTCCTTCCCACAAAATTTTCAATTCTTCAATCAGGGGTCTCATCATCACATCGATCTTTGTTCCAGGATGATCTGGACCCGGTATTACAAGACACAAGAAAATAAATTCATATTTCATGCAAAGAGCTGGTGGAAGGTTGTATGGAACAGCAAAGACGGGCCAACATGAGTAGGACGTTGCAGTTAGATTGAAAGGCGAGAAACCATCTGTTGCCAAACCGAAGCGGACATTCCGCACTTCATCAACAAAGCTAGAATCAAAAGCATCTAGTTCCTTCCATGCATCTGTATCAGGGTGCGCCATGACATTTGGATTATCACGTACCCTTCTTTGTGCCACCTCATATGTCTGGCTCTATTCTTGGAGATGAACAAATGTTTCAATCGAGGTATAAGAGGCATGTAACAAAGCTGCTTACATGCAATCTTCGTCGTCATGGTCAAACCATCGTCGTTTTCAACCTCAACGAATCTAAGCTCACCACATATAGTACACTTCTTCTCACTCGTGGTCTCCTTCCAGAAAAGCATACAGTTATTGTCACAGACATTGATTTTTTCGTAGTCCATACCAAGCCCAGAGAGCAACTTTTTGGACTGATACATTTCCTTTAGCATCTTGTGATTCTCCGGAAGTACATCACTGATCAAGTTCAAAAGCTCCTTGTAGCAGTTGTTTGAGAATGCAAACTTAGACTTAATAGCCATAAGTCGAGTCACAAATACAAGGACGATAACTTTCGTGTGCTCATGCAAAGGCTCTTCGGCAGCTTTAAGGAGCCCGAAGAACTTCTGAACCTCAGGTGTAGCTGGATCCTCATAATCGGTGGGTTGACCGGGGTTCTCCGAATCGACGGTTAGAAGCTCATGGCGTACATCGTCAAGCATCTCTTCCATCCTTTCGTAGTCCCCCTCTTCATGTGACTGAACTTTCGATACAATACGAGGAGGTGGGTCCTCACCATGGTGCACTCACACCTCATAGCCTCGCATATAATCGTTCTTGCAAAGATCTATCGACATAGTCCTCCTGTCAAGGAAATAAATGTTCCGACACTTGCTACAAGGGCACCTAACATCGGTTTCAGTCTCTGACCGAGCAAAAGCACGATCGAGAAAAGCGTCAGTCTTGGCAACTCACTCACTTGATAGAGCACCTCTTTTCTTCTAACATTCATACATCCATCGACGATCCTCCTCCATACTAGATACGAGACGTTTACTTAATTAGTTATGATTACTAATGAACCACACTAATACAATATCACTACAGAAAAATCATTTCACGGGACCCTAAATCAAATAAAATAACCTTATTTCCGAGGGCTTAATAATTACCCTCGGAAATTAAAAGTTTAAATTATATAGGCACTAATAAATAAATTAATACAAGCTAATTTAATTGCATAATTAACTCAAGCCGTCGGACATAACAAAACCAAACATGACTACTAGCAAACTATATATATGCATATACAAAATTATACTAAAAATTATAAAATTACTCACTTTGCCGGATGATGAGCCGGTGAAGCGGGCGCCGGTGGCGTCGGGGATGGGGGCATTTTTTTGAGCCGCGGAGCTGAAGAATCTTGGATTTTGACGCAGCTCGGCTTGCTATCATAGACCTAGGAGACACTTAGGAACCAGTCTGCGATAATCTAGATTGGACGATTGGTCTAGTGCTAGCTTCTTAAGGTTTGTTTGGCGGATAGATTGGTCGGCAGCCCCGCTTCATCGGGTTGCTCGGCAGGCAGGCTGTTCGACAGCCCCGTATTGCTAGGTTGTTCGGCAAGTAGGTTGGTCAACAGCCCTGTCTCACTGGGTTGCTCAGCAGGCAGGCTGGTCGGTTAGTGGGCCGTTATTGGGAGGCCTTTAGGTCTTCTTTAGGTACCCGGTTCTCTGAGGTATCCAACATATATACTTCTTAGGCTCCGATTGGTTTGAGGGACTAAAAATTAGTTTCTCTATTTTAGTCTCATTTAGTCCCTAAATTGACAAACGGTATGACTAAAACATGGACTAAATTATTTTAGTCTCTAGTCCCTCAAGGGATGACTAAAAAGGAATAAATCATATTAATGGCACCTTTTGTCCCTCTATTATTTCAGTTACACTAATAGCAAGAGGATACTAAGAGGTATTTTTGGCCTTCTTACGAGTCATTTAATGTGTTCTTAATACTTTGTCCAAGGCTAGCTCTAGCAAGGGATCCTAAAGGGTTCTGTACCCTAAATATAGAGGATCAAATGGTCCTCTACGCTCTCCAGCAGCGTCCTCTAAACGATCCTCTAAATTTAGAGAACGCTGCTGGATTCTCTATATATAGAGTTTCTCTAAACTGTCCTCTATCGATTTGAATATTTTAAATAACCGGTTTAGCAAAACTAAAATATGTACAATATATTTAAGAGTATGACAAATACGTATTTACAAAAAATAAAAATAAAAAATGTCCCTAATATAGATATTTAAGTATAGAGGACGTGATTTAGAGGACGTTGTTGGAGAGGAAGAAGATATAGAGGATAGAATCTTTTAGAGGAAACTGTAAAGGACAGATATAGAGGATGGATATAGAGGACGTTGCTGGAGACAGCCTAAAACCAAATAGGGTATGGACTAAAATTTATCCCTTGTACAAAATGTACTAAATGTGCCCTTCATTTATACTAATTTATTAATAACATAATGTGGACATCTGATGCTACCACAACTTCACCTTCTGCCCGCACAACTACCACACCTCACAAAAAATAGTGTAGACCATCAAACCCAGAAATTTGGTACTAACCATTAGACCATATGTATCTTAATGTTTAGAAAAAACTGTATATATATAAACTAGCGACCAACAAATAGTTTTTCTTTTTTTTCTGATCTACGATTCACTTGTGATGAACTAACCAATTTTAGTTCTTGGCTCAGTTCCTATCATCTGATGAAAGCTAATAGATAGATTCTCGTTAATTGGTTTGGCACTTTGTACCATTTCCTCGTGCCCCAGTGTGCAAATTGATACTACTGAATAGGAATCTTGGGATGAGAATTCCTAGATTTTGGTATAAACTTTTTGCCATGTTTTCTAGTTCTTGCAACAGCGCATCTGTGCATGACAGCAGTTCCGTACTCTGTTAGTTTTTTCTTGAGTGCTAAAAAGGCCAAAAAAATACCCTCCAATTTTTGCTGCGGAACATATGATTAGTCCTTCTGTAAATCTTGTGAACTAAGCTACAGTTCCTGTTCTGATAAAATTGATGTTTGCTACATAGGCACAGAACCTGACAGAACTAAAATGTTCAGTAAAGCATTTTGTTGCTACTATTCCTACACAAGAAACTGAAAAGATATAACGGCAACAGCAAATTAGGAACAATATGCAGGTATAATCATGGCATCACACGCAAGATATCACAAGCAGATTCAGGTTTAAATCAAAACCTGCTCATATCGTCCTGAAATTCAACTAATGTCTCAAACTGATCAGGCGTTGCATACAGTGAAAAAAACTGAAGAGTAGAGGGTTATACAGTATAATGATCTTCAGTTATCATATATTCATAAATGTATAATACCGGCAATATCAAGAACGAAATAAACGCGATATAAAGCAAACAAGCAGCGAACTATGAATCATAACCTACAAGGTTTTGGCTCTCGAGAAAGCATATGAAGTAACTGATGTCAAGCAAGAAATAAGCAAACCATGCTGCCAACAGTTCATACTGAAATCATTCTCACATCGAGACAGAGTATAAGAGCAATGAAAACCAAGAATCTATTCATGCTGATGTAAGAACTAACAAGTCATCGTTCATTGGCATTCAGACATTTGGTTCATTAAGGTGGACTCAACTCTGAAGTCCGAACAAAAGAGCAGAAACGCAGCTAAGCTCGATGAGTTCGAAGGAAGCAAAAGCGGAAACAACTAAACTGATCCTGAGTCTCTGACCATCAGAAAGACGCACTACCCTCGATCAGTTTCAACGAAGCAGAAAACAAAATGACGAAAGAATCCTAGAAGAACATCTCCACGAACTGACCCAGTTCGAGATCGCCGCACACAGGACGTGCTGTGTCAACACCGTCCCATCCAGGCTTGATCACGCACGCGTGTCTACTCCGACGACGGCGCCTCAGGTAGTATCTCGTCGTCCGCCAGAAGCGGCAACACCTCCTCCTTGTCCGACGTCGACGTCCGCGGGTGGTGGCGCCGATGCAGCGATGCTGATGACGACGCTTCCGCTAGTTTCTTGATTTGCTCCCAACGCAGCAGCGCCGCGTCCAAATCCCGCGTCGACAACGGGAGCCGCAAAGGTGGTAGCGCTGCCGCCAATGCTCCCTGTGAAGGTGTAGGTGCTGGTGGCGACGGTGGCGGTGTCCGCTTCCAGGGCACGGGATGGGGAACCCGGTCACAGGTCGGGCAGCGCTCCATCGGTCCAGTGCGAAGGCAGTGGTCGATTCCCTCGCACTTGACGCTGCCGCCGCAGTGGAACACGTGGTCGCAGGAGAGCGTGCGGACCTTCTCGCCGGCCTCCATGCTGTTTTGGCACAGGGTGCAGGTGTAGTCCAGGTTCTGCCTCAGGGTGGTGACGCCGCCGAGCCTGAAGACGCGCATCCGTGGCGAGTCCCACCATTGCAGGATGCACATGGAAATGAAGAAGAGGCACACGCTCACGACGGCGGCGGCGAGACAGATGACGAGCATCGTGACGGAGGTTTCGATGTCCATCCCTATCCAATAGCTGGGGTCGGCCATCGGTCCTTAGCAGCTCCCCTGACTCTTTCGTCTTCTCCTCTGGATCGCTCCTCTTGTTCTGGCTTTATCGCTCGCTCCCCCACGTCGTTCTTTGGATTGTGTTGCGATCGTTTGAGTGGAAGGATGACCAAATTGGTGAGGCGGCACGGGTATTTGTAGGGAGGATCCTGAGCTGCTGATAAGTCGGTTGGCCAGTTAGTTACATGGTGGGGCCCGCGGTTAGATTTCCTCCCTACAGTTCAAACTGGAGTTGCAGGGGCGGAGGCCGATGGAAAGGGCACATCGTTCAAATGCTGGGACTAATTACAGATTGGCGAGTTAGTTTGCAAAATGGTTAGAGCAACTCCAATAGTTATGTAAATTTTAGTTCTCTAAATCACAGATTTAAGAAGTTGCTAAATAACTTTGGGAGTAAAAAAATGTGAGTTCTCCAATAGTTCTATAAATATAGGATGTAGTTTTGTTTTGTATCTATCCACATAAAAAAATAAAGTCACAAATGTTATCAATTACCTTCATTATCTATATAATTCAGTAAACATTTTTGTTTAGGGAGTTGCTAAATGGTTGCCAAATGTAAAGAGGAAATAAGGTTAGATGAGAAGTTGTTAAATTTAGAAAGTTCATTTAGAGAACTGTTGGAGATGAGTTTTTGTGTTAACTACTTAAATTGTTGATTTAGGAAGTCTATTAGAGAACTATTGGAGTTGCTCTTACAGGTTTATTAATAGAGGAGGTTTAATTTTTCTAGGGACTAATTTTTAGTCTCCCCATTTTATTCTATTTTATTCTCTAAATTGTTAAATAAAGAAACTAAAACTCTATTTTAGTTTCTGTATTGAGCAATTTAGGGAATAAAATGAAGAGACTAAAAATGTTCCTAGAAACCAAACACCCCTAAACCACAAGAAACATCACTAGCAAGAAATAATTATGCTACCGCAAAAAATGTCGCGCTCCATATTTTCCATGAAATCAACTAATTTTATGTGATCATGAGAAACTTCAATCGAAGAAAAGTTTGTGAACGAATAAATAGGCAACCGCAACGAGCTATTAGGTAAGTAAAGCCTAACATAACCAAGCTCTTCAGCATTCTACTGCGACTTGTCGTGGGTTCATTTTCACGGCAGTAATCTAGTTGCTTGACGTGGGTCTATGTGTGTCTCTAGAGGATTCAGCACTCAAAGCAGGGGCACACCCACAAGGCGTTCTAGGTGGGCCACGGCACAGCCTAAGACCGACCTAGCAAGATCCCACCTCGACCTCGTTAGTCTGTTCAGCAGCGTTCGACTTTGTATATTGCTTCGTCTTCCATCTATATTCACAACAATGGATGAGTAGAGAAAGGGGATCACAATGATGCTTCGTCAGTTGGTCTTTATCTCCAGGAGTGGAGCAGGAGACAGGGGACCAGCGCCTGGTGATCCACGAGCACGAACGAGGACATCATCGCCACCTCACACCCTTGGCCCTAGTGCGTCGCCGAGATGCGTTGTGACACCGCCGAGACACGTCACCACCGCGCCCAGCCAGCATGCCCTTCACGGTTGTGCTAGTGTGCCGAAGCTCCAAGTCTCCAGTCGCCACGTGAGTCATGCGCGATGCCTAGCAAGTAGCGCCTGAGGACCAACCCCTGCCAGCACAATGATCTGTAATCTCCAATTTCCCAGGTTTCTAATTGTGATTTGTAAACCCTAACTGTTAGATTTGTGCCTAAATATGCAATTGTTAATCCATAATGCTTGTAGATATATGTTTTATCGTATGAAATAATATATACATTAGATAGAATTGTATATAAAAAATTTGTTACGACACACACTATAAAAATTCTAGGTCCACCACTGACTCAAAGCACAAGAGGTTTATCCTAGTTTGGGTGTCTAAACCCTGCGTCCAGTGGCACTATTATTCGAGTTACGAATGCTCATTCGAGTTCTTATATTGAAGGAAGAGAAATATATAGGGGTAGCATTGTTCTACTCAAGGGTTTAGCGTGCTCGGGAAGATCAGTTGTTTCTAGGTTTGACCAGTCGATTCTTTGTTCGATCCTCTCTACGGGAACCATGCCTTTTATTATATATCGGTTGATGATGAGTCTACAAGTTGTATGGTTTTGGGTGTTTCCCAAGGGTTTCTCTTCCTATACTTCGGTTTTTTCTTCAATGCACTTATAGTCCTATGTTGTCTTGTAGCTAGAGGGCCAAAACATCACGATCGCCCCATAATTCCACAACCTAACCGTTAATTATTATCTCATACCAGCATGCCTTCCTAGGGTGCACCTTCTTATGGCGTCTTTGGCACACTAGACGTTCTATGCATAGAGGGAGTCCGCCAAGTGGTTGTGGAGTCATCCACAATGCAGACACATGAATATCCTTGTTGTGTCATCTCACATCCTAGGTGTGACCCTATTCAGGATGTGGTCAACACTACCTTGGTGTCACACCCAGCTTTAAGGAACAAAGCCGGGTGCATCTCATACATGCGCCAAGAAGACAACATATATAATAACAGAGTGTATAGAGATAAATGTCATAAAACATCAGAGTAATTATTACATAGCGGAAGACTTATTACAAAGTAAAGAATAAATGTAAAACGAACTAAGGATCGTCGGCGCCAATGCCAACTGAGAAACACCACCTAGATCAGATCGAACTCCTCAGTGTTAGGCGGCTCCTCTTCGACCACCTATTCTTCTCCTGTGGGGGGGTGTGAGACAGCAAGAGTGAGCTCACATACGTTCATAGCTCAACAAGTCGTGAGGAATAATGTGGCATGAACTCACCAAAGGTGGGAGTTCATGAAGTGTAAGTAAATACCAAACCTTAATAATAATAAAGAACAGTAATAGTAAAATAATCCCAAATGCGATGCAAATGTCAAATTAAATTTAAGTTCCATAATTAATCATGTGAGGGTCCGAGCCGCTCATGACCGTGAGCACGGCTAGTATACTAGTTTTACACTCTGCAGAGGTTGCGCATCTTTACCCACAAGTCATGTTACCCATCTGCCAAGAGACGGCCAATCCCATACACCTCTACCGAGGAGGCGAGGCAGGGTAACACTACGAGGCCTTTACAAAGTTCCACTAGCTTCAGAAATCCCGCTACAGTTTATAGGAAGCTCCAGTGCAGGGTTCTTGCCTGACCGCCATCGCAGCAAAATCAACCAAGGACCTCCCTACACTGACCACTCCCCTACTGCCCTTGCCCCTTTCGGGTAAGGAAGACCTCCACTAGCTTTCCTAGTTAATCAGCCAAGGGCGTCCCATTAAACCCTTATGGTAGCACTGTTTTCCCGGGTGGTCGCTCCATGTTCCCATTAATTTAATGATCTTAACATGAACGGTAATAATAACAAGATAATAACAGGATAATCATGTGTAGTGTAACTCCATACCAATCCACATAAAGCAATAGCAAGTACTACCCAAAAATATTTCAGGGGTGAACAAGGTATAGAGGTAATCAAAACTGGGGTAACATAAAGGATCCCATCAAAATTAACCTATGCAGATCATTAAAATTAATAAGAACATGGCTGGGAAAGTAAGTGATCAAGGACACAACTTGCCTTCAACGAGCTCCTGCTCAGCTATCTCAACTTGATGAACCTCAGAATCCACAGTGGCTTGCTCGTCTACTCGCATCAACATAATACATACATAGTATAGCATAAATCAACATCACATCAAACATGCAAATAAAATATACAGTAAAAATCTACACATTTAAATGAAATCATAGGAACTGGAATCACTAAATTTGGAGTTATAGATTTCAAGTTATGAATTTCCTAAGGTTTAATGTGATTAAAATAGGATTAGATGAGAAATTAATTTTCTTACTGTTTTCATGTCAAAACAGAGACACTAAATGATAGAGAATATTATTACAAAATTTTAGAAATTGGAATGGCTCAATTTGGAGTTAAAATGAATTTTCTATGCATTTTACAAGTTTCTAGATTTGTTTTTGTATTAAAAATGAATTTCTACAAATATTTCTCTGTTTTTAAACACCTCTGGACTGGGCCTCATTTTTCAGAAAGGTCAGGGGCTACGGTGAAATATTTTCTAGACTCAGTGCACAGTGGCCAAGGACGGCGGGTTTAAATCTAACATCGTTCAGGGCTTTTTAACAAAACAGGCTCGGCGAAGGGGTACTCATAGATCTCAGCCGTTGGATCGTAAGTGGACGGCTAAGATTAGAAGGTTGTTTAAACGAACCGATATCCAATCTAGACCCTTGGATCTAAATCTGACGGCGGTAACTCTATGCAAGCGAGATCAGATCGGGTCCGTCAGATCACATCCAACGGTTCACGATCAAAGTCCGAAAGGGTATCCCTGCGATCTATCTCGACCATACGATCGTTATCGGACGGCGCTCCTATGTCCTTCCTCCTTACGGTCTCGGCGACGACGAAAACAGCGCCCGCGGCGGCGGTCTCGCCGGTGCTTGGCCCTCCGGTGACCCCACCCACTATTCACTGCCCCGAAGGTTGCAAAACGCGGTGTGAGAAAAATTGAATTGCCTGAGGGGGTACCTAGCGTCAGCCGTGAAGCGCAGATGGCCGTCCACGAAGCTTTGCGGTCCACGGCGGTCTGCAGACAACGGCGAGCAATTCCGGTGGGGTAGAACAAGTCCAGGGGCCGAGGAACCCGTGGACACCACCGGGACGACGCCACAACCACACCCGATCAGGTACCGAGGCACGCACACTGGTGAATCTACCGGTCAACGACGACGGACTCCACTTTGAGCTTGCGGCAGCGGTGGTGGCAATACGGCTCAGCAGACGTGGGTGCGAGTGGGCGAGAAGCGGGGAAACGGTCGTGGGAGCAACGAGTTTATAGTGCCAGGGGGGAGGAATCGATTCCGGGGCACCAGCAACCACCCCCGGAATCCCTGGCGGAGATCCGAGCATATCAGAGTCGTGCGCTCATCGGAAGGAGACGAGCCTGATGCCTGGGACCCACGCGCCAGTGAAGAGGTGGGGATGAGCGACTGTGCGGCCGGGCGGATGACAAGGCGGGCCCGCACGCCAGTGAAAGGGAGGGAGGAGCGAGTGCGGTATGTGGCCGACGAGTAGGGCCCACGCGTAAGTGAGCGCTCGTGGAGGGGGAAATTGGACTAGCGCGGACTGTTTCTGGCTGTTGGGCCGAATTGAGGTTCCGAAGCCCATTTAGACTAGGTTGATTTTATTCTTTTCTTTTTTTTATTCTTTATTCTCTTTTCTATACTTCCAAGTTCCATTTGAATTCCAATTTGAATTCAAACATAAATTCAAGCTCGTGCTACATTAATCCCCTTTACATTTGTGAAGTTAAAAATACCAGTTTTAAAAATATAATTATATTATTTATATTTTTATATCCTTTCTCTTCTTCTCATTTTCAAAACCCTATTTTTCAACTTTAGGGTTTCATTCCACTTCTAGTATTTATTATCTTATTGTGATTGTCCTTATTATTTTTATTTAATGCACAAACATATAACTCCAACATGATGCATATTATTATTTTTTTACCATTTATTTTAATTCATTTCTAAACTTTGTGTATGCTCTTTTCATGATGCAATTAAGGCACACAAAATGTGGAAATCCACTATATTCCTTTGTATACAAATTTGAGTATTACAAATCCTACCCCCTTAAAAATAATCTCGTCCTCGAGATTTAGGAAGATCTAGGGAAAAGATGGGGAAAATCTATACGAAGTTCTTCTTCTCTTTCCCAAGTTGCTTCATCTTCACCGTGGTGGCTCCATTGCACTTTGCACATCTTTATAACCTTATTCCTCGTAACTCGAGTCAAAGTATCCAAAATCTTAATGGGGTACTCAGCATAAGTTAGATCTTCTTGAACACTAAGGTCCTCCATTGGTAAATGCTCTTCAGGCACCCTAAGACATTTCTTTAGCTGAGACACATGAAATACATCATGAACATCCGCAAGATGATCCGGTAACTCCAATTGATATGCAACTTCTCCCACTCGCTTTAAGATTAAGAAGGGTCCAATAAAGCGAGGGGACAACTTTCCTTTGACTTTGAATCTTCTCATACCCCGGAGTGGTGACACCTTCAAATAGACATAATCTCCCTCTTTAAACTCAAGCAGTCTTCTCCAGGTATCAGCATAGCTCTTCTGTCTTGACTGTGCAGTTCTCAAATTCTCCCTTATTTGTTGGACTTGTTCCTCTGCTTCTTGTATAATCTCAGGCCCAAACAACTGCCTTTCACCAGTTTGATCCCAATACAGTGGAGTCCTGCACTTTCTGCCATATAGAGCCTCAAACGGTGACATCTTCAAACTGGCCTGGTAGCTATTATTGTAAGAGAACTCTGCATAAGGCAAACTCTTATCCCAACTTCCACCATGTTTAAGAGCACAAGCTCTTAACATATCCTCTAGCACCTGGTTAGTCCTCTCAGTCTGCCCATCGGTCTGTGGATGGTAAGCTGAACTAAAATTCAATCTCGTATCCAGTGATTCGTGTAACTTCTTCCAATACCGAGAGGTAAACTGTGATCCCCGGTCTGACACAATCTTCTTTGGCACACCATGTAGGCATACAATCCGTGCCATGTACAACTCTGCCAACTTGGCTCCTGAATACGTGGTCTTCACTGGAATAAAGTGGGCTACTTTGGTTAGCCTGTCCACAATCACCCATATAGAATCATACCCAGCAGACGTGCGGGGTAACCTAACAATGAAGTCCATGCCAATCTCTTCCCATTTCCACTCGGGTATCTTCAGTGGATGCAGTAGTCCGGCTGGCCTCTGGTGTTCAGCTTTAACTCTTTGGCACACATCGCACATAGCCACATGTGCAGCCACATCTCTCTTTAGTCCATACCACCAATACTTTTGCTTCAAATCCTGATACATCTTAGTACTCCCAGGATGGATAGAATAAACTGAATCATGTGCCTCCTTCAATATGGTTTCCCGAAGACTATCAATATCGGGAACACAGATCCGATTCTTGAACCATATCGTGCCTTGCTCATCCTCCGTGAACTCTGGGCCTCTACCTTCTGTTATCAGATCCTTGATCTCCTGGATTTTGGCATCACCAACCTGACCTTTACGAATTTCTTGCTCCAAGGTAGGTTCCAATTCAATAGTCACTCCTTCCGTATGTGTAACAATTCCCAGGTTGAGCCTCTCAAAATCTTTTACTAATTCATCAGGTAGCTGGACAACGAAAGTGGAGTGAACATGCTCCTTCCGACTCAAGGCATCTGCAACCAAATTTGCCTTGCCTGGGTGGTAATGAATCTCCAAATCATAATCCTTAATGAGCTCCAACCAACGGCGTTGCCTAAGGTTGAGATCCTTCTGAGTGAATATGTACTTCAAACTCTTATGATCCGTGTATACTTGGCACTTAGTTCCCATAATGTAGTGTCTCCAAATCTTAAGTGCATGCACGACTGCTGCCAATTCCAAGTCATGAGTGGGGTAGTTCAATTCATGCTTCCGCAACTGACGAGATGTATAGGCGATCACATGTCCTTCTTGCATGAGCACACATCCAAGTCCTTGGCCACATGCATCACAGTAAATGTCAAATCCCTTCTGCAGATCTGGCATAATCAATACTGGTGGTGACATTAGTCTCTCCTTCAATTGATCAAAGCTTTCTTGGCACTTCTCATCCCACTTGAATTATCTCCCTTTCTCCAAAAGCGATGTCATAGGTTTGGCAATCTTAGAGAACCCTTCAATGAATCTCCGATAATATCCTGTGAGTCCCAAGAAACTCCGAATCTCAGTAACTGTAGTGGGCACTCTGCACTCCATTATCTCCTTCACTTTAGCAGGATCCACTGCTATTCCTCCATTAGAAATAATATGACCAAGGAATGGCACCTTGTCAATCCAAAACTCGCACTTGCTGAACTTAGCGTAGAGTTGATTGTCTCGCAGCTTTTGTAGCACCAATCTTAGATGTTGTTCATGATCACTTTCATTCCTAGAATAGATCAGAATATCGTCGATAAACACCACGACGAATCTGTCCAAATACTCCATAAACACTTTGTTCATCAAATTCATGAAATAAGCCGGTGCATTGGTTAATCCAAATGACATAACAGTAAACTCATATAATCCATATCGGGTTGAGAAAGCCGTCTTAGGAATATCCGAGGGTCTAATCTTCACCTGATGGTATCCCGATCGGAGATCAATCTTCGAGAATACCCTGGCTCCTCTCATCTGGTCAAACAAATCCTCAATACGGGGTAATGGGTACTTGTTCTTCACCGTGACATCATTAAGTGATCTATAGTCCACGCACATTCGTTGCGATCCATCCTTCTTCTGTACGAATAACACTGGTGCTCCCCAAGGTGAGGAACTCGGACGAATATACCCCGCTTCTTGTAACTCAGTTAACTGCTTCTTAAGCTCCTTCAGTTCTTCTACAGCCATCCTGTATGGTCGCTTAGAAATAGGGGCAGTTCCAGGTAAGAGATCAATAACAAACTCAACTTCTCTATCAGGTGGCATCCCTGGTAACTCCTCTAGAAAGACATCCGGAAAATCTCTAACCACCCGGATGTTGTCCCCAACAAACTCCTCAGGTATAAAGAACATTGCACGCATGGATGAGGAGGTTACTGCAATATTAACTTGAAATCTTTCTCCTTTAGTGGTAGTGAGCTCTACAGTACCTCTACCACATGCTATAACGACCTTTGCCTTTCTTAGCCATGACATACCAAGGATCAGATCTATACTGCTTGACTCTAATATTATAGCAGTAGCTCCAAATTCTCTACCCATAATGGTCAATGTCAATCTACGTGTCATTTGATTCGCCTCAACAGGCCCTTTAGGTGTAATTACTATCATGGGTTTTCTCATATTTAGCAGTGGTATTTCATTTGTGTTGGCATATCTAGCAGACATGAATGAATGTGTAGCACCAGAATCAAATAATATGGTTGCAGGAATTGCATTAACATAAAACATACCAAGTACGATGTCACCACCATCAGGAGTATCATCAACGCTGACTTGATTCACCCTGGCTATAGAATATCCCTTGCCAGGAGTCTGTTGCTTGTTCTGAACTGGAGTAGTAGCAATCCTCTTTGGGCAGACATTTGCATAATGACCAGTCTTCCCACACTTGAAACAAGTAGTGCCTGAACTCTGTCCTAAAAACTTCGTCGGGGTGCCATTGGGGGTAGCCTGTCGAGGAGGTGGAGTCCTCAGTGGTGATTGCTGAACCGGGCGCGGTCCTCCTGGTCGAGTCGGTGTACCCTGTGGTGAACTGTAGCGAGGACGAACACTGCTGCTACCCTGTCCTTGTGAGATAGCCTTCCTCTTCAAATCACCCAGTTGAACACGCTTGTGTTCAATAGCAAGAGCCTTATCCAGTAGCCTCTGAAATGATGGAAAGGTGTGTGCAACCAGTGCATACTGCAAGGGTCCATTAAGTCCTTCAATAAAGTGCTCCTGCTTCCTCTCATCCTCAGCAACTTCCTCTGGAGCATATCTCGACAGCTGAATAAATTTGTCTCTGTACTCGCTGACTGACATGTTACCTTGCTTCAATGACAGAAACTCCTTCTTCTTGATCTTTATCACACCAGCTGGAATATGGTAGTTCCTGAATTGTGTACTGAACTCTGCCCAAGCAATAGTATCAGCAGCATCGTGGGCAGCGGTATAGGAATCCCACCAGTCAGCAGCAGGACCTGTCAGACGACCTGAGGCATAAAGAACTTTCTCCCGGTCTATGCATTGGGCAATGTTGAGCATCTTCTCAATTGACTTCAACCAATCATCTGCATGAAGGGGATCTGGCGAACTGGCGAAGGTCGGTGGCTTATGACTCATAAACTCCCGGTGCTTATCACGGGGTGGAACTGGTGGTGGTGGTGGAGGCAATGGCACTTGTTGCTGTTGCTGCTGTTGTTGAAGTTGTTGTTGCAGATGCTGTTGTTGCGCCCTTCTCTCCTGGCGTATCTCCTCTCTCTCCTGGCGTAACTCCTGACGTATATCTTCTCTTTCCTGACGCATCTCCTGGCGTTCTTGCTGCATCTGGGCACGCATATCAGCCATAGTGTCCGCCATTTGCTGCATCACCGCCATCTGAGCAGCAACCAGTGGGTCAACTCCGCCTGGTGGAGGATTCATCTCTGCAGGCTGTGGCTGAGGTTGTCTATATATCCTTCGAGTGTGTCGATTAGGAGGTAAATCAATTCCACCACCCCTCCTGGTATTGACCATCTGAGTTAGATACATATGGTAAGAGAGAGCAGTAGACAAGGCAGTAATTACGATTCATGTTACTTTGGGGGATTTATTAGCTAAGCAGATTAATATTTTACCTACCATAGCTAATTTATTACCTTATGCTGGCACATACTAAGATGTCCATATATAATATTTCAATCAAGCAAAGAAGCAAATCAGGCATTGATCATCAGAACAATCAACCAATATTTTTAATAGAGAAAATAGTTTTAATTTTGTCTTAGGCTTCCTATCTCTTAAAAATGTCACAGGGGTAGGGATTCCAAGGTGTGAAATCCGTCTTGTCTTAGAGTAGAAAAGGTAAGAATGATCAGAGTAGAACAGTAGAAGGTGAGACAGGATCAAGATAATCATAGAAAGAATCAGAGTAAGGTAAGTATAGAATGAATCAGAATGAGATAAGTAGGTAAGGGTTTGTCCATTTCTATCTAGGTTTCGTCCTACAGTCAACATTTGCTCTGATACCACTTCTGTCACACCCGGCTTTAAGGAACAAAGCCGGGTGCATCTCATACATGCGCCAAGAAGACAACATATATAATAACAGAGTGTATAGAGATAAATGTCATAAAACATCAGAGTAATTATTACATAGTGGAAGACTTATTACAAAGTAAAAGAATAAATGTAAAACGAACTAAGGATCGTCGGCACCAATGCCAACTGAGAAACGCCACCTAGATCAGATCGAACTCCTCAGTGTTCGGCGGCTCCTCTTCGACCACCTGTTCTTCTCCTGTGAGGGGGGGTTGTGAGACAGCAAGAGTGAGCTCACATACGTTCATAGCTCAACAAGTCGTGGGGAATAATGTGGCATGAACTCACCAAAGGTGGGAGTTCATGAAGTGTAAGGCTAATCAATGAAGTAAAGGCTGAGGCTGAGCATTGCTTTTATAAGTTGGTCAAAATTTTATTAGCAATTACTACGTGTAAGTAAATACCAAACCTTAATAATAATAAAGAACAGTAATAGTAAAATAATCCCAAATGCGATGCAAATGTCAAATTAAATTTAAGTTCCATAATTAATCATGTGAGGGTCCGAGCCGCTCATGACCGTGAGCACGGCTAGTATACTAGTTTTACACTCTGCAGAGGTTGCGCATCTTTACCCACAAGTCATGTTACCCATCTGCCAAGAGACGGCCAATCCCATACACCTCTACCAAGGAGGCGAGGCAGGGTAACACTACGAGGCCTTTACAAAGTTCCACTAGCTTCAGAAATCCTGCTACAGTTTATAGGAAGCTCCAGTGCAGGGTTCTTGCCTGACCGCCATCGCAGCAAAATCAACCAAGGACCTCCCTACACTGACCACTCCCCTACTGCCCTTGCCCCTTTCGGGTAAGGAAGACCTCCACTAGCTTTCCTAGTTAATCAGCCAAGGGCGTCCCATTAAACCCTTGTGGTAGCACTGTTTTCCTGGGTGGTCGCTCCATGTTCCCATTAATTTAATGATCTTAACATGAACAGTAATAATAACAAGATAATAACAGGATAATCATGTGTAGTGTAACTCCATACCCAATCCACATAAAGCAATAGCAAGTACTACCCAAAAATATTTCAGGGGTGAACAAGGTATAGAGGTAATCAAAACTGGGGTAACATAAAGGATCCCATCAAAATTAACCTATGCAAATCATTAAAATTAATAAGAACATGGCTGGGAAAGTAAGTGATCAAGGACACAACTTGCCTTCAACGAGCTCCTGCTCAGCTATCTCAACTTGATGAACCTCAGAATCCACAGTGGCTTGCTCGTCTACTCGCATCAACACAATACATACATAGTATAGCATAAATCAACATCACATCAAACATGCAAATAAAATATACAGTAAAAATCTACACATTTAAAAGAAATCATAGGAACTGGAATCACTAAATTTGGAGTTATAGATTTCAAGTTATGAATTTCCTAAGGTTTAATGTGATTAAAATAGGATTAGATGAGAAATTAATTTTCTTACTGTTTTCATGTCAAAACAGAGACACTAAATGATAGAGAATATTATTACAAAATTTTAGAAATTGGAATGGCTCAATTTGGAGTTAAAATGAATTTTCTATGCATTTTACAAGTTTCTAGATTTGTTTTTGTATTAAAAATGAATTTCTACAAATATTTCTCTGTTTTTAAACACCTCTGGACTGGGCCTCATTTTTCAGAAAGGTCAGGGGCTACGGTGAAATATTTTCTAGACTCAGCGCACAGTGGCCAAGGACGGCGGGTTTAAATCTAACATCGTTCAGGGCTTTTTAACAAAACAGGCTCGGCGAAGGGGTACTCACAGATCTCAGCCGTTGGATCGTAAGTGGACGACTAAGATTAGAAGGTTGTTTAAACGAACCGATATCCAATCTAGACCCTTGGATCTAAATCTGACGGCGGTAACTCTATGCAAGCGAGATCGGATCGGGTCCGTCAGATCACATCCAACGGTTCACGATCAAAGTCCAAAAGGGTATCCCTGCGATCTATCTCGACCATACGATCGTTATCGGACGACGCTCCTATGTCCTTCCTCCTTACGGTCTCGGCGATGACGAAAACAGCGCCCGCGGCGGCGGTCTCGCCGGTGCTTGGCCCTCCGGTGACCCCACCCACTATTCACTGCCCCGAAGGTTGCAAAACGCGGTGTGAGAAAAATTGAATTGCCTGAGGGGGTACCTAGCGTCAGCCGTGAAGCGCAGATGGCCGTCCACGAAGCTTTGCGGTCCACGGCGGTCTGCAGACAACGGCGAGCAATTCCGGTGGGGTAGAACAAGTCCAGGGGCCGAGGAACCCGTGGACACCACCGGGACGACGCCACAACCACACCCGATCAGGTACCGAGGCACGCACACTGGTGAATCTGTCTGTCAACGACGACGGACTCCACTTCGAGCTTGCGGCAGCGGTGGTGGCAATACGGCTCAGCAGACGTGGGTGCGAGTGGGCTAGAAGCGGGGAAACGGTCGTGGGAGCAACGAGTTTATAGTGCCAGGGGGGAGGAATCGATTCTGGGGCACCAGCAACCACCCCCGGAATCCCTGGCGGAGATCCGAGCATATCGGAGTCATGCGCTCATCGGAAGGAGACGAGCCTGACACCTGGGGCCCACGCGCCAGTGAAGAGGTGGGGATGAGCGACTGCGCGGCCGGTCGGATGACAAGGCGGGCCCGCACGCCAGTGAAAGGGAGGGAGGAGCGAGTGCGGTATGTGGCCGACGAGTAGGGCCCACGCGTAAGTGAGCGCTCGTGGAGGAAGAAATTGGACTAGCGCGGACTGTTTCTGGCTGTTGGGCCAAATTGAGGTTCCGAAGCCCATTTAGACTAGGTTGATTTTATTCTTTTCTTTTTTTTATTCTTTATTCTCTTTTCTATACTTCCAAGTTCCATTTGAATTCCATTTTGAATTCAAACATAAATTCAAGCTCGTGCTACATTAATCCCCTTTACATTTGTGAAGTTAAAAATACCAGTTTTAAAAATATAATTATATTATTTATATCTTTATATCCTTTCTCTTCTTCTCATTTTCAAAACCCTATTTTTCAACTTTAGGGTTTCATTCCACTTCTAGTATTTATTATCTTATTGTGATTATCCTTATTATTTTTATTTAATGCACAAACATATAACTCCAACATGATGCATATTATTATTTTTTACCATTTATTTTAATTCATTTCTAAACTTTGTGTATGCTCTTTTCATGATGCAATTAAGGCACACAAAATGTGGAAATCCACTATATTCCTTTGTATACAAATTTGAGTATTACACTTGGAGTGGTGGAGAGCAAGCAAGCACCTAACATGACCTAGCACACATCTGTTGGGCTCTATTACCTCACTAATCTTGTGGCATGTTTACAACAGATGGCCATTTCCTGCCTTGAGCATATGTTGGGGAAGCTACAATGGTTCTTGCTCGACAATTACATCCTAAGTTGGGAATCTCCTTGGCCAAGCCAAGCCCCTAGACAAACAAGGCCTAGATGGTTCTCTAAGCTTCCTTAGCTCATTCTCTTGGTGTTGGGGTCTTTGGCTAGGGTGATTTAGGAAAGTTTATGCCATGACCTAAATAAATGTATTTTCAAATAAGAGATTGAATAGAATATACTTATATGTTTTAAATTATCCTTTGTTGAATAATAAATTTGGATATATTCTCTAAAAGAATTAAGTCAAGTATCTCCAAAATAGGATTATACATTAGAAGTCATTTTTCAATAAAGTAAATAAGTAATAAATGTTGAATATTTAAATGGGTTTCTAATTGGAGTAGTGATTTTTTGCAATAAATAATTATGCATGTGCGCTACATATTTAAGGCATTTGCTAAAATGGGTGGAATAATATATATTAATAAGATTTGCATATCATGCTGGTTATTTTTGGTTGTTGCATTTGAATGCAAATTCTAAATTTGAATCATGGATGAATTTAGAAATTCCAAAAATAATTCAAAAGAAAATAGAAACTCAATTCAAAATAGAACAAGAAAAGGAAAATAATAAAGCCTGTCGGACTGGTTTTGCCTCGGCCTAGTCCCCTCCTCAAACTCGCGCAGCCCACAACGACCCATTACTCCATCCCCTCGCGCACTCCTTCACGTGTTGTCGGGTGGGCCCGGCACATCAGAACTCCACTCTCGGCGTCGCACGCTCTCTCTAATGCCAGTGTGGCTGACCACAAGATGAGCCCCGTATGTCATCCCTTCCCCCCAGCCATTGTGGACATAAACAGAAAATCCACCGAGAATTTGGCATCGGATCCTAACAAACTCATACCCTTTCCCAAACCAAATCATTCTGGATCTTTCCTCCTCTCTGCCTCTATATAATACCACCCCGACCCCAAGTCATGCCACCGTTGCTGAGGCAAAACTGAGAGCCTAGAGGAAGGGAGGAGAGTAGAGTCACCGCATGTGCAAAGGGCCGCTGCAACCGTGGACCATCGCCTACCAGGCCCAACTAGTGTGTGGAGGATGATTATGGAGCATCATCGTGCCGTCACGAAACCTATGGTGGCAGTTGGAGGCGCGAGGGATCACCAGAACACGTATAATTCCTCGCCGGAGGTCGTCAACGCTATCGAGCCATCTCCTTAGGTGAATCAGGTCTTTGCAGCCACCTTCCATATGTGAGAACCCCTTCGACCAAACGTTTTTACAAAAGAGTCCATTCAAGTTGCGATAGCTTTGTAATAAAATTGTCTACGCG
The DNA here is from genome assembly GCA_029449295.1 of Zea luxurians. Taxonomy (NCBI): domain Eukaryota; kingdom Viridiplantae; phylum Streptophyta; class Magnoliopsida; order Poales; family Poaceae; genus Zea; species Zea luxurians. The sequence goes on along the minus strand of JAOPSE010000052.1, from coordinate 3,071,154 downwards.
GTAACAACATTATTCGTATCCTATCTCATATTTTTATAATTACATATTTGTTTAACCTATGTCTATTGAATTCCCTTTTCTAATCTTAGTTAATGTGGCACTTTAATTCGACTAAAATATTATTTAGTTATAACTTAAATTAAAATTGAAATAGAATCTACAGACTCGTAGTGACGCGTAGAATATTATTGTGTGGTTTGTTTCCATCTTTGTTGTAATGTTATTTTTAATCATTGTTTGCCTATATATATGTTTTGCAGCAAGAAGAAGCGAGCTTACGAGCTACCTAAAACCCAACATAGAGAAATACCTAGAATCACAAGTAAAAGACAAGTTGTGTCCTTGATCATGTTCTTTGACCTAATAATGTTCATGATTCTGTTAATCACTGTGGCACTGTTAGCCTTAAACTGGTGGGACCTAATAGGTTACCTAGTTTTGTTTACCCTACATCTTACATACTAATGAATTATTGGGTAGTCTTGCTAGTGCTCTACCAGGTGTTTGGGAACATGGAGCTTAACCTGAGGATACTTATGAATTATGATCATGTTTTATTATGATATATTGTTGGATTATTTATTATTGTGCATAAGAAGATCATTTTGTTAATTGGAATATGGAGCTTAACGTGAGAAAACAGTGGTACCACTAGGGTGGAATGGAACACAATAGGCCAATTAATTAGGATAGCTAGTGAGGGATTACCTTACCCGAAAGGGGTAAGCGAGGAGGTGTCGCTATAGAGTATAGTGCTGGCTGTAATTACTGCAATGGTGTTACAGACTGTGGAACTTTATAAAGGCCTCGTAGTTGATCTCTAGCCATTCACCTTGGAAGTGAATATGGGCCATGCAAACCCTAGCTATTAATGTGCTTGAATGCTTGGTCTTATGATTAATCCCTGATTTGCTTCTTAGTTTGAATGGAAAGTGTTGTGGAGTTATGTCCTTAAAATATCTTATATACATAGTATATAATAGTTAGGTAATTAGCGCCTAGAGTAACTTGGCCATATACAACTACCTGAATTACATGTTCCAAACACCCTGATAAGTTGCATAATCAATCTAACCCAACCTAAAAGCAAAGCAAATAAAATATTGCTCTGTCACATGTAGCCTATTCTACCCATAGCTATCTTAACCATATATCTCTAACCCTAGATGGTAAATACCAGGGCCAGAGATGCAATAGTTCAACCTACCCAAGTTTGACCAAGAAGAGGAAGAACCAATCAAGATTTGAAAATGAGTCAGAATTCAAAGCTCCCTTGTGGGTTTTGGTGGTTTGGATGACAACTAAATGGAAGGACTAACATGTGTTTTAAGTGTTGGACATGTGCTTAGTGCAAAGCTTGTAGAGTTTACCACAAGAGATCAAGTGTGATGGTCTAGAGGCTGAGATGAATATGGACAATGGACATCACAAGCTAAGTGAAAGCGAACATTGCTTATGTGAGACTCAGTGTGCATAACTTGGAGTTAATTGGTCATTCCAAGGATGGAGGCAAGTAGAGCTTTGAGGTACCGAGTGTACATGAGAAGGTCAAGGAGGCCGAGGTACCCAAAGCCAGGGGTGAAGAAGAAGATTTGCAAAGTCAAGGATTGATCGAGTTAAGAAGAGCTATGGTGTATCGAGGATCATGAATTAAGGGTGTGACTTATAACCAATGAGATAATACATATGGTTATGTGGTGTAAGTCATAAGGCTCAAGATAAAGTTCAAGAAGTGAACAAGATCACTAGAAGGAGGAGTAGTGTCAAAGCCAGAACCTGGAAGCAATCCAGAAGAGCTAAGTTTACCTTGACCTTTAGTTTAGGTTATTCCTGTGTTTGGTTATGTTCTATGTGACCATTGCAGGGTGTTGGAGCTCATAGATGCCAATAATGATCAATTCATGAAGACTTGGAGTTTTGAAGTCCAACATTGACCTCAAATAGGCCAAAAAGAGCAAACGATGAAAATGTTAATTATGCATAGTTTGTGTCACACACAAATTTAAGGGGCAAACCCGGGTGCGTCTCAAATGTGTGCTAGGATCAAGTCTCACACATATGATGACTCATGGTATAGAAATGAATGTCACATCTTTAATATATAATAGAGTTCTGTACAAAATAGTAAAATAATTACATCATACAAAGACAACGATTCAGCAACCACAATTGACTGGGAGACGACGGCTTAGACCTCTCACGAACTCATCGTGACATCCTTCCTGCTCCTCATTGAAAGTCGCCTAGATGGGGGTGAATAGGTGTAATCTGAAATTTACAACTTAAAACAGAAGCTACGAGCCGGGGTTAGCATTAGAATTAAATCCGAGTCCGATAGAGAGGGGGTAAACAAATCAACCAAGAAATAAAGCGGATGAACACGGTGATTTGTTTTACCAAGGTTTGATTCTAAAGAACCTAGTCCCCGTTGAGGTGGTCACAAAGATCGGGTCTCTTTCAACCCTTTCCCTCTCTCAAACAGTCACTTAGACCGAGTGAGCCTTCTTCCTTAATCTCATGGGTCACTTAGACCCCGCAAGGACCACCACACAATTTGTGTCTCTTGCCTTGCTTACAAAGCACTTGAGAGTAAGAATTGAAAAGAAAAAAGAAGGCCAAGCCAAGCAAACAAGATCAACAAATGAACACAAGAGATCCTCTCACAAGTCCTAATGCACTAGAGTTGATTCGGGGACTTTGAGTGGATCGATCGCTTTGATTGTGTCTTGAAGTGGAGGCTATTGCTCTTGTATTGGATGCAATGTTCAGAATGCTTGGATGCTTGGTGTTGTGGTGGTTGGGGGGTATTTATAGCCCTCAACCACCAAATGGCCGTTGGGGAAGGCTGCTGTCGATGGGCGCACTGGACAGTCCAGTGCGCCACCGGACAGGTCCTGTAGACTGTTCGGTGCGTCGCCATGTCACCCAACCGTTAGGGTTCGAGAGCAGTTAACCATTGGAGGTTTTGTCCTCATGCGGCACCGGACAGTCCGGTGCGCCTCTGACTTCTGCTCTGACTTCTGGTGTGCACTGTTCGCGCACTGTTCACATGTCAGAGTCGACCGTTGGCGCTGGAGAGCCGTTGCCCGCTGACTCACCGGACAGTCTGGTGGCACACCGGACAGTCTGGTGAATTATAGGAGGTTGCGCCTGCGAAAACCCGAGAGTGGCTGGTTTGAGTTGTACGGTCCTAGTGCACTGGACACTGTCCGGTGGCACACCGGACAGTCTGGTGCGCCGTTCCTCAGCACACTCAAGTTTCTTTTGCTCCTTTGTATTTGATCCCTAACTTGAATATTTATTGGTTTGTGTTGAACCTTTGTGCACTTGTAGAACATGTATTCTAGAGCAAACTAGTTAGTCCATATATTTGTGTTGGGCATTCAACCACCAAAATTAATTGTGGGAAAAGGTTAACCCTATTTCCCTTTCAATCTCCCCCTTTTTGGTGATTGATTCCAACACAAACCTAAGCAAATATATAAAGTGCAGAAATGAACTAGTTTGCATAAGGTAAGTGCATAGGTTACTTAGAATTAAACCAAATTATAATCTTACTAGATATGAATGGATTGCTTTCTTTTATTTAACATTTTGGACCACATTTGCACCACTTGTTTTGTTTTTGCAAATCATTTGGAAAATCTTTTGAAAGTCTTTTGCAAATAGTCAAAGGTATATGAATGAGATTGCAAGAAGCATTTTCAAGATTTGAAATTTCTCCCCCTGTTTCAAATGCTTTCCCTTTGACTAATCAAAATTCCCCCTGAACGAAATTCTCCTCTTAGTTTTCAAGAGGGTTCAAATAGATACCAACTTTGAAAAACTACCTTTAAATATACCAATTGAAAAGATTGTCATAACAAGATACCAATTGAAGTTTAGCACTATACCAATTGAGATTTTGCTTTCTCAAGATAAGGATATCAATTGATACATTGTCATGACATAAATATCAATGAAAAATATCAATTAAAGCTTCATTCGTGATACCTATTGAAAAACAAACATACCAAATAAATCTTCATTTCGAAATTTTTGAAATTGGTGGTGCGGTCCGTTTGCTTTGGGTTTAATATTTTCTCCCCTTTGGCATTAATTGCCAAAAACGGAGACTATGAGAGCCCTTTTTATATTTTCTCCCCCATTGATAAAGAAAATGTGAGTGAAAGAGTATACCAAGTGGAGAGATGACGGAATACCGACAAAGGGTAGATAATACCGATGGAGTTGAGTGGAAGCGATGTCTTTGCCGAATACTCCATTTCCCTTTCAATCTAAGACTTAATACAAAGATGCTCATTGAACCATATTAGTCTTAGCTTAGGCACAAGAAGAATAAGAAATATGTATATGTGCCAAATGAAAGAGACATGATCAAAGATATATAAAATAGCTATGTGTGCAATGTTTCAATCAAAATTCCGAGAATCAAGAATATTTAGCTCATTCCTAAGTTTGCTAAAGGTTTTCTCATCTAAAGGCTTGGTAAAGATACGGCTAATTGTTCTTTGGTGCTAACATAAGCAATTTCGATATCCCCCCTTTGTTGGTGATCTCTCAAAAAGTGATACTGAATGTCTATGTGCTTAGTGCGGCTGTGTTCAACGAGATTATCCGCCATGCGGATTACACTCTCATTGTCACATAGGAGAGGGACTTTGCTCAATTTGTAGCCATAGTCCCTGAGGGTTTGCCTCATCCAAAGTAATTGCGCACAGCAATGGCCTGCGGCAATGTACTCGACTTCAGCGGTGGAAAGAGCTACTGAGTTTTGTTTCTTTGTAGTCCAAGACACCAGGGATCTCCCCAGAAACTGACAAGTCCCTGATGTGCTCTTCCTATCAAATTTACACCCTGCCCAATCGGCATCGGAATATCCTATTAAATCAAAAGTAGATCCCTTGGGGTACTAAAGTCCAAACTTAGGAGTATAAACTAAATATCTCATGATCCTTTTCACAGCCCTAAGGTGAACTTCCTTAGGATCGGCTTGGAACCTTGCACACATGCATACGGAAAGCATAATTTTCGGCCGAGATGCACATAAATAGAGTAAAGATCCTATCATCGACCGGTATACCTTTTGATCTACGGACTTACCTCCCGTGTCGAGGTCGAGATGCCCATTTGTTCCCATGGGTGTCTTGATGGGCTTGGCATCCTTCTTTCCAAACTTGTTAAGTATGTCTTGAATGTACTTTGTTTGGCTGATGAAGGTGCCGTCTTGGAGTTGCTTGACTTGAAATCCTATGAAATACTTCAACTCCCTCATCATAGACATCTCGAATTTTTTGTATCATGATCCTACTAAACTCTTCACAAGTAGATTTGTTAGTAGACCCAAATATGATATCATCAACATAAATTTGGCATATAAACAAATCTTTTGCAATAGTTTTAGTAAAGAGTGTAGGATCGGCTTTTCCGACTTTGAAGCCATTAGTGATAAGAAAATCTCACAGGCATTCATACCATGCTCTTGGGGCTTGCTTGAGCCCATAAAGCACCTTTGAGAGTTTATACACATGGTTAGGGTACTTACTATCTTCAAAGCCGGGAGGTTGCTCAACATAGACCTCTTCCTTGATTAGTCCATTGAGGAAGGCACTTTTCACGTCCATTTGATAAAGCTTAAAGCCATGGTAAGTAGCATAGGCAAGTAATATACGAATTGACTCAAGCCTAGCTACGGGAGCATAAGTTTCATCAAAGTCCAAACCTTCGACTTGTGAATAAACTTTTGTCGGGGACCATAATTAGGGGTACCCTCAAGACCCCTAAATCTCAGCTGGTAACCCCCATCAGCACAAAGCTGCAAAGGCCTGATGGGTGCGATTAAGACAAGGATCGGTCCATTCAAGGGACATGATCGTGCCTCGCCCGAGCCTAGCCTCGGGCAAGGGAAGCCGACCCCGGAGAACCTACATCTCGCCCGAGGACCCCCCTCCGGCAACGGGCACACTATCGGCTCGCCCGAGGCCCAGTCTTCACCGAGAAGCAACCTTAGCCACATCGCCACGCCGACCGACCAAATCGCAAGGGCATTTAATGCAAAGGTGGCCTAACACCTTTATCCTGACGCACGCCCTCCTGTCGACAGAGCCGAAGTGACCGCAGTCACTTTGCCGCTCTACTGACCGGTCTGACAAGAGGACAGCGCCGCCTGCGCCGCTCCGACTGCTGAGCCACCCGATAGAGTGAGGCTGACAGCAGCCAATGCCGGCCTCGGGCGTCATAGGAAACTTCGCCTCGCCTGACCCCAGGGCTCGGACTCGGGCTCAGCCCCGGAAGATGGCGAACTCCGCTCCGCCTGACCCAGGGCTCGGACTCGGGCTCAGCCCCGGAAGACGACGAACTCCGCCTCGCCCGACCCCAGGGCTCGGACTCGGGCTCAGCCTCGGAAGACGGCGAACTCCGCTCTGCCCGACCCAGGGCTCGGAATCGGGCTCAGCCCCGGAAGACGGCGAACTCCGCTCCGCCCGACCCAGGGCTCGGACTCGGGCTCGGCCCCGGAAGACGACGAACTCCGCCTCGCCCGACCCCAGGGCTCGGACTCGGGCTCAGCCCCGGAAGACGACGAACTCCGCCTCGCCCGACCCCAGGGCTCGGACTCAGCCTTGGCCTCAGCCGACGGTCTCCGCCTCGCCCGACCCAGGGGCTCGGACTCGACCACGACCACGAAAGACAGACTCGACCTCGACCTCGGAGGAGCCTCCACATCGCCCAACCTAGGGCGCGGACCGACCACATCGACAGGAGGCACCATCATTACCCTACCCCGAGCTAACTCAGGCTACGGGGAACAAGACCGGCGTCCCATCTGGCTCGCTCCGCCAGATAGGCAATGATGGCGCCTCGCACGCTATGTGACGACGGCGGCTCTCGGCCCCCTTACGGAAGCAAGAGGACGTCAGCAAGGACTCGACAGCTCCGACAGCTGTCCTTCCGCCAAGCTCCAGCGCTCCTCCGACGGCCACGACACCACACGAATCGGGTGCCAAAACCCCTCCGGCTGCCACGATGGCATGTACTTAGGGCGCTAGCTCTCCTCCGCTAGACACGTAGCACTCTGCTACACCCCCCATTGTACACCTGGATCCTCTCCTTACGCCTATAAAAGGAAGGACCAGGGCCCTCTTACAGAGGGTTGGCCCGCGCGGAGAAGGACGGGACGGCGCTCGCGCAAGGCCGCTCGCTTCCACTCCCGCGTGGACGCTTGTATCCCCCTACTGCAAGCGCACCCGACTCAGGCGCGGGCCTAACACGAAGGCTGCGGGATTCGCTCTCTCACGCCTGCCTCCCTCCGGCTGCCTCCTTTCCCCCCTTCGCGTTCCGCCTCGCGTCGACCCATCTGGGCTAGGGCACGCGGCGACAATTCACTCGTCGGTCTAGGGACCCCCCGGGTTTCGAAACACCGACAGTTGGCGCGCCAGGTAGGGGCCTGCTGCGTGTTGATGAACAGCTTCCCATCAAGCTCCAGATGGGCAGTCTCCAGCAACCTTTCCAGCCCGGGACGGTGCTCCGTTTCGGGAATCTTGAGTTCATGTCCCTCGACGGCAACTACGACATGATACTCCTTCCCCCGCCGTGCGACAACGACAATGGCGGTCGACAACCCGCTCGCCGGCGGGGAAATTGACGACGCCTTCCCCACGTGGTGGAAGGACGACATTCGGGCTTGTCCCGTCCCCTCCCCCGCCGACGGAGGAGGAGGCGGGGCAACCAAGGCCAAGCGGGAAGCGGCACCTCGTTGGCTGTTGAGCGAGTCGATGGCACCGGCGCCCCAACGGAGGGCGCGTCGGGCGTCGATCTCGCGTCTGAGACAAAGACGAGCGTCACCTCCCCGCAACACGCCAATCTCAAGCAAACGCACGACGCCAGCATGCTCGCGAAGGACTTGCTGGGCGTCACCCTCGTACCTGAGACAACGATGCAGTCAGTCCCAGACGCGACCTCGTCACCGACCGTCGATCGAAAGGTACCGACCGATTCCCGTCTCGTGTCGTTTGGATTCGGCCTCGACCCACCAAGCGACTTCGCTTCGGTGAGCACTCTCGTAGAGGCGAGTCCAAACCATCTGGGGTATCGTGTGCGGTCACCCTGGGACCGACTAACGGCCGACTCGACCTACGAGCCATCGGGGTCCGAGGAAGACGGCGAGCCTGACCTCTGTTGGGATTTCTCCAGACTTGGTAACCCCAGTGCTGTGCGGGACTTCATGACCGCATGTGACTACTGCCTTTCCGACTGTTCCGACGGCAGCCGCGGCCTCGACAATGAGGACCGCGACCCAAGTCGTGAATGTTTCCACGTCGATCTAGGGGGTCCCGGCGAAGGCAACCATCTTGGTATGCCGGAAAACGGTGATCCCCCTAGGCCCGCGCCTCGCGTTGACATCCCTCAGGAGCTAGCTGTGGTCCCCATCCCGGCGGGGGGTCCTGACCCACAGCTCGGGCATATCCGCGAGAGGCGGGCCAGGCTCGACGAGGAAGCAGGAACGCTTGTGCCGATCCGCCGGGACATCAGGCAGGAATGGGCGGTCCAACCCCCGGCCAGAGAAGCGCGTCATCTCCCCCAGGACATCCAGCACCGCATGGCCGACGACGTCAGGGTGAGGCCGCCGTCAGATTCCAGCGGAGTTGGCCGGAACCTGGCTGCAGCGGCAATACTCCTCCGCGTGATGCCGGAGCCATCAACCACCGAGGGGCGGCGTATCCAGGGAGAGCTCAAGAATCTCCTGGAGGACGCCGCGGTCCGACGGGCCGAAAGCTCTGCCTTCCAAAGGCAGGGGTTCCCCTCGGAACATCGCGTCGCGACTTCCCGATTTATGCGGGAAGCCTCGGTCCACTCCGGGCGCACGCGCAACACAGCGCCTGCAGTCCCGGGTCGCCTCGGCAACGAGCGCCATCACCACAGCTGTCGGGCCCACCTCGATGACAGGGCGCGCCGAGGCTACCATCCCAGACGTGGGGGACGCTATGACAGAGGGGAGGATCGGAGTCCTTCGCCCGAACCACCCGGTCCGCAGGCTTTCAGCCGCGCCATACGACGGGCACCGTTCCCGACCCGGTTTCGAACCCCGACTACTGTCACAAAGTACTCGGGGGAGACGAGACCGGAACTGTGGCTCGCGGACTATCGGTTGGCCTGCCAACTAGGTGGAACGGACGATGACAACCTCATCATCCGCAACCTCCCCCTGTTCCTCTTCGACACCGCTCGAGCCTGGCTGGAGCACCTGCCCCCGGGGCAGATCTCCAACTAGGACGACCTGGTCCAAGCCTTCGCCGGCAATTTCTAAGGCACATACGTGCGCCCCAGGAACTCCTGGGATCTCCGAAGCTGCCGCCAGCAGCCGGGAGAGTCTCTCCGGGACTACATCTGGCGATTCTCGAAGCAGCGCACAGAGCTGCCCAACATCACCGATTCAGATGTCATCGGCACGTTCCTCGCCGGCACCACCTGCCGCGACCTGGTGAGCAAGCTGGGTCGCAAGACCCCCACCAGGGCGAGCGAGCTGATGGACATCGCCACCAAGTTCGCCTCTGGCCAGGAGGCGGTTGAGGCCATTTTCCGGAAGGACAAGCAGCCCCAGGGCCGCCCACCGGAAGATGCTCCCGAGGCGTCAACTCAGCGTGGCGCCAAGAAGAATGGCAAGAAGAAGTCGCAAGCGAAATGCGACGCCGCCGACGCGGACCTTGTCGCCGCCGCCGAGCACAAGAACCCTCGGAAACCTCCAGTAGGTGCCAACCTCTTCGACAAGATGCTCAAAGAGCTGTGCCCCTATCATCAGGGGCCCGTCAAGCACACCCTTGAGGAGTGTGCCATGCTTCGATGACACTTCCACAAGGCCAGGCCACCCGCGGATGGTGGCAAGGTCCTCGACGATGCAAAGGAGGAAGATCACAAGGCAGGAGGGTTCCCCGAGGTCCGCGACAGCTTCATGATCTACGGCGGGCAAGTGGCGAACGCCTCGGCTCGGCACCGCAAGCAAGAGCGTCGGGAGGTCTGCTCGGTAAAGGTGGCGACGCCAGTCTACCTAGACTAGTCCGACAAGCCCATCACCTTCGACCGGGCCAACCATCCAGACTACGTGCCGAGCCCGGGGCGATACCCACTCATTGTCGACCCCATCATCGGCAACGTCAGGCTCACCAAGGTCCTCATGGACGGAGGCAGCAGCCTCAACATCATCTACACCGAGACCCTCGGGCTTCTGCGGATCGATCTGTCCTTGGTCCAGACGGGCGCTGCGCCTTTCCACGGGATCGTCCCCGGGAAGCGCGTTCAACCCCTTGGACAACTCGACCTACCCGTCTGCTTCGGGACGCCCTCCAACTTTCGAAAGGAGACCCTCACGTTCGAAGTGGTCGGGTTTCGAGGAACCTACCACGCAGTGCTGGGGAGGCCATGCTACACCAAGTTCATGGCCGTCCCCAACTACACCTACCTCAAGCTCAAGATGCCGGGCCCCAACGGGGTCATCACCGTCGGGCCCATGTACCGACACGCATACGAATGCGATGTGGAGTGCATGGAGTACGCCGAGACCCTCGCCGAATCCGAGGCCCTCATCGCTGACCTAGAGAGCCTCTCTAGGGAGGCGCCCAACGTGAAGCGCCACGCCGGCAACTTCGAACCAACGGAGACGGTCAAGTCCGTCCCTCTCGACCCCAGCAGCGACGCCTCCAAGCAGATCCGGATCGGTTCCGAGCTCGACCCCAAATAGGAAGCAGTGCTCGTCGACTTTCTCCGCGCGAACGCCAACGTTTTCGCGTGGAGTCCCTCGGACATGCCCGGCATACCGAGGGAAGTCGCCGAGCACTCTCCGGATATTCGAGCTAGGGCCTGACCTGTGAAGCAACCGCTGCGCCGATTCGACGAAGAAAAGCGCAGAGCCATAGGCGAGGAGATCCACAAGCTACTGGCGGCAGGGTTCATCAAAGAGGTATTCCATCCCGAATGGCTTGCCAACCCTGTGCTTGTGAGAAAGAAAGGGGGGAAATGGCGGATGTGTGTAGACTACACTGGTCTAAACAAAGCATGTCCAAAGGTTCCCTACCCTCTGCCTCGCATCGATCAGATCGTGGATTCCACTGCTGGGTGCGAAACCCTGTCTTTCCTCGATGCCTACTCAGGGTATCACCAGATCAGGATGAAGGAGTCCGACCAGCTCGCGACTTCATTCATCACACCCTTCGGCATGTACTGCTATGTTACAATGCCGTTTGGTTTGAGGAATGCAGGGGCAACGTACCAGCGATGCATGAACCATGTGTTTGGCGAACACATCGGCCAAACGGTCGAGGCCTATGTCGATGACATCGTAGTCAAGACGAGGAAGGCCTCCGACCTCCTTTCCATCCTTGAAGCGACGTTTCGATGTCTCAAGGCGAAAGGCGTGAAGCTTAATCCCGAAAAGTGTGTCTTCGGGGTCCCCCGAGGCATGCTCTTGGGGTTCATCGTCTCCGAGCGGGGCATCGAAGCCAACCCGGAGAAGATTGCAGCCATCACCAGCATGGGGCCAATCAAGGACTTGAAAGGCGTACAGAGGGTCGTGGGATGTCTCGCGGCTCTGAGCCGCTTCATCTCCCGCCTCGGCGAAAGAGGTTTGCCTCTGTACCGCCTCTTAAGGAAAGCTGAGTGCTTCGCTTGGACTCCCAAGGCCGAGGAAGCCCTCGGGAACCTGAAGGCGCTCCTCACGAACGCGCCCATCTTGGTGCCCCCCGCTACCGGAGAAGCCCTCTTGATCTACGTCGCCGCAACCACCCAGGTGGTTAGCGTCACGATCGTGGTTGAGAGACAAGAAGAAGGGCATGCATTGCCCGTCCAGAGGCAAGTCTACTTCATCAATGAGGTACTGTCCGAGACCAAGATCCGCTACCCACAAATCCAGAAGCTGCTGTGCGCGGTGATCCTAACACGGCGGAAGTTGCGACACTACTTCGAGTCTCATCCGGTGACTATGGTGTCATCCTTCCCCCTGGGAGAGATCATCCAGTCCCGAGAGGCCTCGGGTAGGATTGCAAAGTGGGCGGTGGAGATCATGGGCGAGACGATCTCGTTCGCCCCCTGGAAGGCCATCAAGTCCCAGGTCCTGGCGGACTTCGTGGCTGAATGGGCCGACACCCAGCTCCCGACGGCTCCGATCCAACCGGAGCTCTGGACCATGTTTTTCGATGGGTCGTTGATGAAGACGGGGGCCGACGTAGGCCTCCTCTTCGTCTCGCCCCTCGGGAAGCACCTACGCTACGTGCTACGCCTCCACTTCCCGGCGTCCAACAATGTGGCGGAGTACGAGGCTCTGGTAAACGGGTTGCGAATCGCCATCGAGCTAGGGGTCCGACGCCTCGACGCTCGCGGTGACTCGCAGCTCGTCATCGACCAAGTCATGAAGAACTCCCACTGCCGCGACCCGAAGATGGAAGCCTACTGCGATGAGGTTCGACGCCTGGAGGATAAGTTCTATGGGCTCGAGCTCAACCACATCGCTCGACACTACAACGAGACAGCGGACGAGCTGGCCAAAATAGCCTCGGGACGAACAACAGTTCCCCCGGACGTGTTCTCTCAAGACCTGCATCAACCCTTCGTCAAGACCGAGGACACGCCCGAGCCCGAGGCACCTTCGGCTCCGCCCGAGGCACCCTCGGCTCAGTCCGAGGTACCCTCAGCCCAGTCCGAGGTACCCTCGGCTCAGCCCGAGGTACCCTGGGCCCCCGAGGGTGAGGCACTGCGCGTCGAGGGGGAACCGAGCGAGGTCACGCCTAATCAAAGCTGGCAGACCCCGTACCTGCAATATCTCCATCGAGGGGAGCTGCCCCTCGACCAAGCCGAAGCTCGGTGGTTGGCGTGGCACGCCAAGTCTTTCGTCTTGCTGGGAGATGGGAAGGAGCTCTACCACCGCAGCCCCTCAGGCATCCTCCAGCGATGCATTTCCATCACCGAAGGCCAGCAGCTCTTGCAAGAGATACACTCAGGGGCTTGCGGCCATCACGTAGCACCTCGAACCCTCGTTGGAAACGCCTTCCGACAAGGATTCTACTGGCCGACGGCGGTGGCCGACGCTACTAGAATCGTCCGCACCTATGAAGGGTGTCAGTTCTACGCGAGGCAGACCCACCTGCCCGCTCAGGCTCTGCAGACCATACCCATCACCTGGCTGTTTGCTGTGTGGGGTCTAGACCTCGTTGGCCCCTTACAGAAGGCACCCGGGGGCTACACGCACTTGTTGGTCGCCATCGACAAATTCTCCAAGTGGATCGAGGTCCGACCCCTAAACAGCATCAGGTCCGAACAGGCGGTGGCGTTCTTCACCAACATCATCCATCGCTTTGGGGTCCCGAACTCCATCATCACTGACAATGGTACCCAGTTCACCGGCAGAAAGTTCCTGGACTTCTGCGAGAATCACCACATCTAGGTGGACTGGGCTGCCGTGGCTCACCCCATGACGAATGGGCAAGTGGAGCGGGCTAACGACATGATCCTGCAAGGACTCAAGCCTCGGATCTACAACGACCTCAACAAGTTCGGCAAGCGGTGGATGAAGGAACTCCCCTCGGTGGTCTGGAGTCTGAGAACAACGCCGACCCGAGCCACGGGCTTCACACCGTTCTTTCTAGTCTATGGGGCCGAGGCCATCTTGCCCACAGACTTGGAATACGGTTCCCCGAGGGCGAGGGCCTACACCGACCAAAGCAACCGAGCCAACCGAGAGGACTCACTGGACCAGCTGGAGGAGGCTCGGGACGTGGCCTTACTACACTCGGCGCGATACCAGCAGTCCCTGCGACGCTACCACGCCCGAGGGGTTAGGTCCCGAGACCTCCAGGTGGGCGACCTGGTGCTTCGGCTGCGACAAGACGCCCGAGGGCGGCACGAACTCACGCCTCCCTAGGAAGGGCCGTTCGTCATCGCCAAGATCCTGAAGCCCGGAACATACAAGCTGGCCAACAGCCAAGGCGAGGTCTACAGCAACGCTTGGAACATCCAACAGCTACATCGCTTCTACCCTTAAGATGCTTTCAAGTTGCTCGTATACCTCATTCACGCACCAAGTCTGGTCGTCAAGGAAGGGTCAGCCTTGCCTCGGTAAAGCCCGACCCTCCCTCAGGGGCTAGAAGGGGGCAACCCCCTCTGCGTCGAAATTTTCCTCGAAAAAAGAAAAAAATCCTTTCTGCCAGAATGCCTTTCGTGCTCTTCGACTACTTCAAAAGTGGATCCTGAAAACGACGGAGTACACGTAAGCAGCCAAGGCTGACCGAGCCGAGGGACTCCTATGCCTCTGGGATACGGTTACCTCACTCATCACCTTCTGCGATAAGTAACTCGCGCTCGGATAAGTGACTCCGTGGACCGAACAAGTCTTCATGCTCGAGAGCTCCTCTGCCGAAATGATTTTTCGGGCCTTCTCGACTGCGTCAGTAATAGAACCCTATGGACGAGTAAGAGCGCGCGTAAGCGGCAAGGCCGACCGAGCCAAGGGATTCCTACGCCTCCGGGATACGAATACCTCACTCATCGCCTTCCGTGAAAAGCAACTCTCGCCCGCACAAACAATTCTGTTACCGACAAATGAGTCCGGATACTCGAAACAAGAGGAAAAGAAACGCAGCTTTACAACACGACGACAGTGTGTTTAGGCCTCGGCGGCCGCAGAAAACATACACACACTACAAGACAACCTGATCCTGCAGGCTCGGACGTCGACAGCCGAAGGGGGCAGCAGCACCCTCGGCATCAACTACACCTTCGGCGGGGTCTGACCTAGCCGCGGACGGTGACGCGGTCGGAGGGCCCCCACTCTAAAGGACGACATCAGCACCACACCCGGGCCATCACCGCCAGGGTCTTCTTCGAGAATCCGGCCCGAGCAGGCGGCTCGGCCGGCCACCCCGAGGCCTCGACCAGCTGACCCCCAAAGACATCAGCTCGGCTTGTGGCCTCGGCAACTCAACTCCGGCGTCGGCTCCGCCAGTGGACGACCCGGCCAGGCTCTGGCCAACTACATCTCCTTTTCGAAGCCAACTCTGCCTTCGTCCGTGCTGACACCGCTACCTCTGGCTTCGGCTCATCGAAGGGCAGCCGAGGGGTTCCTTCAACTAAGCAAGAGGGGCCTCGGACAGCAAGGCCGACCGAGCCGAGGGACTCCTACTCCTCCTGGATACGGATACCTCACTCGTCACCTTTGCACGAGGCAACTCATGCTCGGTGAAGCGGTTCAGATAATCGACAAGGCGAGTCTTAGTGCTCGAAATGAAGAAAAAAACACGGCTCCGTGCTGAAAATACATACACGTTCAGGCCTCGACAGCCGCATTGAACGAAACACCGACACTTAAGGTGCCATTACAAACGGAACTCCGGTTCTGTCCCCACGGCAGCAGCGATGGCCCCAGGGCGGAAGCCGCTGCAACCTTGCCCTCGCCCTCGCCGACGCTCGAGGGGCGAGGACAAGTACAAAGAGCCGGAGGCCCGGAGCACGGATGGTGGCAGTGATCCTGTCGGCGACGGGGACTCCTCGGGCCGCATCCACCTCGGCGCCTTCGAGTGGAGCATCAGCCCACCGGCAGATCCCCACTCGGATCCTCCCGGACGAGCAGAGCACCGACCTCCGCGCGGAGGCCCCGTACCGTTGCAAAGGCAGGACAGCCCTAGAACACGAATGCCGCTCTAGCGGCGCGCGATGTCTTGGGCGGTCCACCCGTGCGCACGGCGCGGCAACTGCCCTCGTGGCAGGAGGGGGCACCGGGAGCCAAGCCGGCGAGTCCAACATGCTGGAGCTGGCGACACCCGCCGTCGACTGGCCCCGCGTTGTCGAAGTCTGCCCCACTCGCAGGGCTAGTGAGCACCCTCTCCCTTGGATGCTGAAGGGGAGGCTAACCCACGAACCCGCGCGGGAGGTAGAGCTCCGGATCAGCCGGGCCTCCACCCCAGCAAGGATGATGGACATCCTTGAAGCTGAGGGCGGAACCAAGATCGCAGCCCGGCTTGCTTCTCCCCGTCCAGAAGCTGGGGGTCACCGTCTTGGGTGACCACCGGCGAGGGGATGCAGCCGGGCTGCCTGATGAAAATCCTTGAAGCCGAACGATGGCTGAAAGGTACCAACTTCCCCGAAGTTGCGTTCCTCCGACGACAAGACGGAAGGATTCCGGGCGTCCCCCGCCCGGGGGCTCGGAAGGTGGGAAGACACGATGCATGAGGGGAGCGCGAAGACATGGTTGCCCTCCAAGGGGGTCGCCCCCCTTTTAAAGGTGACTCTCCCCACTTGCGCCCTCAACCGTTGCGGGCTGAGTCTTCTCCAACATGCTCCAAGATTCTCCCCCCACGGCGCGAGGGCTAGGTCCCATGCGTCATGCAACCGCCACGCCGGTTGCTACGTGTGAGCAACTGCACCGCCACTCACACCACTACCGCGCCTCCTCGACTGCGGAGTCAATACCACGACTCGAGGCAACCCTGCAGTGCCAGCCAAGCGCGACGGTCAAATGCGGTCAAAATTGGGCCGGCGGTAATGGCGGTGACAGGCGGGTAGAAGCAGCGGTCACGTCGTCAGCCAAGCTCACGTCCCATCCAGGGGCAGCAGGGGAGCCCTCTCTCACGGCGTGAAGACGGCGCGCCCGTGATCCGTTCCTCGAACGGCTCGCACACACGCAACGGCTGCCCCGCGAACCGCTCGCCCCGTCGCATTAACTCCACGGCGGGACAGGCGGCGTCTCAGGCGGGAGAAGCAAGCAACGCTTCGCCTTCGCCATAATGACCGCGTCAAAAAAGGTACGTCGCGTCATTCGATTTTGTGTCCTTTTCCTTTTCCTCTTTCTCTCTCTTACAACTGGGACCGGGGAAGGGGGATACCCCGAAAAGGACCCTTCTCCGTGAAGGAAACAGGCTCCGAGCCTCCCTACTGATCAGAGGTTCGAAGGCCGGCCCCTCGGAGGGGTTCAGCGGCCGCCTCAGATATTGGGTTCTGCGCCCACTACTGGTCATAGGTTCGATGGCCGGCCCCTCGAAGGGTTCAATGGCCGCCTCAGGCCACTCGGGCTCCACACCCACTACTGATCAGGGGTTCGTAGGCTGGCCCTCGAAGGGTTCACAGTCGCCTCAGACACAGAGCGAGGGATGACCATGGGTACGTTCGATACATAACCAAGGCTCGGGCTACGCTCCCGAGGTACCCTAGGACATTTCCGAGACCAGCGGGAGCGATCTTGTAACGGAATCCCATCAGAGGGAGGCATCGAGCCCTCGGACCCCGTCGATAGGGGACCGGGTCCGGCAGATCACCCGCAGGTACTTTTGGGCGCGCCTCTGGGCCTCTAGCCGACCCCTAATAAATGGGGCACGGACGTCCGCTCGGATTACCCGCCAGCAGCTCACCGGAAACACCATGTTCGGCGCCCTCCGAGGGCAACATGGCACTTTCCCCCCCTCCTCCTTGCGGAAAGGCGACGCAGGGGTGTATGTAAAAAAGACGAGTCTGTCCTTGACCGTCCTCTCGCCCTGTGCAAAGGCTCGGGGGCTGCTCTCGCAAACCCGGCTCCGGCCAGACCGTTGACAGCGTCAACATACCAGCCCGAGAACTTGGGACCCGACCGTGCACTCGGGCTACGGCCAGCCCGCATGAGGGAACAACTAGACCGGCCGAAGTGTTGCGAAGCGTCCTAAGACCTCGAAGGAGTAAAATTACTCCTCCGAGGCCTTGGGGGCTACACCCGGCGGGTGCGCTCGCGCGCACCCGCCGGAACAGAATGCAACCAAAAAAGGCTGGTCCCCTTGCAAAAAAGTGCGGCAAAAGCCTCCAAGCGAGTATTAGTACTCCCTTGGAGGCTCGGGGGCTACTGTCGGGGACCATAATTAGGGGTACCCTCAAGACCCCTAAATCTCAGCTGGTAACCCCCATCAGCACAAAGCTGCAAAGGCCTGATGGGTGCGATTAAGTCAAGGATCGGTCCATTCAAGGGACATGATCGTGCCTCGCCCGAGCCTAGCCTCGGGCAAGGGAAGCTAACCCCAGAGAACCTACGTCTCGCCCGAGGACCCCCCCCCCCCTCCGGCAACGGGCACACTATCGGCTCGCCCGAGGCCCAGTCTTCACCGAGAAGCAACCTTGGCCACATCGCCACGCCGACCGACCAAATCGCAAGGGCATTTAATGCAAAGGTGGCCTGACACCTTTATCCTGACGCACGCCCTCCAGTCGACAGAGCCGAAGTGACCGCAGTCACTTCGCCGCTCTACTGACCGGTCTGACAAGAGGACAGCGCCGCCTGCGCCGCTTCGACTGCTGAGCCACCCGACAGAGTGAGGCTGACAGCAGCCAAGGCCGGCCTCGGGCGTCATAGGAAACTCCGCCTCGCCCGACCCAAGGGCTCAGACTCGGGCTCAGCCCCGGAAGACTGCGAACTCCGCTCTGCCCGACCCAGGGCTCGGACTCGGGCTCAACCCCGGAAGACGACGAACTCTGCCTCGCCCGACCCCAGGGCTCGGACTCGGGCTCAGCCCCGGAAGACGGCGAACTCCGCTCTGCCCGACCCAGAGCTCGGACTCGGGCTCAGCCCCGGAAGACGGCGAACTCCGCTCCGCCTGACCCAGGGCTCGGACTCGGGCTCAGCCCCGGAAGACGATGAACTCCGCCTCGCCCGACCCCAGGGCTCGGACTCGGGCTCAGCCCCGGAAGACGACGAACTCTGCCTCGCCCGACCCCAGGGCTCGGACTCGGGCTCAGCCCCGGAAGACGACGAACTCCGCCTCGCCCGACCCCAGGGACTCGGACTCTGGCTCAGCCCCGGAAGACGACGAACTCCACCTCGCCCGACCCCAGGGCTCGGACTCGGGCTCAGCCCCGGAAGACGACGAACTCCGCCTCGCCCGACCCCAGGGCTCGGACTCAGCCCTGGCCTCAGCCGACGGTCTCCGCCTCGCCCGACCCAGGGGCTCGGACTCGACCACGGCCACGGAAGACAGACTCGATCTCAACCTCGGAGGAGCCTCCACATCGCCCAACCTAGGGCGCGGACCGACCACGTCGACAGGAGGCGCCACCATTACCCTACCCCGAGCTGACTCAGGCTACGAGGAACAAGACCGGCGTCCCATCTGGCTCGCTCCGCCAGATAGGCAATGATGGCGCCCCGCACGCTTTGTGACGACGGTGGCTCTCGGCCCCCTTACGGAAGCAAGAGGACGTCAGCAAGGACTCGACAGCCCCGACAGCTGTCCTTCCGCCAAGCTCCAGCGCTCCTCCGACGGCCACGACACCACACGAACCGGGTGCCAAAACCCCTCCGGCTGCCACGATGGCATGTACTTAGGGCGCTAGCTCTCCTCCGCTAGACACGTAGCACTCTGCTACACCCCCCATTGTACACCTGGATCCTCTCCATACGCCTATAAAAGGAAGGACCAGGGCCCTCTTACAGAGGGTTGGCCCGCGCGGAGAAGGACGGGACGGCGCTCGCGCAAGGCCGCTCGCTCCCACTCCCGCGTGGACGCTTGTATCCCCCTACTGCAAGCGCACCCGACTCAGGCGCGGGGCTAACACAAAGGCCGACGGGATTCGCTCTCTCACGCCTGCCTCCCTCTGGCTGCCTCCTTTCCCCCCTTCGTGTTCCGCCTCGCGTCGACCCATCTGGGCTGGGGCACGCGGCGACAATTCACTCATCGGTCCAGGGACCCCCCCGGGTTTCGAAACACCGACACATTTGGCCACAAGTTGGGCTTTGTTCCTTGTCACCACACCATGCTCATCTTGCTTGTTGCGGAATACCCACTTGGTACCTACAAGATTTTGGTTAGGATGTGGAACTAAATGCCATACCTCATTCCTCATGAAGTTGTTGAGCTCCTCTTGCATGGCCAACACCCAATCCGGATCTCTTAGTGCGTCCTCCACCCTGTATGGCTCAATAGAGGACACAAAAGAGTAATGCTCACAAAAATGTGCAACTCGAGATCTAGTAGTTGAATGTCACCGAGGATGGAGTTGACGGGGTGATCTCGTTGAATTGCTTGGTGGACTCTTGGGTGTGGCGGTCTTTGACCTTGTATTTCTTGATCATCTTCCTTGTCTTTATCATTATCGTCTCCCCTTGATCATTGTCCTCCTCTTGAGGTGGCTCATCCTCTTGATCTTCATTTTCATCATCTTGAGTCTGATCCTCATCTTGAGTAGGTGGAGATGCTTGCATGGAAGATGACGGTTGATCTTGTCCTTGTGTGGACTCTTCAGATTCCTTAGGACACACATCCCCCAATGAACATGTTCCTTAGCACAACACATAGAGCCTCTTCATCATCTAATTCATCAAGATCAACTTGCTCCACTTAGGAGCCATTAGTCTCATCAAACACAATGTCACAAGAAACCTCAACTAATCCAGTGGATTTGTTGAAGACTCTATATGCCCTTGTGTTTGAGTCATATCCTAGTAAAAAGCCTTCTACAGCCTTAGGAGCAAATTTAGATTTTCTACCTCTTTTGATAAGAATAAAACATTTGCTTCCAAAGACTCTAAAATATGAAACATTGGGCTTTTTACTATGAGGAGTTCATATGATGTCTTCTTGAGGATTCGGTGAAGATATAACCGGTTGATGGAATAGCAGGCGCTGTTAATCGGCTCAGCCCAAAACCGGTCCGATGTCTTGTACTCATCAAGCATGGTCCTTGCCATATCTAGTAGAGTTCTATTCTTCCTCTCCACTACACCATTTGTTTGAGGTGTGTAGGGAGAAGAGAACTCATGCTTGATGCCCTCATCCTCAAGAAAGCCTTCGATTTGTGAATTCTTGAACTCCATCCCATTATTGCTTCTTATGTTTTTGATCCTTAATCCGAACTCATTTTGAGCCCGTATTAAGAACCCCTTTAAGGTCTCTTGGGTTTTGATTTTTCCTGCAAAAAGAATACCCAAGTGAAGCGAGAATAATCATCCATAATAACAAGACAGTACTTACTCCCACCGATGCTTATGTAAGCTATCAGGCCGAATAAATCCATGTGGAGTAACTCGAGCGACCTGTCAGTTGTCATGATGTTCTTGTGTGGATGATGGGCACCAACTTGCTTTCCTGCTTGGCATGCGCTACAAACAATGTCTTTCTCAAAATGAACATTTGTTAGTCCCAAAATGTGTTCTCCCTTTAGAAGCTTGTGAAGATTCTTCATTCCAACATGGGCTAGACGGTGATGCCAGAGCCAACCCATATTAGTCTTAGCAATTAAACAAGTGTTGAGTTCAGCTGTGTTCTCATTAAAATCAACTAAATATAGCTGACCCTCCAACACTCCCTTAAATGCTATTGAATCATCACTTCTTCTAAAGACAAGTAACACATATATCTGTAAAAAGATAGTTGTAGCCCATTTTGCATAATTGAGAAACAGAAAGCAAATTGTAATATAAAGAATCTACAAGAAAAACATTGGAAATAGAATGGTCAGGTGATACAGCAATTTTACCCAAGCCTTTGACCAAACCTTGATTTCCATCCCCGAATGTGATAGCTCGTTGGGGATCTTGGTTTTTCTCGTAGGATGAGAACATCTCTTCTCCCCTGTCATGTGGTTTGTACATCCGCTATCAATTATCCAACTTGAACCCCCAGATGCATAAACCTGCAAAACAATTTAGGCCTTGTACTTAGGTACCCAAACAGTCTTGGGTCCTTTGACGTTAGAAACAAGCACCTTAGGTACCCAAACACAAGCCTTTGGGCTCTTGTGTTTGCCCCCAACATATTTGGCAACTATTTTGCATGATTTGTTAGTTAAAACATAAGATGCATCAAAAGTCTTAAATGAAATATTATGCTCATTTGATGCATCAGGAGTTTTCCTTCTAGGCATTTTAACATGTGTAGAATGCCTAGAGCTAGAAGCCTTATTTTTATACATAAATGCATGATGAGAAATAGTGTGAGGTTTCCTAGCATGAATTCTCCTAATTTTGTGCTCAGGATAATTAGCAGGATATAAAATGTAGCCCTCATTATCATGAACCATGGGAGCCTTGTCCTTTACAAAAATTAGCCAATCTTTTAGGGGCATTAAGCTTGACATTGCTCCCCTGTTGGAAACCAATGCCATCCTTAATGCTAGGGCGTCTCCCATTATAGAGCATGCTTCTAGCAAATTTAAACTTTTCATTTTTAAGTTCATGCTCATTGACTTTAGCAGTTAATTTGGCTATATGATCATTTTGTTGTTTAATCATGGCAAGGTGATCATTTATAGCATCAACATTAACATCTCTACATCTAGTACAAATAGAAACATGTTCGACAGTAAATGTAGAGGGTTTGCAAACATTTAATTCATCTATCTTAGATTTTAGCATGGCATTTTCATTTCTAAGATAGGAAATGGAATCATTGCAAACATTTAAATCTTTAACCTTAGAAATTAGACTAGCATTTTCATCTCTAAGGCTAGAAATTGTATCATGGCAAATGCTAAGCTCCTTAGATAAATTTTCACATTTCTCTACTTCCTCAGCATAAGCATTTTTCACTTTAACATGTTTTTTATTTTCTTTAATAAGGAATTCCTCTTGGCTATCCAAGAATTCATCCTTCTCATGAATAGCTCCTATCAGTTCATTTAATTTTTCTTTCTGTTGCATGTTAAGGTTGGCAAAAAGAGTAAGTAAATCATCTTCGTCTTCACTAGAACTACCCTCATCACTAGATATTGTATACTTGGGGGTGGTTCTAGATTGTACCTTCTTATTTTTTCCGTCCTTGGCCATGAAACATTTGTGGCCGACATTGGGGAAGAGGAGGCCCTTGTTGATGGCGATGTTGGCGGCGTCCTCGTCGGAGGAGGAGTCGGTGGAGCTCTCGTCCGAGTCCCATTCCCGACACACGTGAGCATCGCCGCCCTTGCTCTTATAGTACCGCTTCTCTCCTTTCCCCTTCTTGTCTTCGCCCCTGTCACTATCACTAGACATTGGGCATTTAGCGATAAAATGATCGGGCTTACCACATTTGTAGCACACCCTTTTGGAGCGGGGTTTGTAGTCTTTCCCCCTCCTTTGCTTGAGTATTTGGCGGAAGCTCTTGACTGATGAGCGTCATTTCCTCGTTGTCGAGCTTGGAGGCATCGATGGGAAGCCTACTTGATGTAGACTCCTCTTTCTTTTCTTCTGTTGCTTTGAATGCGACTGGTTGCACCTCGGGCGTGGAGGTGGTGCCTTGCTCCAAGTTGACAATGTGTTTGGAATCTTTGATCATTAGCTCAAAGCTCACAAACTTTCCTATTACTTCCTCGGGAGACATTAATTTGTATCTAGGATCCCCACGAATTAATTGCACTTGGTGGGGTTACGAAAAACAAGTGATCTAAGAATAACCTTGACCATTTCATGGTCATCCCACTTGGTGCTCCTGAGGTTGCGCACTTGGTTCACCAAGGTCTTGAGCCAGTTGTACATTGCTTGTGGCTCCTCTCCCTTGTTGAGGACGAATCGACCGAGTTATCCCTCGATCGTTTCGCGCTTGGTGATCTTGGTCACCTCGTCCCCTTCGTGCGCCATCTTGAGAACGTCCCAAATCTCTTTGGCACTCTTTAACCCTTGCACCTTATTATACTCCTCTCTACACAAGGAAGAGAGGAGTATAGTTGTGGATTGGGAGTTAAAGTGCCTAATTTGGGCGACCTCAGTCCGAGTCGTAGCCTTCGTCCCCCACATTAGGTATCTGTGCTCCAAACTCAACAATGTCCCAAATGCTTGCGTGGAGTGAGGTTAGGTGATGCCTCATTTTATCACTCCACATACAATAATCCTCACCATCAAAGTATGGTGGTTTGCCTAAGGGAACGGAAAGTAAAGGAGCGCGCTTTGAAATACGAGGGATAACGAAGTGGCATCTTACTATACTTCTTGCACTCATGGCGCTTAGAAGCGACGGGCGAGTCGGAGCTTGATGACATGGAGGGCGACGACGAGTCGGTCTCATAGTAGACCACTTTCTTCATCTTCTTCTTCTTGTCACCCTTCCAATGTGTCTTGTTGGAGGAAGAGGATTCCTCCTTATGCCTGTGGCCGGACTCCCTTGAGAGGGTTCTCCCCAAGCTTGCGGGCTTGTCGCCGGCCACGATCTCCCTCTTGGCGTGTTCTCCTGACATCACTTCAAGTTTGTTAGACTCTAATGAAGCACCGGGCTTTGATGCTAATTGAAAGTCACCTAGAGGGGTGAATAGGCGTAATCTGAAATTTACAACTTAAAACACAAGCTACGAGCTGGGGTTAGCGTTAGAATTAAATTCGAGTCCGATAGAGAGGAGGAAGACAAATCGACCAAGAAATAAAGCGGATGAACACGATGATTTGTTTTACCGAGGTTCGGTTCTAAAGAACCTAGTCCCCGTTGAGGTGGTCACAAAGACCGGGTCTCTTTCAACCCTTTCCTCTCTCAAACGGTCACTTAGACTGAGTGAGCCTTCTTCCTTAATCTCACGGGTCACTTAGACCCCGCAAGGACCACCACACAATTTGTGTCTCTTGCCTTGCTTACAAATCACTTGAGAGTAAGAATTGAAAATAAAAAGAAGGCCAAGCCAAGCAAACAAGAGCAACAAATGAACACAAGAGATCCTCTCACATGCCCTAATGCACTAGAGTTGATTCAGGGATTTTGAGTGGATCGATCGCTTTGATTGTGCTTGAAGTGGAGGCTATTGCTCTTGTATTGAATTCAATGTTTAGAATGCTTGGATGCTTGGTGTTGTGGTGGTTGGGGGTATTTATAGCCCTCAACCACCAAATGGCCGTTGGGGAAGGCAGATGTCGATGGGCGCACCGGGCAGTCCGGTGCGCCACCGGACAGGTCCTATAGACTGTCTGATGCGCCGCCACGTCACCCAATCGTTAGGGTTTGGGAGTAGTTGACCGTTAGAGGCTTTGTCCTCATGCGGCATCGGATAGTTCGGTGCCACACCGGACACTGTTCGGTGCGCCTCTGACTTCTACTCTGACTTCTGGCGCGCATTGTTCGCGCACTGTTCACGCGTCAGAGTCAACCGTTGGCGCTGGAGAGCCGTTGCCCGCTGACTCACCGGACAGTCCGGTGAATTATAGCGGAGCGCGCCTGCGAAAACCAGAGAGTGGCTGGTTTGAGTTGTACGGTCCTGGTGCACCAGACAGTCCGGTGCGCCGTTCCTCAGCACACTTAAGTTTCTTTTGCTCCTTTGTATTTGATCCCTAACTTGAATATTTATTGGTTTGTGTTGTACCTTTGTGCACCTGTAGAACATGTATTCTAGAGCAAACTAGTTAGTCCATATATTTATGTTGGGCATTCAACCACCAAAATTAATTATGAGAAAAGGTTAACCCTATTTTCCTTTCACTCATCCTGCGGTACCTATTCTTAACCTAGGGGATGTGAGTACAGCAAGGGTGAGCTCACATACGTTCATCGCTCAACAAGTTGTGGGGAATAATGTGCTTGAGCTCACTTACAGTGGTGGCTCATGTGAAGTGTAAGGCTTACAAAGAAGATGGTTAAAGTTGAGCATTGCTTTTAAAGTTGGTCAAAATTTTATTAGCAGTTACAAAGTATAAGTAGATACTAACCCAAATAAATAAGAGATCACAATTAATAATAACACTAACAATGCAATTCATATGACAAATTAAGTTTAGTTCCATAAATTACTCATGTGAGGGTCCGAGCCGCTCATGACCGTGTGCATGGCCGATATACCAGTTTTACAAGTCGTGTTACCCATTTGCCACGGGGTCATGAATCCCATACATCTCTACCGAGGAGAGGAGGCAAGGTAGCACTACGAGGTCTTTACAAAAGTTCCACTAGCTTCAGAATACCCGCTACGGTTTCTGAGAAGGGCGATATAGGAATCCCTCGTCCGAAAAGCCATCACAGCATGATCGACCCGAGAACCTCCCTATACCGCATCTCCTCTATTGCACTTGCTCCTTTCGGGTAAGGTAGTCCTCCACTAGCTTTGCTAATTAGTCAGCCAAGGGCGCTCCATACCACCCTTGTGGTAGCACTATTTTCCCGGGTGGTTCTCCATGTTCCAATTAACACAATAATCTTGTCATGAACAAAATTAAATCAACAGTAAAATTGGAACATGATCATAATTCAGTATAGCATTAATCTCAAAACCAGGTAGAACAATAGCAAGTCTACCCAATTGTTCATTTTTCTGCAAGGTGTGGGGTAAACAAAACTAGGGAAACCTATTAGGTCCCATCAAATTAACCTGAGCATGTCACAGTGATTAACATGAACATTATTAGGTAAAGAGAGTGATCAAGGGCATAGTTTGGCTTAGACTTGAAATCCCAAGTACTTCACCAAATTGGTCTTCGGGTTTCTCGTGACCTCCCTGCTACTTGTAGCAATACATACAAATAGACAAGGAGTACATAAAAATAACATTACACCAAACATGAGAACAAACACGCGTAAGGATATTCTATGTGTCGCTACGAGATCGTAGGTTCAAGAACGACTAAAATCGGAGTTATAGTTAAAAATATATGATTTTCAAAAGACTTAGGTGGTTTATAAATAAAAGTATCTCCTCTGTTAGATAATATAAGCATGTGAGAAGAATATTATAAATAATTAACTAATTCACTTTTAATCTTGAGTAAAGATCATCTTAGTCAGATTATAATTATAGTCAGATTGACTTTGGCTAGAATGGTTAATCAATTAACACAAGTCAAATAAATATGAAAGTATGTGGAATGACACTAATAATGTTTTGAATGTGTAGACAATTTTATTACGAAGATAGCTGTTGGGGACTTGTTCTCAAATGCTATAAGTTTAGAACAAGGCAACACAGAAAATGTTAAACGTTACAGTCCTTCGTCCTTCGAAGCATTATTTCCCTTCGGATTTAATGATCTTCGGACGAAGGTTGTGAAGGGCATACCTTCATCGATGCAACATATAGTGATGAAGAAAGAATTATATAAAACATGAAAGATTATAAACAGTCATATGTTATTATTATCTCATTTTTATTTTATCACTATGGGAAAATAGAAATGATAACAAATTACAAATGTACCTTCGGCTTGAAAGAAGGTAAAAATACAAACGTAGCGCGAAGGCAAATACCCAGTCTGTGTGTCCAGTACGGGAGCACTGTTCATCTATTTATAGGCACAGGACGCAGCCCATGTAAAATTACACCCATGTCCTTTACATTTGCTAATAACTCCATATCAATCCGTCGAGGTCTAAATGGCCTTTTCAACTTTAAGTTGGTTTCCTTTTCTGTTATCATGCCGAAGCTCTTCTGCGCACCGCTCCGGCTTTGCGCCATCCTTCGTACTCCTTTTGTGCTTCTTCATACTGTGGCTTTAACTCAAGTCCGAAGATAGCTGTTCATGCATTATACTTCCAGAAACATTGTTAGATCATGTTTTTGAGGACCTTCGGAAGCCAAAGGCCCCCAACAGTAGCCCCTCGCAATATTAATTTGTTAAAATGATAAATTCAGATTGCGATATGGACGAAGGCCCTAAGCCGAAGGTCCGAAAAAACACGTTCCCTTTGCTAGAATAGCAACAGTCACTGACAAGCGGGTCCTTCCAGTTTTCAACGCACTAGGCGTATAAATAAGAGCGCACCACGAGCTCATTTGGCACGCTTTCTTGCCATCTACTCTTGCTTACTCAATTTCTAGCTCTTGCGCACCAACATTTGCTTGGCTTTAAAAAATTTTTTTAAGCTTCGGCTTTTGAGAGTACTTTTTCAGCATTTTCGAAGATGTCTCAACATAAAAAAGTTGTTGCTGAAACGAAGCTGAGCCTTTCTGAGGAGAAGAATCTTGGCTTTCTTGAATCAATAGCGAAGACAAATACAGAGAAGATTACACGGGAGATTTTGGAAGGTTTATCTGAAGACACTGGTGATAGTGACAGTTATGATGTGGGAAGTGGTGGCGAAGACTCCGAAGATCGACCCTGGCGACCAAGTCATACAGTTTTCGGAAAATCAACTATTAAACAGAGTCATCTCGATAATATGAGGGGAAGGTATTTTCGAGATGTGTCTATTGTGAGGGCTGACAATGGAGACAAGACTTCTCCTACTCCCGAAGAGAACGAAGTCGTGATCTTCCGAAGCTTCTTCAAGGCTGGACTTCGGTTCCCCCTAAGCAGTTTTGTGGTGGAAGTTCTGAAGACATACCAGGTTTACCTTCATCAAATTACGCCCGAAGCGATCATAAGAATGGGGATCTTTGTATGGGCTGTAAGGAGTCAAGGTTTGGAGCCAAATGCAAAAAGTTTCTGCAGTATGCACGAACTATTATATGAGACAAAACTATGGGGGAAGGAGCAGTATCATAACAATTTTGGCTGCTATAGCTTCGTTGCTCGCTCTGGGTCAAGCTGCCCCGTGCCAACCTTTCGGAAAAATGGCCTGGAGATTAGATGAAAGTATGGTTCTACGTGAAAAATGATTTAAAGGCACGAGAGGATATTAAAGGGATCATTATGCGCCCTATCTGGCAATGCTTCGGCCTCCAGAAACCGAAGGTAGAAATTGACGAAGCGGCCGAAGAATGTCGCAAGGCCTTCGGCTTAGTCTGCTCTTTCATCGGGACAAGAGACTTAGTTCAAGAGCATGTGGCCTACAGGATATGGCCATTGGTAGCCAACTGGGAGATGCCAAAGGAAACCATCAGCAATCCTCACGAAGGTGGTTTGGTTCGACTAAAATATACCTTCAGGTTTAGAGACCAGTTTATTGAGCCAGACGATGACTGGCTGAAAAGCGTCGAAGCTACAAGTGATGATCTGCTTGGGCCATACTCCAAGGCGGAGGACAATGTGTTATCTACGGCCTTCGGAAGCCGAAAAAAGAAGAGATTAAATAGAGTTTTTGATGCCATCGGATTCATGTATCCTGACTACCGCTACCCGACGCGGGGGCAAAAAAGAAAGAGTGCAACTTCCGGGAAAGATGATGCTTCAGCTGCTCCAAGCGAGCCTGGCCGAAGGGAAAAAGGTGAAGGTCCTTACTCATCGACCGCGCTTCATAGAACCAGCCATAGTGCCTGAATTTGGCGGTGAGACCTCTTCGGCTACTGAAGCCGAAGAACCTGCGATTGCACAGAAAATTGAAGAGCTGGCTGTAATGCCGAAGGCGTCATCAGCCAAATCAGATGAATCAAAGGCCACTAATATTGAAGAGATAACAGTCGATAAAACAAAGACATTAGAAGTTATAAGCCCTTCGGCAGAGGTGACAATGCCGAAGGCACAAAAGGATCTTACAACGACTCCCAAGAGGAGGAGGATGGTGAACGTACTAGATGTGCTGGAAACAATAAAAACTTCAAGCTCTACTCCAAAGAAGACTATCGAAGCTTTGAAACCAGAAATTGAGGCAAAACTATCCGAAGCCGAAGCTGCCAAGAGCCAAGCCAAGACCGAAGCTAGGCCCTCAGAGCCTGCCAAGGAGAAATCCTTGGAAATAGAAGAAGAAACGGAAAAAGAGGCTGCAGAAGAAATTGTGTCTGAAAAAACTGCCATTCCTATTCCCGAAGCATCTTCCGAAGCTCTCGATTATATTATACGACATGCTTCGGGAAAGAAGTTATCTGTAGAAGAGAAGCGAGAAGCCCAATGTTATGCCTAGAGACTGAAATATCCGAAAGGGGCATTGATATTCAACGGCAGCGGAGAAGAGGACTTCTTGTATTGTCTCCCGGACAACAAAGAGATTCCTGTCTGCCAGGAGATGAGCAGGAGCTTCGGATTCCCGACACTAGAAGAGGGGCTCTCGGTGCTATCAAAAGATGAACCGACCGACAGCTTAGCATACAATAGCTTAAAGGTGAGAGAATTAGCTTCTTGTACTTAAAAACAAAATTTTCCATTTGCTTATACTTAATACTGCACTCCTTTTGTAGGGCCTTATTCTTAGCAACGCCCTCAGGGCGCAAAAAAGTGCCGAAGACGAAGGATGTGCCATAGCTTTGAGCAACCTTCGTTCCGAAGTAATTGAACTAAGGAATGAAGGTCTTGAAAAAGATAAAATATTGAACTCATTAGTGAATAAGATAACAGAAGACGAAGCTACCTCCAAAGCCTAATCTGAAGCTTAGAAATGCGAAATTGGTGATCTTCGGAAACAGCTGGCCGAGGCAAATTTGAAATGCGCTATCGCCGAAGCTGACTGAGACGCCAGTAAATATTGGAAAAATTATTAGGAGAAGACAGTTGTAGAACTTCGCTCTTCGAAAGAGAAATGTTATGAAAAATCTATAGAATGTGTAGATAAAATAAAAACTAGCTTCGCCAAAGTTGGCGCATACTCTAGCGAGGATAACTTCGTAAGAGGCGATCCTGAGGGCCTGATTGACTGGATCAGCAACGAGGCCAAAGCTTTTGAGGAAATTTTGAGCGGTCGTGGGGATGTCTGCGCCTTCTCAAGTGCTAGAGGGATTGCGGCTGTTTTGGAGAAGTCCGGTTGCGAGCATGTGAAAGCTTTGGCCCAAGCCGAAGCTAGTTTGTCCATTGAAGATACAAAAGACCCCTCGGCCGAAGCAAGCTTAGTTGGCGGAAAATTCTTCAATGACATCTGGGAGAATGGTGGCCGAGGGATGGCCCACGAGATAATAAAAAAGAGCGAGAAAGATTCTCACGATGCAAAAGAAGCAACAAAGGCAGCTGAGAAAGCTGCGGAACTCGAGAGGCGAATAGGTATTATTTAATAACTTTTAACTTTATTTTCTAATTTTGTGACTTCGAACTTATTTACGTTTTCTACCGCAGCTGAACTATCTCCTTCCCGGAGCTCTTCGAGCCAACAGTCGACCCAGAAGCAAAGAAAGAAGATGAGATCATTAAAATGGTCGAAGCTATTTTGGACGAAGCTATTGCTCAACTGTTAAACGAAACTGCAGAAGCAGTTTTAAAAGAAGAATAGCTGTTATTGTAAAAACATTTGGAATATAGTATTTGCTGAACAAAGTGTGTAACATCTTGTAGTCTTGAATGTAATATATAAGCTATTTGTGACTTAATTCTTTACGATGCATGAAACTTTACGTACATACCATTTTTGAGCCTTCGGCGAAAAAACACCTTCCCTTCTTTTCATGTTTCGTGAAGGAAATCCATATTCCGTAAAAACATTAAGCTTCGTGAACAATAGATTTCTTTCCACATTAAAATTGGTGAAGCTGCACTTGTTCAAAATATTTTGTGCCTTGGCACAACTTCTTCGAAGCAATTTCCGAAGATCAATATTATATCCCCTTCTTGTGCCATTAATGCGATATGATGTATGATGTTATGCTATGCGAATGATGTGATGATGTTATGCTATGCAAAATGATATTCGTGCCAAAGATACACACATATTCCCTCAGTGTTATACACAATCACTTTGCCGTTTATTTTTCGGCTTCACCGCTTATTTTTCGGTGTATCAGCGTTGACTTTTCGCTGTAAGTTCTGCATCCCCTTAGAAACGTCTTTTGAACTTCTTCACCTTCTATTTCGGCGGTATTCGCGTTGACTTTTCGCGCTTCGCCTTATATTTCGGCGGAATCAGCGTTTATTTTTCGCTGTAAGCTCTGCATTCCCTTTGGAACGACTTTTGAGCAGAAAACTTACGCTGCGCTTCCTTAGGAACGACTTTTTGTAGCTTCGGCAAGCTTACGCTACGTTCTGTAGAACAACTTTTTGTAGCTTCGGAGAAGTTTTTTGTAGCCACAAGTTCTCTTAGGAACGAATTTTCATGCTTCGACAACTTTCGGACTCTGTAAGTCTGTGAAGAAGGTATATTATATCATGACAATAGCGAAGCTATTACAAGAATCTAAAAACAACAAAAGGAACTGTGGTTTCAATGATTGCCCCTTATTAAAAAGAAAATGATGGCAAATGCAAAAAACTGTTGCAGAGGTAGGATATCTTCTAGTAGATTTGCTTCGATTCTGGCACAGTGCTGTTGACTGTGCGAGCTTCGGACTCCTCTCTGAAGTCTCGTTGCTGGTGAGTGTGCTGGCTCCCTTCTGGCTGCTGGCCTCATTGCATTGGTGGTGGAGGTGGAGGCTGTTGCCAAGATGCCTGAGGTTGACTTGTCGAAGCAACAGAAGCTGCAGGATGGTTACCCACATACTCTGGGATGTACGGTGAATGATACGAAGCTGTATGCATAACTTGCTTCGGTTGGTTCTATTGGGCTGCAGCTTCTGCTATCTCCTTCTGTTTCTGAATGGTGACATGGCACATCCTTGTAGTATGGCCCTTGTCCTCACCATAGAATAGACAATAAATTTTCCTGGGCTGATCCCCAAACCTTCCACCGAAGCCCCTGGCGCCTCTGCCCCTTGGGGCTGAAGGCCGAGGATAGCTTTGTTGCTGTCCCGAAGCTTGGGAAGAATATTGCAGCCTCTGTTGCTGACTTCCTCTATCATCATTCTGAGCAGAGTGGATCGACCTGACGTGCCTTGGGTGGATTCTTCCTCCGAAGCCCCTGGTCATTTTGGAGAACCTGTACGCTTCCTCCCTTCTCTGACGAAAGTCATTGTCAGCGCAAATGTATTCATCCATCTTTTGGAGCAGCTTCTCCAGAGTCTGAGGGGGTTTTCTGGCGAAGTATTGGGCCGTAGGTCCTGGCCGAAGCCCCTTGATCATGGCCTCAATGACAATTTCATTGGGCACCATTGGCGCCTGTGCCCTCAGACGCAAGAACCTTCGAACATACGCCTGAAGGTATTCTTCGTGATCTTGGGTGCACTGGAACAAAGCTTGAGCGGTGACCGGCTTCGTCTGAAACCCTTGGAAACTGGTGATCAGCATGTCCTTCAGCTTCTGTCATGATGTGATTGTTCCTGGCCGAAGAGAGGAGTACCAGGTTTGTGCAACATTCTTGACTGCCATGAGGAAAGACTTCGCCATGACCGCAGTATTACCCCCATACGAAGATATGGTCGTTTCGTAGCTCATTAGAAATTGCTTCAGATCTGAGTGTCCGTCATACATGGGGAGCTGGGATGGCTTGTAAGACGGGGGCCAAGGTGTAGCCTATAGTTCTGCTGACAGAGGAGAAGCATCATCAAAAGCAAAATTTCCATGATGGAAATCCTCATACCAGTCATCCTCGTTGAAGAAGCCCTCATGATGAAGCTCTCTGTGCTGGGGCCTTCGGTTTTGCTCATCTTGAGCAAGATGACGAACTTCTTCAGTGGCTTCGTCTATCTGCCTTTGTAGGTCAGCTAGCCGAGCCATCTTTTCCTTCTTTCTTTGCACTTGCTGATGGAGCATCTCCATATTCCTGATCTCTTGGTCCAAGTCATCCTCCTGGGGCGTTGGACTGGTGGCCTTCCTCTTCTGGCTTCGGGCCTCTTGAAGAGAAAGGGTGTCCTGGTTCGGGTCCAGCGGCTGCAGAGCGGTAGCTCCTGTCGCTGAAGCTTTCTTTGGCGGCATGACAAAGGTCGATGCTTGCCGAAGGTGGTCAAAAAGAGTTCACCGGAGGTGGGCGCTAATGTTGGGGACTTGTTATCAAATGCTATAAGTTTAGAACAAGGCAACACAGAAAATATTAAACGTTACAGTCCTTCGTCCTTCGAAGCATTATTTCCCTTGGGATTTAATGATCTTCGGACGAAGGTTGTGAAGGGCATACCTTCATCGATGCAACATATAGTGATGAAGAACGAATTATATAAAACATGAAAGATTATAAACAGTCATATGTTATTATTATCTCATTTCTATTTTATCACTATAGGAAAATAGAAATGATAACAAATTACAAATGTACCTTCGACTTGAAAGAAGGTAAAAATACAAACGTAGCGCGAAGGCAAATACCTAGTCCGTGTGTCCAGTACGGGAGCACTGTTCATCTATTTATAGGCACGGGACGCAGCCCATGTAAAATTACACCCATGTCCTTTACATTTGCTAATAACTCCATATCAATCCGTCGAGGTCTAAATGGCCTTTTCATCTTTAAGTCAGTTTCCTTTTCTGTTATCATGTCGAAGCTCTTCTGCGCACCGCTTCGGCTCTGCGCCATCCTTCGTACTCCTTTTGTGCTTTTTCATATTGTGGCTTTAACTCAAGTCCGAAGATACCTGTTCATGCATTATACTTCCAGAAACATTGTTAGATCATGTTTTTGAGGACCTTCGGAAGCCGAAGGCCCCCAACACTAGCACAACTGGAACAGACCAAAACGGAGTTAAAATGAAGAAGTTATGGTTTTTCTAACCCTTTATATTTACTTTTATATTATAAATCAATTTCTAGAATTTCTTTATAACGTCTGGGATTGTTTTACAAAATTATGGGATCTAAGGATTCCCTTATATTATGGCCGAGGACGACGGGTTTATTTTGAAAAACTGCAGGGAGTCTTTTAGAAACAACCACAGTGAAGGGGTACACTACAGTCCTGACTGCCCGATTAGTAATCGAGGGCCACGTTTAGATCTTAAAGTATGTGAACAGGTATCCACTGTGGACCATCTGATTCTGATCCATCGGTTACGGATTTATAATCAGATCACAACCCTCCGATCAACCATCCATGGTTTGGATTTTAATGACCCGAAGCGTTATGAGACGATCTAATCGGAGCCGTTTGTTGCTTGATCAATGGACCAGAACTCATCCCTCTCCCCACGACATCTAGGACGGCGATGCATACCCCGCCGTGGCAGTCATGCGCCGGTGAGCAGCGCCCTGGCCGCCCCCCAGTGATAAACCAAAACCAGAACGTGCTACCCTAGATTCGGAACGATGCAAAAGCATTGAGTGGTTACTCACCGACGGCCGAGGTGCAGACGACGCTGTCCACGAAGGTACACGTATCCATGGCGGTGACATTGCTCCAGTGAGAAATTCCCCATCCCTTGTTGGTCATTCCCTCGCGCGGACGCCACGAGAGCATTCATAGGGATCAAGCGAAGCTCTCAGGCCCAACAAGGAGTCCTCGACGATGGCATCATTGCATCCACGACGGCGGCCCGATCTCCTCACGCGGTGGCTCGTGGTGACGAATTCTCTGAACCCTTTGACCACTGCCTATCTCATAGTATTGATGGTGATACTCGGCTCCACGCGATGGCTGTATGGGTGCGGACGATTGGATTATATAGCTGGTGATGGAGTTGTTGCCGTAAAGCTTGGACAGAGGCCAAATCATGGCCGGGCGACCCCTAGACGGTTACGCTAGCTGGGAGTTGTTGCGAACCTTGCGCACACGATGATGTCCGAGAGGGATGGCTAGCGCGCAGGGCCCAAGTGTCAGCGACGACGGAGGCGCGGGGTCCATGGCACAAGCACGCGACAGCTTCGACGTGAGGTTGAAGCTGACGACGCGAGCCCTACCTATCAGTGGCACTACGCGCGCAGGCCGTGAGGTGAAGGAAGAGGGCGCAGATGGGTATCTTCCTACTGGGCCGAGTAGAGGTGAGGGCATGGGCTGAGCGAGGAGTTTCGGCCCAATCAAGTTCCCTATTTTCCTTTTCTTTTATTTCCTGTTTTAGATTCCTATTTTATTCCTCTATTTTGAATTTTCAAGTTTAGTTAAGGTTTAGATTTCAAACTTAGTACAAATGCACAACCACAAAACTCCAGCGTGAAAATGCAAATGTTGTACTATATTTATATTAATATTTAGTTATCTACATGCCTCAAAATATAAACCACATACACATATATTTTTTATAAGATACTCATTTGGAATGTATACTCTAAATTTTATTACTTATTTTCTTTTAAAAACAATATATATATATATATATATATATATATATATATTACATGTACCACAAACTATTTTAATTCAAATGCTTATATTCATGTGTGAAGGGTGTTTAAAGGAATAATTAGATAGATTTAAGGTCCTTCTTCTATTTGTTGTTCCTAGTTTCAATTTAAGCTTTAAGTTCAAATTTGGATCTAAGTTTTGAATTACCAAACTTTTAATATTACTAGTTATTTGCTTCAGGGAAATAATTTATAAAGATGGAATTTATTATTTAGAATCTTTTTATCTTAAGTATTTTAGGTGATCTCTCTGAATTACCAACATAAGATTTTGGGTGTTACAGTTTGAGTGTATAACTATGTTGCATACACCTTTTACTATGTGTTTGGTACTTTGGTTTGCTCTCTAACTTAGTTTGTACAGAAAGTGCCATTCTGGGCTCTGTTTGAGGAGAAACATAAAAGCAAGAGAAAGATTAAGAAAGAGATAAGTTCCTAAGACTTAGTCAATTGGATTACTCTCTAATTATGTGTGTCTAAGTCGCAGAAAAGTCCTCCAAACAGTTGAAGTGAATTAGAGAATAATGGTTGAAAAAGAACTTTGAACCTGCTGTCTCAGTACCAGACCTTTTATAGGACTGGTCTCGTGTGCATGGACCTGCTAAAGCACTGGTCCTGTGTGCACCGGCCCTGCTACTGTGACACCAACATCAAACTAGTTGGTCTTAGGTTTTTGGATAAAGCACATCAGATCATCTATAATACTCGGTCCTATGCACCAAACCATCAATAGTACCCCTATATATAGGACCGGGTCCTATGGCACACAAGACATGCTACTGGACTGGTCCGGTGAACCAATGCCTAGTCCTTTCAGAGAAGGAAACAACCAATCAGATCGCACTGAGGCAGGTGATCGTTGGAGGTCCGGTGCACCCACGGACAGAACACTTCCAATTTATTTGCAATCGCTACAGGAGGCCTTGGGGCTAGAAAACAGGCCCCCAACGACCTCAACCAGTACACAAGTGATACCCCATGGCAGCAAACAATTGTAGAATCATTCTTTGCCCCTCTCTATTATATTATGTGATATATTTAGTGCTTGGCATAGTTATAAGCCAAAAGAGAGAGAGGAGAAGTGATGCTGGGAGGTAGAGCTAGCAAGATCTTGAGCAAGTGAGTAGTGATACTCTTCCGGAGTGTTGTGAAGACTTGTAAATAGCTTCACCTTCCGCCCGCACAACTACCACACCATGCAAAAAATAGTGTAGAGCGTCGAACCCACACTCCCTGCTCCAAAAATTTGGAACTAACCATCAGACCACATGTATCTTAATATTGAGAAAAAACTATATATATATATATATATATATATATATATATATATATATATATATATATATATAACAGACGTAGCAAATCACGTTTAACTGGCTAGTTGTAATACTTCCTCCGTTTTTTTATTTGTCATGTTTTAGTTTAAAAATAAACTAGAGCCTGACAAATATTTAAGAATCGGAGGTAGTAATAAGAAGACAATTTTGGTGGAAAAACGAAAACACTATACGCCGACGGCTCTCGTCTCCTACACTAGAATTTTCGTGCGGCGTTGCCGCTCACACTTTTTTATTTCTATTGTGTTTTTTAGTTTTTATTTATCGTTAGCACTGTTTTGTAAATTTTAAATGGTTCCAAAATTGTAGACTTACATGTTTATGAAAGTGAGAATGCAATATAATATCATCACACATAGAAGGTATAATAATGTTAACATAGCATCTAACTGTGGTCGATGGTTAATAAATATAGTCTTATGAAAAAATATAATGATTAAGCAAAAGTAACTTGGTCTATCACTCCTCCAAAACGTAGTATTTTATTGCACTCGGAGAATCAAGGATGTGTGATGACAAGTCAACCTGTTATTGTGCTCAAACCAAACTAGTTGGTTTGTTTGAAGGATAGGCTTGGGTGGTCCATTCCTCAAACCAAACTTTCATAGTGCTGGCTCACCTGTATAAAATCAGGATTTAACTGGAAGGAGAATAACAACAAGGTTTTTATACATTGATAGTTGCTTGAACATATAGCAAGTAGCTACATCATTACAAAAGAGTTTTACCATCATTGTTTTTTTTGAGGAATAGATGCATACTTAGAGTGGTAGCACACGTGATTTGTGTGTTGACCCAAAATATTACAGATACTCCATGGTTAACAACTTGATAGGAAGTAATAGTGTTTTTTACAAAAAAATTATTACAGATTTTCTAACAACTCTATTCTAGTGGGTCCAAAAGGCTTGTGATACATCTGCACAAAAGAGAAGTTGCACGATCATTTTTCAAAAGTGGTCTTCATAGCAGAAATTGATTTGTAAGTCAATATGAGAGAAGTAAGCTTTGAATCTTTCAACCTGTTAGCATGAAAAATAAATAAATTAGTAAAAACTATCCAAGGTTATAAAGTGGAAAAGAAAAAGGACCTACTTTACTGGTTGTGCTTCTTGACTATTGTTAAGTCTTCATAAGTAGCAAATGACCTTTTAACTCCTAAATAGATGTGTTTGGTGTCATCTCTTCAATATCATTAAAATAAACATAAGATTTGGTGTTATAATTCTTTGGCACGGATGGTTTGTGGCTAGGTTGAGCGAAACATATGAAGGTAAACCTTGTTTCTAGTTATTTATTCATTTGATGTTATAAATTGAAAGTAGAGTTAGCATATGATCAATTAAGTAAAAGAAATATTCCATAATAAGAGGGGAACTAAATTTGAGGTTAAATGGAAGAAAAGGAAGTATATATATTAAGAGGTGCAGCAACAGATTTCAATATATTTATGAAGCTAGAGACCAGTTTAAATGGACAATAAAAATGGTTACCTAAAATAATTTATCTTAATTTGGACAACTATATGTCTATTATTGTGGTGCTATGTTGGCTGGCATAATTGTTGCCTTGCTGGCACTGTAGATACTTTTTTGCCCTGCATTTGAACTTTTCAAACTTCAAAACCAAGTTAGTTTTGTGATTCCTTCAAAAGTTATGGGCACTGGAAATGGTGCTAAGGATCATTTCCAGTGCTTTCCAAACTGTTGTCGGGTTATGTTCTTGATATAAGGGTGCGCAACAATATAGTTGGCCTTTTATCTGATATTTCTCCTAAGTATCCCAACGTGTTGGATGCTCTGAAACAGCACTCGTGGATACTTACTGGCCCCGAGAAACCCCCAATTCTGTCTGTTGTGTATCTACCTTCTAGATTGATATTGGTTGAAGGATGGGTTGCTCTTTGGAGAGGGCTCAGATCAGATAGCTCGAGATTTTTTGGGTGCTATGTTCTTTTCTATTTGGCAATTTCTATGTGTAGTGATGTTCACCTAGAAGGCAGTTAATATGAGCCCTGAACCTAGGTATGTAATGATGCTAGCGAAATTAATTTGAAGTAATGATAGGGAAAACACTGTAACTTTATGAAGTAACATTTTTAGTTTATCCTAATCTTTTGCCACATTTCAGCAATCTAGAAGAAGCTGGCCCTATACCCCTTTTTGCCTCTACTGTTTCTGTAGGCTTCATAGGGGTGGTAGCGGCTACTATTTCACATACATCTCTAAAATTGTATTGAGAAGAATCGAATAGATCTCATCTCAATGAGTGCAGGTCCCATTTAATATGGAAATAGTAACGGGTATTGTAACGCCAGAAGTGGATGTAAGATTGATATTTCTTTGAGACCATGGTCCTTTTTATAAACTACAATATCATTTGTAGTTTTCTAATGTTAAATCCCCTACAATTAACATTGTAAGATCATCAACATTAGGTATTTTATATCAATTAAATACATTTGATGATATTGCAATGTAAAATAATGTTGTAGTTTTCTAAAGTTTTGTAAAAAAATAATGTTGTAGTTTTCTATTAAATACGGTTTTGTGAAATCATATGAGTTACAGGATTTAATGTAATAAAAATAGAGAAAATAAACACATGATTATTAAAAAAAGATAGGTATACAGAGTATATTTACCTTGATATAACTATTGATGAAACCGATTGAGCTAACGATCTGATCTTGATTACTTGGAAGAATTTATTTTATATTAGTGCCTGACTGATGAGAAAGTAAAGGGATACAATTTTTTTGTATTTTCTCTATTTGTGTTGGTGATATAATTTTTTTTGTTTTCTTGAGTTGACTGATCGAAAACGTTGTTCAAATGAGTAAGGTGCATGAGGCACTTTATGATGAGGACATCAACACCAACACGAGCACATCTACACCAGCAGCACCTTCTCCAGCCCAGGCACCATCTTCCCCAGTCCAGGCGCCACCCTTCCACCTGGGCCAGTGACTCGGGCCCGTGCAAGAGAATTGAACTACATCATGCTGTTAAAGAACGAAGGCCCGGAAGAATAGACGACCAACCCAACTGCGGCCCATAATGGACGACCTAGGGTTGGCCGCCCCTAGGGGCTGCGCCCCCTCTCTATTTATCCAGGAGCTGCGCCTCCTTTATTTTTCGAGTTTTGTTTTACGTTAGCCTTAGCTACTCTCGAACACGCGCAAATCTGCGCTGTCTTCGTGTATTCAGAACTCCACCCTCGAGTAATAGATTAGATTGCTCGCATCTTTTTCTTGTTCGTTCTTCGATTGCGCACAGGAAACGATCTTCGTGATCAGGCCGATCTCGCATCAGCAAGGTCGGTAACCACAGGGAGTTGGTTCAGCGATTGCATTGGTGCCTCGGGCTTGCTCGTCGTAGTCGGATCGCAAGGGTCATCTTCCGCCAAATCGGAATTATCTCCTCTCGCCGAAAGATCGGGCACCTCAGCTACATCAATTGGTATCAAATTTCCAGGTTGATCGGTGAGTTTATCGAGTGTTTTTTTCCTACAGTCCACAAAACCACATAAAAATTCAGGTTAGACCTTATCCCAGCACCCTTTTGAACCTCGCACTTTCTTTCAATAATCTGCATTGTTGAATTTGTGTGCTTTCGCGTCATTTGTTGCTGGTTGCATTATGTTCTTCCACCATTCAAACCCTAGCGCCGCCACCATCTCCCGTTTGATCACGCCACAAACTGAGTCAACATCGTTTCCTTGTTTTTCTCCTTCGGTTACGTCAAAAAAAAACAGAAAAAACAAACCGAGTCAATGGCCGTTTCCTTGTTTTTCTCCTTCGGTTACGAAAAAAAACAGAAAAAAAACAAACCGAGTCAACATCGTTTCCTTGTTTTTCTTCTTCGGTTACGTCAAAAAAAACAGAAACAAAAAACAACGAAGGAGAAAGGATACGGTTGTTTCATCCCGGTCGTTTTAAAACATAACTTGAGGTACCTTCCTTAAACCGGGCATAACTTTTCGCTCGGGTGTCCAAAAAATCTGAAATTTTTACAGGAGCTAGTTGACACCATTCTGAGGCCGGCCAAACTCACCTTCGGTCTGTTTGGGTTTCGACAAAATTGTCAAAAAAGTTCAGGAAAATAAAGAAAAAAATTCGT
The DNA here is from genome assembly GCA_029449295.1 of Zea luxurians. Taxonomy (NCBI): domain Eukaryota; kingdom Viridiplantae; phylum Streptophyta; class Magnoliopsida; order Poales; family Poaceae; genus Zea; species Zea luxurians. Next base: position 3,029,899 of record JAOPSE010000052.1, on the reverse strand, counting down.
CAAAGTTCTCGCACGCTTTTCAGAGAACTTCCTGATTTTCTGTAGACCACATCTGATCTCTGTTTTAGGTGAAATTTCGTGTAGCTCCTATTTTGTTGCTTCTTGTGCTGAGAAAATATCAAAAAAAATCATACAAAAAAGAAAAACAAAATCACTTGTGATTCCTACTAGTGGCCTCGCTAGTACAATATTTACGGTACTGCCATTTTGCTAGTTCCATCCGTCCTTTGCACTTGTGGCCAGCAATATAGTTTCGTGTTCTGCACTATAATTCAACTTTGCATTATTGTTTGATTGTGCTAATCATTGACTTGAGTGCAGCCTACCCAGAACTCCACATATTTCTACGACGAGCAGGCTTCTGTTTCTCCAGGCAATCGCTCATCCAATCTTTCACCGGTTCCACCTGTTGGTTGCAGTTCACCACTGTGGCTTGGTAAGAATGGATAAGAATTTGATAACAGCACTAGTGTGAGCGCCTTGTGAGCAGTACACCCCTGTTTTTGTCGTTGGTTTTTTTTCTTCTTTTGGTGTTTTGGTGTTTACGCTAACTATGGCAGGAGCACACGACACGGTGGATGCCCAGTTGCTGGAAGTAAGGGGACAAGTTGATGGACTTGCTGCTGACATTAGGACGATGCATGAACGGCTTGATTCAACGGTCACTTCGACGACCGAGCATTTCAACCAGCTTGACCTTGCTCAAACGACGACTCGCACCACACTCGACACCATCCTGGCACGCCTTGATGCGTTGACCACAAAGATGGAGCAGGACTACGGCGGTGACACTGAGTGGGACGATGGAGATCGCCGTGGTCGTGCACGCCGTGTGGTTCGTCATCCCCCTAATGACTTATTTTCTAAGATTAAATTTAAAATTCCACCTTTTAATGGCAAATATGATCCTGCTGCGTATCTTGATTGGGAGTTAGAGGTTGAACAAAAATTTTCATGCCATGATATTGCTGCACATTCTCAGGTTAAAGCTGCTATTAGTGAATTTACTGATTTTGCTTTAATTTGGTGGCGTGAGTTTAAAATAAAACATCCCACTACCATTCCAACCACTTGGGATCAGTTGAAAGCTGCGATGCGACATCGATTTGTGCCTTCGTATTGTGCTCGTGATTTGCTTAATAAAATGCAGCGTTTTTAGCAAGGTTCTCAATCTGTTGAGGATTATTTCCACGAGTTACAAAAAGGTATGATTCGTTGTGGGATATTGGAGGACAACGACGCTGCTATGGCACGTTTTCGTGGTGGTTTAAACCGCGAAATCCAAGATATACTTGATTATAAGGAATATTATGATATGACTACTTTATTTGAATATGCTTGCAAAGCTGAACGTGAAGTGCAGGGACGCCGCTCGAAGCCATATTCTAACCCTTTTGCAGGACGAAGCTCGACATCCACCTCAGCACCAGTTCCCCCTGCGCCATCCACGTCCACCACTACTCCACGCGAGAAGACGACCAAACCAGCCAGCACTGCCCCACCCACAGGTCGTACACGGGATATTCAGTGTCATCGCTGTAGAGGATTTGGCCATGTGATTCGGGACTGCCCAAACAAGCGCACTTTGCTCATTTGTGACGATGGTGAGTACTCTTCCGCTAGTGATTCTGAAGAAATTGAACATGCACTACTTGCCACTAACCATGCAGCTAAGGTGGAGGTACACGTCAACCCGGGCGACGCTGATAGGTATGAAAGTTTGGTTGTGCAGCGTGTTCTCAGTACACAGGTCGCTTTGCCCGAGAAGAATCAGCGACACACTCTGTTCCATACAAAGGGTGTTGTGCAGGAGCAGTCAATTCGCATCATTATCGACAGCGGCAGTTGCAACAATTTGGCGAGTACCATGCTGGTCGAAAAGTTATCGTTACCCACTCGTAAGCATCCAAACCCATATCACATTCAATGGCTTAATGATGGTGGTAAAATAAAAATCACCCGTTCTGTGCGCGTTCCTTTCTCCATGGGTGCTTATTCTGATTTTGTTGATTGTGATGTTATTCCCATGGAAGCATGCTCTTTGTTACTTGGTCGACCTTGGCAATATGATACTGATAGCTTGCATCATGGTCGTTCGAATCATTATTCTTTCATTTTTAAGGGTCAGAAAATAATTATACATCCAATGACACCTGAACAAATTGTTAAAGATGATCTTCCCCGAGCTGCTATAACTGCTAAACAACTTGATCCATCGCCCTCTGTTCCTTCTGAAATCAAGTTGAAGGCTCCTGTTTTACTTGCTACACGTGCTGATTTTGATGATCTACACGGTGCTCATTTGCCATGCTATGCACTTATATGCTCTAGTGTCCTCATTTCACTTGATGATGCACCATCTTTGGCTATTCCCCCTATGGTTGCTAACCTTTTATAGGAGTACGCTGATGTCTTTCCCAAAGACTTACCACCGGGTCTCCCACCACTTCGTGGCATTGAGCACCAGATCGACCTCATTCCCGGCGCACAGCTTCCGAACCGCGCACCGTACCGTACAAATCCGGATGAGACGAAGGAGATTCAGCACCAGGTACAGGCGTTGCTTGACAAGGGATACATTCGTGAGTCTCTTAGCCCTTGCTCTGTTCCTGTGTTACTTGTTCCCAAGAAAGATGGGTCATGGCGTATGTGTGTAGACTGTCGTGCTATTAATAACATCACTATTCGTTATCGATATCCTATACCACGCCTTGATGATATGCTAGATGAGCTTAGTGGTGCCATTATTTTCACTAAGATTGATTTGCGTAGTGGTTACCACCAGATTAGAATGAAACTGGGTGATGAATGGAAAACGACTTTTAAAACGAAATTTGGTTTATATGAATGGTTGGTTATGCCGTTTGGATTGACTAATGCTCCCAGCACTTTTATGCGAGTGATGAATGAAGTTCTAAGGCCCTTCATAGGATTGTTTGTGGTTGTTTATTTTGATGATATCCTTATTTACAGCAAATCTAAGAAAGAGCATTTGGAACATTTAAGTGTTGTTTTTGATGCATTGCGTGCTGCCCAGTTATTTGCTAACATGGAAAAATGCATCTTTTGTACACGACGTGTCTCGTTTCTTGGTTATGTTGTTACTCCACAGGGCATTGAGGTGGATAGCAGCAAGATTGCTGCCATTCGGGAGTGGCCTACACCGACGACGGTCACACAAATTCGGAGCTTTCTTGGACTTGCCGGTTTCTACCGCAGATTTGTTCGTGATTTTAGCTCCATTGCAGCGCCTCTACATGAGCTTACAAAGAAAGATGTGCCATTTGCTTGGAGTGATTCACAGGAGGAAGCGTTCAACACTTTGAAAGATAAGTTAACCCAAGCTCCCCTATTGCAATTGCCTGATTTTAATAAAGTGTTTGAGCTTGAATGCGATGCTAGCGGTATTGGGCTAGGTGCTGTTTTGTTACAAGAAGGAAAACCAGTTGCTTATTTTAGTGAAAAATTAAGCGGTGCTAGTCTGAAATATTCTACTTATGATAAGGAGCTTTACGCTTTAGTGCGCACTTTGCATACATGGCAGCACTATCTTTGGCATCGTGAGTTCATAATCCATTCTGATCATGAGGCTTTAAAACATATTCGTACCCAAACAAATCTGAACCGTCGTCATGCTAAATGGGTAGAATTCATTGAGTCCTTTCCTTACATTATTAAACACAAGAACGGGAAGGACAATGTTATTGCTGATGCTTTGTCTCGTCGCTAAACCATGCTGTCACAGTTAGATTTTAAAATCTTTGGTTTGCACACTGTGAAAGATCAATATGTTGATGATGCTGATTTTAAAGATGCTTTCGGCCATTGTATTAATGGGAAACCATGGGGCAAATTTCACATACAGGATGGGTTCCTGTTTCGCGCTAACAAGCTGTGTGTTCCAGCTAGCTCGATTCGTCTTTTGTTGTTACAGGAAGCACATGGAGGTGGTCTCATGGGGCACTTTGGCGTCTACAAGACACATGAGGTGTTGGCTGCCCACTTCTTTTGGCCTCGGATGCGCGCTGATGTTGAGCGCCTTGTTGCACGCTGCACTACTTGTCAGAAAGCTAAGTCACGGTTGAACAACCATGGTTTGTATATGCCTTTGCCTGTTCCTACTTCCCCTTGGATTGATATTTCGATGGATTTTGTTTTGGGATTGCCTAGAACTAAGAAGGGGAGGGATAACATTTTTGTGGTTGTTGATCGATTCTCCAAAATGGCTCATTTCATACCTTGTCATAAGACTGATGATGCTAGCAATGTTGCTGAATTGTTTTTTAGAGAGATTATTCGTTTGCACGGTATTCCCAATACAATAGTCTCGGATCGTGATGCTAAGTTTCTGAGTCATTTTTGGAGATCTCTGTGGAATAAATTGGGAACTAAATTGCTGTTTAGCACCACTTGTCACCCTCAGACTGATGGTCAAACTGAGGTAGTTAATCGAACTTTGTCTACCATGCTTAGGGCTGTTTAGACAAAAATTTGAAACGTTTGGGAGGATTGCTTGCCTCATGTTGAGTTTGCTTATAATCATGCAACACATTCTTCTACAAAGATGTGCCCTTTTCAAATTGTTTATGGTTACATTCCTAGGGCGCCTATTGCTTTGTTTTCGCTTGATGCTGCGGACGCCCCACACATAGATGTTGTTGCACATGTTGAACAAATGATTAATCTCCATGAACAAACTCAACAAAACATTGCTGCTGCTAATGCTAAATATCAGATTACTGGTAGTAAAGGTCGGAAACTAATTACTTTTGAACCTGGTGATATGGTTTGGTTGCATTTGAGAAAGGATCGTTTTCCTACTTTGCGCCGTTCTAAATTGATGCCTCGTGATGCTGGTCCTTTTAAGATACTAACCAAGATTAATGATAATGCTTATATCCTTGACCTGCCTGCGGAGTTTGGTGTTTCCACTAGCTTTAATGTTGCACGTATGCGGGAGAAGATGAGGAGTTGCCGTCGAGGACGACTTTAGTTCAAGTAGGGGAGGATGATGAGGACATCAACACCAACACGAGCACATCTACAGCAGCAGCACCTTCTCAGCCCAGGCACCATCTTCCCCAGTCCAGGCGCCACCCCTTCCACCTGGGCCAGTGACTCGGGCCCGTGCAAGAGAATTGAACTACATCATGCTGTTAAAGAACGAAGGCCCGGAAGAATAGACGACCAGCCCAACTGCGGCCCATAATGGACGACCTAGGGTTGGCCGCCCCTAGGGGCTGCGCCCCCTCTCTATTTATCCAGGAGTTGCGCCTCCTTTATTTTTCGAGTTTTGTTTTACGTTAGCCTTAGCTACTCTCGAACACGTGCAAATCTGCGCTGTCTTCGTTTATTCAGAACTCCACCCTCGAGTAATAGATTAGATTGCTCGCATCTTTTTCTTGTTCGTTCTTCGATTGCGCACAGGAAACGATCTTCGTGATCAGGCCGATCTCGCATCAGCAAGGTCGGCACTACACCAAAATAGTGAACTTCCTAGAGCCTAAACCCTAGGAAGTTAGCCCTAAACTCTAGGAAGTTAGCTAAACTCTCGGAAGTAAAGCCATCCCGTCGGAAGTTTGGCTCTCGAATTTTTTTTGTCGGAAGTTAGCTTAACTTCCTAGAGCCCTCTAGGAAGTTAGCTAACTTCCTACAGCCAAAGAAGCCTCTCGGAAGTTAGTAGGTTCTCGGAAGATAGTAGCTTCACGCCGTCAGCGCCGTCAGCTGACTAACTTCCTACGACTAACTTCCTACGGCTGACTGTAGCCCCTAGGAAGTTAGCTGGCTAACTTCCTACAGCTGACTGTAGCCCCTAGGAAGTTAACTTCCTACGGCCCAATCGGCCTCTAGGAAGTTAATTTGACCATCATTACAAATGCTATTTATTTTTATTTTACACCACATTCCACAAAATAACAAATATATCAATAGCTATATAGCACAACATATTTTCACATAAAACATTTCACACACAATCATATAACAATATTTAAATCAATAGTCTCATCAATTACATCACAAAAGTCTCATCCATAGTCATAATAAGTTAGCCAAGTTCCCGACTGTCTATAGATCAATTGATATCCATAGGGCCAACTATGCTAAGCAGTAGAACAATTTCACTGGCCTATCACCCTCACAAACTTACACCAAGCTTGTGGCAAAAGCTAGTTACGTCGTGCTGATGCCAGAACAGGCAATAAGCCCCAACAAAATAGGGACGTACGCCACCAAAATGTTACCGCCACTTGTTGGAGAGCTTGGCTCCAAAAGGATTACTCCCAGGAGTTGCGGGTGAATGAGTTGCTGGCGAATCACGTGATGTCTGTGAGAACAGAAAAGACAACAGGCAAATTATGTATAGATAATATCATGAAAGAAATCGCCCTTTCTCTATCAGCCAGCGATGCTTCAACCTGCTTGTTCTTGGACATCTATCTCAAGACAGCCACAACCTACTACACTACGGTCTGGAATTCTTCGTAGATTGCAGCATGAGGTACCTGTGAACAAACATTTCAGATTCATGATGCTAGCATATAGTGTCATACACGCGCATCAAGAATCAAGTGTCATATACTGAATATAATATTAAATGATAGAATTACAGGTGCAGTGCAGTTTTCTAAACCTGGACTTTATGGTCTTGGAGCTCTAACGTTCCAAACCAATTTAGGCAAACCAGACAATTCAATTAATAAGAGCGAATAAGTCATCTCTTTTATTTATGAAATAGAAGCAAGAGCTGACTTATACGATAATGGAGACAAGTGAATGCATAACAACCCAAAATGTGGGGACAACTACAAGTGCTGAGACGTGTGAATGCCAAACCTGTTGTCAAAGTAATGTGAAGATGCAAGTTGTTGTTAATACTTACCTCTCGGAAGGTCTTTGTGCTCAGGCTCAACATGCTCTATATTGGTGTCAATGGTCTGCATAATGTATAAATGTAGAATGATGGTATTCAGTGCCTCTCTATTATTGCTTAGCGTCTAATCTTTGTTAGTGGAAGCACAAAATAAATGCACGCTGCAGCTATCTCATGTGGTGTGACAAAGAATGATATGCAACATCTATCCAAGTTACAATGCTCAATTAACCAACTGATAAGGCATTGTAGTATTGTGTTTCTTTTATATAAAAGAAACACCATCTCTCATGATATCTCAGTAAAAGAGCAGAAAGAAGATATACCAATCGAGATGGAGACAAACGGACAATTTCAACCTTTCTGAGGGCTTGGATGTTTGTAAGTTATTTAGTTTTCATAGGATCCATCTACCAAAGAGACATTGGTCTCAAGTATGGATAGAGAAAAAGAAATAGATAGTGATTTGTGTTTGATCATCTTACCTCAAGGTCACTGTCACGTGGATGGTATCCAACAATCATCCCTTCATATACCTTTCAAACATGAGAACGAAGAGGGGTTAGTACAACTCTTACCCAAGATGGCAGCTCTCAACGATATGTACTATAGTTACCTCAATTTCAAGAGACACAAAAAGGATCCACGAGGTTCTGAAGTCATAAGGGCATGTGAAGTGATATGTCCCTTACCAATAAATATCTATTTATGAACATGTAAAATTTCAGTCAGAGCTGAACAACACAGTGTCATTTAGTATTGTTTTTATTCAACCAAACCTCTTTTTCTTCAATTGTGAAGAAATTATTTGCTAATTGCGATTTTTTTAATTGAACCCCTTTTTGTTCAGAGTTGGGCCATCATATATTAACAAAAAGAAGGGGCAAGAGCCCCTACAAACCCACCCAGCCATACTTACATCCTCCCCATAGTGAAGGGAATTTTCTTGCTTGATCTCAAGAGGGTAGAAAACAAGAAGGTACTCCACCTATATATTATTAGATTATCTATAAAATGAGCATGCAGGACAAAAGTGTAAACAAAACATAAAAGGTGAGAATTCAGACATTTGTTAGGCCAAATTAAGCAGCTCGTGCATACCTCAAAAAATTATGAAACTGGATGAACATTAATTTATCTATATAAAAGGGCTTCATGAGAATATGCTTGCAACAAAACTTTGCTTTTTTACCTTCACCTTTTTGTAAATAAATATAAAATACTTAAGTAAATGAGGGGAAATATATTAGTCATCAGTGTAGCAACTGCTTTAAAATACAAATCCTGGGACGTTTTAGAACTAGTGATGACACCAGTGGACATCGGTTGGCATGGTTCTAGAATGCAAAAGCTCTTATCCACATAATATAAATAACTTTGTCAAAGTGACATGCGAACGGTTGGGGCATGAAAGTGCATGGATATGTACAGCTAAAACAAAATGATTGTTGGCCACTAATGCAAGCAGGCACTGCCATAAAGGATGTCCATATTCATCATAAATGAAATGGAGCAATGTCAACATTACTACTATCTCCGATTATTTAAAAAAGAAAGAAAGATGTCCATTCCCAGCAAGAATATGAGATCAACTATTGGTTCAATTTATTTCATAAGCAATAGATGATAAATAGAAACCACTATTATGTAGGAAGACAATTAGATGCCAACATCTAAAAAAAGAATGCTTCAATTTGTTTAATAAGTAATATATGATAAATAAAAACTACTACTGTGTTGGAAGGAAATTAGATGCCAACATCTACAGGAAAAAATGCTTCAAAAAGTTGCAGCACACCTGCTTCAACAAAGAAATTAATGGGACAGGATTGATTTAAGTACATACAATAGCAGCAAAAAAACTAATGTGAGGGCAAATGCGGAGCTATATCTGCGCCTTCTTATTGACCCACGGCGACGACCAAGATGAAGTAAAGCCGAGCAAACCAGTGTATGCAAGCAAGGAATTGTAACACTTCAAGAATTAGAACTACAATAAAATACATAGGTTTGATATCCATAATAAACCAACTAACATATAAACAACAGTCAACTCTAAACCAAATTCCTCGTGCCTTGGCTACCTGAAGGCATGGAGGTGGAGAGCATGCTGATGACGCCGCTGAACCGGAGCTAGAACCAGGGCTCACGAGCGTCAGTGTGCCAGCACGCAGCACCAACGTTGCCACCGCCGGAGAGGTAGTCTTGGGGCAGCGCAGGGTGTAGGCAGAGGTGGTGCTCCACCTAGGCGATAGGGCAAAACAGATGCAAGGAGAAGCTCAGACTCAGGTCCTGGGCGGAGGTGCGGAGCTCGGTAGGTGAGGGGATGGGGCAGAGCTCGGCCTAGGCGCACCTCAGCGCATGACCCTGCGCGTCTTCTAGCTCCTGGGCGGTGGCCGCAAGGAACGGGAGCGAGAAAGTAAGTGAGGAGAAGATAAGGTTGTTTCGTGGAGGATAAGATAAGGTTGATTTGCGGTTTAAAATAAAAAAAAATAACTTCCTAGAGTAAAGCCGTAGGAAGTTACGTAACTTTCTAGAGTTTGTACATTTACTCTAGGAAGTTAAGTAACTTCCTAGAGTCGGCCGTAGGAAGGTAGCTTTTTCGTTTGACTGGTCAAAAGCTGAAATCTAACTTTCTAGAGGAGGCCGTAGGAAGTTAGGTGGGCGGCTAACTTCCTAGAGCCGGTCGTAGGAAGTTAGCTTTTCGTTTGACTGGTCAAAAGCTGAAACCTAACTTCCTAGAGGAGGCCGTAGGAAGTTAGGTGGGCGGCTAACTTCCTAGAGCCAGTCGTAGGAAGTAAGCTTTTCGTTTGACTGGTCAACAGCTGAAACCCAACTTCCTAGAGGAGGTCGTAGGAAGTTAGCTAACTTCCTACGGTTTTTAACTTCCGACAGCTTTTATAAAATACCGTAGGAAGTTATGTTTATTTCCTAGAGCTACCAGTTGCCTCTCGGAAGTTATTTATTTCCTACGGTTTGTTATAAAAGCTGTAGGAAGTTTAAAAACCGTAGGAAGTGTATGATTTTGGTGTAGTGCGGTAACCATAGGGAGTTGGTTCAGTGATTGCATTGGCGCCTCGGGCTTGCTCGTCGTAGTCGGATCGCAAGGGTTATCTTCCGCCAAATCGGAATTATCTCCTCTCGCCGAAAGATCGGGCACCTCAGCTACATCACTTTATTTTGTGGATAAAAAATGGCATCTAATCACATACATATTATGAGTCCATAGGCTTTGTTTTCCTTCGGCCATGATTTGTAAAATGAATTAACATCGAGTGGAGAGAGATGAAAGGTGAAAAACACAACGTATAGAGGCGCGATGCAGATTTGTAAAATAAATTTGTACCGAGTGGAGAGATAGAAGGTGAAAAAACAGCCTATAGAGTATAGAGGCGCAATGGAGATTTGAAGTTCCCGGGTAGCATCGAGAAGCAGGTGGAAATTTCATGGCATTTTTTTGAGCCGCGGAGCTGAAGAATCTTGGATTTTGACGTTGCTCGGCTTGCTATCATAGACCTAGGAGACACTTGGGAACCAGTCTGCGATCATCTAGATTGGACGATTGGTCTAGTGCTAGCTGCTTATGGGTTGTTCGGCGGGCAGGATCGGCAGTCCCGCTTCACCGTGTTGCTCGACTAGTAGGCTGGTCGACAGTCCCGTTTCACCGGGTTGCTCGGCGGGCTGGCTAGTCGGCAGCCTCGCCTCGTTCGGTTGTTCGACAGGTAGGCTGGTCAACAGCCCTACCTCGCCGGGTTGCTCGGCAGGCAGGCTAGTCGGCAGCCCGGTCGGTCAGTTAGTGGGCCGTTATTGGGAGGCCATTTGGCCTTCTTTGGGTACCCGGTTCTCAGGTATCTAACGTATATACTTCTTAGGCCCCGTTTGGTTTGAGAGACTAAATATTAGTTTCTCTATTTTAATCTTATTTAGTCACTAAATTGATAAACAATAGGAATAAAACATAGACTAAATTATTTTAGTCTTTAGTCTCTAAAGGGATGACTAAAGGGAATAAAACATAGACTAAACCTATATTAATTTCACTTTTTGTCCCTCCATTATTTCAGTTACACTAATAACGGGAAGATACTAAGGGGTATTTTGGTCTTCTTACGAGTTATTTAATACGTTAGGAATACTTTGTCACTAAAACCAAATATGGTAAGAAATAAACTTTAGTCCTTATACTAAATGAACTAAATGGGCCCTTAATTTATACTAATTTATTAAGAACCTAATGTGGACATCTGATACTACCACAACTTCACCTTCCGCCCGCACAGCTGTCATACCGCGCAAAAAATAGTATAGAGCGTCAAACCCACATCTCCTACTCCAAAAAATTAAGATTAACCATCAGACCACATGTATCATAATATATATATATATATGACAACCATATTAAACACGTATAACTGGCTAATTGTAAAATTTCCTTAGTTTTTACATATTTATTATGGTTTAGTTTAAAAATAAATTAACGGCCGATAAATATTATTTAAGAATCGAAGGTAGTAATAAGGAGACAATTTTGGATGAAATACGAAAACAGTCGACGCCGTCGGCTGTCGTCTCCTACATTCCTGCTCGTCCAGTTCTTCTTCCCCGCTACCCTATCCCATCTCTAACAGTGTTCCACCTCCGCAAGGGTGTTAACATCAAGCAAAGTGCTTGAGCCTGTGGAGAGCCTACGGCGATAACATCAAGCAAAGTGCTTGAGGCTTCCACCTCCTTCCTGATGGCATTGGTGAGGCTGTTGAGGCACCGCTTGAGATTTATGGCAAGCATCTTGAGATGTCGCTTTTCCTCCATTCGCCATACGTCGGTGAATCCTCCTCAGCCAAGCTCGTCGGCGGATAAATGGAGTGGCATCGGTAAGGGGCCGGGCTGAGCAGCCCTCCCCCTACATGGCATGCCAACTGTCACGATTTCTAGAACCGGGGGACAATAAGATTTGTGTTCAGTAGGGGAGCTAGCGCGGACTCACTCCAAATGGTGAGCTACGTGGGGCTCAAAGGTGGATCTGATACAAGTGGGTTATACTGGTTCAGGCCGGAGCCCTAGTCCAGTGTAGTGCTGATAGTAATATTGCTTGGAGCGTGTTACAGTTGGGTGCTTGTGCGAAGCTGTGGGATGTCTTGGATGATGGGGGTTGTCTTGCCCTTTTATAGCTCAAGGGTAGACGTTACAATGAGAACTTTTATTCTACTGGGGTGGAGTTCGACCTCCTGCTTCTGGGTCTCATAGCCCCTATGGCATTGTCTACTAGGTCGTGTGTCACGGTATCCCTGGTATGACGTCGCGTCTCGTCCGTTCGTCAATGGGTTTTTGTAGCTATTCTGATATAGACGTAGTGGTGCTTAGTAGGTCTGGTCGAGTCAGCTCGAGGTGAGGTTTAGGGATGTCTTCAGTACAACTTCATCTTCCGTCATCCCCTTAGCGTCACCTTTCATAATGCGTAGGCGTATGCTTGGCACGGCGTATTGCCCCGTCCCTTTCAGCGTATGGGTTATTGTAGAGACCCCGGTGCTGAGGTCCCTGTGGGTGGGGTTGTCCGGTCCCACTAGTCATGGTGATACATATCTGGCGTCGTGCCTGATAGAGACCCTTCGATACCGCTTCCACGGTCTAGGCATGGCTCGATGATGGTTTGTCCCATCGTGCCGACATGGCTTGATAGTACTAGGTCGGCTCTTCCCTTCAGTAGAGGTGTTCGCTTGAGAGCCGACTCTCGTCTTGCTGGGTTGTTCAGCGCGCAAGTTGGTCGGCAGCCCCGCTTCACCATGTTGCTCGGCAAGTAGGCTGGTTGGCAGCCCCGCCTCACCGGGTTGCTCGGCAGGCAGGCTGGTCGATAGCCCCGCCTCGCTGGGTTGTTCGGCAGGCATGCTGGTCAACAACCCTGCCTCGCTGGGTTGCTCGGCAGGCAGGCTAGTCGGCAGCCCGGTCGGTCAGTTAGTGGGCCGTTATTGGGAGGCATTTGGGCCTTCTTTGGGTACCCGGTTCTCATGTATCCAACATATATACTTCTTAGGCCTCGTTTGGTTTGAGGGACTAAAGATTAGTTTCTCTATTTTAGCCTAATTAAGTCCCTAAATTGACAAACAATATGACTAAAATAGAGACTAAATTATTTTAGTCTCTAGTCCCTCAAGGGATGACTAAAAAGGGAATAAACCATATTAATTTCACCTTTTGTCCCTCCATTATTTTAGTTACATAAATAGCGGGAGGATACTAAGGAGTATTTTGGTTTTTTACGAGTTATTTAATACGTTATGAATACTTTGTCACTAAACCCAAATAGGGTAAGAAATAAACTTTAGTCCTTATACTAAAATGAACTAAATGGGCCCTTAATTTATACTAATTTTTTAAGAATCTAATGTGGATATCTGGTACTACCACAGCTTCACCTTCCGCCCGCACAGCTGTCATACCGCGCAAAAAATAGTGTAGAGCATCGAACCCCCTGCTCCAGAAATTTGGAACTAACCATCAGACCACATGTATCATAATGTTTAGAACACGTATAACTGGCTAGTTGTAAAACACGTATAACTGGCTAGTTGTAAAATTTCCTTAGTTTACATATTTATCATCGTTTAGTTTAAAAATAAATTAGCGGCCGATAAATATTATTTAAGAATAGAAGGTAGTAACAAGGAGACAATTTTGGATGAAATACGAAAACACTCGACGCCGTCGGCTGTCGTCTCCTACATTCCTCCTCGTCCAGTTCTTCTTCCCCGCTACCCTATCCCATCTCTAACAGTGTTCCACCTCCGCAAGGGTGCCAAGTGCAGGAGCAACATCGACGACTGGCTCCGCGAGAACCGCATGCGCTGCCCCGCCTGCTGCAAGCCCGTCCACTCCGTGCTGCCGTGCAAAGCGCTGACGACATCGGCGCCACTGCCCGCGCCCGTGCCACTGCCAACGCACTCGCAGTCGTCGACGTCTTTTTTGATTCCAGGACGCACGGTAGCGGTATCCGTCGTCGATATGATTCCAGGACGCGCTACAGTTTAGGTCTCCGTCGTAACTAATAAAGACGCATGATCGAGCTTGGATGGGATGGGACAGTTTAAGGATTCATTAGTCGTTTCTTTCTATGTCTTCTTGGAACTGATCGCTTTTTTGTTTTCTCGGAACTGATCAAACTTAGTTTGTTTCTTTTTTTTTCTGATCTATGTCCACTTGAGATGAACTAATCAATGATCTGTTAGTTCTTGGCTCAGTTCCTATCATCTGATGAAAGCTAATAGATAGATTCTCGTTAATTGGTTTGGCACTTTGTACCATTTCCTCGTGTGCAAATTGATACTGCTGAATAGGAATCTTGGGATGAGAATTCCTAGATTTTGGTATAAACTTTTTGCCATGTTTTCTAGTTCTTGCAACAGCGCATCTGTGCATGACAGCAGTTCCGTACTCTGTTAGTTTTTTATTGAGTGCTAAAAAGGTCAAAAAAACCTCCAATTTTTGCTGCTGAACATATGATTAGTCCTTCTGTAAATCTTGTGAACTAAACTACAGTTCCTGTTCTGATAAAATTGATGTTTGCTTCATAAGCACAGAACCTGACAGAACTAAATTGTTCAGTAAAGCATTTTGTAGCTACTATTCCTACACAAGAAACTGAAAAGACACAACGGCAACAGCAAATTAGGAACAATATGCAGGTATAATCATGGCATCACACGCAAGATATCACAAGCAGATTCAGGTTTAAATCAAAACCTGCTCATATCGTCCTGAAATTCAACTAATGTCTCAAACTGATCAGGCGTTGCACACAGTGAAAAAAACTGAAGAGTAGAGGGGTTATGCAGTATAATGATCTTCAGTTATCATATATTCATAAATGTATAATACCGGCAATATCAAGAACGAAATAAACGCGATATAAAGCAAACAAGCAGCGAACTATGAATCATAACCTACAAGGTTTTGGCTCTCGAGAAAGCATATGAAGTAACTGATGTCAAGCAAGAAATAAGCAAACCATGCTGCCAACAGTTCATACTGAAATCATTCTCACATCGAGACAGAGTATAAGAGCAATGAAAACCAAGGATCTATTCATGCTGATGTAAGAACTAACAAGTCATCGTTCATTGGCATTCAGACATTTGGTTCATTAAGGTGGACTCAACTCTGAAGTCGGAACAAAAGAGCAGGAACGCAGCTAAGCTCGATGAGTTCCAAGGAAGCAAAAGCGGAAACAACTAAACTGGTCCTGGGTCTCTGACCATCAGAAAGACGCACTACCCTCGATCAGTTTCAACGAAGCAGAAAACAAAATGACGAAAGAATCCTAGGAGAACATCTCCACGAACTGACCCAGTTCGAGATCGCCGCACACAGGACGTGCTGTGTCAACACCGTCCCATTCCCATCCAGGCTTGATCACGCACGCGTGTCTACTCCGATGACGGCGCCTCAGGTAGTATCTCGTCGTCCTCCGGAAGCGGCAACACCTCCTCCTTGTCCGACGTCGACGTCCGCGGGTGGCGCCGATGCAGCGATGCTGATGACGACGCTTCCGCTAGTTTCTTGATTTGCTCCCAACGCAGCAGCGCCGCGTCCAAATCCCGCGTCGACAACGGGAGCCGCAAAGGTGGTAGCGCTGCCGCCAATTCTCCCTGTGAAGGTGTAGGTGCTGGTGGCGACGGTGGCGGTGTCCGCTTCCAGGGCACGGGATGGGGAACCCGGTCACAGGTCGGGCAGCGCTCCATCGGTCCAGTGCGAAGGCAGTGGTCGATTCCCTCGCACTTGACGCTGCCGCTGCAGTGGAACACGTGGTCGCAGGAGAGCGTGCGGACCTTCTCGCCGGCCTCCATGCTGTTTTGGCACAGGGTGCAGGTGTAGTCCAGGTTCTGCCTCAGGGTGGTGACGCCGCCGAGCCTGAAGACGCGCATCCGTGGCGAGTCCCACCATTGCAGGATGCACATGAAAATGAAGAAGAGGCACACGCTCACGACGGCGGCGGCGAGACCGATGACGAGCATCGTGACGGAGGTTTTGGTGTCCATCCCTATCCAATAGCTGGGGTCGGCCATCGGTCCTTAGCTCCCCTGACTCTTTCGTCTTCTCCTCTGGATCGCTCCTCTTGTTCTGGCTTTATCGCTCGCTCCCCCACGTCGTTCTTTGGATTGTGTTGCGATCGTTTGAAAGTGGAAGGATGACCAAATTGGTGAGGCGGCACGGGTATTTGTAGGGAGGATCCTGAGCTGCTGATAAGTCGGTTGGCCAGTTAGTTACATGGTGGGGCCCGCGGTTAGATTCCCTCCCTACAGTTCAAACTGGAGTTGCAGGGGCGGAGGCCGATGGAAAGGGCACATCGTTCAAATGCTGGGCTTATTACAGATTGGCGAGTTAGTTTGCAAAATGGTTAGAGGTTTATTAATAGAGGAGGTTTAATTTTTCTAGAGACTAATATTTAGTCTCTCCATTTTATCACATTTTAGACTCTAAATTGTCAAATAAAGAAACTAAAACTCTGTATTTAGAGACTAAAATGGAATAAAATTGAGGTACTAAAAATGTCCCAAGAAACCAAACACCCCTAAACCACAAGAAACATCACCGGCTAGAAATAATTATGCTGCTGTCGCAAAAAATGTCGCGCTCCATATTTTCCATGAAACCAACTGATTTTGTCTGATCTTGAGAAACTTCATCAATCGAAGAAAAGTTTGTGAATGAATAAATTGGCAACCGCAACGAGCTATTAGGTAAGTAAAGCCTAACATAACGAAGCTCTTCAGCATTCTGCTACGACTTGTCGTGGGTTCTTTTTCACAGCAGTAATCTAGTTGCTTGACGTGGGTCTATGTGTGTCTCTAGAGGATTGAGCACTCAAAGCAGGGGCACACCCACAGGGCGTTTTAGGTGGGCCACGACACACCCTAAGATCGACCTAGCAAGACCCTACCCTGACCACGTTATTATGTTCCAGCAGCGTTCGACTTTGTATATTGCTTCATCTTCCATCTATATTCACAACAATGGATGAGCAGAGACAGGGGATCGTAATGACGCAACTTCATCAGTTGGTCTTTATCTCCAGGAGTGGAGCAGGAGACAGGGGACCAGCGCCTGGTGATCCACGAGCACGAACGGGGACATTGTCGTCGCCTCATGCCCTTGGCCCTAGTGCGCCGCCGAGACGCGTTGTGACATCGCCGAGACACGTCACCACCGCGCCCAGTCAGCCAGTCCTTCACCGCTGCGCTAGTGTGCCAAAGCTCCAAGCCTCCAGTCGCCACGTGAGTCATGCGCGATGCCTAGCAAGTAGCGCCTGAGGACCAACCCCCACCAGCACAGCGATCTGTAATCTCCAATTTCCCAGGTTTCTAATTGTGATTTGTAAACCCTAACTGTTAGATTTGTGCCTAAATATGCAATTGTTAATCCATAATGCTTGTAGATATATGTTTTATCGTATGAAATAATATATACATTAGATAGAATTGTATATAAAAAATTTGTTATGACACACACTCTATAAAAATTCTAGGTCCACCATTGACTCAAAGCACAAGAGGTTTATCCTAGTTTGGGTGTCTAAACCCTACGTCCAGCGGCACTATTATTCGAGTTACGAATGCTCAGTCGAGTTCTTATATTGAAGGAACAGAAATATATAGGGGTAACATTGTTCTACCCAAGCTCCTACTACCGAAGGAATTATGCAAACAAACTATATATTTGCTTCAACTTTTTTTTCCTGACAAGATTTTTTGAGGTTTTGGCTATACAGAGAATTTGGCTATGAAGAGAATCTAAGTATCATGAATATCACATGTAGAGGAAAAAAAGAGTATGTGATTTAGAATATAGAATGTAACGGTTTCCTATGACTCGATCGATTCTGTGTTTACATTGATTTTGGACGGTTTTACCTAAAGTGGTTCTCATAAAAACGGACTGAAAATATGGTTGTTTAGCAGTCTGCAGCAGATTCTGACGGTCAAAAGCTGAAAAAGCTAAAACAAATTGGGCCATTATTTCTCACCTACCATAACTCTTATTCTGCAAACAAATTCGACAATGCAAGCGAGAGAGAGGGAAACTCCAAACAAGCAAAGCGCAATGTAAGATTTTATTCAAAAAATCTCTACTATACTTGAAGCACCAATTTCAATGGTCGTCTTGTGTCATCTTTTTACAAAAAGTCCCTACATTTATTACAAATCAACTAAGCGTAAAATATTAAAAAGCTGTGCATCAGGTGGGGTGTGTTAAAAAGCGGTGTAGAATGTAGGGTTTGAACCTAAAAGCGGTGCAGCAGGTGGGGTATGTTAAAAAGCGGTGTAGAATGTACACTAGGCAAAGTTGTCTAACCAGTAGAATATCATGATCAGATGTTTATAATATTGAATATAAATTGTACATATGTATATATGATTTTTTGTAAAATAAAAAAATCGTGCCGGACCGGCCCAGCACTACGGGCCGAGGCTACGGCCCAAGCACCGCACGACGCTCGTGCCGAGTTGGCCCAGACACTATTAAATGGGTCATGCCTTGGGCCGGCTCGCCAGACACGACTCATTTGACCATCTATATCTCCGCACGATAATGATGGTCCTCGCCTCAGTTGCCACCATCTCGTTCGCCATTCTACTTCTTTTCTCTCTCCCCTCATGCCTCCACCTCCGCGCCACCCCATTCTCGGCAGAGGGCGTAGGAGCAGGCGCATCCTCCCCGTAATCGTTCGATACTAGCCCCGACACCGACTCGCGCAGTGGCTATTGCACGTCCACGAGGACGTTTCACATCATGCACGCACCATCGTTTTCGCCGTCGTCGGATGTCCCATTCGTATTCCCTGCCTTCGCCCTGTTCTTCCACCTCAACCTGCTGCCCCCGCCCACGGTCGCAGTCGCGAGCCGACCGATGCTCGTTGACGCGGGTACGGGGCGAGTCGGTCATGCTCTTGGCCTTTCTACGTGCGTGCCGTCGAGGAGGACATGGTGGCGCCTGCCACGCTGTAAGGCCCAAAATGTGTATAAGAAAAAAAAATATATGAAGAAATGAAATAGTAAAATTAAATTATACTTGAGTATTGAAAACTGAGGACAGAATCTTGAAAACCAAAGAACTATTTTAGAAGAGGAGTAATAGAAATTTTTTTTAACCAAATGATCATGTATTTCATGAAATGATGCACCATAAGCAATCACTTTCATGAATATTTAATTTTAAGTAATTTTTGTCCCGTAATGAATATACCATTTTTCTAAAAAGAAAGGAACCCTATGAGTATGACTCATATTTCAAACATTTATCAAACAAATAAATCAATTAAAATAAATATATATCTAGTGCTCCATAATTGATTGTGAGTATGTATTAAGTTTGAATTCTTAAACTATATCCTAAATTAGAATTTGGAATCCGAATTTTGAAAGTCAAAAAGGAAATAAATGAGAAATGAAGGAAAGAAAAGAATATTATACAACACCAAAATAAAAATATAAATAAATAAATTCATCTCATGTTTGGGCATGTTCAAATTGCACTTTAATTAGGGGGTAAATTTGACACAAGAATGGAATTTAAATTGAAATGGAAATACAAATTTGGAAAGGGAGAAGATAAAATAAAAAGAAAAAGATAAGATGCGTCTTGGGCTGAAATCGCTACCCCGCGACCCACTTCCTTTTTCCTCTCCCATCTCCTCGGCCCAGGAATACCACCGCCAGTCGCTGACCGCGGGACCCCACCTTGGCAGCCTGCCCGTCTCCTTCACGCGCGACTTGGAATCGCGGGACTCGGGACCCGGCTCACTGACGCCATTAGCCCACCACCCAGTCTCTTCCCTCTCCTCCTCGCCACAACCGCGCGGACCGCTTCCTTCGCCGGTGAAGCCGGACTCCCTTCAACGACGTCCGCGCCTTCCTGCGAGTTGCCCGGGAGCTCAATCCTCGTGCGGTCCTTGGAATCGGTTGATACCGACCACCTCACAGCCGCCGCCGTATCCGCCGCGAAATCCGCGGAGGTCGGCGCAACTAACCGCGAGCTTCGCCCTCCCTTCGATTACTTAGAGCCGGGTCGTAGATCCCTGCGTTCAACCCGGGGCTATCGCGCTCCATCCATACCGAATCCGCGACCACTTTCCCCACCAAAGCTCCTCCCTCACAGCTCGCTGCTGCCCCTGTATGCCGGACTCGTTCCCAGGCCTCGATAAATGCTGGGCCACTGGGCGATTCTCCACTGGTGCGCAGAGGGCGGCGCCGGAGAAGCCGTCGTGTGGACATTGCGGGCGGTTCTCGGTTCGATTCCGCACGGCCGGTGAAATCTCGGTGTACGCCGACGTTCGGGCGGGGAAGCGTTGCGCCATTGCTGTACCATCTCGTTGAGGTGCTGCGCGTAGCCTATTGAAGGGGGGAATCCCACCTGCCTCGATCGGAATTCTTCGTCGGCCGTCAAGTGAGACGCTGCTCCGCGCATCTTCGCCATATGCTTTCCCACCCTTGGCATTCCGGGTGAGAACTACCCCTCTGATTTCTCCTTTACCCCCGCATCGCGTTGGACCAGTCGGCCATGGATTTGGGACTCGGGATTACTGGTTCATAGCGCACCGGCGGGAGCTCCGCCGTGGAGCTCATCCCCGCCGCCTTGCTTCGACCTGGGTGTGGGCGCGCGTGTGCGAACCATTGGATTCGCACGGGATGGTGAGAGCACCTAGAGGGGGGGGGGGTGAATAGGTGATCCTGTAAATCTTCAAAACTTAAGCCACAAAACTTGGTTAAGTGTTAGCACAGATAATACCAAGTGGCTAGAGAGGAGTCTCAACAAAACACAATAACCACAGAAGATCAATCACAGAGATGGCACAGTGGTTTATCCCGTAGTTCGGCCAAGACCAACGCTTGCCTACTCCACGTTGTGGCGTCCCAACGGACGAGGGTTGCAATCAACCCCTCTCAAGCGGTCCAAAGACCCACTTGAATACCACAGTGTTTTGCTTTCTTTTCTTTATCCCGTTTGCAAGGAATCTCCACAAATTGGAGTCTCTTGCCCTTACAAGTATATGATCACAAAGAAGCACAGAGTAAGGGAGAGAAGCAACACACACAAATCCACAGCAAAATGCGCACACACACGGCCAAGAATCGAGCTCAAAAGACTATCTCAAAGTTCTCACTAGAACGGAGCTCGAATCACTGAGAATGACAAACGAATGCGCAAAGACTGAGTGTGGATGATCAAGAATGCTCTAAGGTTGCTTGGGTGACTCCTCCATGCGCCTAGGGGTCCCTTTTATAGTCCCAAGGCAGCTAGGAGCCGTTGAGAGCAAATCCAGAAGGCTATCCTTGCCTTCTGTCGTCGGGTGCACCGGATAGTCCGGTGTACACCGGACACTGTCCGGTGCCCGATTTCTTTCCTTAAACAGCGCTGCCGACCGTTGCAAACTGTTGCAGATCTGGGAGCCGTTGGCGCACCGGACATGTCCGGTGCACACCGGACAGTCCGGTGCCCCCTTCCGACCGTTGGCTCGGCCACGTGTCTCGCGCAGATTGCGCGGCCGACCGTTGGACCGTCCGACCGTTGGCTCACCGGACAGTCCGGTGCACACCGGACAGTCCGGTGAATTTTAGCCGTACGCCGTCGGCGAATTCCCGAGAGCGGCCACTTCGCGCCGAGTCAGCCTGGCGCACCGGACACTGTCCGGTGCACACCGGACAGTCCGGTGTGCCAGACCGAGCTGAGTCTTGGTTGTACACAGCCAAGTCTTTTTCTCCTCTTTTCTTTTCTTCTTCTTTCTGTTTCTAACACTTAGACAAGTATATTAGTACACAAAACCAATGTACTAAGGCTTAGAAACATACCTTTACTTCATGATTTGCACTTTGTTCATCCATGGACATAAATTCACATTTAAGCACTTGTGTTGGCACTCAATCACCAAAATACTTAGAAATGGCCCAAGGGCACATTTCCCTTTCAATCTCCCCCTTTTTGGTGATTTATGCCAACACAACATAAAGCAAGTAGAACAAGTACAAAAACACTTTAAATAAGAACTCAAATTATTTTGATTCAATTTTGACATATTTGGATCACTCTATGCCACCACTTGGTTTGTTTTTGCAAATCAACCTCAAATCTCTATCTCTAAGTCAAACACACATGGTGAAACATAAAGAGAGTCATTCCAAAAGAGATTGATCAAAGATTTAAAAAAACTCCCCCTTTTTCCCATAATTACTACTTCTCCCCACAAGAAGCCAACTTTTGACAAAAGAGACAATAAAAGAGTTTTGACAAACCAAAAGCTCTACTCTACTATTTTCAAATTTCTCAAGTGGTAGCTGATCCATTTATTGCTTTGGCCTTTATTTTCTCCCCCTTTGGCATCAAGCACCAAAACGGGATCAATCTTGGCCCTTTAACCCCATTGCCTCACCAAAATCTTCAATTAAGAGCAAATGGCAATAAGAGTTCATGAGATGGACTTGGAATAAGTTACCCTCTCATCGGAGTGCAGTGGAAGTCTTTCATGGTCCAAGTCCACCTTTTCCCTTTCAATTCTCCTTCGAGACTAAATCAAGCAAACTCAAGCATATGGTTAGTCTCAAAGGGTCAAGTTGTAACACATCTCCCCCTAAACATGTGCATCACTTTGTAACAGACTTGTGAGGTCCAGGGAGTGTTTGTACAACTTGAGCACCAGAATAAGCAACAAAATGCAGGATGGACATGATCAAAGGCATAAACACATGTATGCTACAATTCAATCCAAGTTCCGCGAATCTAAGACATTTAGCTCACTACGCAGTCTGCAAAAGGTCTTCTCATCTAGAGGCTTGGTAAAGATATCGGCTAGCTGGTTCTCGGTGCTAACATGAAACACTTCGATATCTCCCTTTTGCTGGTGGTCTCTCAGAAAGTGATGCCGGATGTCAATGTGCTTTGTGTGGCTGTGCTCAACAGGATTTTCCGCTATTCGGATAGCACTCTCATTATCACATAGGAGTGGGACTTTGCTCAGATTGTAGCCAAAGTCCCTGAGGGTTTGCCTCATCCAAAGTAGTTGCGCGCAACACTGTCCTGCTGCAACATACTCGGCCTCAGCGGTGGATAGGGCAACGGATGTTTGTTTCTTAGAGTTCCATGACACCAGGGACCTTCCTAAGAATTGGCACGTCCCCGATGTACTCTTCCTATCGACCTTACATCCAGCATAGTCGGAATCTGAGTACCCAATCAAGTCAAAGTTAGACCCCTTTGGATACCAGATCCCGAAGCAAGGCGTAGCAACTAAATATCGAAGAATTCGCTTCACCGCCACTAAGTGACACTCCTTAGGATCGGATTGAAATCTAGCACACATGCATACGCTAAGCATAATATCCGGTCTACTAGCACATAAATAAAGCAAAGAACCTATCATGGACTGGTATACTTTTTGATCAACGGACTTACCTCCTTTGTTGAGGTCGGTGTGTCCGTCGGTCCCCATCGGAGTCTTTGCGGGCTTGGCGTCCTTCATCCCAAACCGCTTCAGCAAGTCTTGCGTGTACTTTGTTTGGGAGATGAAGGTGCCGTCCTTGAGTTGCTTCACTTGGAACCCAAGGAAGTAGTTCAACTCGCCCATCATCGACATCTCGAATTTCTGCGTCATCACCCTGCTAAACTCTTCACAAGACTTTTGATTAGTAGAACCAAATATTATGTCATCGACATAAATTTGGCACACAAACAAATCACCATCACATGTCTTAGTGAAAAGAGTTGGATCGGCTTTCCCAACCTTGAAAGCATTAGCAATTAAGAAATCTCTAAGGCATTCATACCATGCTCTTGGGGCTTGTTTAAGTCCATAGAGCGCCTTAGAGAGCTTACACACGTGGTCGGGGTACCGCTCATCCTCGAAGCCAGGGGGTTGCTCCACGTACACCTCCTCCTTTATTGGCCCGTTGAGGAAAGCGCTCTTCACATCCATTTGGTACAACCTGAAAGAATGGTGAGCGGCATACGCTAGCAAGATACGAATGGACTCTAGCCTAGCCACAGGAGCAAACGTTTCCTCAAAGTCCAAACCTGCGACTTGGGCATAACCTTTTGCCACAAGTCGAGCCTTGTTCCTCGTCACTACCCCGTGCTCGTCCTGTTTGTTGCGGAACACCCACTTGGTTCCCACAACATTTTGCTTGGGACGAGGCACCAGTGTCCAAACTTCGTTGCGCTTGAAGTTGTTGAGTTCCTCCTGCATGGCCAATACCCAATCCGGATCTAGCAAGGCCTCCTCTACCCTGAAAGGCTCAATAGAAGAGACAAAGGAGTAATGTTCACAAAAATTAACTAGTCGAGACCGAGTAGTTACTCCCTTGCTAATGTCACCCAGAATTTGGTCGACGGGATGATCCCTTTGAATCATTGCTCGAACTTGGGTTGGAGGTGCCGGTTGCGCTTCTTCCTCCATCACATGATCATCTTGTGCTCCCCCTTGATCACACGCCTCCTGTTGATGAACCTGTTCATTATCTTGAGTTCGGGGATGCACCGTTGTTGAGGAAGAAGGTTGATCTAGTTCATCTTGTTCTTGTGGCCGCACTTCTCCAATCGCCATGGTTCGTATAGCGGCCGTCGGAACATCTTCTTCATCTACATCATCACAATCAACAACTTGCTCTCTTGGAGAGCCATTAGTCTCATCAAATACAACGTCGCTAGAGACTTCAACCAAACCCGATGATTTGTTGAAGACCCTATACTCCTTTGTATTTGAATCATAACCTAATAAAAACCCTTCTACTGCTTTGGGAGCAAACTTAGAATTTCTACCCTTCTTCACTAGAATGTAGCATTTGCTCCCAAATACACGAAAGTAAGATACATTGGGTTTGTTACCGGTTAGTAGCTCGTACGAAGTCTTCTTGAGGAGGCGATGAAGGTAGACCCTGTTGATGGCGTGGCAAGCCGTGTTCACAGCTTCCGACCAAAAACACTCGGGGGTCTTGAACTCTCCAAGCATCGTCCTTGCCATATCGATCAGCGTCCTGTTCTTCCTCTCTACCACACCATTTTGCTGTGGTGTGTAGGGAGCGGAGAACTCGTGCTTGATCCCTTCCTCCTCAAGGAACTCCTCCACTTGAAGGTTCTTGAACTCGGACCCGTTGTCGCTCCTTATCTTCTTCACCTTGAGCTCAAACTCATTTTGAGCTCTCCTGAGGAAGCGCTTGAGGGTCCCTTGGGTTTCAGACTTATCCTGCAAAAAGAACACCCAAGTGAAGCGGGAAAAGTCATCAACAATAACTAGACCATACTTACTTCCTCCTATGCTTAGATAGGCGACGGGTCCGAAGAGGTCCATATGCAGCAGCTCCAGAGGTCTTGACGTGGTCATCACATTCTTGCTGTGATGCGCTCCTCCCACTTGTTTACCTGCTTGACAAGCTGCACAAGGTCTATCTTTTTCGAAATAAACATTTGTTAGACCTATCACGTGTTCTCCCTTTAGAAGCTTGTGGAGGTTCTTCATCCCCACATGTGCTAAGCGGCGATGCCACAGCCAGCCCATGCAAGTCTTAGCCATTAAGCATGCATCTAGACCGGCCTCTTCTTTTGCAAAATCAACTAAGTAAAGCTTGCCGTCTAGTACACCCTTAAAAGCTAGTGAACCATCACATCTTCTAAAGACAGACACATCTACATTAGTAAAAAGACAATTATATCCCATATTGCATAGTTGACTAACAGATAGCAAATTGTAACCAAGAGACTCAACTAAAAATACATTTGATATTGAGTGCTCATTAGAAATTGCAATTTTACCTAACCCTTTTACCTTGCCTTGATTCCCATCACCGAATATAATTGAATCTTGGGAATCCTTATTTTTGACGTAGGAGGTGAACATCTTCTTCTCCCCCGTCATATGGTTTGTGCATCCGCTGTCGATAATCCAGCTTGAACCCCCGGATGCATAAACCTGCAAGGCAAATTTAGGCTTGGGTCTTAGGTACCCAACTCGTGTTGGGTCCTGCAAGGTTAGCACAAATATCCTTAGGGACCCAAATGCAAGTTTTGTCTCCCTTGCATTTTGCCCCTAACTTCCTAGCAACTATTTTCCTATCCTTTCTACAAATAGCAAAGGAAGCATTTAAAGCACAATACATTGTAGAAGGTTCATTTACTACTTTCCTAGGAGCATGAATAACATTCTTTCTAGGCACATGATGAATATCATTTCTCCTAGACATATTTCTACCATGCATATAGGAAGAACTAGATGCAAACATGGCATGAGAGTCAAAATCATCATAAGCATTATAACTCCTATAAGCATTTTTAGTTTGTCTCCTATCATGGTACAAGAAGGCATGGTTCTTTTTAACACTACTAGCCATAGGGGCCTTCCCTTTCTCCTTGACGAAGATGGGGGCCTTATGGCTTGTTAAGTTCTTGGCTTCCCTCTTGAAGCCAAGCCCATCCTTAATTGAGGGATGTCTTCCAATTGTATAGGCATCCCTTGCAAATTTTAACTTATCAAATTCACTTTTGCTAGTCTTAAGTTGGGCATTAAGACTAGCCAATTCATCACTTAGTTTGGAAATTGAAACTAGGTGTTCACAACAAGCATTAATATCAACATCCTTACACCTAGTGCAAATTTCAACATGTTCAACACAAGAGTTAGATTTATTTGCTTCTACTAGTTTAGCATTTAAATCATTGTTAACACCTTTTAAAGTAGAGATAGTTTCATGACAAGTAGATAATTCACTAGAAAGCATTTCATTTCTTTTAATTTCTAGAGCAAGAGAATTTTGTGCACTAACAAATTTATCATGCTCCTCATATAAAAGATCCTCTTGTTTTTCTAGTAATCTATTCTTGTCATTCAAAGCATCAATCAACTCATTAATCTTATTAATTTTAGATCTATCTAATCCCTTGAATAAGCATGAGTAATCTATTTCATCATCATCACTAGACTCATCCTCACTTGAAGAAGTACTAGTATCATGAGTGCTTACTTTCTTCTCCCTTGCCATGAGGCAAGTGTGACGCTCGTTGGGGAAGAGAGATGACTTGTTGAAGGCGGTGGCGGCGAGTCCTTCATTGTCGGAGTCGGAGGAGGAGCAATCCGAATCCCACTCCTTTCCGATATGTGCCTCGCCCTTGGCCTTCTTGTAATGCTTCTTCTTCTCCCTTTTGTTCCCCTTTTCCTGGTCACTTTCATTATCGGGACAGTTAGCAATGAAATGACCAATCTTACCACATTTGAAGCATGAGCGCTTCCCTTTTGTCTTGGTCTTCCTTGGTTGCTCCTTGCGACCATTTAGCGCCGTCTTGAATCTCTTGATGATGAGAGCCATCTCTTCATCATTGAGCCCGGCCGCCTCAACTTGTGCCACCTTGCTGGGTAGCGGCTCCTTGCTCCTTGTTGCCTTGAGAGCGATGGGTTGAGACTCGTGGATTGGACCGTTCAATGCTTCGTCGACGTATCTCGCCTCCTTGATCATCATCCGCCCGCTTACGAATTTTCCGAGTACCTCCTCGGGCGTCATCATCGTGTACCTGGGATTCTCACGAATATTGTTCACGAGATGAGGATCAAGAACAGTAAAGGACCTTAGCATTAGGCGGACGACGTCGTGGTCCTTCCATCGCGTGCTTCCGTAGCTCCTTATTTTGTTGATGAGGGTCTTGAGCCGGTTGTACGTTTGGGTTGGCTCTTCTCCCCTTATCATGGCGAATCGTCCAAGCTCGCCCTCCACCAACTCCATTTTGGTGAGCATGGTGATGTCATTCCCCTCGTGAGAAATCTTGAGGGTGTCCCATATTTGCTTGGCATTGTCCAAGCCGCTCACCTTGTTGTACTCTTCCCTGCACAAGGACGCTAAGAGAACAGTAGTAGCTTGTGCATTTCTATGGATTTGTTCATTTATGAGCATAGAGTTATCCGAGCTATCAAACTTCATTCCATTCTCTACAATCTCCCAAATGCTTGGATGGAGAGAGAATAAGTGACTACGCATTTTGTGACTCCAAAATCCGTAGTCCTCCCCATCGAAGTGTGGAGGTTTGCCAAGAGGAATGGAAAGCAAATGCGAATTCGAACTATGTTGAATACGAGAATAATCAAATGAAAAGTTCGAATTGACCGTCTTTTTGTAGTCGTTGTGGTCATCGTCCTTGTGGGAAGAAGTAGATTCATCGCTGTCGTCGTAGTAGACGATCTCCTTGATGCGCCTTGTCTTCTTCTTCTTCCCTTCCTTCCGTCTATGACCCGAGCCGGAGTCGGTAGGCTTGTCGTCCTTCGGCTCGTTGATGAAGGATTCCTTCTCTTTGTCGTTGATCACGATACCCTTCCCCTTAGGATCCATCTCTTCAGGCGGTTAGTCCCTTTCTTGAAGAGAACGGCTCTGATACCAATTGAGAGCACCTAGAGGGGGGGGGTGAATAGGTGATCCTGTAAATCTTCAAAACTTAAGCCACAAAACTTGGTTAAGTGTTAGCACAGATAATACCAAGTGGCTAGAGAGGAGTCTCAACAAAACACAATAACCACAGAAGATCAATCACAGAGATGGCACAGTGGTTTATCCCGTGGTTCGGCCAAGACCAACGCTTGCCTACTCCACGTTGTGGCGTCCCAACGGACGAGGGTTGCAATCAACCCCTCTCAAGCGGTCCAAAGACCCACTTGAATACCACAGTGTTTTGCTTTCTTTTCTTTATCCCGTTTGCAAGGAATCTCCACAAATTGGAGTCTCTTGCCCTTACAAGTATATGATCACAAAGAAGCACAGAGTAAGGGAGAGAAGCAACACACACAAATCCACAGCAAAATGCGCACACACACGGCCAAGAATCGAGCTCAAAAGACTATCTCAAAGTTCTCACTAGAACGGAGCTCGAATCACTGAGAATGACAAACGAATGCGCAAAGACTGAGTGTGGATGATCAAGAATGCTCTAAGGTTGCTTGGGTGACTCCTCCATGCGCCTAGGGGTCCCTTTTATAGTCCCAAGGCAGCTAGGAGCCGTTGAGAGCAAATCCAGAAGGCTATCCTTGCCTTCTGTCGTCGGGTGCACCGGACAGTCCGGTGTACACCGGACACTGTCCGGTGCCCGATTTCTTTCCTTAAACAGCGCTGCCAACCGTTGCAGACTGTTGCAGATCTGGGAGCCGTTGGCGCACCGGACATGTCCGGTGCACACCGGACAGTCCGGTGCCCCCTTCCGACTGTTGGCTCGGCCACGTGTCTCGCGCAGATTGCGCGGCCGACCGTTGGACCGTCCGACCGTTGGCTCATCGGACAGTCCGGTGCACACCGGACAGTCCGGTGAATTTTAGCCGTACGCCGTCGGCGAATTCCCGAGAGCGGCCACTTCGCGCCGAGTCAGCCTGGCGCACCGGACACTGTCCGGTGCACATCGGACAGTCCGGTGTGCCAGACCGAGCTGAGTCTTGGCTGTACACAGCCAAGTCTTTTTCTCCTCTTTTCTTTTCTTCTTCTTTCTGTTTCTAACACTTAGACAAGTATATTAGTACACAAAACCAATGTACTAAGGCTTAGAAACATACCTTTACTTCATGATTTGCACTTTGTTCATCCATGGACATAAATTCACATTTAAGCACTTGTGTTGGCACTCAATCACCAAAATACTTAGAAATGGCCCAAGGGCACATTTCCCTTTCAGATGGCCGAGAATAGATGAGAGATAACGATTTGGATGTGTTAGATCGTAGCCGCCCATCTGGATTTGACGGTGGGTATTATAGTACGAGGTTTGGAATCTTTAGCCGAGGGATTTAGATCCGATGACTGTGATTCGGTACTGGTTCGGGAAGACCTAGTTCTAATCTGGGGCGCACGTGTTAGATCGAATGGCCACGGTCAGCCCATACCGCTTCGGCGTATGAATTTTGCGTATGAGTCCTTGAACTTTAGGGGAATGAAACCCGCCGTCCCCTCGGGGTGTTTACTGAGTCTGGGGATTTATTGCACCTAGGCCCCTGGACTTTCTGAAAATTGATGCCTAGTCCAGAGAACAAATAAAACCAGAGAAATGAATTTAAAAATGGATTTTTAGTATTAATTAAATGCCAGAATTTGTATAATTCATAGAAAATGCATATGAACTCCAAATTGAACCATTCCAGTTCCTAAAATTTTGTAATGTTATTATCTATCATTTAGTGTCTCTGTTTTGACATAAACTCAATTAGAAAATTAATTTATCATTTAATCCTATTTCAAGCACATTAAATCTTAGGAAATCCATAACTTGAATTCTATAACTCCAAATTTAATGATTCCAGTTCCTATGATTTCATTTTAATGTGTAGATTTTTACTGTATATTTTATTTACATGTTTGGTGTGATGTTGAATTTGGCTATACTATGTATGTATTGTGTTGATGCGAATAGACGAGCAAGCCACTGTGGAATCTGAGGTTCAGCAAGTAGAGATAGCTGAGCAGGAGCTCATTGAAGGCAAGTTGTGCCCTTTATCACTTTCATTTACCCAATAATGTTCTTTAATATCATTATTCAATGCATAGGTTTAATTTTGATGGGACCCAATAGGTCACCCTAGTCTGTTTATCCTGTTTACCTTGTTTATCCCTGAATCACTTGGGTAGTTATGCTATTGCTTTATATGGTTTTGGGATAATATTTCATTACATCCATGTTCCAATTACTTTGTTATGTTATTTATGTTCATGATAAGATCATTATGTTAATTGGAACATGGAGCGACCACCCGGGAAAACAGTGCTACCACAAGGGTTTAATGGGACGCCCTTGGCTGATTAACTAGGAAAGCTAGTGGAGGTCTTCCTTACCCGAAAGGGGCAAGGGCAGTAAGGGAGTGGTCAGTGTAGGGAGGTCCTTGGGTTGACTTTGCTGCGATGGCGGTCAGGCAAGAACCCTGCATTGGAGCTTCCTATAAACTGTAGTGGGATTTCTGAGCTAGTGGAACTTTGTAAAGGCCTCGTAGTGTAACCCTGCCTCGCTTCCTTGGTAGAGGTGTATGGGATTCATGACCCCTTGGCAGATGGGTAACACGGCTTGTGGGTAAAGATGCGCAACCTCTGCAGAGTGTAAAACTAGTATACTAGCCGTGCTCACGGTCATGAGCGGCTCGGACCCTCACATGATTAATCTATGGAACCTAAATTCAATTTGTCATATGCATTTGCATGGGATTTGTTATTAATTTTGTTCTATTATTTATTATGGTTTGGTATTTACTTACATCTAGTAATTGCTAATAAAAGTTTGACCAACATTAAAAGCAATGCTCAGCTTTAACCATTTTCTTTGATAAGCCTTACACTTCATGAGCTCCCACCTTTGGTGACTTCATGTCACATTATTCCCCACAACTTGTTGAGCGATGAACATGTGTGAGCTCACTCTTGCTGTCTCACACCCCCCCACAGGAGAAGAACAGGTGGTTCAAGAGGAGCCACATCGAGGAGTTCGATTCGATCTAGGTGGCGTCTCCCAGTCGACTTTCTGGCGCCAAGGATATTTTAGATCCTGCTATATTTATCTTTAATTTTTGTAAGTCTTCCGCTATGTAATAAGTACTCTGATTATTGTGACATTTATCTCTATACACTCTGTGATTATATATGTTGTCTTCTTTGGCGCATGTATGAGATGCACCCGGCTTTGTTCCCTTAAAACCGGGTGTTACAGAAGTGGTATCAGAGGAATGTTGACTATAGGACGAAACCTAGATAGAACTGGACAACCCCTACATACTTATCTTTGCTACTCTGATTCTTTTCTAAACTTTTCTTAATCTTTTCTCATCTATTTCCGCTTTACTCTGATTACTCTTACCTTTTCACTTCTAAAGACAAATGTGGATTTCACACTTTGAAATCCTTAACCTAAAGTGACTTTAGGAATAGGAGACCTAATCTTAGGGACAAAAGCAAAACTATTGTTGTAGATATTGGTATGCTTGAGTGTTTGTTCTTATGATACTTGTCTGATTTGGATCTTTGATTGAGTGTGATGGGTTGTGGAGTAATGTCCACAATTACATCTGCATATACGTATAGGCTTAAATAGAATTCATAAGAAAACTAAGCAATGTAGATTATCCTCCATTAAAATGTATCTATCTCATAGAGATCCCTCTAATCTTAAAAGACTCTCCCATATCTTAATAGATTCATCGTATCTTATAAGATTCTCTCTTATCTTACTAGATCCACCTCATCTTAAAAGATTCTTCTTACCTTAATAAATTCATCTTATCTTGAAGAGATTCTATCTTATCATAACATATCTAACTAACCTCAAAAGATTCTAACATATCTTAATAATACATACTCTACCCTGGTAGACCTATCCAACTTAAACTAGTATAATCTAGTTATATCCAATCTAATCTAGACCCTACCTAATCTGATATGATCTAATCTAAAGAAAGTTACTTAAACAAGTTGGTTAATACTGGTAACACATATTAGATCATATTCATATGAATGAGTTTTTAAACCTAAATTGGTGTCTTATACCAATTTGTCCGAGAAACCACGACATAGCCTATATTATAGGTTGCCCAACCCATTTATCTTACAAGCAAAGAAAAAAACTCTATTCAATCTACCCACCCCAAGTACCCACACCTATCTCAACTACGTCCCTAGTTATGATAACATCAACTTGACCGATATAACAGGTTACATAACTTATCCAACCAATCTAGAAGCAAAACAACAAGACATACTCTACTTAAACTTATTTAACTTATAACCACCTATTAACCTATTTTGTTTACCTAAGAATCTGCCTTCACTACATGTCCCAAATTCGGATAACAACTTCGAGAACGAAGATTGAAGATGATCGACCTCATCAAATCAAGGAAGGATAAGATTCAAGCAAGATCTTCAAAGGAATCAAGATCCACAATCTTGGATGGAGTACTTCCTTACCCTACCCTTTCTTGCCCAAATCTATCTATGCTTTAAAGGCATCATCTATCCTACATAATAAAGTGGACATACATATATACACCCATGCTTTCCTAACCACCAGCTCCACCGAGCTACATAAACATATATATAAATTACTACTATTTGTAAGATCTAAATGTTACTTTAGTTAGTAAATGGTATGATACTATTTTAGGAGGAATAATAAGGTCTAAGTGACCCCATGTATTGATAATAAATTATGCATCATGCTGAGATTTTTCTTTGTGCATATGTTTTGAGATAACTTGGTTATGCACCCTTTCCTTACAAATCTCGAGGACGAGATTTCTATTAAGGGGGGTAGGATTTGTAAGGCCCAAAATGTGTATAAGAAAAAAAATATGAAGAAATGAAATAGTAAAATCAAATTATACTTGAGTATTGAAAACTGAGGACAGAATCTTGAAAACCAAAGAACTATTTTAGAAAAGGAGTAATAGAATTTTTTTAACCAAATGATCATGTATTTCATGAAATGATGCACCATAAGCAATCACTTTCATGAATATTTAATTTTAAGTAATTTTTGTCCCGTAATGAATATACCATTTTTCTAAAAAGAAAGGAACCCTATGAGTATGACTCATATTTCAAACATTTATCAAACAAATAAATCAATTAAAATAAATATATATCTAGTGCTCCATAATTGATTGTGAGTATGTATTAAGTTTGAATTCTTAAGCTATATCCTAAATTAGAATTTGGAATCCAAATTTTGAAAGTCAAAAAGGAAATAAATGAGAAATGAAGGAAAGAAAAGAATATTATACAACACCAAAATAAAAATATAAATAAATAAATTCATCTCATGTTTGGGCATGTTCAAATTGCACTTTAATTAGGGGGTAAATTTGACACAAGAATGGAATTTAAATTGAAATGGAAATACAAATTTGGAAAGGGAGAAGATAAAATAAAAAGAAAAAGATAAGATGCGTCTTGGGCTGAAATCGCTACCCCGCGACCCACTTCCTTTTTCCTCTCCCATCTCCTCGGCCCAGGAATACCACCGCCAGTCGCTGACCGTGGGACCCCACCTTGGCAGCCTGCCCATCTCCTTCACGCGCGACTTGGAATCGCGGGACTCGGGACCCGGCTCACTGACGCCACTAGCCCACCACCCAGTCTCTTCCCTCTCCTCCTCGCCACAACCGTGCGGACCGCTTCCTTCGCTGGTGAAGCCGGACTCCCTTCAACGACGTCCGCGCCTTCCTGCGAGTTGCTCGGGAGCTCAATCCTCATGCGGTCCTTGGAATCGGTTGATACCGACCACCTCACAACCGCCGCCGTATCCGCCGCGAAATCCGCAGAGGTCGGCGCAACTAACCGCGAGCTTAACCCTCCCTTCGATTACTTAGAGCCGGGTCGTAGATCCCTGCGTTCAACCCGGGGCTATCGCGCTCCATCCATACCGAATCCGCGACCACTTTTCCCCACCACAGCTCCTCCCTCACAGCTCGCTGCTGCCCCTGTATGCCGGACTCGTTCCCAGGCCTCGATAAATGCTGGGTCACTGGGCGATTCTCCACTGGTGCGCAGAGGGCGGCGCCACAGAAGCCGTCATGTGGACATTGGGGGCGGTTCTCGGTTCGATTCCGCACAGCCGGTGAAATCTCGGTGTACGCCGACGTTCAGGCGGGGAAGCGTTGCGCCATTGCTGTACCATCTCGTTGAGGTGCTGCGCATAGCCTATTGAAGGGGGGAATCCCACCTGCCTCGATCGGAATTCTTCGTCGGCCGTCAAG
The DNA here is from genome assembly GCA_029449295.1 of Zea luxurians. Classification (NCBI taxonomy): domain Eukaryota; kingdom Viridiplantae; phylum Streptophyta; class Magnoliopsida; order Poales; family Poaceae; genus Zea; species Zea luxurians. The sequence continues at coordinate 2,995,304 of JAOPSE010000052.1, read as the reverse complement.
TGAGACGCTGCTCCGCGCATCTTCGCCATATGCTTTCCCACCCTTGGCATTCCGGGTGAGAACTACCCCTCTGATTTCTCCTTTACCCCCGCATCGCGTTGGACCAGTCGGCCATGGATTTGGGACTCGGGATTACTGGTTCATAGCGCACCGGCGGGAGCTCCGCCGTGGAGCTCATCCCCGCCGCCTTGCTTCGACCTAGGTGTGGGCGCGCGTGTGCGAACCATTGGATTCGCACGGGATGGCCGAGAATAGATGAGAGATAATGATTTGGATGTGTTAGATCGTAGCCGCCCATCTGGATCTGACGGTGGGTATTATAGCACGAGGTTTGGAATCTTTAGCCGAGGGATTTAGATCCGATGACTGTGATTCAGTACTGGTTCGGGAAGACCTAGTTCTAATCTGGGGCGCACGTGTTAGATCGAATGGCCACGGTCAGCCCATACCGCTTCGGCGTATGAATTTTGCGTATGAGTCCTTGAACTTTAGGGGAATGAAACCCGCCGTCCCCTCGGGGTGTTTACTGAGTCTGGGGATTTATTGCACCTAGGCCCCTGGACTTTCTGAAAATTGATGCCTAGTCCAGAGAACAAATAAAACCAGAGAAATGAATTTAAAAATGGATTTTTAGTATTAATTAAATGCCAGAATTTGTATAATTCATAGAAAATGCATATGAACTCCAAATTGAACCATTCCAGTTCCTAAAATTTTGTAATGTTATTATCTATCATTTAGTGTCTCTGTTTTGACATAAACTCAATTAGAAAATTAATTTATCATTTAATCCTATTTCAAGCACATTAAATCTTAGGAAATCCATAACTTGAATTCTATAACTCCAAATTTAATGATTCCAGTTCCTATGATTTCATTTTAATGTGTAGATTTTTACTGTATATTTTATTTACATGTTTGGTGTGATGTTGAATTTGGCTATACTATGTATGTATTGTGTTGATGCGAATAGACGAGCAAGCCACTGTGGAATCTGAGGTTCAGCAAGTAGAGATAGCTGAGCAGGAGCTCATTAAAGGCAAGTTGTGCCCTTGATCACTTTCATTTACCCAATAATGTTCTTTAATATCATTATTCAATGCATAGGTTTAATTTTGATGGGACCCAATAGGTCACCCTAGTCTGTTTATCCTGTTTACCTTGTTTATCCCTGAATCACTTGGGTAGTTATGCTATTGCTTTATATGGTTTTGGGATAATATTTCATTACATCCATGTTCCAATTACTTTGTTATGTTATTTATGTTCATGATAAGATCATTATGTTAATTGGAACATGGAGCGACCACCCGGGAAAACAGTGCTACCACAAGGGTTTAATGGGACGCCCTTGGCTGATTAACTAGGAAAGCTAGTGGAGGTCTTCCTTACCTGAAAGGGGCAAGGGCAGTAAGGGAGTGGTCAGTGTAGGGAGGTCCTTGGGTTGACTTTGCTGCGATGGCGGTCAGGCAAGAACCCTGCATTGGAGCTTCCTATAAACTGTAGCGGGATTTCTGAAGCTAGTGGAACTTTGTAAAGGCCTCGTAGTGTAACCCTGCCTCGCTTCCTTGGTAGAGGTGTATGGGATTCATGACCCCTTGGCAGATGGGTAACACGGCTTGTGGGTAAAGATGCGCAACCTCTGCAGAGTGTAAAACTAGTATACTAGCCGTGCTCACGGTCATGAGCGGCTCGGACCCTCACATGATTAATCTATGGAACCTAAATTCAATTTGTCATATGCATTTGCATGGGATTTGTTATTAATTTTGTTCTATTATTTATTATGGTTTGGTATTTACTTACATCTAGTAATTGCTAATAAAAGTTTGACCAACATTAAAAGCAATGCTCAGCTTTAACCATTTTCTTTGATAAGCCTTACACTTCATGAGCTCCCACCTTTGGTGACTTCATGTCACATTATTCCCCACAACTTGTTGAGCGATGAACATGTGTGAGCTCACTCTTGCTGTCTCACACCCCCCCACAGGAGAAGAACAGGTGGTTCAAGAGGAGCCACATCGAGGAGTTCGATTCGATCTAGGTGGCGTCTCCCAGTCGACTTTCTGGCGCCAAGGATATTTTAGATCCTGCTATATTTATCTTTAATTTTTGTAAGTCTTCCGCTATGTAATAAGTACTCTGATTATTGTGACATTTATCTCTATACACTATGTGATTATATATGTTGTCTTCTTTGGCGCATGTATGAGATGCACCCGGCTTTGTTCCCTTAAAACCGGGTGTTACAGAAGTGGTATCAGAGGAATGTTGACTATAGGACGAAACCTAGATAGAACTGGACAACCCCTACATACTTATCTTTGCTACTCTGATTCTTTTCTAAACTTTTCTTAATCTTTTCTCATCTATTTCCGCTTTACTCTGATTACTCTTACCTTTTCACTTCTAAAGACAAATGTGGATTTCACACTTTGAAATCCTTAACCTAAAGTGACTTTAGGAATAGGAGACCTAATCTTAGGGACAAAAGCAAAACTATTGTTGTAGATGTTGGTATGCTTGAGTGTTTGTTCTTATGATACTTGTCTGATTTGGATCTTTGATTGAGTGTGATGGGTTGTGGAGTAATGTCCACAATTACATCTGCATATACGTATAGGCTTAAATAGAATTCATAAGAAAACTAAGCAATGTAGATTATCCTCCATTAAAATGTATCTATCTCATAGAGATCCCTCTAATCTTAAAAGACTCTCCCATATCTTAATAGATTCATCGTATCTTATAAGATTCTCTCTTATCTTACTAGATCCACCTCATCTTAAAAGATTCTTCTTACCTTAATAAATTCATCTTATCTTGAAGAGATTCTATCTTATCATAACATATCTAACTAACCTCAAAAGATTCTAACATATCTTAATAATACATACTCTACCCTGGTAGACCTATCCAACTTAAACTAGTATAATCTAGTTATATCCAATCTAATCTAGACCCTACCTAATCTGATATGATCTAATCTAAAGAAAGTTACTTAAACAAGTTGGTTAATACTGGTAACCCATATTAGATCATATTCATATGAATGAGTTTTTAAACCTAAATTGGTGTCTTATACCAATTTGTCCGAGAAACCACGACCTAGCCTATATTATAGGTTGCCCAACCCATTTATCTTACAAGCAAAGAAAAAAACTCTATTCAATCTACCCACCCCAAGTACCCACACCTATCTCAACTACGTCCCTAGTTATGATAACATCAACTTGACCGATATAACAGGTTACATAACTTATCCAACCAATCTAGAAGCAAAACAACAAGACATACTCTACTTAAACTTATTTAACTTATAACCACCTATTAACCTATTTTGTTTACCTAAGAATCTGCCTTCACTACATGTCCCAAATTCGGATAACAACTTTGAGAACGAAGATTGAAGATGATCGACCTCATCAAATCAAGGAAGGATAAGATTCAAGCTAGATCTTCAAAGGAATCAAGATCCACAATCTTGGATGGAGTACTTCCTTACCCTACCCTTTCTTGACCAAATCTATCTATGCTTTAAAGGCATCATCTATCCTACATAATAAAGTGGACATACATATATACACCCATGCTTTCCTAACCACCAGCTCCACCGAGCTACATAAACATATATATAAATTACTACTATTTGTAAGATCTAAATGTTACTTTAGTTAGTAAATGGTATGATACTATTTTAGGAGGAATAATAAGGTCTAAGTGACCCCATGTATTGATAATAAATTATGCATCATGCTGAGATTTTTCTTTGTGCATATGTTTTGAGATAACTTGGTTATGCACCCTTTCCTTACAAATCTCGAGGACGAGATTTCTATTAAGGGGGGTAGGATTTGTAAGGCCCAAAATGTGTATAAGAAAAAAAATATGAAGAAATGAAATAGTAAAATCAAATTATACTTGAGTATTGAAAACTGAGGACAGAATCTTGAAAACCAAAGAACTATTTTAGAAAAGGAGTAATAGAATTTTTTTTAACCAAATGATCATGTATTTCATGAAATGATGCACCATAAGCAATCACTTTCATGAATATTTAATTTTAAGTAATTTTTGTCCCGTAATGAATATACCATTTTTCTAAAAAGAAAGGAACCCTATGAGTATGACTCATATTTCAAACATTTATCAAACAAATAAATCAATTAAAATAAATATATATCTAGTGCTCCATAATTGATTGTGAGTATGTATTAAGTTTGAATTCTTAAACTATATCCTAAATTAGAATTTGGAATCCGAATTTTGAAAGTCAAAAAGGAAATAAATGAGAAATGAAGGAAAGAAAAGAATATTATACAACACCAAAATAAAAATATAAATAAATAAATTCATCTCATGTTTGGGCATGTTCAAATTGCACTTTAATTAGGGGGTAAATTTGACATAAGAATGGAATTTAAATTGAAATGGAAATACAAATTTGGAAAGGGAGAAGATAAAATAAAAAGAAAAAGATAAGATGCGTCTTGGGCTGAAATCGCTACCCCGCGACCCACTTCCTTTTTCCTCTCCCATCTCCTCGGCCCAGGAATACCACCGCCAGTCGCTGACTGCGGGACCCCACCTTGGCAGCCTGCCCATCTCCTTCACGCGCGACTTGGAATCGCGGGACTCGGGACCCGGCTCACTGACGCCACTAGCCCACCACCCAGTCTCTTCCCTCTCCTCCTCGCCACAACCGTGCGGACCGCTTCCTTCGCCGGTGAAGCCGGACTCCCTTCAACGACGTCCGCGCCTTCCTGCGAGTTGCCCGGGAGCTCAATCCTCATGCGGTCCTTGGAATCGGTTGATACCGACCACCTCACAACCGCCGCCGTATCCGCCGCGAAATCCGTGGAGGTCGGCGCAACTAACCGCGAGCTTCGCCCTCCCTTCGATTACTTAGAGCCGGGTCATAGATCCCTGCGTTCAACCCGGGGCTATCGCGCTCCATCCATACCGAATCCGCGATCACTTTTCCCCACCAAAGCTCCTCCCTCACAGCTCGCTGCTGCCCCTGTATGCCGGACTCGTTCCCAGGCCTCGATAAATGCTGGGCCACTGGGCGATTCTCCACTGGTGCGCAGAGGGCGGCGCCGTAGAAGCCGTCGTGTGGACATTGGGGGCGGTTCTCGGTTCGATTCCGCACGGCCGGTGAAATCTCGGTGTACGCCGACGTTCGGGCGGGGAAGCGTTGCGCCATTGCTGTACCATCTCGTTGAGGTGCTGCGCGTAGCCTATTGAAGGGGGGAATCCCACCTGCCTCGATCGGAATTCTTTGTCGGCCGTCAAGTGAGACGCTGCTCCGCGCATCTTCGCCATATGCTTTCCCACCCTTGGCATTCCGGGTGAGAACTACCCCTCTGATTTCTCCTTTACCCCCGCATCACGTTGGACCAGTTGGCCATGGATTTGGGACTCGGGATTACTGGTTCATAGCGCACCGGCGGGAGCTCCACTGTGGAGCTCATCCCCGCCGCCTTGCTTCGACCTGGGTGTGGGCGCGCGTGTGCGAACCATTGGATTCGCACGGGATGGCCGAGAATAGATGAGAGATAACGATTTGGATGTGTTAGATCGTAGCCGCCCATCTGGATCTGACGGTGAGTATTATAGCACGAGGTTTGGAATCTTTAGCCGAGGGATTTAGATCCGATGACTGTGATTCGGTACTGGTTCGGGAAGACCAAGTTCTAATCTAGGGCGCACGTGTTAGATCGAATGGCCACGGTCAGCCCATACCGCTTCGGCGTATGAATTTTGCGTATGAGTCCTTGAACTTTAGGGGAATGAAACCCGCCGTCCCCTCGGGGTGTTTACTGAGTCTGGGGATTTATTGCACCTAGGCCCCTGGACTTTCTGAAAATTGATGCCTAGTCCAGAGAACAAATAAAACCAGAGAAACGAATTTAAAAATGGATTTTTAGTATTAATTAAATGCCAGAATTTGTATAATTCATAGAAAATGCATATGAACTCCAAATTGAACCATTCCAGTTCCTAAAATTTTGTAATGTTATTATCTATCATTTAGTGTCTCTGTTTTGACATAAACTCAATTAGAAAATTAATTTATCATTTAATCCTATTTCAAGCACATTAAATCTTAGGAAATCCATAACTTGAATTCTATAACTCCAAATTTAATGATTCCAGTTCCTATGATTTCATTTTAATGTGTAAATTTTTACTGTATATTTTATTTACATGTTTGGTGTGATGTTGAATTTGGCTATACTATGTATGTATTGTGTTGATGCGAATAGACGAGCAAGCCACTGTGGAATCTGAGGTTCAGCAAGTAGAGATAGCTGAGCAGGAGCTCATTAAAGGCAAGTTGTGCCCTTGATCACTTTCATTTACCCAATAATGTTCTTTAATATCATTATTCAATGCATAGGTTTAATTTTGATGGGACCCAATAGGTCACCCTAGTCTGTTTATCCTGTTTACCTTGTTTATCCCTGAATCACTTGGGTAGTTATGCTATTGCTTTATATGGTTTTGGGATAATATTTCATTACATCCATGTTCCAATTACTTTGTTATGTTATTTATGTTCATGATAAGATCATTATGTTAATTGGAACATGGAGCGACCACCCGGGAAAACAGTGCTACCACAAGGGTTTAATGGGACGCCCTTGGCTGATTAACTAGGAAAGCTAGTGGAGGTCTTCCTTACCCGAAAGGGGCAAGGGCAGTAAGGGAGTGGTCAGTGTAGGGAGGTCCTTGGGTTGACTTTGCTGCGATGGCGGTCAGGCAAGAACCCTGCATTGGAGCTTCCTATAAACTGTAGCGGGATTTCTGAAGCTAGTGGAACTTTGTAAAGGCCTCGTAGTGTAACCCTGCCTCGCTTCCTTGGTAGAGGTGTATGGGATTCATGACCCCTTGGCAGATGGGTAACACGGCTTGTGGGTAAAGATGTGCAACCTCTGCAGAGTGTAAAACTAGTATACTAGCCGTGCTCACGGTCATGAGCGGCTCGAACCCTCACATGATTAATCTATGGAACCTAAATTCAATTTGTCATATGCATTTGCATGGGATTTGTTATTAATTTTGTTCTATTATTTATTATGGTTTGGTATTTACTTACATCTAGTAATTGCTAATAAAAGTTTGACCAACATTAAAAGCAATGCTCAGCTTTAACCATTTTCTTTGATAAGCCTTACACTTCATGAGCTCCCACCTTTGGTGAGTTCATGTCACATTATTCCCCACAACTTGTTGAGCGATGAACATGTGTGAGCTCACTCTTGCTGTCTCACACCCCCCCACAGGAGAAGAACAGGTGGTTCAAGAGGAGCCACATCGAGGAGTTCGATTCGATCTAGGTGGCGTCTCCCAGTCGACTTTCTGGCGCCAAGGATATTTTAGATCCTGCTATATTTATCTTTAATTTTTGTAAGTCTTCTGCTATGTAATAAGTACTCTGATTATTGTGACATTTATCTCTATACACTCTGTGATTATATATGTTGTCTTCTTTGGCGCATGTATGAGATGCACCCGGCTTTGTTCCCTTAAAACCGGGTGTTACACACGCGTAGGTTATCTTAGCGATGAGGAGTCTAGGTTTAAGATATTGGATAACTAAGGCATGTAGCGTGACAGCAGTCGGCATATGCTACCGAGTTGGTGACGGTGTTGTGTCGCTTCGGTGGGTCCAGGGTTGGGAAGACATTCGCATTCTCTCGCCCTTCTCGAACTGACACCTGTTGCGGGTGCCTCTTGGTTTGGAGCTGCTCCGGCTAGGCTTCTTTCTCCGCTTGTGTGCTCTCTCCCTATATATCTAGCGGTATACTACCTATGTCGTCTCCAGATGCCCAAGCCTTCGTCGTGTCCTTCTCCGGCAACGAACAGGTATGCCTGCCTCTTCCCTTTCACCTCCTGCTCTATGAAACCTTAGAGGTGGGGGAGACGAGGGATGGGGGTCTCTGATTTGTTGCCTATGATACCCGTGCGTTCATAAAAAATATTATGTGAAGAGTGGAGACAACCAATAAAAAATCTTGAGATCTTTTTGGTGGATAATTTACGTGGGTATTGTTGTGAGCCGTCGCAACGCACGGGTAACCGACTAGTGATAATCTAATCTTCAGTTCAACTGCATTTTGGCTTTAAGAGAGAACTAGTCCATTAACCCGTGTTGCATAGTCTCGATTATTAATATAAAACACAAGTATTAGAAGTTCGTGTGCATTGTCTACAATCATATCACTTCTGTTTGGCATATCTGTTATATTGAATTTTACTAGTTACATGCTCGTGCGTTGCAACGACATACAATATATACATACAAAATATTTGATGAATCTCTAGTAGTTGGACCCATAAGTTGAATACAAAGAATAATAGCAAAGATGAACTTAACATACGAGGCTTTAGACAACAAGAAATTCTTGAGTGCCCGACACTCCCATAGACAGTAAGGAATTGAAAATAATTTGGCAGAACTATTACCACAAAAATTACTTACTTGAGTGCAATCTTAGAATTATTCATAATAGTAGAGACTACATGAGCCGAAAATCTTAGAATTACTTAACTTGACAGCAAGGAACATGTTGTTTGTTTCTGTTAATTAAAGACTCCAGTGAGAATTCCAAACTAATGTGACAGGCAAGGACAATCAGTACAAACTACATGAATTGAAAATCTTCAAATCCCAAGGTCAAGAATAAGGTTGTAATTTTTTATTTAAAATGTTTCAAAATAGACATGATTGTCTGCTATCATGATAACTTGAAAAGTGTCATTTGATTTTTTTTGCAACAGATAACTAAAGTTGATTGAGTATCCTTGCCTCAACAAACACCACAAACTTAAATAGACAGGCCTCACAGCAATTTCCATTCCATTCATAATGGTACTTTCTATACATGACTAAACATCTCTAGAACTTGTAATGACCAGCAATAAACAAGTGTTGAACATATTTAACAGAAAGTTAATAGGAAAAAGTTCAACAACATTTCTGAAGCACTTGGGTCGGTGGCCAGTGAACAAGTGCACAACTTAACTGTAGCTTTCAATATGCTACTTACATAAAACAATATACCATTTATTCCACATAGATGTTGCAGCAGAAGTAGACCAATTCCTGAATTCCTATCTGTGAAAAAGTTGTGGCATTGTCACAAACTAACAATTACAAATTGTGAATTCTGATTGGGTATGAGATAAGAAAATAAAACACGAGTTCGTCCCAAAAACATAAGTATATTAATTCTAACAAAGAAGGGTGGTACAAACGATAAAAAATATTTCAAAAGCCACTGCTACAATAAGAGTGGAGCGACATTGGACCTCTTGTCATTTATATTGTTCTTTTTGTTATAAATTATCTACATACTCGGTAGGGGCTTCCCCACAGTTTTTGCTAAAAGAAACATATGAGTGGGTTTGAGCCTACCCAAGGAGGAGGTAAAGTCCATGCCTCAATTGAAACCAAACGCTCATTGATCTGCCTGATTTTTTAATATGTAAAAAATGTCAAGTTTCACAAAAAAAGAAGGAATAGGCAAATAGGAGAGTCTCACTCTTGTTTTGCAAAAAGTGAATTTATGTTCTATGTTGTCGCATACTATATATATTTTTATTATTATAGATAACTAAAAGCTTGATAAGTACAAGAGCAAGCTACTAGGATCAACAGATATAGGGGAAACACCTGCCACTATTTTACTATCCAAGTATGCTTATATTACAATATATTTCAAGTAAAGGTTGTTGTGGTCTTGTAAAAGGACAGTTACATTGTTCAGGCAACCTAAACAGTTAGGCTAAACGAATCTAATGGCCATTTATATGTTTAAAAGGACCTTAACAACTCACTATGGTTGTTTGATCATAGAATCATCACAGATTATATCGGGCAACATCTGTCACAAAGTAAATAAAATATTAAACAAGCAAAACATTGCCAGATGTTCTTGGTTCTAATGTGTGCGTGGATATCTGCTTACAATTTATCCCACTAACAGGAAAAGGTGCATTATATGCTCACTTCAGTAAGGTGTAAACATATATCAATTCAACAAACTTACAATCTTATAGTATTATAAGTTAAAAGGTGTAGAGATTGTCTGCAAACCACCCCCTTAACCCATAAATAGACTCAGAGTGAAGATAGCCGATTTACTTACTTGAAGACCCTTCAGTTGCATCTATTATAACAGTTCTATAAAATGCCTGAATATACAAAATACAAAAGGTCAAGAGTTATTTCTTCCTCTGCCAGGAAAAAGGCCAAACAGTTACAAGGTGAGAAAGAAATTAACAATGTGGGCTAGTTCAAATATGTATAGTATATAAAGGAAGAGAGGTCTAGGATCTAGAATCTTGTTTTCCTCCCACTCCACTGCAAATGCCAAAGACATGGATTTCCTATCACAGATCAATATAAAAAGGTGTCAATACATGGAATTCTAAGTTGAGAATGGCTATTGTGTTACTATGACACGACAAAAAATAAAAACACAGAAAATATGTGAATTCAAATTTGAAAATACCATTGTATTACTTCGATGTAGCGTCCTAAAAGATGATCAGAATGTAGCGGATGTAGCGAAATCGAGTCAAGTAGAGTAGATCGCAACAAAAAGTTTTCCTTGTCTAAAGAGAACATGCACTTCACAGAAAACTTATACCAAATATAAGAATAGAAGTGCAGACAGAAAGTAAAGCAAGATACATGGACACAAAGATTTTTCCCATGGTTCGGCCAAACCACCAGTGCTTGCCTACATCCACGTTAGAGTTAGCCAACTGGCTTGAAATCTATTTCAATACAGGGACACAAAGATTTTTCCCATGGTTTGGCCAAACCACCAGTGCTTGCCACATCCACGTTGGAGTTAGCCAACTGGCTTGGAGTCTATTTCAACTCCTTCCCCTGGTTGCTCAAGTTTATCACCAAGGTGATAAACCAAGACTTCTATTATGTCTTGATGGCGGTTACAACAATACTGATGCTATCACAACTTGATAGCTCTATAGTAGAATAGCAACTCGAATGCTTAAGATCACACTAGCTCTTCTATGTAGCAGCACTATGGTGCACATGCCTCTCTTTTTGGCTAGAACACACGCCAATACTTGGTCTACAAGAGAATACACAAGAGAGGGATAGAATAAGAGTATGCACTTGTTCTCTACTTGCTTGTTGCCTTGGTAACTGCTTGGGGTCGAAATGGGGTCTACTTATAGCCCCAAGGGCCAATAGAGTCGTTGCTAAAAATCTACAGAACTTATTGTTTCTCGGGTGCACCGAACCGGTCTGGTGCACACCAGCAGACCACCAACGGTCACCTGCATCTTCGAGATTTGATTGGGACCTTCCTTCCCTAGGTAGCACCAGATCAGGTAGGTGCACCACTGGACCAGGGGTCACATTAGCTAGGCGTTGGACCTAGGTGGTCAAGTGCACCAGACAGAGGTCCAATGATTTTTAATTCCAAACACCCGAGAGTGACTTATTCACTGTAGGCGGCTTGGTGCACATGGACCTAAGGTTTGATGCACTTGTACACCTAGGCCTTTATTGTTCTCTCAGCACACACGGTCCGGTGCGCCATAGACAGCAGCAGACTTAACCATTTTGAGCACTTCTTCCTCCATTCAACTTGGACTTTCTTGATCACCTTCCTATGACTTAGATAAATATGATTAGAGTATAATTAAATTGACTAAGTCATAGAAACTCACCTCTATATCATATTCTACATAGAATTCATGTTTCAACTCAAACGGGCACCAAAAACACTTTTGCAATAAATGTTAGTTCTAGCCTATCCAAAGTACTTAGAAACATTCATAAGGGCATTTAGAACGTTTTCAAACTCGTGAACTCACTGGAGCTCACCTTTACCAAGTTTTGCCTTTCTAGCCTTTTTTGAGCTTAGTGTTGGACTCCAGAACCACGAACTCTGAATTTGATCAAGTCTACACTATTCTTGAGTTCTAACACCTTCTAATGGTGACTAAGAACCTTTCCAAACACATGAATGACCCAAACTCTGAATCAAAGTGTGCTTAGCTCTTTGGGCCCTTCCAGGTTCTGACTTTGATACTTTTTGCCCATTCTTGTGACCATGACTTCACTCGAGCTAGGATCTTGAGCATTATGACTTGAGCCGTAAAACCATATGAGTTACATCGATGGATTCAAGTCACATCCTTATGTCATAGTCCTCAATGCATAATAACCCTTCTACACTTGATCAACCTTGACTTCTTGCAAGAACCTCTTCCTCAACTTAGCTTTATGTACCTCTAGGGATGGGCATTCGTTTTTTTTGAAACATCGGTTTGGTTTTTTGGTTTTAAGAAACTTTGGTTTTATATATATTAGAAATCATTTGTTTTGCTAAAAATTAGAAAACCGAGAAGTTCGGTTTTGGTTTTTTACTTTGGTTTTTCAGTAAAACTCGAACACCAAGCTTGGTTACAAAACAACGTACACAATACGTTTACATGATACATTACACACATTTCAAAAAGTAAAAATTATATAGTACAAGAATTTAGTGATACATCATATAAAAATAAGTGAACAACAATTTCATTGAATCGCGCATTTCGTTCACATAATCAAATAATCTGATTCCATAATTAATAAAGTTTGGTATTTCGGGTTTATGGTATTTCGGTTCGGTATACAGTGAAAATGACGTACTGAACACCGAACTTTGTAGATGCAAAAAACAAAACCAAACCAAACTACAAAAAACTGAATATTTGGTTCGGTTCGGTTTTTGGTTTATGGTAAAAAGTGCCCACCTCTAGGTACATCAGTCCTCTTGACCTTCCCCCTTGCTCTAGTCCCTCGAAGTCCTCCTTGTCTTTGTCCTCAGTTCACCAATCTGTCTCCAAGTCATGCACATTGAATCCCACTTAGCAATGTCCATCCTATCAACTTCACTTGTGATATCCATAATCCATATTCATCTCAGCTTATATGGAATATCACTATCGACTCCATGTGTTGAACCTAGCAAGATCTTCAGAAAGTTCATGTTCAACACTTCAACAGACTTATTAGTCCTTTAATAATGTAGTCATCCAAACACCAAAACCCACAAGGGACTTTCACCTGCATCTTGGCATAGAGTTGCTTGAGCGTGAAAAGGGACTCGCTGAAGCACCCATGGAGATCAGCCACGACTAGATCATTGAGCAGCTGCTCTGTCTAGAGATGACGTGATGGTGTTGAACCTCAATGCAACACCGACCATGTAGCTCTGACGGTTGTATTGCCTAGAATGCATCCTCTCCAGTACTAGTGTGGAGCAGGAGTGCCATGCCAAATGAAACAACATGTTTCTCACTTTGGGGGCATTTGGATCAAGGTGACTAAATTTTAGTCCCATCACATCAAAATGTTTGGTAGAAGTATTAAATATAGTCTAATTATAAAACTAATTATACAAATGATGATTAAACGACAAGACGAATCCATTAAGACTAATTACTATGATTTGTCCATGTGAAGCTATAGCAAACATATGATAAGCATAGATCAATTAAGCTTAATAAATTTGTCTATCTGTTTAGCCTTCATCTATGCATTTTCTAATTAAATTATATTTAATGCTTTTAATTGACAATAAAACATCCAATGTGACACGAACTGTCACACCCGGATTTTAGGGGTCCAAAACCCGGGCGCGAACATAATCACCAGGTGTGCTGGGACCAAGTCTCACACATATGATGAATCATGGCACAGGATCGAATGTCACATCTTTACTACATAACAGGAGTTCTATACAAAATAAATAATTACATTATAAGGAGACAACGGTCCAGCAACCCAAAGTTGACTGGGAGACGACGGCCTAGACCTCTCACGAAAACATCGCAGCATCCTCCATGCGCCTCATCCTGCGGTACCTGCTCTTGACCTGTGGGGGGGGTGTGAGACAGCAAGAGTGAGCTCACATACGTTCAAAGCTCAACAAGTTGTGGGGAATAATGTGCATGAACTCACCAAAGGTGGGAGCTCATAAAGTGTAAGGCTTACCAAAGAAGATGGTTGAGGCTGAGCATTGCTTTTAAAGTTGGTCAAAATTTTATTAGCAATTACTAAGTATAAGTAAATACCAAACCCAATTAAGTAGTAGAACAAAAGTAGTAACAACATCACCTGCGATGCAATGCATATGACAAATTGAATTTAGTTCCATAATTTAATCATGTGAGGGTCCCAGCTGCTCATGACCGTGAGCACGGCTAGTATACCAGTTTTACACTCTGCAGAGGTTGCGCATCTTTACCCACAAGTCATGTTACCCATCTGCCAAGGGATCGCGACTTCCCATACACCTCTACCGAGGAGGCGAGGTAGGGTAACACTACGAGGCCTTTACAAAGTTCCACTAGCTTCAGAAAACCCGCTACAGTTTATAGGAAGCTCCAATGCAGGAATCCCTTGCATGACCGCCATCGCAGCAAAATCATCCCGAGGGCCTCCCTACACTGACCACTCCCCTACTGCCCTTGCCCCTTTCGGGTAAGGTAGTCTTCCACTAGCTTTCCTAATTAATCAGCCAAGGGGTCCCATTCCTCCCTTGTGGTAGCACTGTTTTCCCGGGTGGTCGCTCCATGTTCTAATTAACATAATGATCTTATCATGAACAGTAATAATAAATGGATAATAACAGTGTGATCATGAATAATGTATCTTCATACCCAAAACCACATAAAGCACTAGCAAGTACTACCCAAAAATTCAGTGGTGAACAAGGTATAAAGATAGTCAAACTAGGGTAACCTATTGGGTCCCATCAAAATTAACATATGCAGATCATTATGATTAATCAGAACATGAGTGGGTAAAAAGAAGTGATCAAGGGCACAACTTGCCTGGCACTTGAAATTCCAGGTACCAACTTGCTTTTCAAATGACTCGTGACCTCACGCTAGTCGTAGCAATACAAACAAACATGGTATAGGCAAAATTAACATCACACCAAACATAAGAACAAACAGCATAAGAATATTCTACGCATCGTAACGAGGTCGTGGGTTCGAGAACCACTAAAATCGAGATTACGGTTAAAAAGATATGGTTTATGAAAGATCTATGTGATTAAATATTAAACTATATTATAAATTGGTTATTGTACTTCATATGAGAAAATATATTATAAATAATTAACTCAACTTTAATCTAGATTAATACTTGATTATAAATCATATTTTAGTCCAATTATTATCATGGACTAGTTTAACTTTGGTTAGAGGGATTTAATCTACTAATCATAGGCTAAACTAATATCTATAAAAATATGCTTTATGGTACAGAGAATGTCGCCACAGTGTAGATAATTTTATTATGAAGCTAACGCAACTTGAACGGGTTAAATCATAGTTAAAACAAAAAAAGTTATGGGTAAAACAATATTTTTGGCGTAATAAATCTAATAGATGTTGCATTTAAACTAAGCATGTATTTAGTTAAAATATCTGAGCTGATATTAATCAATTTAGCAATTATTTATAATAAGCGTAGGTTACAACTATAAATTAGATTAATTAGATTGCCTAGCTAATTAATGTTCATTAAACAAATATTTAAATAAATAATTATTTAAAACATGGAGTGTGAAAAAAATGTTATTATTATGTACACAAAATTAATATAAACATAACATAATTTGAATGGCATAAATCAGACATCTAACGTAAAATAGATCGCAAGTTTAATAAATTAGTAAGGCTGCGCAAACATAGGTGGCATAACACTATCTGATTGGTTGAATCGGGGTCACATAAAGAATTACGGGATAGATAGACTTAATATATGAGATTTAGGTGTGGTCATCTTCTACCTTCCTTCTCTGCTATCCGTGTGGCAATGGAGCAAGCAGTGCTGAGCATCTTCTCAGCAAGTCACCGGTCGGCTCCAACTCCATCAGCGCGTGCACATCCGGGTCGGCCCCTGCCAACGATTGGTTGCCCAGGAGCGGATCGCAGCACGACATGTCTCTAGATCCATGCCGCTACACTTCCCCTGCCGCCTGCCGCTTGGCGAGACGCTCCTCCGGGGACATCGGCGAGCAGGATGATGTCTCTCCGGCCCTATGGCCCTTCTCCGCGTCGGTCGTGCTCTCTCTCTCGATGTGTAAGGCTTGGCGATTCTGGCTAACAGGCACCATGGGCATACATATAAATATCCCGGGCATCGAACTCCGATGGAAGCCTTGGCCCGCTACACAAATCTCGGATGGTTACAACAACCTGTAGTTTCTGTTCATACTAAGCTACGAAGAGCTTGCGTCCGTTACGAGAGAGAGGGATAAGGAGCTTCTGACCGATATGGCCCACACGCAGCGACGTTGAACGCTGGTGTACAAATACGTGCTGACATCATGCTTGCATCATGCTTACATCAGCACGGCTGGAAATAATAAAAAAAACAAAAGCCAACGTGGGCTCACACGATATGGAAATGGGCTGCCAAAGCTAGAAAGCAATTGGGCTGGATGGAGGTGAGGCTTCACCTATTCTATTTTTTTATTTCTTTATTTCAGTTTTTTTATTTCAGTTCCAAATTCAAATATGAGTTTAGATTTTAAATATAAATTAAGTGCACAAACAAACTCCAGCATGAAGTGCAAAGTAAAATTTTATTTATTATCTTACTTTATCCATCAATCCGCTATTTTTCAATATGAAAACTCGTATGCATAAAATATACTATTCTAGAAAACTATTTCTAATACATCATATTAATATCTTAGTGGATATTTAGAAATTTTACATCACCCTAAATAAATCAATTTGTATAAAAATCTTTTATTTGGTCTCTACTAAGAGAAGGTTCCTAAACACAAGAATCTATTTAAGAATAGTTCACCAGTTAATCATCTGAGAATATTTCTATTTTATCCTATGTTTCGTCACCTTCTGGTTTCAAAGTTTAAATTCTAACTTTTGAACTATCAAAATTTTAATAACACTACTTATTTACTTTAGAGAAAATATACTTCATAAAGAAAGGAAATCTATTTTAAAAGATAATTTATCTTAAGTCTTTTTGGAGAATTATTTAAATCACCAAAATATGATTTTGGGTGTTACAAATTCTACCCCCTTAAAATAATCTCGTCCTCGAGATTAGTTAGAAAAGGGATATAGAAAGTCATATGTTTGGTTATAGTTTAGCTTCGAATTTTCTCAAGTGGTGTTAAGCACAAATTTTTTTAGTCATCAAATGAGGAAATTGTTAGGGAAACATGGGTACATTATGTTTAGTTATCAGGCAACAGTAGATAAGGTTGGGGTAAGAAGGATTAAGGCATGGAAAGACTTCATCTTGGATGGTGGATCTTGATTCATCTGAAGTTCTGATTCTATTCACATTCTTCCTTGTCAAGGTTGATCTTCTTTCCTTTTGTCTTGTTGTGATCATCCGAGTTAGAGACATGTGGTTAAGCTAATTGTGGGTAGGTTAGATTTCACGAGGTAGGTTGGTTAGAATCTCTGTTTTGTTGTTAGGTTGATACAGAGGGGTTATGCAACCATATGATGGGTAAGGTAGTTGCATATAGTCGGGTAGTTGTATATGGTCAAGTTAGTTTGGGGCACCAATTTAGGTTAACACATGTTTATAGAAATATGATCTAATCGAATTGTACCAGTGTTGCTAACTTGTTGAGTACTCACATTAGATTATATCGTGTTAGATTAGATGAGATCTAGATTAGAATGGTATGACTGGTTCAGATAAGATCTTAATTAATTTGAATTAGATCATGGTTGTTACACTAGGATGAGATAAGTATAGTGGTTAGGACAAGATGAATCTATTAGGATAAGAAAGAATCTTTCAAGATAAGATGAATCTATTAAGCTAGATATATTCTAATGTGAGATATTCTTAGTGGGTCTAGTTATCTTATAAATATAAATATATATATATATATTTGCCTATATGTATGTGCAGATGTAGTTGTGGACATTACTCCGCAACTCGTCACACTCAATCAAAGAACCGAATCAAGCAGCTATCAGAAGAACAAACATTCAAGCATATACATACAAAAAAAGTTTTGATTTAGTTCCTAAGATTAGGTCTCCTATTCCTATAGGTCACATTAGGTACATGATTTTAATGTGTGAAATCCACTTTTGTCTTTAGAAGGAAAAGGTAAGAATAATCAGAGTAAAGCAGCAGTTGATGAGAAAAGATTAAGGAAAGTTTAGAAAGGATCAGAGTAGCAAAGGTAAGTAGATAAGGGTTATCCAGTTCTATCTAGGTTACGTCCTACAGTCAACATTCCTCTGATACCACTTCTGTCACACCCGGATTTTAGGGGTCCAAAACCCGGGCGCGAACATAATCACCAGGTGTGCTGGGACCAAGTCTCACACATATGATGAATCATGGCATAGGATCGAATGTCACATCTTTACTACATAACAGGAGTTCTATACAAAATAAATAATTACATTATAAGGAGACAACGGTCCAGCAACCCAAAGTTGACTGGGAGACGACGGCCTAGACCTCTCACGAAAACATCGCAGCATCCTCCATGCGCCTCATCCTGCGGTACCTGCTCTTGACCTGTGGGGGGGGGGTGTGAGACAGCAAGAGTGAGCTCACATACGTTCATAGCTCAACAAGTTGTGGGGAATAATGTGCATGAACTCACCAAAGGTGGGAGCTCATAAAGTGTAAGGCTTACCAAAGAAGATGGTTGAGGCTGAGCATTGCTTTTAAAGTTGGTCAAAATTTTATTAGCAATTACTAAGTATAAGTAAATACCAAACCCAATTAAGTAGTAGAACAAAAGTAGTAACAACATCACCTGCGATGCAATGCATATGACAAATTGAATTTAGTTCCATAATTTAATCATGTGAGGGTCCGAGCTGCTCATGACCGTGAGCACGGCTAGTATACCAGTTTTACACTCTGCAGAGGTTGCGCATCTTTACCCACAAGTCATGTTACCCATCTGCCAAGGGATCGCGACTTCCCATACACCTCTACCGAGGAGGCGAGGCAGGGTAACACTACGAGGCCTTTACAAAGTTCCACTAGCTTCAGAAAACCCGCTACAGTTTATAGGAAGCTCCAATGCAGGAATCCCTTGCATGACCGCTATCGCAGCAAAATCATCCCGAGGGCCTCCCTACACTGACCACTCCCCTACTGCCCTTGCCCCTTTCGGGTAAGGTAGTCTTCCACTAGCTTTCCTAATTAATCAGCCAAGGGGTCCCATTCCTCCCTTGTGGTAGCACTGTTTTCCCGGGTGGTCGCTCCATGTTCTAATTAACATAATGATCTTATCATGAACAGTAATAATAAACGGATAATAACAGTGTGATCATGAATAATGTATCTTCATACCCAAAACCACATAAAGCACTAGCAAGTACTACCCAAAAATTCAGTGGTGAACAAGGTATAAAGATAGTCAAACTAGGGTAACCTATTGGGTCCCATCAAAATTAACATATGCAGATCATTATGATTAATCAGAACATGAGTGGGTAAAAAGAAGTGATCAAGGGCACAACTTGCCTGGCACTTGAGATTCCAGGTACCAACTTGCTTTTCAAATGACTCGTGACCTCACGCTAGTCGTAGCAATACAAACAAACATGGTATAGGCAAAATTAACATCACACCAAACATAAGAACAAACAGCATAAGAATATTCTACGCATCGTAACGAGGTCGTGGGTTCGAGAACCACTAAAATCGAGATTACGGTTAAAAAGATATGGTTTATGAAAGATCTATGTGATTAAATATTAAACTATATTATAAATTGGTTATTGTACTTCATATGAGAAAATATATTATAAATAATTAACTCAACTTTAATCTAGATTAATACTTGATTATAAATCATATTTTAGTCCAATTATTATCATGGACTAGTTTAACTTTGGTTAGAGGGATTTAATCTACTAATCATAGGCTAAACTAATATCTATAAAAATATGCTTTATGGTACAGAGAATGTCGCCACAGTGTAGATAATTTTATTATGAAGCTAACGCAACTTGAACGGGTTAAATCATAGTTAAAACAAAAAAAAGTTATGGGTAAAACAATATTTTTGGCGTAATAAATCTAATAGATGTTGCATTTAAACTAAGCATGTATTTAGTTAAAATATCTGAGCTGATATTAATCAATTTAGCAATTATTTATAATAAGCGTAGGTTACAACTATAAATTAGATTAATTAGATTGCCTAGCTAATTAATGTTCATTAAACAAATATTTAAATAAATAATTATTTAAAACATGGAGTGTGAAAAAAATGTTATTATTATGTACACAAAATTAATATAAACATAACATAATTTGAATGGCATAAATCAGACATCTAACGTAAAATAGATCGCAAGTTTAATAAATTAGTAAGGCTGCGCAAACATAGGTGGCATAACACTATCTGATTGGTTGAATCGGGGTCACATAAAGAATTACGGGATAGATAGACTTAATATATGAGATTTAGGTGTGGTCATCTTCTACCTTCCTTCTCTGCTATCAGTGTGGCAATGGAGCAAGCAGTGCTGAGCATCTTCTCAGCAAGTCACCGGTCGGCTCCAACTCCATCAGCGCGTGCACATCCGGGTCGGCCCCTGCCAACGATTGGTTGCCCAGGAGCGGATCGCAGCACGACATGTCTCTAGATCCATGCCGCTACACTTCCCCTGCCGCCTGCCGCTTGGCGAGACGCTCCTCCGGGGACATCGGCGAGCAGGATGATGTCTCTCCGGCCCTATGGCCCTTCTCCGCGTCGGTCGTGCTCTCTCTCTCGATGTGTAAGGCTTGGCGATTCTGGCTAACAGGCACCATGGGCATACATATAAATATCCCGGGCATCGAACTCCGATGGAAGCCTTGGCCCGCTACACAAATCTCGGATGGTTACAACAACCTGTAGTTTCTGTTCATACTAAGCTACGAAGAGCTTGCGTCCGTTACGAGAGAGAGGGATAAGGAGCTTCTGACCGATATGGCCCACACGCAGCGACGTTGAACGCTGGTGTACAAATACGTGCTGACATCATGCTTGCATCATGCTTACATCAGCACGGCTGGAAATAATAAAAAAAACAAAAGCCAACGTGGGCTCACACGATATGGAAATGGGCTGCCAAAGCTAGAAAGCAATTGGGCTGGATGGAGGTGAGGCTTCACCTATTCTATTTTTTTATTTCTTTATTTCAGTTTTTTTATTTCAGTTCCAAATTCAAATATGAGTTTAGATTTTAAATATAAATTAAGTGCACAAACAAACTCCAGCATGAAGTGCAAAGTAAAATTTTATTTATTATCTTACTTTATCCATCAATCCGCTATTTTTCAATATGAAAACTCGTATGCATAAAATATACTATTCTAGAAAACTATTTCTAATACATCATATTAATATCTTAGTGGATATTTAGAAATTTTACATCACCCTAAATAAATCAATTTGTATAAAAATCTTTTATTTGGTCTCTACTAAGAGAAGGTTCCTAAACACAAGAATCTATTTAAGAATAGTTCACCAGTTAATCATCTGAGAATATTTCTATTTTATCCTATGTTTCGTCACCTTCTGGTTTCAAAGTTTAAATTCTAACTTTTGAACTATCAAAATTTTAATAACACTACTTATTTACTTTAGAGAAAATATACTTCATAAAGAAAGGAAATCTATTTTAAAAGATAATTTATCTTAAGTCTTTTTGGAGAATTATTTAAATCACCAAAATATGATTTTGGGTGTTACAAATTCTACCCCCTTAAAATAATCTCGTCCTCGAGATTAGTTAGAAAAGGGATATAGAAAGTCATATGTTTGGTTATAGTTTAGCTTCGAATTTTCTCAAGTGGTGTTAAGCACAAATTTTTTTAGTCATCAAATGAGGAAATTGTTAGGGAAACATGGGTACATTATGTTTAGTTATCAGGCAACAGTAGATAAGGTTGGGGTAAGAAGGATTAAGGCATGGAAAGACTTCATCTTGGATGGTGGATCTTGATTCATCTGAAGTTCTGATTCTATTCACATTCTTCCTTGTCAAGGTTGATCTTCTTTCCTTTTGTCTTGTTGTGATCATCCGAGTTAGAGACATGTGGTTAAGCTAATTGTGGGTAGGTTAGATTTCACGAGGTAGGTTGGTTAGAATCTCTGTTTTGTTGTTAGGTTGATACAGAGGGGTTATGCAACCATATGATGGGTAAGGTAGTTGCATATAGTCGGGTAGTTGTATATGGTCAAGTTAGTTTGGGGCACCAATTTAGGTTAACACATGTTTATAGAAATATGATCTAATCGAATTGTACCAGTGTTGCTAACTTGTTGAGTACTCACATTAGATTATATCGTGTTAGATTAGATGAGATCTAGATTAGAATGGTATGACTGGTTCAGATAAGATCTTAATTAATTTGAATTAGATCATGGTTGTTACACTAGGATGAGATAAGTATAGTGGTTAGGACAAGATGAATCTATTAGGATAAGAAAGAATCTTTCAAGATAAGATGAATCTATTAAGCTAGATATATTCTAATGTGAGATATTCTTAGTGGGTCTAGTTATCTTATAAATATAAATATATATATATATTTGCCTATATGTATGTGCAGATGTAGTTGTGGACATTACTCCGCAACTCGTCACACTCAATCAAAGAACCGAATCAAGCAGCTATCAGAAGAACAAACATTCAAGCATATACATACAAAAAAAGTTTTGATTTAGTTCCTAAGATTAGGTCTCCTATTCCTATAGGTCACATTAGGTACATGATTTTAATGTGTGAAATCCACTTTTGTCTTTAGAAGGAAAAGGTAAGAATAATCAGAGTAAAGCAGCAGTTGATGAGAAAAGATTAAGGAAAGTTTAGAAAGGATCAGAGTAGCAAAGGTAAGTAGATAAGGGTTATCCAGTTCTATCTAGGTTACGTCCTACAGTCAACATTCCTCTGATACCACTTCTGTCACACCCGGATTTTAGGGGTCCAAAACCCGGGCGCGAACATAATCACCAGGTGTGCTGGGACCAAGTCTCACACATATGATGAATCATGGCATAGGATCGAATGTCACATCTTTACTACATAACAGGAGTTCTATACAAAATAAATAATTACATTATAAGGAGACAACGGTCCAGCAACCCAAAGTTGACTGGGAGACGACGGCCTAGACCTCTCACGAAAACATCGCAGCATCCTCCATGCGCCTCATCCTGCGGTACCTGCTCTTGACCTGTGGGGGGGGGGGGGTGTGAGACAGCAAGAGTGAGCTCACATACGTTCATAGCTCAACAAGTTGTGGGGAATAATGTGCATGAACTCACCAAAGGTGGGAGCTCATAAAGTGTAAGGCTTACCAAAGAAGATGGTTGAGGCTGAGCATTGCTTTTAAAGTTGGTCAAAATTTTATTAGCAATTACTAAGTATAAGTAAATACCAAACCCAATTAAGTAGTAGAACAAAAGTAGTAACAACATCACCTGCGATGCAATGCATATGACAAATTGAATTTAGTTCCATAATTTAATCATGTGAGGGTCCGAGCTGCTCATGACCGTGAGCACGGCTAGTATACCAGTTTTACACTCTGCAGAGGTTGCGCATCTTTACCCACAAGTCATGTTACCCATCTGCCAAGGGATCGCGACTTCCCATACACCTCTACCGAGGAGGCGAGGCAGGGTAACACTACGAGGCCTTTACAAAGTTCCACTAGCTTCAGAAAACCCGCTACAGTTTATAGGAAGCTCCAATGCAGGAATCCCTTGCATGACCGCCATCGCAGCAAAATCATCCCGAGGGCCTCCCTACACTGACCACTCCCCTACTGCCCTTGCCCCTTTCGGGTAAGGTAGTCTTCCACTAGCTTTCCTAATTAATCAGCCAAGGGGTCCCATTCCTCCCTTGTGGTAGCACTGTTTTCCCGGGTGGTCGCTCCATGTTCTAATTAACATAATGATCTTATCATGAACAGTAATAATAAACGGATAATAACAGTGTGATCATGAATAATGTATCTTCATACCCAAAACCACATAAAGCACTAGCAAGTACTACCCAAAAATTCAGTGGTGAACAAGGTATAAAGATAGTCAAACTAGGGTAACCTATTGGGTCCCATCAAAATTAACATATGCAAATGGGCTGCCAAAGCTAGAAAGCAATTGGGCTGGATGGAGGTGAGGCTTCACCTATTCTATTTTTTTTATTTCTTTATTTCAGTTTTTTTATTTCAGTTCCAAATTCAAATATGAGTTTAGATTTTAAATATAAATTAAGTGCACAAACAAACTCCAGCATGAAGTGCAAAGTAAAATTTTATTTATTATCTTACTTTATCCATCAATCCGCTATTTTTCAATATGAAAACTCGTATGCATAAAATATACTATTCTAGAAAACTATTTCTAATACATCATATTAATATCTTAGTGGATATTTAGAAATTTTACATCACCCTAAATAAATCAATTTGTATAAAAATCTTTTATTTGGTCTCTACTAAGAGAAGGTTCCTAAACACAAGAATCTATTTAAGAATAGTTCACCAGTTAATCATCTGAGAATATTTCTATTTTATCCTATGTTTCGTCACCTTCTGGTTTCAAAGTTTAAATTCTAACTTTTGAACTATCAAAATTTTAATAACACTACTTATTTACTTTAGAGAAAATATACTTCATAAAGAAAGAAAATCTATTTTAAAAGATAATTTATCTTAAGTCTTTTTGGAGAATTATTTAAATCACCAAAATATGATTTTGGGTGTTACACGAACTAAACTTTAGTTAGAGGAACCAAACACCCGACTGGATCACCTATGAGGATGGTCCACCCTTTCGTATATTACTTACATAGAAATGTTATAATTGTTAATGTTCATAAGATTATTCCGGAATCCAGGAAATAGTTTGTGCTATAGTTGCTAGAACCATTTATGCACTGTGACAAGCTATACTACTTTGTATATGTGATAACTTTTTTTGGCAAAACTAACATAAATATTGCTAAATCAACATGAATTCTATCAGTTACCAACCAATTTCCTAGCGTACTGAATTTGTTGCAACAAACAGGAGATACATATTCCCTTTCATCACATAGTTGCTATACCTGGATTATATGATAAAAATACCACTGGAATTTGATTTGTAATTGAAATGGCTTCAGGATTATGGGTGAATTATTCTAGGTCTAGTATCATCCCTATTAATGTTGATGAAGCAAAAATGAGGATCCTTGCTAGAACTTTCAACTGCAAAATTGGTTCTCTCCCTTTTACTTACTTAGGTCTGCCACTTGGAACCTCGCAACCTAAGATTCAAGATTGTCTCCCTCTAATCAATAGAATTCAAAAGAGACTTTGTAGTATCACAAGACTTCTGAGCCTAGGAGGAAAATTGCAGATGGTGAATTCTATGTTATCATCTTTACCAACATACTATATGTGCTCCATCAAGCTTCCTATTGGTGTTATTAAACAAATTGATAATTTTTGATGAAATTATCTATGGAGAGGCTCTGATTTGAATTCCAATAAACCTTCGCTGGCTTGGGTGGTTTACTCATTATCAATATAAGATGTCAAAATGATGCTCTCCTTCTAAACATCTGGACAAGTTTTACAATAAGGAACCTATCCCTTGAATTAATCTTGTTTGGTAGAAATGCTATCTTGATGGCTCCCTTACTTTGAAAACTAACAAGCTTTCTCCTTGGTGAAAAAGATTCTATCCCTAAACTCCTTGTTCAAGGGTATTTCTCGCATTTCGCCAGGTGATGGTTCTACTATTCTACTCTAGAAGGATCCCTGGGCTTCCCATACATTGGAGACACTTTTCCCACAACTCAGTTCTTTTCTATAAATCATAATAAAAGGCTTCAAATCACTTCAATCTAGACCTCTACCAAACAATCTTATTCTGATGAGTGATGCTCTAGCTAATTCTGACCATAGGAGAGATATATTGCTTTCATATGGGGTCACATCTCTTCTTTTTTTAGATAATGGAAACCAGGTTCCGGCTTTGTCCTCCATCAAAGGAGGGTATAGCCTTACATACAAACTGACACCAAAAGATCATCACTCCCAACATAGAGTGCAATCTTACACCACAAACATTAAAATAAACATGACACCCAACAGACATACTATAACATCAAAACATAATCCTATTCATAGAACTCCAACCAAAATAAGAAAAAAATTGCATAGATGTGGCTTCGATCCGTCGACATGTCTCCTAGTCTTCAACCCTCTGCAAATGTCCCCAAAACCTAAGATAATGGGTCGCCCGAAAGAGAACCTGCAAATAAATAACCATCGGGGTTTTGTTAAACACTAAGTCATTCCGACTTATCTAGATAGCCCAACATAAAGCTGCAACACCTGTAATAATCAGATTTTTAACTTTGAGATGCACCCCATGCAACCAAGGTCCAAAAATATGTTTAAATGATCTCGGGGTACTTAAACCAAAACAACAATATAAAAGTCTCCAAAAGAATCTAGCGCAATGACATTTAAAAAACAAGTGTTGTATAGATTCATTCGAATCACAGAACACACATATTTTACTTCCCTGCCATCTACGCTTAGCTAGATTGTCTTTCGTGAGTGCCACACCTCTAATTAGATACCACATAAAGATCTTAATTTTTAGAGGTATTTTCATCTTCCATAGCGGTTTGAAATAGAAAATCTTGGCATTATTAATAAGAGCATTGTACATCGAACGGACCGTAAAAAGCCTCGAGGTTGACAAATTCCATTTGAACTCATCTCTCCCAGTGGATAGATGAGTATGAGCAATACTCAAGACCAATCTATTCCAACATAAAAGATTACCACCCACCAGTGCTCTACTGAAAGAGATGTTTAGAGGAATCCTATTAAAAACATTCGCCACCGCATCGCTTTTTTTACGAGCTATATTATACAAGGACAGAAATTTCAGCATTTGAGGCTGGTTACTCGTCCATGTGTCCTCCCAAAATTTGCTTCCCATCTTTAAGAATAAAGGAACCAAGACCAAAGAATTGGTCTTTAACTTTTAGTAGCCCATACAAAAAATGAGTCACCAGGTTTTCTACCTACCTTTGACAAGGTACAAGATTTGAGGTATTTCTTCCTAAGTAAATTCTGCCATAGATTGTCCTCATTAATCAATTTAAATAACCATTTGCCAAGCAAACATTTATTTTGAACCTCTATGTTCTGAATACCTAGACCCCCTTGGTCTTTAGGTTGACAAATAATATCCGTTCGTGCAAGTCTATACTTTTTTATGATGTTCTCCTTGACAGAAGAACCTAGAGCGATAGTAGTCTATTTTTTCCAATACACCCTTAGACACTTCAAAAAAAGACAACATAAACATAACTAAGCTTGTGAGAACAGAATTATTAAAGACTAACTGGCCACCTACCGACATAAGTTTTCCCTTCCAGCTGCTCAATTTCTTTTCAAACTTTATCTCTATGGTTTTCCAATCACTATTACTTAACATTCTATAATGCATTAGGATCCCCAAGTATCTGAAAGGAAAGCCGCCTTTTTGGCATCTAAATAGAGAGAGATAGAGTGTTTCTTCCTCCTCAGTCAGACCAAAACCAAAAAGCTCACTTTTATGATAATTTATCTTTAACCCCAAAACTTGTTCGAAGGTTATCAATAAGAGCTTTAAATTTGTCGCTTTTGCTAAGTCATGCTACAAAAAAAGGATGGTGTCATCCGCATATTGCAGAATGGATAAACCCCCATCCACTAAATGCGGGATGAGTCCTTCGAATTGACCCTCCTCATTTGCTCTATTTACCAAAATAGCAAGCATGTCTACAACTATATTGAATAAAATAGGAGAAAGAGGGTTCCCCTGGCGTAAACCTTTATAAGTCTGGAAATTTGCACCAATATGGTCATTCACTTTAATGCCAACATGACCACCTGTTGTGACTGACTTAATCCAGGAACACCACTTTTCGGAAAAACCTTTCATATGTAACGTTTTTTGTACAAAAGGCCATTTGATCTTATCATAAGCTTTCTCAAAGTCAAGCTTCAAAATCACCCCACAATCCTTCTTTCGACGCGGCTCATGAATAGTTTCATGTAGAACCACTACCCCTTCCATGATATTCCTGTCTGGTATAAAAGCTGTCTGGGAAGGGCCTATTACCTTACTTGCTACCCCCAATACTCGATTTGTAAGTACTTTGGTAAAGATCTTAAAACTAACATTTAGTGAACAAATAGGTCTATAATGTTGAATAGACATAGCATCTTTACTTTTAGGCACGAGAATAATGTAGCCAAAATTAAGACTAAAAAGAGGTAACCCCCCCCCCCCCTTATGGAAAGCATCAAACAAAGCCAACAAATCATCTTTTACAACATTCCAGAACACCTGATAAAATTCCGCAGGAAAGCCATCTGGCCCCGGGGCCTTATTGTGTTCCATCTAGAAAATTGCTTCTCTAATGTCGTTTTCAGTAAACACTAACGTTAGATATGAATTCTCATCCGAAGATACTTGTGGGATATCATTCATTACAGACGAGTCAAAAGACGCCCTAGATGCTTCTGGTGGACCAAAAAGACCTTTATAGTAGGAAGTGATATGCTCTTTCAAAAGTGCATCACCTTCTATAACCTGGTCCCCATTTTTAAGATGATAAATTCTCGACTTTCTATGTTTACCACTTGCCACTAAGTGAAAATATTTTGTATTAGCATCACCTTGTAACAAACCCTTAGTATTGGCTCTTTGATACCATTTTACCTCCTCTTCTCTTAGTAATTCTGCAAGTCTACTTTGCAAGTATTGTTTTAAGTCAAGCTCTTGCACTGACAAAACAGATACTTCTGCTTTTTTATCCAACACATCCAAACTGTTCAAAATTCCTTTCTTATCTTTTTTGTACGCCCCACTTACATTTTTTGCCCACCCTCTGAAGTGTTGCCTAAGCTTCCTAATTTTAGCCTGCCAATTCTCCATAGGTGACTGACCCCCAGACTCGTATGACCAAACTTCTCTAACCATATGGTAGAACCCGTCCCTCAGAAGCCAACCTAGCTTGAACTTATAAAAATGTTGGGAGGAACTAGAGTTTGATTCCCCAGAATTCAGTAATAGAGGAGCATGGACGGAAATGTCATGGCTTAGGGCCCTCACAGAAGACAAAGGATATTTTTGATCCCACTCTATGGTTACCAGGATTCTATCCAACTTTTCATACATAGGTCTTTCGAGGTTATTTGCCCAAGTGAATTGGCGACCAGTCATCTCTTGTTCCTTAAGACATAGACCATCAATAACGGCATTAAAAAGAAATGGCCACCGATGATCAAAATTGTCTTTATTTTTTCGCTAGAGAATCTTAAGATATTAAAATCACCACCAATCACAAGAGGCAGCGTTTCATGGTTGCCCATGCAAACCAGTTCAGATAAGAACATCTCTTTTTTGTCTAATTGAGCCGGAGCATAGACCAATGCCGAAGCCCACTTGAAGCAATCGTTTTTATTGCACAAAGTGAATTTAACAAAAAATCTCCTTCTTCTATAGCTCCAATACCATAAACGTTTAAATCAACACCCAATAACAAACCACCAGAGCGGCCCTCAGGTTGTTAACCGTGACACTATAAAAACATCAACTAAAATAATACATTTAAGAGTATTTATGATAATTAGGGTAATAACTTTTCTTTCTAATGTTTGATTTTTATTTTTGCATAGAGAATAATTTTGGTTTTATTCATGTTTGATTTTGGATAATTAATAGAATTCCTTCTTAACGAAAATCCAATTAAATAAAATAATAGTTATTAGTCCAAAAATTAATGTTTTAGTTATAAATAATCTTGGCATAATTATTATGAATTTTAGGGTTATTTAAAAATATATTTTGAAATAGAAACGAAATAGAAAAAAAGAAGAGAAAAACCTAACCCTAACCCTAACCATGGCCAGGCCGACCCATTAGGCCCAGCCGCCGCGTCGCCCTATCCCTCCCGCCGCCGCTCACTTCCAGGTGGGCCCCAACTGGCCCCGGCTTTTTCTCCCTCCCTCCTCTCCTCCTCACGCCGCCGCAGCTTGGGCGCTCGCGTACGCGCCTGCACGCGCATGCCACCACGACCGCCCCGCGCTCGACCGCTGACCCGGCCACCCCGCGCTCGACCGCCGACCCGGCCGCCCGCGCCCTCGACGCCACACCGGAAACGACCAGATTCTTCTCCTCTCCCTCCCCCATTCCTCTCTCTATTGATGTCGAAGAAGAAACGACCGCTGCCATTAATGGCCAGCCGACGCCTCTCCCTCTCCCCTCGGCGTCTCTCCCTCTCCCTCCCTTCTTCTATAAAAGCCGCGCCATGGAGCTCTCTCTCCTTACCTGAACGCCCTCCCTCTCTCTCACGCTCTCTCTCGCTCCCTTGCTTGTTGTTCGCCGCCGAACCACCGTCACCGGAGCCGACGGAGCAGCCGCGCCCGCTCGACCGTCGCCGGAGCCCGAGCTCGCCGGCCGTCCCCGGCCACTCGGCCGCAACCTCCCTACCCATTCCCCACTCGGCCGGACCCCCGTTGAGCTTCTCCCTGCACAAGCAAGTCCAAGGTTGAAGACAACCCGAAATAATGTTATTTATTTTCGAAATCACTTTTTGATTTAGTTTATGAATTTTATAATCATTGTGTTGTAATGTGGGAATGTCGTGATTTGGAATCCATGAGTATGTGAATTATTGATTTTTGGGTATATATATGCGACAATAGTGCATCGTTATTAGTCATGTTATTTGTTTACAATGACTTTTAGAACGTTGGATTAGAGAGAAGTATGTCAAATTTTGGTAGACCAGTGTAAGTAGTAAAAACACTAGATAAGTAATTTCATAGTTAATTTTGTTTGTGATGGATTTTAGAAGTTATCTAGAAATTGATTATCATAGGTTCATTTAGGCTCACTAAATAAATAATGGAAATTTTTGAGCACGGAATTAGTAAATGGTATAGAACTCATAGCAATATAAATATTATAGGTTATTAGATGTTTTGATCTCAGATTATTGTTAATGGTACTTTCTTTTAGAAAGAAAAGAGAAAACTAAAAGAATATCACTAGTCGTAAGGAAAATAGATTTTTACTAGCCCAAAATAAACGTGTTCATAAGTATAGCACTTAATTTCTTGGAATTAGTAAAATACTTGTTTATGTCAAAATAACCATGATTATGTTATAAAAAGTCCAATTAGTGATTTATATTGATTATTAGAATATTAATGTTAGAATAATCATGAATAAACCATTTTTAGCTATACACATAAGTTCTGTTTAGAAATAAAGAGAATAAAATTTATTAGTCTATTATTAGTAATAAAGAAAATAATTAGACTTCTTTTTCATAAAGATTGTTAATACATATTATACTAGATAAAACTAGTAGTATAGCCACCTACTCATAATTTCATCAATAATGACTTGTAGTAATAGGCATAATGAATTAATAAGTATTTACGCTTTAAGATGTGTTTATGAGTTTGATAAGTGTGATGAATGAATGTGAATGTAATGGTGAATGATTACCCCTGTACTGGTGTATGTTTCTTTATTCGGGCGTACGTATTCTTTTGTATGCACGCTACGCAAATCGATGCTAGAAGTGGACTATGAGGTAGGCGAGCCAAACACGTTCGAGGATGACCCACAGGAAACTTTTGGGCAAGGCACGTGGATTCTCCCTCTGCATATTCTATTTGTACCCAATTAATGCATATAATAATGCTTACTTTTTGGATATACTGCATAATTTGATGGGATTTGCCTAATTAAGGATTTCCTTGATTTACCAACTATATTCCTTGATTACCCTGGGAAAATACTATGTTTTGCAAATTTGTGCTACCGCTCAACTTGATAATTTTGATGTCACTCATTATTTGATACTAATGTTCCGAAAATGAAATTGGCATTATGGTGTTAACCCGATGGTTAAACAATATTATTTCATATTAATTGGAACATGGAGTGACCACCCAGGATAATAGTGCAACCACGAGTGCTATCATGGCTCTGGCTTTGGTTAGCTTTATATGCTTAGTACCTAGCAACCTTACCTAAAATATGGGCAAGAGGGGGAGCAGCAGTGGTGGCAGCTCATGTTAACATGGGGACGTATTCTTGGCTAAGGTACCTCGCCTAGAGGGCCTCCACACCGACTTGGAAACCTTAGCGGGTTGCTTTGTATTAAGTGTATTTTGTGAATGCATCATAATGGATCTCTAGCCATTCACCTTGGTAGTGTTTATGGGTCCGATCAACCCAGGTAGATGGGATACATGGCTTGTGGGTAAAGTTGTACCACCTCTGTAGAGTGTAAAAACTGATATGTCATCCGTGCTCACGGTTAAGAGCAACCTGGACTCTCACATGATAATTGAACTTAAAGATGGACAATAAATCGAGATCTGATGATCTGCTAATGGTTTGCTTAAGTGGTTTCACTTAAGTGTTTTGTTATACTCTTATACCTTTGTTTAAATGGGATACTTGGGATACACACTTATTAGTAAGACATGTGTTGCTAATAAAATATTGACCAACTAAAATGCTTACTGCTCAACCTTAGCCTTATCTTGTTAAACTTGCATTAATTTTCCCCCACTTGCTGAGTCCCAACCATAAGTGAGCTCACCCTTGCTAATATTTTGATCAGAGGGTGATGAAGAAGACCTTGATGGAGATTTCGATGAATACTGAGTCTAACGATGCGTTAGTCATCTTCCAGTGGGAGATTACCCATGTTATTTCCACTTTACTTTGATGATACATTTTAAAATACTATTATCTGGATGTTGTAATAAAGACTATTCTACTCTCTTTACGCCTTTATTGCATTGTCTTTTGATATACTACACTTGTGGCGTCAACATATATGTGGAAAATGGATCTTGGCACACATATGCTATGCATTCAGTTTTGCCCCTAGAACCGGGTGTGGCAGAAGTGGTACCAAAGCTATGCTGACCCTAGGTTGTTAGACTAGTTAGAAATGGAAAGCCTAGTTTGTTCAAAACTAGCTAATTTTATTCTTATAAAATTATTTTATTAGCCTTACCTCTTTAAAATTCAACTGAGTTGACATTTTTCTTGTAGATGGTTTGTACCCTTCAAACCACTCGAATCAACACCAACTACGCCCCTCCGCCTCGACAAGTTCCTGTCTACCCTGTGGTAGTGGAGGAAGTTCTGGTGGATCTCCCTCGCATTCGAGTGGAGCATGGAGTCATCTTGGAGGACAGCTCGAAGCAACTTTTGCTGACGCCCACCCCGGTGGCAGAGTCACTGGCCTTCGCAGCTAGGTCATCGACCTCAGCACCGCCTGCACCAACCATTCAAGCTTCTGCACCCAGAGGCGATGACCTAGACGACTCTGGGGATAATGATGAAGATGATGACGACAACGAAGATGATGAGGAAAACGTCAACGAGGAGGCCAACGACGTTCAACAGGACTACTTCATGGGGTTTGGGCCTGTCACCGAACATTACACATCAATGTTCGAGATGGGGCGCTTCCCCAACCTGTTGCAAGACATGCTGCACACGTTGGGAACCTACGTCCGACCCTTGTACGAGACAAGGCGAGTGTGCGAGCCTCCGCAGGCTTGCTACTACATCACTCGCATCCACGTCAGGGTGATGAATGCAAGGGATAAGGGGTTCAGGACTCTATCAGCTCATGAGTCCCTGACACCGCTATCTACCTACGCTGCTTCGGTCAGCGATGCTGCCAGACAGACTCTATGGTCTCTCAGCCACACCTACCGGCAGCAGCTGCATGACACGAGGTTCAGGCATCTTCCTCAACGTCTAAGTGGAGAAAGCTAGACCAGCATCGTTCCAGGTGGAGCTGGTGAGGATCGCTTCAACACCCTAGCTGGTGTAGTGGCTGGTCTTAACACCGACCTAGACAGTGCCACCCTGGATCTCTCTAGGGTGCACTTGGAGCTGGAGGATGTGTCACACCTGGTTTTAAGGGACAAAGCCGGGTGCATCTCATACATGCGCCAAAGAAGACAACATATATAATAACAGAGTGTATAGAGATAAATGTCACAATAACATCAG
This sequence comes from Zea luxurians, assembly GCA_029449295.1. NCBI lineage: Eukaryota > Viridiplantae > Streptophyta > Magnoliopsida > Poales > Poaceae > Zea > Zea luxurians. The sequence continues at coordinate 2,961,153 of JAOPSE010000052.1, read as the reverse complement.
AGTACTTATTATATCGTGGAAGTCTTACAAAATAAAAGATAAATATAAATCGAACTAAAATCCATCGTTAGCGCCAATAAGTCAACTGGGAGACGCCACCTAGATCAAATCGAACTCCTCGTTGTGTGCCTCCTCTTGAACCACCTGTTCTTCTCCTGTGGGGGGGGTGTGAGACAGCAAGGGTGAGCTCACACATGTTCATCGCTCAACAAGTTGTGGGGAATAATGTGCATGAACTCTCCAAAGGTGGGAGTTCATGTGAAGTGTGGGGCTGATCAACTAAATAAAGGTTGAAGCTGAGCATTGCTTTTAAAGTTGGTCAAAATTTTATTAGCAGTTACTAGATGTAAGTAAATACCAAACCATAATAAGAATAATAGAACAAAATTAATAACTAATCCCATGCAAATACAAATGACAAATTGAATTTAAGTTACATAAATTAATCATGTGAGGGTCCGAGCTACTCATGACCGTGAGCATGGCTAGTATACCAGTTTTACACTCTGTAGAGGTTGCACATCCTTACCCACAAGTCATGTTACCCATCTGCCAAGAGACAGCCAATCCCATACGCCTCTAAGGAGGAGGCGAGGCAGGGTAACACTACGAGGCCTTTACAAAGTTCCACTAGCTTCAGAAAACTCGCTATAGTTTATAGGAAGCTCCAGTGCAAGGATCCCTCATCTGACCGCCATCGCAGCAAAATCAACCCAAGGACCTCCCTACACTGACCACTCCCCTACTGCCCTTGCCCCTATCAGGTAAGGTAGTCATCCACTAGCTTTCCTAGTTAATCAGCTAAGGGCATCCCATACTACCCTTGTGGTAGCAGTATTTTCCCGCGTGGTCGCTCCATGTTCCCATTAACATAATGATCTTAACATGAACAGTAATAATAAACAGGTAATAAAAGTGTAATCATGAATAATGTATTTCCATACCCAAAACCACATAAAGCAATAGCAAGTACAACCCAAAAAGTTCAACGGATTCAAGGTACAAAGATAATCAAACTAGGGTAACCTAAAGGATCCCATCAAAATTAACCTATGCAGATCATTATGATTAATAAGAACATGACTAGGTAAAAGAAGTGATCAAGGGCACAACTTGCCTTCAATGAGCTCCTGCTCAGCAACTTCTATCTGCTGAATCCCAGGATCCTCAGTAGCTTGCTCGTCTACTCGCATCAATACACACATACATAGTATAGCAAAAATTAACAACACACCAAACATGTAAACAAAATGCATAATAATAATTTACACATTAAAATAAGATACTAGGAACAGGAATCATAAATTTTGCATTAGAGATCTACGGCCATGATTTAAAACACTAGCGATCTAACCATGACCCTCCATCTCAGATCTACGGCTAGGATCTGCTCCAGCGAAGGGATACACGTTGATCTAATCTACACCGTCCGTAACAGATCAGACGACATGGGAGCTGTCTTCCCCCAGCCGCCAGTCTTACCGGTGACACAGCCGCCCGGTGTGGTGGCGCCATGGCCGTGGATGGCCGACCCGCCAAATCCGAGCCCGAAACTCCCCCTATTGCCCTCTACACAATGCACGGATGAATTCGAAGCCCTCGGGGAGGTACCCAGTAAGGATTATCTACGACGAAGCGCTACACACGGTGATTGGCAGAATCGCGGCGGAGGATAGGCGTCGGCGAGCAATTCCTTGAGTTCGAACGGGTCGCCAATCCCAACGCGTCCACGGGCGCACTCCACGTGACCGAAACAAGGTCTCGGTCCCAAGCTAGGAGTGGGATGTGCCAACACGACGTAGATCACCGGCTGTAACACCCCTGGTGTTACTATAACTAAAACTTGAGCATGGCATCATAAACATTGGCATTGCATATGTTTGACACACCTAGAGTGCATTTACTAGGTAAAAATTTCAAACAAGTTGTATTTTGCAGATAGAACCCTGGATAGGGAACTTAGTCCTAAAGGGGGATTAAAGGGGGTAAAACATAACCAAATTGAGAAAACCTAAAAGCCTTAGGGGAATAGTCATAAAATGTTCCCAAAAATGAACTTGAATAACATTTATACCCCTGGGATACCAAAAACCCCATTTGAAACCCTGGGAAACCCTAAAACCAAACCCTAGGGACCTATGTGCAAAATTAGTCCACTATTGGACTAAAGTGCAAAAACCAAGTTAAATAAGTATCTTAAGTCATTTGGGTCACTCATATGTGAATTTACAAGCCAAACCCTAAGTTTTGGACTCATTTGCAAAAAGGACCCTAATTGAGATTTCATGTTAAGTCTGAATTTCAGAGTTTTGGCTCAACTATGGAGCCTTGCAACTTTTAAATTCTAGGGTTTTTTCCCTAGGTCACCACATCAAAATTGTAGCCCAATCATAGGAGAACAACTTTGCTTAAGAGTGTGAGCTCAGTTGTTAAGAAAAATCTAGAGATAATTAAGCTCAAAGCTTGGCTGTCAGGCTGGTTTCATTCTGAAATTCAGATATTCAGTGTAATAGAGTCAGCTTTGAGTGTGAATTCAACCATGATCTAGTGATCAAATGAGCTCAGTCACTATAGTCGAAATGTAGGTGGTATATAGCTCTACAACTTTGCTGCAGGTCACTGGATGTGTTGCCATTTGAAATTAAGAGAAAATGTGACCTAAACTTGCTCTGTCAGTTCATCAGAATGACCATCGCCATGGTACAGTAAATATTAAACTGAAGAAGATCCCGATCCCACCCCCTGCTCATCACCGGTGGCCCGTCGCTGTTGATTGTTGTTCGCCGTGATTCATGCGCCGTGGCCATCAGATAAGCATAGCCCAGTAAAAATCCTCGCCGCCGGTGAGCTGGATGCCACCCCGGCCAGCCGTAATCCCTTCCCCTTGCTCACTGCCCGTGGATACAGGGGCTCACCGTCGTCAAGCCTTCGCCGTTGCCCGCCGTATGGCTCTGCCTTTACACCTCATCGTCGTGACTCTCTGGGGCAGTCCCATCGTCGCCGGTGAGCTCGCCACGACTGAGGACACGCACTCACGCGCGCTAGTGCCTTCTTCTACCTCTGACCGCCGCACGTCCTTCTTCAAATTCCCGGCCACCGTCGATGCCTTCTATAAGTTGAGCCCCCGGTTAGCTGCATTACATCATCACAAAACCAGAGTCTCAATCCCACCCTCAATCGTGCGCTAGAGCTCGTGAATTTCGAATTCCCCCCAATTCGATCTCCGCCACCGCGAAAAACACCTCGCCGCGGCCAGCCCTTTTCCGGTCAGTCCCTGTCCCCTGCTTCCTCGTTTGAGCACTCTCATAGCTCTGTAATGCTTACCGTGTCACCAATTCGAACTTAGAGACCACCAATCATCGGGAACGCACTCATCTGTCTGCCACCCATTCGGTTCACGCGGACAGAGCTTGATAGCTCACCAACTGTGCAATTAACTTAGGGGGAATGTTCAGGGTAGGTCCGATTTGGTGTCCGCCGCTCGGGAGCGCCGGTCATGGCCCCATTCGGCTGGTCTGCTAGCTCGCCGGAGCTCGGCTGTGCGTGAGCGTCGTCGAGGACCTCCCTCTGTAAAGGAATAGAAGTTGGATGACTTTTCTGCCAAGCGTTAGTGACTCAAGAAAATAGTAGCCGAACTCGTTTTCAGTTAGCCAAGAACTCGAGGGCTTTTTCGCAAAGCTACCATCGCACGCGCGGGCGCGGGCGCGATTCTGCGTGGACCTGGGCCGCCTGGGCTAGAAACGGCCCATCACTGTTTCAATCTTTTTCTTTTTCTTTTTCAGTAGAGCTTTGGAAATTTGTTAAAAATTGTAGAAAAATCCTAAAATTGTGAAACCAATTTTCTTAGACTTCTTATTTTCCATGGAATTTAATAAAATTAGTTTCATGATTTTTAGATTAAATAAGGAATTTTAAGGTATTTAAAGTAGTTTTAAGTATTAGTTCTGGATTTTTAAAAACCATATGGTAATCCCAAAAATGTCCAAACTTTTTATATGATCCCTATATATTATTTAGAAGCCTTGGGTAGAGTTTGGGTTAATTTGGACCTTGTTTGATAACCAGAACCCAAAACCCCCACCCCTGCTCTATGAACTCCTTTACTGACTCCGGAAACCCTAAGTTCTCGGAGTTCCGTGAAGGAAAATTGTATTCAAGACCTTAGATAATAAGTTTTTATTATCTTTGAACTCTCATGAGCATTACATGGCATTCATTCTTATATACATATATGTGGTTATGTTTAGAAAACGAAGAAGAAGTTGAAGTGATTGAAGAAAAGGCACCACCACCTTCGGACTCTCAGGCAGGATCTTATCTCTACCTTGACATCTGCGGGCCTGAGCCTGACTCACCTACTAACGAAGGCAAGCCCCGGTGCATTCGCCACCTCCTTGTGTTTTAAAAATCTTTATCACCTTGTTTGATGCATTAGGTGATAGGAGTTGATTGCTAAAACAATTCCTGCACTACCTTCCTTGAACTTGATTACCTTCCTTGAAACCCTGCTTTTACAAAAGGTTTTATTATGCTTAGTATTGCTCTAGCAAAACAAAAGGTTTTGTTTTACAAAAGATGTTTGGCAAAGTGGGAGGGATGTTTTTGAAAATAAAACTTGATGGTCGATCCATCATGGCCGTGATGGGTTCAACATCGGAAAAGATGTACCTCTGCCAGGTACCAAACTTTGGGTTTAAATAATTAAGCTGAGACCGAGTAGGTGACTTGCACGAGAAGAGAGTCTCAGTGTAGTGTCTCCGTCTGAGTCGATTAAGGACCGTCTCGATGTAGGCTTGATGACCGAGGACCCTTTAACTGGTCACATGCCTCGTCATGGGTAAGCCTTGCCTCGGGCAGACTAAGGCCAGAATAAGATAACACGAAATGGGCGTGGAGCGGTGGCGAGAGTAGCGTGTACCCTCCGTAGCAAGAGGCTGGACAGTGGTGTATCTGTGCTCTCAGTTTGCGTGAACCTGATCTGGTCTTAAGAAACCTGATGGCGGGTTGACATATGCAAGGGTTAAGTGCTACATATGTCGTGTGATCGGAGATCCTCAGCTGAGTATAATCGATTCGGATCGCCGTACCTTCGTGGTTATGAAGACTTGCTCACTGCCATATACGTAGAACTCCAGTAAAGATGAAGGATGGATTAAGAACTTGGCTAGTTCAGGATGAGTGTTTGAACTAGGTTAGCAAGAACTCTAGATGTAGGTAAGTTTACCTAACTTGACAATAAAATTGGATTTTTAAGGATCCACTTTTAGTAAGCATTTATGCAACAACAGAGTCATTGATCTTGAGATACCTTACCTTGACTCCCTTTTAACCAGCATATCCTTGAGAGTCTTTTCTTTAGTCGGGTAATACTTGCTAAGTAATTCCATACTCAGGGTTTATTCCCTCGTTGTTTTTAGGTGAGGAAGCAGCAGATTTCTGTTGCTTCTGTACCAAGGTGGTTCCTCATGAGGAAAAACAAGAGTGAAGAAGTGGGAGGACATGGTCCTCCATAAGAAACTTTTATGTAAAGACTGTTTGGGAGGAGTTTTGCCTCCCTTGGTTATGTAATAATACTACTCAGCACTCGTTTATATTTCTGGTCTGTAATAAGCAACTTGATCTTACTTTTTAAATAAATGTAAGTTTATGTAATCACTTCCGCTTTTCGATATCTCCGATGTTCTGTAATGTCTGCAAGACGGGTGAAACGTTCCTAGAAAGGTAAGAAAAGATACCGAACTTGTCAAGTGATTCAGGAACATCTATAGGGTTGTCTGATGTATGTTAGACAAGGACAACTGTAGGTGGGCCTAATGACTTGGAAGGTTCCGCCACAGCTGGTATCGGAGCGTAGCCCTTCTTCGCAGATATTATGAGGCATTTTCAAAAGGATTTTCTAAAAATTCACCTAGAAAGATTTCTTCTATTCTTATCCCCCATATCTGAAGAATCTATATGAAAGACCAGATAGGAAGAGTGCTATGTATAGAAGGTATGAATCAACTAAGGTTGATTCTGTAATTACACATGCATCATGCTAAGAATTATACTAATAAAATTTCCCCTAAAGAAATGCCGCCGCGCACGAGGAAGACCACACGTAAGTCAACAGGCCCAATTGGAGTACCTCGTCATCAACTTGCCCCGTGGGATGAGGATATTAGTAGCGGAAGCAACGATCCAATTGGGGATCTCGAAGCCCGCGTGAATCAGCTTCAAACGGAACTGCAACGCAGGACCAGTATGTGGGTCGCGGATGGCGACAGGATAAACGAATTAAGGAGTTACATCCGCCGTCTGCAGGATCAGCTTGCTGATCGGGATTTAGTGCTCGATTGGGCGGTACAGTCTCGTTCAGTGGCTTGGGCTAAGGCAGCAAAGGCTCGAGCCCGAGTCGAGGAACTTAGTTCTGCCATTGACAACCTGCAGGCGTATTGCAATACCCTACATGAGTAAGTCCATGTACTGTATTCGCAACTACAGCCCAGTGCCTCTATGGATCCTGTCGGGTCGGAAGTCGGACCCTCGCACGTTGTGGGAGAAGCGCTTGGTGGTGAGCTAGACCTTTTTAAGCCCCCTCCTTCTATGAGGCTGGTCGATGAATGGTCTCCCACACCCGACGATGAGGTTGCCAGGAACAACCAGAAGAAGGAATAGTGGTATAGTTGTAGAAATAGAAGTAGTGTATTGTAGGTTGTATTATTATATAGTAGGTAATGCTATTGTATACTGGGTAATGTATCCTGTTGTAAAGTCGAGTCTGTACATTACTCTTTTTGGTAATGTAAATTGGATGGTTTTGTCTTTGGCATATTATATTTGTGTTCAAATGTTTGTTGCCATAGATGTCGTCCAAGACTCGATCCCAGGATGCAGCTGGAACTTCCAGTGGAAGGGAATCTACTCCAAATCCACCTCTTGTTCCTCCCACACTGGCTGAGGCGATTGCCGCCCTAGTGAATGCGACCGCTGATAATACCCGCTTTCTGAGAGAGATGGCGGGCCAACAGTTCCAGCAGCTAGGTGGGCGGGGTTATCAACAGGGCCCCCGCGAAACTTCTTACCTGGACTTCTCAGAGACACGTCCACCCCTGTTTGTTAAAGCTGAAGACCTGTTAGAAGCCGATGAATGGCTTCGGGTTATTGAGCAAAAATTCGGACTTCTGCGTTGTTCGGAGACCCAGAAGCCTTTATTTGCAGCCCAGCAACTGCGTGGCCCTGCCAGCACTTGTGGGGAAATTTCGTGGCCGTTCAACCGGCCAATCATCAAATAACCTGGGAATAATTCAAGGTGGCCTTCCGCGAGCATTACATACCCGAAGGTGTTCTACACATGAAGCAAGAAGAATTCATGAAGCTAAAGCAAGGAGGGGATACTGTTAATCAGTATCTCAATAAGTTCAATCATCTGTCGCAATATGCAATTGATCAAGTGAACACTGATCTGAAAAAGAAGAATTGTTTTATGAGAGGTCTAAATGATCGACTGCAGAGAAAAATGGCAACCTACATAGATCTTACGTATGGAAGAGCTATCAGTACAACATTGGCTGTGGAAGCGAAGTATGCAGGTGTCGGAAAATCTAAGGGGTTTGGAGGTGATAGGCCTAGTCAGGGCCCGGTAAAAAGGCAACGGTTTGTTTTTCGGCCTTCTAACCAGAATCGTTCACGTGCACCCTCCTTCCCTTTCAAGCAGCCAATCATTATTCGTCCCAATAATGCCCTGCCCCAAGTCAGCCGAGTGCCCCAGGCATTCGATTCCTTGCTTTGACCAGCTCTTCAACCAGATGTTTCAATTGTGGCAAGTCTGGGCATTTCATCAAAGATTGCCCCTATCCCAAGCAGAACTAGTCAAATAATCAGCAAGGATCGGGGAATTCATCTCAAATAAAGGGAAATACTAAGGGCGAAAATATCAAGAAGACGGGATGCGTATATTATACACAAGTGGCCACTACACCAGACGGAGAGCCGGTAATGATGGGTATGTTCCTCATGGCCAATCATCCTGCAGTCATTCTCTTTGATTCTGGTGCTTCGCATACGTTCATTAGCAAGAAATTTGTGGAGCAACATCACATTTCATGCCATGAATCAAAAGAGGGGTTTAAAATTCACTCACCGGGGGGACAAATCTTTACTAGAGAAGTGGCCTATCAAGTGTCCGTATCATTGGCCAGACGAGACTTTCCTACCAATATGATCGTTCTGAAAGGCCAAGACATAGATGTAATTTTGGGTATGAATTGGTTGGCCAAGCATAAAGCAACACTCAACACTGATCAAAGAACCATCAGGTTGAGTCATAATCAAGAAGAAATTCTCTTGCCCATCCCCATTCCAAACAAAACTACTGGCAGAGTTTATGAAGTCATGGTACCGGAAATCAAGGATATTCCGGTAGTATGCGAGTTTCCCGATGTCTTTCCCGAGGATTTGCCGGGATTGCCACCTGAAAGGGATGTAGAGTTTGTAATTGAGTTGAAGCCCGGTACGGCTCCCATTTCTCGAAGATAGTACCGTATGCCTCCGAATGAGTTGGCAGAATTGAAGATTCAATTACAAGATCTCCTAGAGAAAGGATTCATCCGGCCAAGCTCATCACCTTGGGGTTGTCCAGCCATATTCGTCAAGAAGGATCAAACCTTACGGATGTGTGTGGATTATCGACCCCTGAATGAGGTCACTATCAAGAACAAGTACCCTCTTCCGAGGATTGACATTCTGTTTGATCAACTGACCGGGGCGAGGGTATTCTCCAAAATTGATCTCAGGTTAGGCTATCATCAGATCTGTATTCGGCCCGAGGATATACCAAAAACCGCATTCACTACACGATATGGGTTGTTTGAATATCTGGTAATGTCTTTCGGGTTAACAAATGCTCCGGCCCACTTCACATATTTGATGAACTCGGTGTTCATGCCCAAGCTAGACAAGTTTGTGGTGGTCTTCATTGACGATATTCTAATATATTCAAAGAATGAGGAGGAGCATGCTCAACATTTATGAATCGTGTTAACGCGCTTGAGGGAACATCAGTTATATGCCAAATTCAGCAAATGCGCGTTTTGGCTGGAGGAAATTCAGTTTCTGGGACATGTTTTATCTGCCAGAGGGATTGCGGTAGATCCCAGCAAAGTCAAGGACATTTTGGAGTGGAAACCCCCGACCACTGTTCATCAAGTCCGAAGTTTCCTTGGACTGGCTAGATATTACCGCAGATTCATACCAGATTTTTCTAAGCTTGTGAAGCCAATCACAAGTTTATTGAAGAATGATATTAAATTTAACTGGTCTTCCAAGTGTAATGAAGCTTTTGAACAATTGAAGACATTATTAACCACTGCTCCGGTATTGGCTCAACCGGACATCACCAAGCCCTTTGATGTATATTGTGATGCATCAGGCAGTGGACTCGGCTGTGTATTAATGCAAGAAGGCCGAGTAATTGCATATGCTTCAAGGCAGTTGCGCCGACATGAGGAGCATTACCCAACTCATGATCTGGAGCTAGCTGCTGTGGTTCATGCCCTGAAAATTTGGCATCACTATTTGCTGGGAAATATCTGTCATATTTATACAGATCATAAAAGCTTGAAGTATATCTTCACCCAATCAGAATTAAATATGAGACAAAGGCGATGGCTTGAGCTTATTAAGGATTATGAACTAGAAATTCATTATCACCCAGGCAAGGCCAATGTTGTGGCAGATGCACTGAGCCGTAAGGTTTCCTGTCATTGTCTTACGGTGAAGACCTCGGACAATACCTTATGTCAGGAGATGGAGAAGCTAAACCTGGGAATGGTCCAGCAAGGAACCCTGAGCCAGCTAAAGCTTGAGTCAGTCCTCTTACGCAGGATAATTGATGCTCAAAGAAATAATGAGGGTATGAAACACATTCGTGAGAAGATAAGGGCTGGAAAAGCCAAATGTTTCAAAGAAGATGATCAAGGCATTGTATGGTTCAATGACCGCATAGTGGTGCCAAAGAATGAAGAGGTCCGCTAGCAAATCCTTGATGAAGCGCATCTTAGTCGCTATTCTATTCATCCTGGAAGCACTAAGATGTACCAAGACTTGTGTAATACTCAAAATTGTGTACAAGATATACATGGTGATTACCTTATTTTATGTGCCTTATTTGCATCATGAAAAGAGCATATATAAAATGAAGAGTGAGTAAATCAAACCAAAGACACTAAAATAAAAGAAAGTGCATCTCGTTGGAGTTTTATTGTTTGTGCATTAAATAAAATAATAATGTTAATAATAATAAAATAATAATTCTAAAGGTTGAATTGATCCCTAAATTAAAATATAGGGTTTTGAAAATAAAAAGAGAAGAAATACCACATAAAACATAGGAAATAAATATATACATAAATATATTCTCTTTATCTCCAAATGTAAATTGGTACATTTGATATAATTACAAATCCATAACTGAAATTCAAATTTGAATTTGAAATGTAAAAGGAGGAATGAAAATCTAAATTTGAAAAAGAAAAGAGAAAAGAATAAAGAAAAGAAAAAGAAGAAATAAGCATACCTGCTCGGCTGGGCCGAATCCCTACCGTGCAGCCCAGTGGCTCCAATTGCGCGGCCCACTTCTCCCCTCTCACGCGCACCCACTCCTTTCACTTACACGAGGGCCGGAGATGTCAGTCACCGTTCCAGGCATTAAGCACTGCACGTGGATGACGAGTGGGCCCCACCGGGCAGCCTCCCGTGCGCGCTTGCCTGCCCTCCCCGTGTCGCCGACTTGCGGGACCCGCTTGGCAGACCCGCCTTCTCCACGGACCCGGTCATCGCGGCGACGAAATCGCGGGCGCCGCCATTGGGGGAAAAGCGCGAATCGCGGCGGTAAGCTCGGGTCGTACCCCGTTTTTTGACCCTCTCCTCTGTGCATAAGTAGCGCGCTGCTCGGAGCCTTGACCCATCAAACGAAACCAAGCCGTGTGCCTCCATCGCCTGCCAGATTCCGTCGAAGGAGACCTCCACAGCCGCCGCCAGCTTGGAGCGTACAAGGGCAACGAATCGACCGTCGCTGGGCGTTGGGGTGATCTCGGGCGACGGCTGAAGCTGGCCTGGGTCCTCCTGGGCGAAGCAAGTCCCCAGGTGGTCACGAATTGCTCACCGGAGCGCTTCACCGCCGCCAAGCCGCCCCTCTGCCGTGGCCAGGGTCTTCTGCGCCGCGAATCCCTCGGTATGAAGCCCTTGCCGCGTTTACTTGTTCCTTAGCTACGCGTAGTACCGATTAGCTAGGGTTTGGGGCAGTGGGCGGCCATCGGGGGTTCGCCGGAGTCCTCTCCGCCGTGGGGGGGGGGAACTCGTCGCCGTCACACAGCTGGGTAGAAGATGGAGCTTCCGCGACCGTCGGATCGGGCGCGGACAGATAGGATTAAACGTGGGATCCCCCTTCGCGGCTCGGGCGGGTGGCCGTTTGATCGGGATCCGAGGGTCGCGATGGAATCTCGGGTAATTAAATCTGGGCCACTGCTTAGGAATCCAACGGTCTGGGTCGCGTACCGATTCACTTATATGGGGATCTAATCTGGGCCGCCCACTCTTGATCGGATGGTGCAGATTAGCGCGTACCCCTTCGGCCTGGCCTTTTTGCATATGAGCCCCTATAGAATACAGAAACCAACCCGCCGTCCTGTGCGGGGGAAGGCTGAGTCTTGGGTTTTATTGCGCTTAAGCCCCTGCGTTCCTGTTTAATTGAGGCCCACTCCAGAGAGTTATAAAATCAAGAAAATGAATTAGAAAATGAGTTTTTAATATAAAAACAATTCATAGAATTTGTATAAATCATAGAAAATGCATATGAACTCCAAATTGGACCATTCAAGTTCCTATAATTTTGTAATATTATTCTCTATCAAATAGTGCTACTGTTTTTACATAAAAGTCACATTAAAATTTTTATCTTAATTAATCCTGTACTAAACACATAGGATCTTTGGAAATTCATAACTTAAAATCTATAACTCCAAAATTAATAATTCTTGTTCCTGTGATCATATTTCAACATGTAGATTATTAATATGTGTTTTGCATATATGTTTGGTGTAATGTTAATTTTGTCTATACACTGTTTGTATGTATTGCTACGTTTAGCAGTGAGGATACGTGTCATCAGAAGAGCAATACTGGTACCTGGAATCTCAAGTCTCAGGCAAGTTGTGCCCTTGATCACTTCTTTTACCCACTCATGTTCTAATTAATCATAATGATCTGCATAGGTTAATTTGATGGGACCTAATAGGTTACCCTAGTTTGTCTATCTTTATACCTTGTTTACCACTGAACTTTTTGAGTAGTACTTGCTAGTGCTTTATGTGGTTTTGGGTATGAAGGTACATTATTCATGATCACACTTTTATTATATGTTTATTATTACTATTCATGATAAGATCATTATGTTAATTGGAACATGGAGCGACCACCCGGGAAAACAGTGCTACCACAAGGGAGGAATGGGACCCCTTGGCTGATTAATTAGGAAAGCTAGTGGAAAACTACCTTACCCGAAAGGGGCAAGGGCAGTAGGGGAGTGGTCAGTGTAGGGAGGCCCTCGGGAGGATTTTGCTGCGATGGCGGTCCTGCAAGGGATTCCTGCATTGGAGCTTCCTATAAACTGTAGCGGGTTTTCTGAAGCTAGTGGAACTTTGTAAAGGCCTCGTAGTGTTACCCTGCCTCGCCTCCTCGGTAGAGGTGTATGGGAAGTCGTGATCCCTTGGCAGATGGGTAACATGACTTGTGGGTAAAGATGCGCAACCTCTGCAGAGTGTAAAACTGGTATACTAGCCGTGCTCACGGTCAAGAGCAGCTCGGACCCTCACATGATTAAAATTATGAAACTTAAACTCAATTTGTCATATGCATTGCATCGCAGGTGAGGTTGTTACTTTTGTTCTGCTACTTAATTGGGTTGGTATTTACTTATACTTAGTAATTGCTAATAAAATTTTGACCAACATTAAAAGCAATGCTCAGCTTCAACCATCCTCTTTGGTAAGCCTTACACTTCACGTGAGCTCCCACCTTTGGCGAGATCATGCACATTATTCCCCACAACTTGTTGAGCGATGAACGTATGTGAGCTCACTCTTGCTGTCTCACACCCCCCACAGGTCAAGAACAGATACCACATGATGAGGCGCTTGGAGGATGCTGTGACGAGTTCGTGAGAGGTCTAGGTCGTCGTCTCCCAGTCAACTTTGGGTTGCTGGACCGTTGTCTCCTTTTGATGTAATTATCTATTTATTTATTTGTATAGAACTCTTATTATATAGTAAAGATGTGACATTCGATCCTGTGCCATGAATCATCATATGTGTGAGACTTGGTCCCAGCACACCTGGTGATTATGTTTGCGCCCGGGTTTTGGTGCCCCGAAACCCGGGTGTGACAGAAGTGGTATCAGAGGAATGTTGACTGTAGGACGAAACCTAGATAGAACTGGACAGCCTTTATTTACTTACCTTTGCTACTCTGATTCTTGTCTAAACTTTCCTTAATCTTTTCTCATCTATTCCTGCTTACTCCGATTATTCTTACCTTTTCATTCTAAAGACAAATGTGGATTTCACACTTTGAAATCCCGTACTTAAAGTGACTTTAGGAATAGGAGACCTACTCATATGAACAAAAAAAACAAAACTATTTTTTTTAGGTATCTATGTGCTGCAATGTTTGTTCTTATGATACTTGTTTGATTCGGATCTTTGATTGAGTGTGATGAGTTGTGGAGTAATGTCTACGATTACATCTGCATATACGTATAGACATAAATATAAATAAATAAAATTCATGAGATAACTAAACAATTTAGATTATCCTCCATTAAAGTGTATCTATTGTAAATGGATCCTTCTTACCTTAAAAGATTATTTCTTACTTTAATGGATTCCTCTTAACTTAAATAAATCTATCTTATCCTCATAGGTTCATATTGTGTTAAAAAAATATCTTATCCTCCTAAACTGTTTATAAGATAAACTAGACCAACTAGAATATATCAAATAGATCTATCTTATCTCTAAGGATTCTCTCTAAACTTAAAAGATTCTTCCTTAATAGATTTTTATTATCTTGAAAGGTTCCATCTTATCTTAAAATATATCTAGTTTAATAGCCATCTTATCTTACAAGGTTCTCTCTTATCTTAATAGATCCATCTTATCTTAAAGGATACTATATTACCTTAGTGGATTCATCTTATCTTGAAAAGATCTTATGTCATCCTAATAGATCTAACTAACCTCAAAAGATTCTACCTTATCCTTATGGGTTCATCTTGCCCTAATTAGCATATTTATTCCACACTAGAGTAACAACCATGATCTAGCCTAAAATAAATAGATCTTATCTAGTCATACCAATCTGATCTAGATCCCATCTAATCTAACATGATCTAATCTAATGTGGTCTACTTAAATAGATTAATGACACTAGTAGAAGAGATTAGACCCTAATGGCCATATGTTAACTTAACTTAGCACATTAGACCAACTCAACCATGAGCATAAGTGCTAACCCAACCGATAGAGTCATGATGAATTGTATAATATGTCTATCACCACATAACATCAAACAAGATTTTGATCTACATCATGTAGTCTATCTTATCCATATCTTTCTTTACCATATTCCTCAACCTCAGTGATATACACTAACCTCGAATAAATGAGACCAAGACCTGAGAAGAAAAGATCAACATCGTCAAGGAAGGAGTGAAGTCAAACTCGATCTTCAGATGCATTACCACCCAACACGGAGTTCTTTCTCACCAGAAACTTTCCTACCCAAGGCTATGATTTTCCTAACCTATCCATCTCTTATATCCTACATAATAAGTAGCTAGATACCTATACTCTCCTAATTACACATTATGGACAAAAAAATGTGAGACTCTGAATTTTTGAACCAATTAGAAATTAAAGGCTAAAAGCATAAACCAATTCTTCTATGTCCCTTTTCTTACAAATCTCGAGGACGAGATTCTTTTAAGGGGGGTAGGATTTGTAATACTCAAAATTGTGTACAAGAAATACATGGTGATTACCTTATTTTATGTGCCTTATTTGCATCATGAAAAGAGCATATATAAAATGAAGAGTGAGTAAATCAAACCAAAGACACTAAAATAAAAGAAAGTGCATCTCGTTGGAGTTTTATTGTTTGTGCATTAAATAAAATAATAATGTTAATAATAATAAAATAATAATTCTAAAGGTTGAATTGATCCCTAAATTAAAATATAGGGTTTTGAAAATAAAAAGAGAAGAAATACCACATAAAACGTAGGAAATAAATATATACATAAATATATTCTCTTTATCTCCAAATGTAAATTGGTACATTTGATATAATTACAAATCCATAACTGAAATTCAAATTTGAATTTGAAATGTAAAAGGAGGAATGAAAATCTAAATTTGAAAAAGAAAAGAGAAAAGAATAAAGAAAAGAAAAAGAAGAAATAAGCATACCTGCTCGGCTGGGCCGAATCCCTACCGTGCAGCCCAGTGGCTCCAATTGCGCGGCCCACTTCTCCCCTCTCACGCGCACCCACTCCTTTCACTTACACGAGGGCCGGAGATGTCAGTCACCGTTCCAGGCATTAAGCACTGCACGTGGATGACGAGTGGGCCCCACCGGGCAGCCTCCCGTGCGCGCTTGCCTACCCTCCCCGTGTCGCCGACTTGCGGGACCCGCTTGGCAGACCCGCCTTCTCCACGGACCCGGTCATCGCGGCGACGAAATCGGGGGCGCCGCCGTTGGGGGAAAAGCGCGAATCGCGGCGGTAAGCTCGGGTCGTACCCCGTTTTTTGACCCTCTCCTCTGTGCATAAGTAGCGCGCTGCTCGGAGCCTTGACCCATCAAACGAAACCAAGCCGTGTGCCTCCATCGCCTGCCAGATTCCGTCGAAGGAGACCTCCACAGCCGCCGCCAGCTTGGAGCGTACAAGGGCAACGAATCGACCGTCGCTGGGCGTTGGGGTGATCTCGGGCGACGGCTGAAGCTGGCCTGGGTCCTCCTGGGCGAAGCAAGTCCCCGGGTGGTCACGAATTGCTCACCGGAGCGCTTCACCGCCGCCAAGCCGCCCCTCTGCCGTGGCCAGGGTCTTCCGCGCCGCGAATCCCTTGGTATGAAGCCCTTGCCGCGTTTACTTGTTCCTTAGCTACGCGTAGTACCGATTAGCTAGGGTTTGGGGCAGTGGGCGGCCATCGGGGGTTCGCCGGAGTCCTCTCCGCCGCGGGGGGGGGGGGGGGGGGGGGGTGGGGAACTCGTCGCCGTCACACAGCTGGGTAGAAGACGGAGCTTCCGCGACCGTCGGATCGGGCGCGGACAGATAGGATTAAACGTGGGATCCCCCTTCGCGGCTCGGACGGGTGGCCGTTTGATCGGGATCCGAGGGTCGCGATGGAATCTCGGGTAATTAAATCTGGGCCACTGCTTAGGAATCCAACGGTCTGGGTCGCGTACCGATTCACTTATATGGGGATCTAATCTGGGCCGCCCACTCTTGATCGGATGGTGCAGATTAGCGCGTACCCCTTCGGCCTGGCCTTTTTGCATATGAGCCCCTATAGAATACAGAAACCAACCCGCCGTCCTGTGCGGGGGAAGGCTGAGTCTTGGGTTTTATTGCGCTTAAGCCCCTGCGTTCCTGTTTAATTGAGGCCCACTCCAGAGAGTTATAAAATCAAGAAAATGAATTAGAAAATGAGTTTTTAATATAAAAACAATTCATAGAATTTGTATAAATCATAGAAAATGCATATGAACTCCAAATTGGACCATTCAAGTTCCTATAATTTTGTAATATTATTCTCTATCAAATAGTGCTACTGTTTTTACATAAAAGTCACATTAAAATTTTTATCTTAATTAATCCTGTACTAAACACATAGGATCTTTGGAAATTCATAACTTAAAATCTATAACTCCAAAATTAATAATTCTTGTTCCTGTGATCATATTTCAACATGTAGATTATTAATATGTGTTTTGCATATATGTTTGGTGTAATGTTAATTTTGTCTATACACTGTTTGTATGTATTGCTACGTTTAGCAGTGAGGATACGTGTCATCAGAAGAGCAATACTGGTACCTGGAATCTCAAGTCTCAGGCAAGTTGTGCCCTTGATCACTTCTTTTACCCACTCATGTTCTAATTAATCATAATGATCTGCATAGGTTAATTTGATGGGACCTAATAGGTTACCCTAGTTTGTCTATCTTTATACCTTGTTTACCACTGAACTTTTTGAGTAGTACTTGCTAGTGCTTTATGTGGTTTTGGGTATGAAGGTACATTATTCATGATCACACTTTTATTATATGTTTATTATTACTATTCATGATAAGATCATTATGTTAATTGGAACATGGAGCGACCACCCGGGAAAACAGTGCTACCACAAGGGAGGAATGGGACCCCTTGGCTGATTAATTAGGAAAGCTAGTGGAAGACTACCTTACCCGAAAGGGGCAAGGGCAGTAGGAGAGTGGTCAGTGTAGGGAGGCCCTCGGGAGGATTTTGCTGCGATGGCGGTCCTGCAAGGGATTCCTGCATTGGAGCTTCCTATAAACTGTAGCGGGTTTTCTGAAGCTAGTGGAACTTTGTAAAGGCCTCGTAGTGTTACCCTGCCTCGCCTCCTCGGTAGAGGTGTATGGGAAGTCGCGATCTCTTGGCAGATGGGTAACATGACTTGTGGGTAAAGATGCGCAACCTCTGCAGAGTGTAAAACTGGTATACTAGCCGTGCTCACGGTCAAGAGCAGCTCGGACCCTCACATGATTAAAATTATGAAACTTAAACTCAATTTGTCATATGCATTGCATCGCAGGTGAGGTTGTTACTTTTGTTCTGCTACTTAATTGGGTTGGTATTTACTTATACTTAGTAATTGCTAATAAAATTTTGACCAACATTAAAAGCAATGCTCAGCTTCAACCATCCTCTTTGGTAAGCCTTACACTTCACGTGAGCTCCCACCTTTGGCGAGATCATGCACATTATTCCCCACAACTTGTTGAGCGATGAACGTATGTGAGCTCACTCTTGCTGTCTCACACCCCCCCACAGGTCAAGAACAGATACCACAGGATGAGGCGCTTGGAGGATGCTGTGACGAGTTCGTGAGAGGTCTAGGTCGTCGTCTCCCAGTCAACTTTGGGTTGCTGGACCGTTGTCTCCTTTTGATGTAATTATCTATTTATTTATTTGTATAGAACTCTTATTATATAGTAAAGATGTGACATTCGATCCTGTGCCATGAATCATCATATGTGTGAGACTTGGTCCCAGCACACCTGGTGATTATGTTTGCGCCCGGGTTTTGGTGCCCCGAAACCCGGGTGTGACAACTTGAAACAACATTATTGGTGGACAAAAATGAAGATCGAGATTGCGCGCTATGTGGCTAGGTGTGACACCTGCAGACGTGTTAAAGCCATACATTTGAAAGCTGCCGGTCCATTACAGTCTCTACCAATACCGACATGGAAATGGGAAGACATAAGTATGGACTTCATTGTGGGATTGCCCAGGACCGCAAAAGGGTATGACTCTATTTGGGTTATCATTGATCGACTTACCAAGATCACCCACTTCCTCCCGGTTAAAGTAAAATATCCTATCATCACCTATGCGGAATTATACATTGCTTGCATTCTCAGTTTGCACGGTGTTCCAAAGACTATAGTGTCGGATCGTGGATCCCAATTTGTATCCAAATTTTGGGAAGAACTTCATAAGTCCCTGGGTACTAAGCTACTCCACAGTTCGGCCTGTCATCCTCAAACAAGTGGACAGACTGAGAGGGTTAATCAAATACTCGAAGATATGTTGCGAGCATGTGTTCTAGACTTCTCACAAAAATGGGATGAATGTTTGCCTTTAGCGGAGTTTTCATATAATAATAGCTATCAAGAAAGTATCAAGATGGCACCCTTTGAAGCTTTATATGGACGACGATGTCGTACTCCACTAAATTGGTCTGAACCTGGGGAAAGGTACTTCTTCAGGACTGATATGGTGAAAGAGACTGAAGAAAAGGTTCAGAAAATAATTCATAATATGAAGAAAGCACAAATTCGTCAGAAGAGTTATGCAGACAAACGGCGAATACCCTTATATTTTCTTGAAGGGGACTATGTCTACCTAAAGGTTTCACCAATGAAGGGTGTATCGCGTTACGGGATAAAAGGGAAGCTTGCACCCAGGTACATTGGTCCATTCCCTATACTTGAAAGATATGGGCCAGTGGCATATCGACTTCAACTACCCGAAACCTTGTCTGCTGTACATAATGTGTTCCATGTGTCACAATTGAAGAAATGTCTTCGGGTACCAGATCGAACCATTGAAGTGAAAGATGTTGTCCTTGAACCAGACTTGACATATTCTGAGCACCCTATTCGAGTCTTGGATCAAAAGGACAGGGTTACCCGGAGAAAAACTCTCAAGTTCTATAAGATACATGGAACCAACATTCTGAAGAAGAGGCTACATGGGAAACTCAAGACTTTTTAGATAAGAATTTCCCAGGCTTTTTAGCCTCATGTAATTTGTAAAGTGTGTATAGTTATTGTAATAAAGAAGTGAACCCCACACCACCCCCTGCCTTGTACCAGAAATAAGGAAATAAAAATGTGACACATTTCCTTTTCCATTACTCACCCTAGGACTTATAATCTCGGGACGAGATTCTTTTATGGGGGAAAGGATGTAACACCCCTGGTGTTACTATAACTAAAACTTGAGCATGGCATCATAAACATTGGCATTGCATATGTTTGACACACCTAGAGTGCATTTACTAGGTAAAAATTTCAAACAAGTTGTATTTTGCAGATAGAACCCTGGATAGGGAACTTAGCCCTAAAGGGGGATGAAAGGGGGTAAACATAACCAAATTGAGAAAACCTAAAAGCCTTAGGGGAATAGTCATAAAATGTTCCCAAAAATGAACTTGAATCACATTTATACCCCTGGGATACCAAAAACCCCATTTGAAACCCTGGGAAACCCTAAAACCAAACCCTAGGGACCTATGTGCAAAATTAGTCCACTTTTGGACTAAAGTGCAAAAACCAAGTTAAATAAGTATCTTAAGTCATTTGGGTCACTCATATGTGAATTTACAAGCCAAACCCTAAGTTTTGGACTCATTTGCAAAAAGGACCCTAATTGAGATTTCATGTTAATTCTGAATTTCAGAGTTTTGGCTCAACTATGGAGCCTTGCAACTTTTAAATTCTAGGGTTTTTGCCCTAGGTCACCACATCAAAATTGTAGCCCAATCATAGGAGAACAACTTTGCTTAAGAGTGTGAGCTCAGTTGTTAAGAAAAATCTAGAGATAATTAAGCTCAAAGCTTGGCTGTCAGGCTGGTTTCATTCTGAAATTCAGATATTCAGTGTAACAGAGTCAGCTTTGAGTGTGAATTCAACCATGATCTAGTGATCAAATGAGCTCAGTCACTATAGTCGAAATGTAGGTGGTATATAGCTCTACAACTTTGCTGTAGGTCACTGGATGTGTTGCCATTTGAAATTAAGAGAAAATGTGACCTAAACTTGCTCTGTCAGTTCATCAGAATGACCATCACCATGGTACAGTAAATATTAAACTGAAGAAGATCCTGATCCCACCCCCTGCTCGTCGCCGGTGGCCCGTCGCCGTTGATTGTTGCTCGCCGTGATTCGTGCGCCGTGGCCATCAGATAAACATAGCCTAGTAAAAATCCTCGCTGCCGGTGAGCTGGATGCCACCCCGGCTAGCCGTAATCCCTTCCCCTTGCTCACCGCCCGTGGATACAGGGGCTCACCGTCGTCAAGCCTTCGCCGTTGCCTGCCGCGTGGCTCTGCCTTTACACCTCGTCGCCGTGACTCTCAGGGCAGTCCCATCGTCGACGGTGAGCTCGCCACGACTGAGGACACGCACTCACGCGCGCTAGTGCCTTCTTCTACCTCTGACCGCTGCATGTCCTTCTTCAAATTCCCGGCCACCATCAATGCCTTCTATAAGTTGAGCCCCCGGTTAGCTGCGTTACATCATCACGAAACCAGAGTCTCAATCCCACCCTCAATCGTGCGCTAGAGCTCGTGAATTTCGAATTCCCCCCAATTCGGTCTCCGCCACCGCGAAAAACACCTCGCCGCGGCCAGCCCTTTTCTGGTCAGTCCTTGTCCCCTTCTTCCTCGTTTGAGCACTGTCATAGCTCTGTAATGCTTACCGTGTCACCAATTCAAACTAAGAGACCACCAATCATCGGGAACGCACTCATCTGTCCGCCACCCATTCGGTTCACCCGGACAGAGCTTGATAGCTCACCAACTGTGCAATTAACTTAGGGGGAATGTTCAGGGTAGGTCCGATTTGGTGTCCGCCGCTCGGGAGCGCCGGTCATGGCCCCGTTCGGCCGGTCTGCTAGCTCGCCGGAGCTCGGCTGTGCATGAGCGCCGTCGAGGACCTCCCTCTGTAAAGGAATAGAAGTTGGAGGACTTTTCTGCCAAGCGTCAGTGACTCAAGAAAATAGTAGCCGAACTCGTTTTCAGTTAGCCAAGAACCCGAGGGCTTTTTTGCAGAGCTACCATCGCGCGCGCGGGCGTGATTCTGCGTGGACCTGGGCCGCCTGGGCTAGAAACGGCCCATCACTGTTTCAATCTTTTTCTTTTTCTTTTTCAGTAGAGCTTTGGAAATTTGTTAAAAATTGTAGAAAAATCCTAAAATTGTGAAACCAATTTTCTTAGACTTCTTATTTTCCATGGAATTTAATAAAATTAGTTTCATGATTTTTAGATTAAATAAGGAATTTTAAGGTATTTAAAGTAGTTTTAAGTATTAGTTCTGGATTTTTAAAAACCATATGGTAATCCCAAAAATGTCCAAACTTTTTATATGAGCCCTATATATTATTTAGAAGCCTTGGGTAGAGTTTGGGTTGATTTGGACCTTGTTTGATAACCAGAACCCAAAACCCCCACCCCTGCTCTATGAACTCCTTTACTGACTCCGGAAACCCTAAGTTCTCGGAGTTCCGTGAATGAAAATTGTATTCAAGACCTTAGATAATAAGTTTTTATTATCTTTGCACTCTCATGAGCATTACATGGCATTCATTCTTATATACATATATGTGGTTATGTTTAGAAAACGAAGAAGAAGTTGAAGTGATTGAAGAAAAGGCACCACCACCTTCGGACTCTCAGGCAGGATCTTATCTCTACCTTGACATCTGCGGGCCTGAGCCTGACTCACCTACTAACGAAGGCAAGCCCCGGTGCATTCGCCACCTCCTTGTGTTTTAAAAATCTTTATCACCTTGTTTGATGCATTAGGTGATAGGAGTTGATTGCTAAAACAATTCCTGCACTACCTTCCTTGAACTTGATTACCTTCCTTGAAACCCTGTTTTTACAAAAGGTTTTATTATGCTTAGTATTGCTCTAGCAAAACAAAAGGTTTTGTTTTACAAAAGATGTTTGGCAAAGTGGGAGGGATGTTTTTGAAAATAAAACTTGATGGTGGATCCATCATGGCCGTGATGGGTTCAACATCAGAAAAGATGTACCTCTGCCAGGTACCAAACTTTGGGTTTAAATAATTAAGCTGAGACCGAGCAGGTGACTTGCACGAGAAGAGAGTCTCGGTATAGTGTCTCCGTCTGAGTCGATTAAGGACCGTCTCGATGTAGGCTTGATGACCGAGGACCCCTTAACTGGTCACATGCCTCGTCATGGGTAAGCCTTGCCTCGGGCAGACTAAGGCCAGAATAAGATAACACGAAATGGGCGTGGAGCGGTGGCGAGAGTAGCGTGTACCCTCCGTAGCAAGAGGCTGGACGGTGGTGTATCTGTGCTCTCGGTTTGTGTGAACCTGATCTGGTCTTAAGAAACCCGGTGGCGGGTTGACATATGCAAGGGTTAAGTGCTACATATGTCGTGTGATCGGAGATCCTCAGCTGAGTATAATCGATTCGGATCGCCGTACCTTCGCGGTTATGAAGACTGGGTCACTGCCCTATACGTAGAACTCCAGTAAAGATGAAGGATGGATTAAGAACCTGGCTAGTTCAGGATGAGTGTTTGAACTAGGTTAGCAAGAACTCTAGATGTAGGTAAGTTTACCTAACTTGAAAATAAAATTGGATTTTTAAGGATCCACTTTTAGTAAGCATTTATGCAACAACAGAGTCATTGATCTTGAGATACGTTATCTTGACTCCCTTTTAACCAGCATATCCTTGAGAGTCTTTTCTTTAGTCGGGTAATACTTGCTGAGTAATTCCATACTCAGGGTTTATTCCCTCGTTGTTTTTAGGTGAGGAAGCAGCAGATTTCTGTTGCTTCTGTACCAAGGTGGTTCCTCATGAGGAAAAACAAGAGTGAAGAAGTGGGAGGACATGGTCCTCTATAAGAAACTTTTATGTAAAGACTGTTCGAGAGGAGTTTTGCCTCCCTTGGTTATGTAATAATACTACTCAGCACTCGTTTATATTTCTGGTCTGTAATAAGCAACTTGATCTTACTTTTTAAATAAATGTAAGTTTATGTAATCACTTCCGCTTTTCGATATCTCCGATGTTCTGTAATGTCTGCAAGACGGGTGAAACGTTCCTGGAAAGGTAAGAAAAGATACCAAACTTGTCAAGTGATTCAGGAACATCTACAGGGTTGTCTGATGTCTGTTAAACAAGGACAACTGTAGGTGGGCCTAATGACTTGGAAGGTTCCGCCACACCAGCGGCGGCGACAATTTCTCCACACGGCGACAGAGTGTTCTACGGTAGCGTGGTGAATGGCTCGGAGATTTGGTGGCGAGAAGATGGGAGCGCGAGCGGCGAGATCGTGGGTCCCGATACTTGTAGGCGAGGTAGGGTACTGGCGGCTTAATAGGCTCCGTAGCTCGCGGCTGCCTACGCGACATGCACGGAGGTGGGCGTGAGGAAGGGGAAAACCCCGACGGGTGGGTCACACCCGTAAGTGACTTCAGAAAGAGTGTGGCACAACGGTGTAGACTGATGCAAGGGCCCCGCCAGCAGCGACTCGGAACCGAGCGTGTGCGTGAGGGCTAGCGGCTGGCCAGTGGGCCCCATCTGTCGGCGCAACGGTGAGGTCGGCTGCACGGGAGTGGGCTAGATGGGCCGCGCGGTTGAAGTTGTTTGGGCCGAAATGAAGTTGAGCTGGCCCAAGCGGCATTTTAACTTTTTTCTTTTTCTTTTCTTTTCTTTCCTTTTCTTTTTGTTTTCTATTTTCTTTTATTTCTCCCCAAATTCAATTTCCAATTTCCCCTTTAAATCCAAAGCTTGTGGCAATTTCATCTACACATTATATGTTGGGTTGAACATAGTATGGAAATAATGTATTTATTCCTAAATTTATTTTATTTTGTATAGTATTTCTCCCATTCTTCATTATTTCCATTTTTTCTAATTTGCACCTTTGATTTGATTCCAAATTCTCCTCTTATTATTATACTTTCATTCATCTTACTATTTTATTAAATGCACAAACAAACTAAACTCCAGCATGATGCACGGGTCATTTATGTTTTATTGGAAAAATTAGTCACTTTAAATATGCCCCTTAATGATTCTCATGAAATAGAAGGCAATACAAATAAAGATTTATTCCCTTTCTTTTATATTACAAAAGTTGGGTATTACAAGTCCTACCCCCCTTACAAAGAATCTTGTCCTTGAGATTTAGGAAGGACTAGGATAGAGATGGGGAAAAGTCTATGCGTAGTTCTTCTTCTCTCTCCCAAGTTGCCTCATCTTCTCCATGGTGACTCCATTGTACTTTGCACATTTTAATTACTTTGCTCCTTGTGACCCGAGTCAATGTATCAAGAATCTTGATAGGGTATTCAGTGTAGGTCAGGTCATCTTGAACACTAAGATCCTCCATTGGTAGCTGCTCTTTAGGTACCCTGAGACACTTCTTCAATTGTGATACATGGAAGACATCATGTACATCCGCAAGATGATCAGGTAGCTCCAGTTGATATGCAACCTCTCCCACTCGCTTTAGGATTAAGAAGGGTCCAATGAAGCGAGGGGACAACTTTACTTTGATTTTAAATCTTCGCATACCCCAGAGTGGTGACAGCTTCAAATATACATAATCACCCTCCTTCAAATATACTGCGCAGTTCTCAAATTCTCCCTAATTTGGTGGACTTGTTCTTTTGCCTCTTGTATAATCTCAGGTCCAAAGAACTGCCTTTCACCAGTTTGATCCCAATACAGTGGAGTCCTGCACTTTCTACCATACAAAGCCTCAAACGGGGACATCTTCAAACTGGCCTGGTAACTATTATTGTAGGAGAACTTCGCATACGGTAAACTATTATCCCAACTACCACCATGTTTAAGAGCACAAGCTCTTAACATATCTTCTAGTACTTGGTTGGTTCTCTTGGTCTGCCCATCAGTTTGAGGATGGTAGGCCGAACTAAAATTCAATCTTGTATCCAAGCACTCGTGCAACTTCTTCCAATACCGAGAAGTAAATTGTGATCCTCGGTCTGACACAATCTTTTTTGGCACACCATGTAAGCATACAATCTGTGCCATGTACAACTTTGCTAGCTTGGCTCCTGAATACATGGTCTTCACTGGAATAAAGTGGGCTACTTTAGTTAGCCTGTCCACAATCACCTATATTGAGTCATACCCAGCAGATGTGCGAGGTAATCCCACAATGAAGTCCATGCCAATCTCTTCCTATTTCCACTCAGGTATCTTAAGCAGGTGCACTAAACCAATAGGTCTTTGATGTTCCGCTTTCACCCTCTGGCAAACATCACATAGTGCAACATGTGAAGCAACATCCTTCTTTAGTCCATACCACCAATACTTCTGCTTCAAGTCCTAGTACATCTTAGTACTACCAGGGTGGATGGAGTAAACTGAGTCATGTGCCCCCTTCAATATGGTTTCACGAAGACTATCGATATCAGGAACACAAATCCGATTCTTGAACCATATCGTGCCCTGCTCATCTTCCGTGAAATCTGGGCCTCTACCTTCAGTTATCAGATCTTTAATCTCCTAAATTTTGGCATCACCGATCTGACCCTTTCGTATTTCTTGCTCTAAGGTAGGTTCCTCTTCTATGGTAAGTTCTTCTGTATGAGCAACTATTCCTAGATTGAGCCTATTAAAATCTTCTGCTAACTCATCGGGTAACTGGGTGACAATAGCTGGATGGACCTGCCCCTTACGACTCAAAGCATCCACAACCAGATTCGCCTTGCCCGGATGATAGTGAATTTCCATGTCATAATCCTTGATGAGCTCCAACCATCGGCGTTGCCTAAGGTTGAGATCCTTCTGAGTGAAGATGTATTTTAAGCTCTTGTGATCAGTGTAGACTCGGCACTTGGTTCCCATAATATAGTGTCTTAAAATCTTGAGAGCATGCACAACGACTGCAAGTTCTAAGTCATGAGTGGGGTAATTCAACTCATGTTTCTGCAACTGGCGAGACGCGTAGGCAATGACGTGTCCTTCCTACATAAGCACACATCCCAGGCCTTGGCGACTTGCATCACAATATATGTTAAAATTCTTCTGTAGATCTGGCATAATCAGCACTGAAGCAGCCATCAACTTAGATCTCAACTGATCAAAACTCTCTTGGCATTCCTCAGTCCACTTAAACTCCTTGTCCTTTTCTAATAATGAGGTCATAGGCTTAGAAATCTTGGAGAACCCTTCAATGAATCGCTGGTAATAGCCTGCGAGTCCTAAGAAACTCCGGATCTCTGGGACTGTACTTGGTATCTTCCAATCAACTATCGCTGTTACTTTGGCCGGGTCCACAACAATTCCTCCTTTGGAGATGATATGCCCGAGAAAATGTACTTCATCATGCCAGAAATCACACTTGGTAAATTTGGCATAAAGCTGATTATCCTGTAACTTCTGTAGCACCATCCGCAAATGCTCCTCATGCTCACTATCATTATTGGAATAAATAAGAATATCGTCGATGAATACTACGACGAATTTATCGAGATACTCCATGAACAGCTTATTCATCAGATTCATAAAATAAGCTGGTGCATTGGTTAAGCCAAATGACATGACTGTGAATTCATATAAACCATATGGGGTTGAGAAAGCCGTCTTGGAAATATCAGATGGCCTAATCTTCATTTGATGGTAGCCTGACCTGAGGTCAATCTTAGAGAGCACCCTAGCACCTCTCATCTGATCAAATAAGTCATCAATACGAGGTAACGGGTACTTGTTCTTAATGGTGACATCATTAAGTGATCTACACACATCCGTTGTGAACCATCCTTCTTCTGTACAAACAGTACCGGTGCTCCCCAAGGTGAGGAACTCAGACGAATGTACCCTGTCTCCTGCAACTCTGTTAACTACTTCTTAAGTTCTTGTAACTCTTCTATGGACATTCTTAAGTTCTTGTAACTCCCCCTATTGCCCTCTACACAATGCGCGAATGAATACGAAGCCCTCGGGGAGGTACTCACCAAGGATTATCCACGACGAAGCGCTGCCCACGGTGATTGGCGGAATCACGGCGGAGGATAGCCATCGGCGAGCAATTCCTTGAGTTTGAACGGATTGCCGAGCCCAACGCGTCCACGGGCACACTCCACGTTACCGAAACAAGGTCTCAGTCCTAAGCTATGAGGGCGATGCGCCAACACGACGTAGATCACCGGCGGCGGCGACAATTTCTCCACACGGCGACAGAGTGTTCTACGGCGGCGTGGTGAATGGCTTGGAGATTTGGTGGCGAGAAGATGGGAGCGCGAGCGGCGAGATCGTGGGTCCCGATACTTGTAGGCGAGGCGGGGTACTGGCGGCTTAACGGGCTCCGTAGCTCAAGGTTGCATACGCTACATGCACGGAGGTGGGCACGAGGAAGGGGGAAACCCCGACGGGTGGGTCCCACCCATAAGTGACTTCAGAAGGAGTGCGACGCAACGGTGTAGACTGACGCAAGGGCCCCGCCAGCAGCGACTCGGAAACGCGTGTGTGCGTGAGGGCTAGCGGCTAGCCAGTGGGCCCCATATGTCGGTGCAATGGTGAGGTCGGCTGCGCGAGAAGTGGGCTAGATGGGCCACGCGGTTGAAGGAGTTTGGGCTGAAATGAAGTTGAGCTGGCCCAAGCGGCGTTTTAACTTTTTTTATTTTTCTTTTCTTTTCTTTCCTTTTCTTTTTGTTTTCTATTTTCTTTTCTTTCTCTCCAAATTCAATTCAAATTTCCCCTTTAAATCCAAAGCTTGTGGCAATTTCATCTACACATTATATGTTGGGTTGAACATAGTATGGAAATAATGTATTTATTCCTAAATTTATTTTATTTTGTATAGTATTTCTCCCATTCTTCATTATTTCCAATTTTCCTAATTTGCACCTTTGAGTTGATTCCAAATTCTCCTCTTATTATTATACTTTCATTCATCTTACTATTTTATTAAATGCACAAATAAACTAAACTCCAGCATGATGCACGGGTCATTTATGTTTTATTGGAAAAATTAGTCACTTTAAATATGCCCCTTAATGATTCTCATGAAATAGAAGGCAATACACATAAAGATTTATTCCCTTTCTTTTATATTACAAAAGTTGGGTATTACAGGATGCCCACGCCAGGATTGCAGCCCTGGAAGCCCTACTTCAAGGACAGGATCCGCCTGAAGCCTAGGTCCTCGCCATGGCGTTGTCCCCTCCCCGCAAGAGGATTTGCTATGGGGAGCCCGGATCCATCACCAGGCTGCTTTGAAGTTTTAAGTTATAAGTTGTAATAAGATAGTTTTCACGTCAGACGATGAATACTCTTTTATAATTTATCTTTATAATAATAACAACCATGTGATGGTGTTGGTTGCAATGTTTGAGTTGGATTTTTGTTTGAGTGCAATGGTCTTATGGAATGATGGCCATAAGAGCATATAAAAAAATAAACTTAAACTATACCCCTCTAGAATCTTTATTACTCCTCACTCCTCTAAGAATGTCACTTTCTAACCAATCAGATGGTGAACGCTCGTTCAGGACCCAACAACAATAGGAATCAGGGTGGTCAACAGATACCACCACCACCACGGAACCCTAACATGGAGCAGTTTATCGCAGCTCAGATGCAGCTTCTGCAGGGACTCACTGCGTCTGTGCAACAGATTCAGTAAAACCAGCATAATCAACAACACCAGCAGCAACAGCAGAATGTACCCCCGGCTAGAGATAAGCATCGGGATTTTATGAGCCATCACCCGCCAACTTTCTCTCATGCGGTTGATCCTTTGGATGCCGATGACTGGCTCAAGATCATTGGGAAGAAATTGGATATCACCCAATGTAATGACCGGGAGAAGGTCCTATATGCTTCCGGAAGACTCGAAGGCTCCGCGTCTGACTGGTGGGATGCCTTCACAGCGGCACACGCAATGCGGACACTATAACCTGGCAGGAGTTCCAAGTGAACTTTCGTGCTCATCATATTCCCTCGGGAATTATGAAACTAAAGAAGGAGTTTCTTTCCCTCACTCAAGGGAATATGACCGTTAGTGAGTAGCGTGATCGCTTCACCCAGCTTTCATGCTACGCGCCAGAAGAAGTGGATACCGACGAGAATCACCAAGAGCATTTCTTGGAAGGATTGATTGGACCACTGAACTATCAACTGTAGAGTCATACCTTCCCCAACTTCCAGACTCTACTGAACAAGGCATTTGGCCTTGAAAGCAAAAGAAGGGAACTGTCTAACCACAAAAGGAAGTTCCAAGGTCAGTCTAGCAGGAACACACGCCTGAACAACTCGCAGGGTTCTCAGTTTCGCTCTGGAAATCACAGTGGAAACAACTATCAAGTGCAACGCTCTGGACAACAAGGCCAGAGAAGCAATCAAAGTCAGAATCAGTAGATGAATAACTCTCAGACCAACCAAAGGTCTGGTGGGAATTCGTAGACTCATTAAGGTGGCGTTGTGAACATGCAGGCCAAAAGCAACAACGCAGCAGTCCAACCCAATGGTTGTTTCAAGTGAGGTGAGCTTGGCCATTATGCTAACAACTGCCCTAGGCGCAACCAACAGACACCTCAGAAGAACAGCGGATAGAGAACTGACCAGAACACCCCCGCTCGTGGATCTGCGCAGAACAAAACGCCGCAGAACCAGAATAGAGGAAGGGTTAATCACATCACAGCGGAATTAGTGCCTGAGGATGCCGACGTGGTGTATGGTATGTTTCTTATCAACTCCATACCTACTTCAATTTTATTTGACTCTGGAGCATCTCATTCATTTATAACTGAGTCATTCTTGGAAAAATATAACCTACTAAAGCACCCTCTTAAGAAGATGTTACATATTAGTTCACCGGGAGGTGACATGAAGGCCACACATTCATGCCTCCATGTTAATATCAATATTCAAGGAATAGATTTTCCAGTCAACCTAGTGGTCTTAGGATCCAATGGTATTGATGTGATTCTTGGATGTGACTAGTTGAAAAGTTGTGATGGAGTGATACAATGTGCCAAAGGAACAATTATGTTGACAAGTCCACAAGGTGAAAGAATCCAAGTTAGCACAGACAAGCCAACAAATGCAAAAGGAAAGACAATGGTAAATCACTTGGAAGAAAAGCCCTTGGAAAATATCAAGGTAGTGTGTGAATACCCAGATGTATTTCCGGAGGAATTACCAGGTATGCCACCTGACCGTGATATAGAATTTTCTATTGAATTATTACCCAGAACTGCACCTATCTCGAAAAGAACTTATAGAATGGATGTCAAAGATTTAGTCGAACTGAAGAAACAAATAGAAGAATTACTAGAAAAGGGTTCATTCGCCCAAGTTCATTCCCTTGGGGAGCCCCAGTTCTATTTGTGAGCAAGAAAGATGGTTCGAGAAGATTGTGTGTTGATTATAGAAGTTTGAATGAAGTAACAATTAAGAATAAGTACCCATTACCTCGGATTGAAGATTTATTTGATCAGATGAAGGGAGCTACGATATTCTCGAAGATAGATCTAAGGTCGGGATATCATCAGTTAAAAATTCGAGTAGAAGATGTACCCAAGACAGCCTTCACTACGAGATATGGATTATATGAGTTTTTGGTCATGTCGTTTGGACTGACTAATGTATCGACATTGTTGGGGGCCTTCGTCTTCTGAAGGTCCTCAAAAACATGACTAACAATGTTTCCCAAAGTATAACATATGTGCAGAAACCTTCGGACAAGGATGAAGCTGTACACAACATGGAAAGCAGGGTCAGAACGAAGGTTGAACCAGTGCCGAAGCTATGCGCAAAGAAGCTTCAGCTCAATGACAGAAAAAGGAACCGACTTAAGGAGGAAAAGACTATTTAGTCCTCGACAGATTGTTCTTAAGCTAATACTAAATATGAAGGGCATGAATGTGATTTTACACATGTTGTGCCCTGTGCCTAAAAATAGATGAATAGTATCCCCGTACTGTTCACGCTGACTTGTACTCGCTCGTGCGTCACGCTTGTACTTTCACCTTCTGTCAGGCCAAAGGTACAAATGTAATCTTGTGTTATTCTTATTCATTCATGATTATATAATAAAAGATATATTATGATATCATATGATTATCCATGTTATTTCTCATGTTTCATATGCTTCGCCTTTCATTGATATATATTGTGATGATGAAGGTACGTCCTTCATAACCTTCGTCTGAAGATCGTTATATCCTAGGGAAATAATGCTTCGAAGGACGAAGGGCATTAACCATTAACCTATTTTTGTGTCGCCTTGTTCTTAATTCATAGTATTTGAGAACAAGTCCCCAATAGGCATACTTTATGAACTTGATGAATTAAGTATTCATGGAATATCTGGATAAGTTTGTGGTCGTATTCATTGACAACATACTAATATACTCTCCGAATGAAGAAACACATGAAGATCATCTAAGACTAGTCCTACAAAAGCTTTGTAACAACCAATTGTATGCAAAGTCCCGAAGTGTGATTTTTGGCTGAAGGAAGTTGCTTTCTTAGGACATATTGTTACTAATGGCGGAATTAAATTAGATCCAGGAAAGATAAGTGAAATACTAAATTGGAAACAACCAAAGGATGAGTCCAAGATCAGAAGTTTTCTTGGATTGGCAGGATACTACAGAAGATTTATTGAAGGTTTTTCCAAGTTAGTGAAACCTCTTACCTCACTACTAGAGAAAGGTAAAGAGTTTAAGTGGGATGAAGCATGCCAGAAATGTTTTGAAGAACTCAAGAAAAGGTTAACCACTAAACCAATATTGGTAATGCCAGACATTCACAAGGGATTTGATGTGTATTGCGATGCATCACACCTTAGACTTGGATGTGTGCTAATGCAAGAAGGAAAAGTAATAGCTTATGCCTCAAGACAGTTGAGAAAGCATGAGATGAGTTATCATATGCATGACTTGGAACTAGCTGACGTAGTACATGCTTTGAAGATTTGGAGGCACTATATGATTGGAAACAAGTGCAAAATCTTCACGGATCACAAAAGCTTGAAATACATATTCACTCAAAAAGAACTCAACCCGAGACAGAGAAGATGGCTTGAGTTGATCAAAGACTACAATTTGGAAATACAATATTACCCAGGAAAAGCAAATGTAGTGGCTGATGCTTTGAGCCGTAAGGGTCAAGTGAACAACATTACTACTCATTTGATGGCACAAGAGTTGTGCAGGGAAATGGAACAACTCAACCTTGGTATGCTCAATAATATGGAAGCAACAGTCATGGAAGTTGAATCTACTTTGGAACAAGAGATTTGTAAAGGACCGGAAGCTGATGACAAAATTAAGTAAATTAAAACTTCGATTGGGTTGGGTAAAGCCCTAGATTTCACGGAAGATGATCAAGGCATAGTATGGTTTAAAAAGAGAATCTGTGTACTCGAAATGGAACACCTTCGCCAACTTATCTTAAGAGAAGCTCATGATTCGGCTTACTCTATTCACCCTGGAAGCACAAAGAGAACGTCCTTCATAACCTTCGTCCGAAGATCGTTATATCCTTAGGGAAATAATGCTTCGAAGGATGAAGGGCATTAACCATTAACCTATTTTTGTGTTGCCTTGTTCTTAATTTCATAGTATTTGAGAACAAGTGCCCAACATTGGCGCCCACCTCCGGTGTACTCACTTCCACAACCTTTGGCAAAGCACTGACCTTTGTCATGCCGCCGAAGAAGATAACATCGCCAGGGGCTGTTGCACTGCAGCCACTAGACACAAACTAGGACACACTCTCTCTCCAAGAGACTCGAAGCCAGAAGAGAAAGGCCACCAGTCCAACATTCCAGGAGGAGGAGTTGGACCAGGAGATCAGGGACATGGAAATCATCCACCAACAAGTACAAAGGAAAAAGGAGAAGATGGCTTGGCTAGCCGATCTTCAAAGGAAGATCGATGAAGCTACTGAGGAAGTGCGTCATCTTGCTCAAGATGATCAATACCGAAGACCCCAACATAGGGAGCTTCGTCAAGAGGGCTTATTCAACGAAGATGGATGGTATGATGATTTTAATCATGATACCTTTACTTTTGATGATGCTTCTCCCTTGGCAGCAGAATTGCAGGCTATCCCATGGCCACAATCCTACAAGCCACCCCAGCTACCCATGTACAATGGGCACTCTAACCCAAAACAATTCTTGATGAGCTATGAGGCAACAATATCCTCATACGGAGGCAATGCAGCTATCATGGCAAAGTCCTTCGTCATGGCAGTCCGGAACGTAGCCCAGACATGGTATTCTTCCCTTCAGTCAAGGACAATCACGTCGTGGCAGAAGCTCAAGGACATGCTGGTTACCAGTTTCCAAGGCTTTCAGACGAAGCCAGTCACAGCCCAGGCTTTGTTCCAGTGCACGCAAGACCATGAGGAATACCTTCAAGCGTATGTCCAAAGGTTCTTGCGACTGAGGGCACAAGCGCCCATAGTGCCCAATGAAATTGTCATTGAGGCCATGACCAAGGGTCTCTGGCCAGGACCTATGGCTCAATACTTCGCCAGGAAGCCCCCACAGACTCTGGAGAAGCTGCTTCAGAAAATGGATGAGTACATCCGGGCTGACAACGACTTCCGCCAAAGAAGCGAGGAAGCTTACAGATTCTTGGAGATGACCAAGGGCTTCGGAGGAAGAATCCACCCTAGGCATGTCAGATCAATCCACAGCTCCAGTCAGAATGATGACAAAGGAAGCCAACTTCAGAGGCCACAATACACCTCACAATCTTTGGAGCAACAGCAAAGCTCTTTTAGGCCACTAGCTCCAAGGGGCAGAGGCACCAGAGGCTTTGGAGGAAGATATGGGGACCAGCCTAGGAAGATCTATTGCTTATTATGTGGTAAGGACAAGGGCCATACTACAAGAATGTGCCAAATCACCATTTTGAAGCAAAAGGAGATCGCAGAAGCCGAAGCTCGGCAGAATCAACCGAAGCAGGTCTTGCACACTGGTTCGTGCCACTCTCCCTACATACCAGAATATGTGGGCAATCATCCTGCAGCTTCTGTTGCTTCGGCTAGCCATTCACAGGCTTCCTGGCCACAACTCCCACCGCCACCACCACTGCAACCTACCTATTCACGAAGCCAGCAGCCAGAAGGGCGCCAGCACCCCCAACAGCAACATGAATTCAGGGAGGAATCCGAAGCTCGCACAGTCAATAGTACTGTGCCAGAATCAAAGCACATTTATTGAGCGATATCCTACCTCTAAAATACTTTTATGTTCTATGTCATTTTGTTTTTTAATAAGGAACAAGCAATGTAAATCTAGTTTTAATTCCTTGTAATAATTTCGCTTCTATCAGAATGGAACATATCTTCTTCACAGACTTACGAAGCTCAAAAGTTTCGAAGCTCCAAAGTCGTTCCTAAGGGAATGCAGAGCTAAAATTCCCGAAGCTACAAAAAGTCGTTCCTAAGGGAGCGCAGCGTAAGTTTTCTGCTCAAAAGTCGTTCCAAAGGGAATGCAGAGCCAAATACCACCGAAATATAAGGCAAAGAAGTTCAAAAGACGTTCCTAAGGGGATGCAAAACTTATACCACCGAAATAGAAGGCGAAGAAGTTCAAAAGATGTTTTGATAGGAACAGGGGTGCCCGATCTTCCGTCAGGTGAAGGTAACTATCGATTTAGTGGAGATGTCACACAGACGATCCGGCTTCCAATCAACACGACTAGAACCCCGCAATCGCAGCACCACTTCTCCATTGGTTATAAACCGTGCGCTACGTGATTGACCTCACCACGAAGGCTAATCCTTGCCTGCAAATTGAAGACACAAGCAAGAACAAGAAAAAACACAATCTGGAATATTGCAGATGGATGATTAAGCTCACAAGTTGGGGTCTCACAAACCGATCGAGCTGCGAACTGTTCTCGACAGATCTAACTTAAGAAAACCCGCCTCTAACAAGGATGTGGCGGCTATTAATAAAGACTCTAGGGTTATGCAAACCCTGGACGCGCCCCTAATGAGCTCAACGAAGATACATGGCCCAAAAAGCCCAAAAGACGGCGTCGCAGCGTCGGAACAGATTCTGAACGTCAACTTGGGCCTCCATCTTGATCTCAACGTCCTAGTTGGTCCTCCCCTTCATTCCTAAGTACAATTAAATCATTAGGTAGCATACTACTCTCAAATGCACAAGAATAATTACTTAGGAACGAGATCACCTGTAAATTCAATTATCGAGCGCGTGCGCGAGTAATTGGGTAGTCAACTTGAGGAGTGTTGTTTGTATCCATGGGAGTGATGTCCTCATCATCCTCCCCCTCTTGAAGTGGAGTTGCCCTCGACTCAAGCTCATCTTCTTCTCCCAAATATGGCTTTAAATCTGAATTATTAAAGGTGGGACTAATCCCAAACTCGGGGGGCAACTCTATGCATTGTCATTAATCTTCTCCAAAATTTTAAATGGTCCAGTAGCACGGTTGGACAAGCTCACTCCAGGAATCAAATCAATCTGGTGCTCAATCCCACGAATGGGAGGAAGTCCTAGAGGTAACTCAGAGGGAAAAACATCTTGGAACTGCTGCAAAAGGTTAGTCACAGATGTAGACAAAGTGCTAGCAATATCATCAATAGAAAAGAAAGCATCTTTGCAAACCAAGGCATAGCAACAAGCATTAGTAGCATGAGTTTCAAGAAGATCAGATTTAGTAGCAAGCATGACAGGAGCTTTCAATTTAATTTGTTGCTGAATTTTTGTCTCATTAGTTGGTTCCTTATGGGTACTTGTAGCTTTATCTTTATCAGCTTGTACAATTTCAGCAAGAGTCAAAGGTAGCAAAGTAATGTTTTTATCTTTATGCCTAAAAGTGTATGTATTACTCCTACCATGGTGATGTGCATCAATATCATATTCCCAAGGTCTACCCAACAAAAGAGAACAAGCTTCCATAGGTACTACATCGCAATCCGCATAATCAGAATACATACCAATGGAGAAATGCACTCGTACCATGTGTGTTACCTTAACCTTGCCTGAACCATTGATCCACTGAATGTGGTATGGATGTGGCCATGGACGTGTGGTCAGGCCAAGCTTCTTGACCAAATCTGAACTCACCAAATTATTGCAGCTTCCACCATCAATAATAACACGTGCAAGCCGATTCTCGATGGAGAAGAAAGCCTGGAACAAATTATGGCGTTGCTACTTCTCTTTTGATTCAGGCTGAGAACTAAGAACACGCTGCACCATGATGCTTCGAAGGTTCACCGTAGCATCAGCACCAAGTATGGCATCATCATTAGCAGCAACATCACTGGAGTCATCATCATCACCCTCACCGTCGGAAGCACTAATGTAGCCATCATCCGTAGCAATGTATGTTCGCTGACTCGGGCAATCCTTCTTCACGTGACCAATCCCATGACAACGATGGCAAACAATACCCGAAGAATGACCACTAGAAGGTGCTGCAGGTGCTGGTGAATTCTGTTTCTTGGCGGGTACCTGCAAAGGAAGGTTACCAACATGTGCAGCAGGTGTCGAGGGAGTATGACTCGAGGCAGGTGTGTGCGTCCATGATGCAGAGGAGGCGCCAAAAGTAGCCCTAGGTCGATGTTGGCGTCCCTGCAATTCCTTCTCTGCAAGCATAGCAAACTGGAACAATGATACACCTAGCCTAGGTGGGGTTGGACGAGGCCCAACAAATTAGGGTTGCCCGGAGCCCAATAGTTCATTAGGCACACCCAACTCAGGGAAAGGCCCAATCACCCCAAAAGACTAGTCCAACGGGGGAAGGGTGGCTCTCCCTTTTAAAGTGGCTTCCTCCTCCCAAGTTAAGCGAGGTGGGATAATTCTGAGGCTCACACGGTCACCGTCCGACTACAATTGGGCCAACTGGGCCAATTGCGTCTTTGCCAACGGGTAATAGTGGAGGATGTCCTCATCATTCCCACCTTCTTAAAATGGGCCCTACCTCTGATACCAGATGATACACCCAGCCCAGGTAGGGTTGGCCGAGGCCCAACAAATTAGGGTTGCCCGGAGCCCAACAGTTCATTAGTGTCGGGTGCCGTAATCAGGGGTACCCCCAATACTCCTAAGCATGGCTGAAAAACATCTTCAAAACAGACCGTGAAGACTGGTAAGCACAGCTCAAAGTCAAAGCCTCATTTACCAAGGGACGCGATCTCATCTCGCCCGAGCCTGGCCTCGGGCAAGAACAGTAGTCCCGGACGGATTCACACATCGCCCGAGGGCCTCCTCAGGCAGCGGGCGCATCCCAGGCTCGCCCGAGGCTAAGCTCGGGCAAACTTTGTCGTATAGCAACCTCGGCCAAATCGCCTCATCGCCGATCGTATCGCATGCGCATTTAATGCGGGGATCACCTGACACCTTATCCTGACACGCGCGACTCAGTTAGCAAGGTCGAAATGACCACAGTCACTTTGCCCCCTTACTGATCGTTCTGACCGGAAAACAACACTATTCACCCCGTTCCGACTACTGTGCCAACCACTAGGGTAAGACTAACAACAGTAAGTCACGGCCTCTCCCGAGTTCAGCCTCGGGCGCAACAGGGAGCTCCGCCTCGCCCGACCCCAGGCCTCGGCCGCAGCCTCGGCCTCGGGAGGAGTCACAACCTCGCCCGACCCCAGGCCTCGGCCTCAGGAGAAGTCACTGCCTCGCCCGACCTCGGCCTCGGACTGACTGCGCTACAGGGGATACATCATTACCCTACCTCTAGCTAGCCGCCTCAGGCTACGAAGGAACAAGACCGGTGTCACATCTAGATTACTCCGGCAACAGGTAATGATGGTTCCCTGCACGCATCCATGACGTCGATTGTTCTCAGCTCTCTACGAAGGCAAAGAAACGTCAGCAGGACCCAGGGCCGCACCGTCAGCTGCGCTTCTACAGGGCTCAAGCACTTCTCCACCGGCCACATTAGCACACAGCTACACCCCCATATGTACAGCTGGATCACCTCCTTGTATCTATAAAAGGAGATGCCTAGGGCCTTCCCACGGCACGCTGCGAGGACGATGGAGACGTGCTCACTCAAAGATCGAACTCCTCTTCACAACATTAGACTTCTCAAGAGACCTAGGACTTGTTCCCTCTCTCGCGAAGCTTGTAACCCCTACTACAAGCACCCTGGTGCAAGATAATATAAGCCTCATCCCCCCTCTTGTGTTTCATCTTGCATCAATCCATCTGGGCAGGGACACGCGGTACAAAATTCACTAGTCGGTTCGGTTGAGGGTCCCCCGGGTCCGAAACACTAACAGTTGGCGCACCAGGTAGGGGCTCGCTGCGTGTAAGCAATACTTTCCAGTTGAGATCCAGATGGACAATCTTCAGCAACTTCTTCAGCCCGGGACAATGCTCCGCTTTGGGAGTCTCGAGTTCATGTCCCCCGACGGCAGCTATGACATGGTGCTCCTCCCCCCGTAGCATGACAACAACGACGGTCGTTGGCTCGCCCGGTAGAGGCGAACTCAACGACGACATCTCCCCGTGGCGGAAGAGGAACACCCAGGTTTGCCCCGCCACCCTCCTCGCCGGAGGAGGCGGAGACGGGGCAACCATGGCCAGGCAGGAGGCAGCACCTCGTTGGCTGTCGGACCAGAGCGAGTCGACGACGCCGACACCCCTGCGGGGGACATGTCGGGTGTTATCCTCGCACCTGAGACAACAACGGGTGTCGCTTCCCAGCAAAACGCCAACCCTAGGCGGACTGATGACGCTGGCACCCTTGCGAGGGACTTGTCGGGCGTTAGTCTCGCACCTGAGATAACGACACATTCCATCTCCGATGCAACTTCACCGCCGTCCACCAACCAGGAGGTACCGTCAGTTTTCCATCCTATTCCCTTTAGATTTAGCTTCAACCCACCAAGCGACCCCACTTCGGCAAGCGCTTTCACAAGGGCATATCCTGACCTTCCGGGGTACCATATGTGGTCAACTTGGGACCTACTGACGGCCGTCTCAACCTCCGGACCCGCGGGTTTCGAGGAAGAGGACGACCTCGATGTTAGTTGGGATTTCTCCGGACTCCGTGATCCCAGTGCCATGCGAGACTTCATATCCGCATGTGACCACTGCCTCTCCAGCTGCTCTGACGATGGCCACAGCCTTGACGACGAGGGTTACGACCCAACTCGTGAGTGTTTCCACATCGATCAGGGGGATCACGACGAAGACAACCACCCCGACATGCCAGGAAACGACGGCACCCTTGCACCTGTGTCTCGCGTTGAGATCCCGTGGGAGCTAGCTGTGGCCCGGGTCCCTAAGGGGGTCAGGGCACACAGCTCGAGCAACTCCGTGAGATTGCGACCAAGCTCGACGAAGAAACGGGGCGACTTGTGCAGCTCCGACAAAACCTCGAGCAAGAATGGGCAGGCCGAGCACTTGCCAGAGGAGCGCGTCATCGAGCCCGGGACGTCCAGCACCGTATTATTGACGAT
The DNA here is from genome assembly GCA_029449295.1 of Zea luxurians. Lineage (NCBI taxonomy): Eukaryota > Viridiplantae > Streptophyta > Magnoliopsida > Poales > Poaceae > Zea > Zea luxurians. Next base: position 2,921,156 of record JAOPSE010000052.1, on the reverse strand, counting down.
GCCGGGACAAGGCTGCCCCCGGCCTTCAACGGGTCCGGCCAGAACCTTGCTGCAGCAGCGATGTTACTTCGAACAATGCTGGAGCCGTCCACCACCGCGGGGCGACGTATCCAGGGCGAACTCAAGGACCTCCTGGAAAATAACGCGACCCAACAAGCCGAGAGCTCTGCCTCCCGAAGGCGAGGATGCCCCTCAGAGCATCATGCAGCGTCCTCCTGACACATGCGTGAGGCCTCGGTCCACACCGAGCACGCAGGAGACGAGACACCTGCAGCCCGAGATCGCCTCGGCAACGAGCAACACCGCCGCGACCGTCGAGCCCGCCTCGAGGAAATGGTACACCAAGGCTACCACCCTAGATGCGGGGGACGCTACGACAGTGAGGAGGATCGAAGCCCCTTGCCCGAACCACCAGGTCCGCGGGTCTTCAGCCGGGCCATACGACTAGCGCGCGTTCCTGGCCCGGTTTCGAGCCCCGACTACCATTACCAAGTACTCAGGGGAGACGAGGCCGGAGTTGTGGCTCGCGGATTACCGGCTGGCGTGCCAGTTGGGAGGGACGGACGACGACAACCTCATCATCCGCAACCTCCCCCTTTTCCTCTCCGACGCTGCCCGGGCTTGGCTGGAGCATCTACCTCCTGCGCAGATCTTCGACTAGGACGACCTAGTCAAGGCCTTCGCTGGAAATTTCCCAGGTACGTACGTGCGCCCTGGGAACTCGTGGGATCTCCGGAGCTGCCGCCAGCAGCCAGGGGAATCCCTGCGAGAGTAAATCCGGTGGTTTTCAAAGCAGTGCACCGAGTTGCCTAACATCACCGACTCGGACGTCATCGGAGCATTCCTCGCCGGCACCACTTGCTAGGACCTGGTAAGTGAACTGGGACGCAAGACGCCCACCAAGGCGAGCAAATTGATGGACATAGCCACCAAGTTTGCCTCTGGTCAGGAGGCGGTCGAAGCCATCTTTTGTAAGGACAAGCAGCCTCAGGGAAGGCAGGAGGAAGACGTCCCTGAGGTGTCCGTTTAGCATGGCATGAAGAAGAAGACCAGGAAGAAGGCGCAAGCAAAACGCAACGCTGTTGACGCGGATCTCGTCGCCGCTGCCAAGCACAGGAATCCTCGGAAGCCTCCCGGTGGGGCCAACATGTTCGATGAGATGCTCAAGGAGTCGTGCCCTATCACAGGGGTCCCGTCAAGCACACCCTTGAAGAGTGCGACATGCTCCGGCGTTACTTCAATAAGGATGGACCCTCGGTGGAGGGTGGCAAGGACCAAGGCAACAACAAGAAAGGAGGCAACAGGGAAGAAGAGTTCCTAGAGATCCACAACTACTTCATGATCTACGGTGGTCAAGTAGCGAATGCCTCGGCTCGACACCGCAAGCAAGAACGCCGGGAGGCCTGCTCGGTGAAGGTAGCGACGCCAGTCTACCTAGACTGGTCCGACAAACCCATTACCTTCGACCAAGGTGACCACCCCGACTACGTACTGAGCCCAGGAAGGTACCCACTCGTCGTCGACCCTGTCATCGGCAACGCTAGGCTCTCCAAGGTCCTCATGGACGGAGGCAGTAGCCTCAACATCATCTATGTTGAGACCCTAGAGCTCTTGGGGGTTGATCGGTCCACGATCCGGGCCGATGCAGCACCCTTTCATAGGATTATCCCCGGCAAGCGCGTCCTGCCCCTTGGGCAACTTGATTTGCCCGTCTGCTTCGGAACTCCCTCCAACTTCCGAAAGGAAACCCTCACTTTCGAGGTAGTGAGGTTCTGAGGGACCTATCACGCGGTGCTGGGAAGACCGTGCTATGCCAAGTTCATGGTCGTCCCCAACTACACGTACCTCAAGCTCAAGATGCCAGGCCCCAAGGGAACCATCACCATCGGATCCACATACCGCCACGCTTACGAGTGCGATGTGGAATGCGTGGAGTACGCCGAAGCCCTCGCCGAGCCCGAAGCCCTCATCACCGACCTGGATTGCCTCTCCAAAGAGGCGCCCAACGTGAAGCGGCACGCCGGCAACTTCGAGCCAGCCGAGGCAGTCAAGTCTGTCTCTCTCGACCCCAGCAACGACGCCAGCAAGAAAGTCAGGATCAGCTCCGAGCTCGACCCCAAATAGGAAGCAGTGCTCGTCGACTTTCTCCGCGCAAACGTCAAAATTTTTTCGTGGAGTCCCTAGGACATGTCGGGCATACCGAGGGATGTCGCTGAGCACTCACTGGGCATCCGAGCCGGTGCCCGACCCGTGAAACAGCACCTGCACTGATATGATAAAGAAAAGCGCAGGGCCATAGGCGAGGAGATCCACAAACTAATGGCTGCAGGGTTCATCAAAGAGGTATTACATCCAGAATGGTTAGCTAACCCTGTACTTGTAAAGAAAAAAGGTGGGAAATGGAGGATGTGTGTAGACTACACTGGGTTAAATAAGGCATGTCCCAAGGTTCCCTACCCTCTGCCTCGCATCGATCAAATTGTGGACTCCACCGCTAGGTGCGAAACCCTGTCTTTCCTTGATGCCTATTCAGGCTATCACCAAATCAAGATGAAAGAATCCAACTAGCTCGCGACTTCTTTTATCACACCTTTTGGCATGTATTGTTATACTACTATGCCATTTGGCTTGAGGAATGCAGGTGCAACATACCAAAGGTGCATGAACCATGTGTTCAGGGAGCACATCCGTAGAATGGTCGAGGCTTACGTCGATGACATCGTTGTCAAAACAAGGAAAGCCTCCGACCTCCTCTCTGACCTTGAGGTGACGTTCAGGTGCCTAAAAGCGAAGAGCGTAAAACTCAATCCCGAGAAGTCTGTCTTCGGAGTCCCCCGAGGCATGCTCCTAGGGTTCATCGTCTCCGAACGAGGCAACAAGGCCAACCAGGAGAAAATCACGGCCATCACCAACATGGGACCCATCAAAGGTTTAAAAGGAGTACAAAGGGTCATGGGGTGCCTTGCGGCTCTGAGCCGCTTCATCTCGCGCCTTGGCAAGAAAGGATTGCCCTTGTACCGCCTCTTAAGGAAGGCCGAGCGCTTCACTTGGACTTTCGAGGCCGAAGAAGCCCTCGGAAACCTTAAGACACTCCTCACTAATGCACCCATCTTGGTGCCCCCCGCTGCGGGAGAAGCCCTCTTGGTCTACGTAGCCACAACCTCTCAGGTGGTCAGCGCTGCGGTCGTAGTCGAGAGACGAGAAGAAGAGCATGCACTGCTCATCCAGAGGCTAGTCTACTTCATCAGCGAGGTGCTATCCGAGACCAAAATCCGCTACCCGCAAATCCAGAAGCTGCTGTACGCAGTGATTTTAACACGGCGAAAGCTGCGACACTACTTCGAGTCTCATCCGGTGACTGTGGTGTCATCCTTCCCCATGGGAGAGATCATCCAGTGCCAAGAGGCCTCGGGTAGGATAGCAAAATGGGCAGTGGAACTCATGGGGGAAACACTTTCATTCGCTCCTCGGAAGGCCATAAAATCTCAAGTCTTGGCAGACTTCCTGGCTGAATGGATCGACACCCAATTGCCGACAGCCCCAATCCAGGCAAAACTCTGGACCATGTACTTCGATGGGTCACTTATGAAAACTGGAGCAGGTGCTGGCTTGCTCTTCATCTCACCCCTCGGGAAACATGTGCGCTACGTGATACGCCTTCATTTTCCGGCGTCAAACAACGTGGCCGAATACGAGGCCTTGGTTAATGGGTTGCGCATCACCGTCGAGCTAGGGGTTCGGCGCCTCGACGCTCGTGGCGACTCGCAGCTTGTTATTGACCAAGTCATGAAGAACTCTCACTGTCGCGATGAAAAAATGGAGGCCTACTGTGATGAAGTTCGGCGCTTGGAAGATAAGTTCTATGGGCTGGAACTCAACCATGTTGCTCGACAGTAAAACAAGACTGCGGATGAGCTGGCTAAAATAGCCTCGGGACGGACGACGGTTCCCCCGAATGTCTTCTCCAGGGACATATATCAACTATCCGTCAAACTCAACGACGCACCCGAACCCGGGGAGACCTCGGCCCAGCCCGAGGTACCCTCAGCCGCCGAGGGTGAGGCCCTGTGCGTCGAGATAGAGCAGAATGGGGTCACACCAAACCTAAACTGGTAGACCCCATACCTGGAATATCTCCTCCGAGGAGAGCTGCCCCTCGATAAGGCCGAAGCTCGGCGACTGGCTCGGCGCGCCAAGTCGTTCGTTTTACTGGGTGATGAAAAAGAGTTGTACCACCACAGCCCCTCAGGCATTCTCCAACGATGCATATCCGTCGCCCAAGGACAAGAGCTGTTACAAGAAATACACACGGGGCTTGCGGTCACCATGCAGCACCTCGAGCCCTCGTAGGAAACGCCTTCCGACAAGGTTTCTACTGGCCGACCGCAGTGGCTGATGCCACTAGGACTATACGCTCCTGCCGAGGGTGTCAATTCTACGCGAGACGGACGCACCTGCCCGCTCAGGCCCTACAGACAATACCTATCACTTGGTCGTTTGCCGTGTGGGGTCTGGACCTCGTCGGTCCCTTGCAGAAGGCACCCGGGGGCTTCACGCACCTGCTGGTCGCCATCGACAAATTCTCCAAGTGGATCGAAGTCCGACCCTTAACCAGCATCAGGTCCGAACAGGTGGTGGCGTTCTTTACAAATATTATCCACCGCTTTGGGATCCCAAACTCCATCATCACCGACAATGGCACGCAATTCACTGGGAAAAAGTTCCTAGACTTCTGCGAAGGCCACCACATCCGTGTGGACTGGGCCGCCGTAGCTCACCCAATGACAAATGGGCAGGTGGAGCGTGCCAATGGCATGATTTTGCAGGGGCTAAAACCAAGGATCTACAACGACCTCAACAAGTTTGGCAAGCGGTGGATAAAAGAGCTACCCTCGGTGGTTTGGAGTCTGAGGACGACGCCGAGCCAGGCCACGGGTTTCTCGCTATTTTTCCTAGTCTATGGGGCCGAGGCCATCCTACCCACGGACTTAGAATACGGCTCCCCGAGGACAAAGGCATACGACGACCAAAACAACTAGACCAGCCAAGAAGATTCATTGGACCAGCTGGAAGAGGCTCGGGATGTAGCCTTACTACACTCAGCGCGGTATCAGCAGTCTCTATGACGCTACCACACCCGGAGGATTCGGCCCCGAGGCTTCCAGGTGGGAGACTTGGTGCTTCGGCTAAGACAAGACGCCCGGGGGCGCCACAAGCTTACTCCTCCCTAGGAAGGGCCATTCATCATCGCCAAAATTTTGAAGCCCGGGACATACAAGCTGGCCAACGATCAAGGCAAGGTCTACAGCAACGCTTGGAACATCGAACAGCTACGTCGCTTTTACCCTTAAAGTGTTTCAAGTCGTTCATGTATCTCAGTCCCTTTACACGTATAAATAAAAAGTCTAACTATCAAGGGAGGATCGGCCTTGCCTCAGCAAAAACCGACCCTCCCTCGGGGGCTAGAAGGGGGGAACCCCCTCTGCGTTAAAATTTTCCTTGGAAAAGTTTTCTACCAAAACGACTTTCATGCCTTTCGACTATGTTGATAGCGGAATCCTAAAAACAACAAGAGAAACCTCGAACGGCAAGGCCGACCGAGCCAAGGGACTCCTACGCCTCCGGGATACGGATACCTTACTCATCACCTTCCGCGAAAGGTAGCTCACGCTCGGATAAGAGATTCTGCTACCGACGAACAAGTCCTAATGCTCGAAACAAGAGGAAAGAAAACACAGCTTTATACTCTGACACTAAAAATGTTTAGGCCTCAGCGGCCGCAAGAAACACACACATACTTAGAATAAACTGTTCCCCACAGGCTAAGGTGGCGGCAGGGGGAGGAGCAGCACCCTCGACGTCGTTCCTACCCACGGTGGAATCTGGCCCGACCTCGGACGGTGACACAGGCAGAAGGATCTCCACCTCAAAAAAGGAAGCCAACGCCGCGCCTGGGCCCTCGGCAGCCGCATCAAGCCTTTGGACCTCCGCTAGGGCGGCCTCCTATTCGTCGGGTAAGCAGTAGCCCTCGCTGACCCTCTCCAAATCCACGTCGTAGTGGGAAGCGAGGACAGCGAAGGCCCGCCTAACGCCATGGTGCAGCGCCCCACAGAGTCTGCTGCGCACGTGGTCGCCCAAGGCCCGCAGGCGACTCTGGGGGAGCTGCCCATGGGGACGTCGTCGAGGCTAAAGGTCCGGCAGAAGGCCGAGATGGCCTCGGACATGGCCATGCGGTCGGCCTCTTTCTGCTCAGCCGCTTGGGCAAGCGCCTTGCAATTCTTGACGGACTCGTCGAGAGCCGCCTCGAGTCCTGAAGACAGCCGGAAGATATTCTTCAGACACGAGGAGAAGAATGAAGCTAAAACAAAGTCATAAAGAAGGCAAAACATACCTTTGGCCCGGGCACGCTGCTGTGAGGCCATGGCTTGGATGGACCGGGCAGACCCGACGGCCACGGCCAGGCCCTCCGCAAGGGTCCCGGCCCGAGCGGTCACCTCGGGTCTAGAAGGGGGGAACACCCTTTGCATCAAAATTTTCCTCGGAAAGATCTTCTACCAAAATGACTTTCGTGCCTTTCGACTATGTCGATAGTGGAATCCTAAAAACGACAAGAGAAACCTCGAACGACAAGGCCGACCGAGCCAAGGGACTCCTACGCCTCCGGGATACGGATACCTTAATCATCACCTTCCGCGAAAGGTAGCTCACGCTCGGATATGTGATTCTGCTACCGACGAACAAGTCCTAATGCTCGAAATAAGAGGAAAGAAACATGGCTTTATACTCAAATACCCAAATGTTCAGGCCTCAGCAGCCGCAGAAAACAAACACACATACTTGAGATAACTATGCTACATAGACTTAGACGTCGGCAGCACCCTCAGCGGTTTTCCCGACCTGCAGCAGATGTCTTAGTACTTAAAGCAATTACATTTTGCTCTCAGGCAAATACCATTACATTCCCTTACAAACGGTACACCAGCTCCATTCTCTCAGGAATGAACTACCTCCACTCCGGAAGGGCTGCAAGATAACAAACTCCAAACGGCTCATCGGCGACCACTGCACCGGCAGCGACAACGACCTCCGCCTCGGGCGGCTAGACAACAGCAGCGATTGCCCCAGGGCAAACGCTACTGTGAAAAGGTTCTCGCCCTTGTCCCCACACGGGGGGCGAGAACAAGCCATTAAAGACAAAGAGCCGGAGGTCTGGCCACAAGTGGCGCTGACGGTCTCGTCGGCAGAGGCAACCACCTCTACAGTGGGAAGCCTCACCTATGGCGGCCCCCACCTCAGCACCGACGACAGTGGCCACCTGCGCACTGACGCCGCATCGGTGAATGGCGGCTGCCCCAGAGCGCACAAGGAGGCCCTCGCTCCCGTCCTCACTATGGGAGTGAGGACAAGACCATCCAGGAACGCGGACACCGCCCCTGCAGCGTACAGCGTCTTGAACGACCCCCCGGTGTGGCCGGCGGCGCGGGACGGGCCATGGACGTGGCCGACCAGCGTGCGGCGCGACCGTCGCTCGTGCGATGGACGGACAGCCACACCCCGACCAGGCAACAGGTGGCAGTTCGCCTCCTCCTCAAGGCTGGTAAACGCCCTTCTCCCTCGAATGCTGGAGGAAGAAGCGGGTCGCCAGCCCATGCAGAAGGCAGGACCCCAACTCGGCTTGCCCTCGCCCCGAGCACAGATAATGAACATCCTTGAAGCTGAGGGCAGGGGGTAGGCCACTGCCCGGCTTGCTCTTCTCCGCCACAAGGCTGGTGGTCATCATCCTGGATGACCACTGGCAGGGAACTGCAGCCGGGCTGCATGATGAAAATCGTTGAAGCCGAGCGATGACTAAAGAGCGCCAACCCCCACGAGGTCGTGCTCCTCCAACAGCAGCAAGAAGAAGGCAACATCGGTGCACCCCATTTAGAGGCCCGGAAGATGGAAAGACGCGATGAATGCGAGAAGAGCAAAGGAATGGCTACTGCCCGGGAGATCGATCCCTTTTTGAAGACAGATATCCCCACTCGCGCCCCAAAGCATCATGGGCAAAGTCTCCCCCGACGTGCTCTAGGGTTCCCGCCCTACGACACGGGGGCTAGGTCCCACATGTCATACAAACTGACCCGAAACGCGAAGATGGCAAACCGCCACACACAAAGCATGCAACCACCCCGCGGTTAAGCGCTCTCTCATCCTCGCCGAAACCAGCGGTCGAAAGGGCGGGCCGCCAAACGAAGCGAGCAACCGCACCTCGGTTGTGCACCCTTTCAGCTTCGTTGCAACCAGCAGTCCAGCATGGAGGCTCGGGCCCACATGTCATGTAACCAGCGCACCGGTTACCACGTGCAAAGAAACCACACCGCCACTTGCGCCAATGCCGCGTCTTCTTGGGACTACAGAACCAGTGCAACGACTCGAGGCAGCCCCGTGCATGACCCAACAGTGCCAATTAAGTGCGACGGTCATGGGACAGTCAGCCGTGAGGATAGACACGACAGTTGGTATGACCATAGGCGGACCGACAATAATTGTAGCAATAGACGTGCGGAAGCAGCGGTCCAACCATCAACCAGGCCCTGGTCCCACCTACAGGCTCGCATCTTCCCTTGAAGCGGCAGGGGAGCCCTCTCCTACAGCATAAAGACGACGCACCCGTGTTCCATTCTTCGAACGACTCGCGCACGCGCAACAGATACCCCCGTGAGTCGCCCGTCCTGTCGCATTAACTCCCTGGCAGGACACACGTCTCCTCTGGCAGGCAGGCGGGCGCTGTTTCGCCTGCGTCATGATGACTGCCTCAAAAAAGGTGCGCCACACTGTTTCGAAATATCTCCCTTCTTCCTTTCCTCTCTCTTTCTCTCTCTCCACAGGGATCAGAAAAGGGACATTTCGAAGGAGCCCTTCGCAGCAGAAGAAACAGGCCCCGAGCCCTCCTACTGACCAGGGGTTTGAAGGTTGCGCCCCGCGAGGTTCGGCGACCGCCCCAGAGCACTCGGGCTCCGAGCCCTTTACTGATCAGGGGTTCAAAGGCTGGCCCCTCGAAGGGATTCGACAACCGCCCCAGAGCATGCAGAGTCAGGGATAACCCTAGGTACGTCTGTTACATGGCCAAGGCTCGGGCTACGCTCCCGAGGTACCCTAGGACATTTCCGAGACCAGCGGGAACGATTTTGTAATGGAATCCCACCAGAGGGAGGCACCGAGCCCTCGGACCCTATCAAATGGTCCCGGGTCCAGCAAATCACCTGCAGGTACTTTTGGAGCGTGCCTCTGGGCCTCTAGCTGACCCTTATCGAACGGGGCTCGGGCGTCCGCTCGGATTACCCGATAGCAACTCACCAGAAACACCATGTTCAGCGCCCACCGAGGGTAGCATGGCGCCCCCCTCCTTACGGAAAGGCGACGAAGCGGCATACAATAAAAAGCCGAGACAGTCCTCGATCGTCCTCTCGCTCCGTGCAGAGGCTCAGAGGCTGCTCTCGCACCAGGCTACGGCCAAATTGTTGACCACGTCGATAAACCAGCTTAAAAACTCGGAGCCTGACCATACACCCAGTCTGCGGCCAGGCCGCATGAGGGAACAACAAGGCTGACCGAGGAATCACAAGAAGAATTAAGACCTCAGAGGAGTCAAACCACTCCTCCGAGGCCTCGGGGGCTACACCCGACGGCTGCGCTCGCGTGCACCCATCGGAACAAAATATAACCAAGAAAGGCTAGTCCCCTTGCAAAAAATCCGATAGAACCTGCAAGCGAGTTCCTACACTCCCTTTGAGGCTCGGGGGCTACTATCGAGTGCCATAATCAAGGGTACCCCCAATATTCCTAAGCATGGCTGAAAAACATCTTCAAAATAGACCGTAAAAACTGGTAAGCACAGCTCAAAGTCGAAGCCTCATTTACCAAGGGACGCAATCTCATCTCGCCCGAGCCTGGCCTCAGGCAAGAACAGTAGTCCCGAACGGATTCACACCTCGCCCGAGGGCCTCCTCAGGCAGCGGGCACATCCCCGGCTCGCCCGAGGCTATGCTCGGGCAAACTTTGTCGTATAGCAACCTCGGCCAAATTACCTCATCGCCGACCGTATCGCATGCGCATTTAATGCAGGGATCACCTGACACCTTATCCTGACACGCGTGACTCAGTTGGCAAGGTCGAAATGACCGCAGTCTCTTCGCCCCTTACGGATCGTTCTGACAGGAAAACAATACTATTCACCCTGTTCCGACTACTGTTCCAACCACCAGGGTAAAACTAACAACAGTAAGTCACAACCTCTCCTGAGTTCAGCCTCGAGCGCAACAGGGAGCTCTGCCTCGCCCCACCCCAAGCCTCGGCTTCGGCCTCGGCCTCGGGAGAAGGTCTCCGCCTCGCCCAACCCCAGGCCTCGGCCTCAGCCTCAGCCTCGGGAGAAGGTCTCCGCCTCGCCCAGGCCTTGGCCTCAGCCTCGGCCTCAAGAGGAGTCACAACCTCGCCCGACCCCAGGCCTCGGCCTCAGGAGAAGTCACCGCCTCGCCCGACCTTGGCCTCGGACCGACTGCGCTACAGGGGATACATCATTACCCTACCTCTAGCTAGCCGCCTCAGGCTACAAAGGAACAAGACCGGTGTCACATCTAGATTACTCCGGCAACAGGCAATGATGGTTCCCTGCACGCGTCCATGACATCGATTGTTCTCAGCTCTGTACGAAGGCAAAGAAACGTTAGCAGGACCCAGGGCCGCACCGTCAGTCGCGCTTCTATAGGGCTCAAGCACTTCTCCGCCGGCCACGTTAGCACACATCTACACCCCCATATGTACAGCTGGATCACCTCCTTGTATCTATAAAAGGAGATGCCCAGGGCCTTCCCACGGCACGCTGCAAGGACAACGGAGATGGGCTCGCTCAAACATCGAACTCCTCTTCGCAACACTAGACTTCTCAGGAGACCTAGGACCCGTTCCCTCTCTCGTGAAGCTTGTAACCCCTACTACAAACACCCCGGTGCAAGATAATATAAGCCTCATCCCCCCTCTTGTGTTTCATCTTGCATCAATCCATCTGGGCAGGGACACGCGACACAAAATTCACTAGTCGGTTCGGTTGAGGGTCCCCCGGGTCCGAAACACCGACAATTAGGCACACCCAACTCAGGGAAAGGCCCAATTGCCCCAAAAGACTAGTCCAACAGGGGAAGGGTGGCTCTCCCTTTTAAAGTGGCTTCCTCCTCCCAAGTTAAGTGAGGTGGGATAATTCTTAGGCTCTAACGGTCGCCGTCCGACTACAATTGGGCCAACTGGGTCAATTGCGTCTTTGCCAATGGGTAATAGTGGAGGATGTCCTCATCAAACGACTTGTTGACAGTGTTAAATTCCTTGTAATCCACAATGTCCTGAATGTCACACCGCAAACCTAAATAAAAACGGCAAAGAGCGTCCTCATGTCCCTCTACTATCCCACAACACTGCAATCCCTTCTGAAGCTCAGCATAATAATCTTGAACAGATTGATCCCCTTGCTCTAAACGCATCAATTTCTTACGCAATTCTCTATGATAAGATAGGGGAACAAATCTATCGCGCATAGCTACCTTAAGATCTTCCCAAGTCATAGGTGCTCTACCAACCCCAACTAGACCAGTCCACCAGACAATAGCAAAATCTTTAAATTCACTAGTGGCTTGTCTAACTTGATGTCGTTCAGGTACAAGGTGGGCAGCAAATTTCTGTTCTATCATCATCTCCCAATCAAGATATCCCTCAGCATCATAATGACCCGAAAAAGATGGTATAGTAAATTTAATCTTAGCACAAGGGTCGTCAGGAGCATGATTGTTATTACCTTGCTGGCGGTGTGGCATACCTTCTGTGTTTTGATGAAGACGGCGACGGAGGCGCAAATCTCTGGTGGCCGCTTCATCATAATTACCTTCTTCATCAAACACCGCATCATCGGGAAGATGTGGACGAGGAGGTGGTGGTGGCGGTGCTTGTTGTTGCATCTCCAACACACCAAGTCTGTCGATGATCTGGGACAATCGTCGATCTAGCCTCTCGTAAGTCTTGCCAAGGTTCATGTCAATGAAGGCATCATGCACTGATTTGTGGACCATCTTCTCCATTTGCTCCTTCAGGAGCTTGTTGTTTGCCTCAAGATCTTGGCGGCTAACACATTCATCGAAGTCTGTAGGGATCCTTGCTTCTTCTCCATCGCCTGCCATCGAAACACAAAAATAGGAAACAAACGGTGACGGTTATCCCTAATAATTTCACTACACGCTCCTCTCAGGTGTAACACAGGAACACGCTCTAATGTATCTTACCAAGCTCTTACAAGTGTCTGACGAAATACAAAGCAAAGGATGGTACAATCGGAGGCTAGTTCGTGATACTTACCAAGAGAGAGTGAAACCGCGATTGCAAGGTCAAATCTGTATTGATCAGAAGATATAGTATGTGGAGCTGTAGGACAGACACAATATGTATGTGAATGTGGATCAAAATCGAGTGCAGATGAGCGAAGTTCAATAAATATCCAAAGCACAAGTCATAATTGCTGGCTAAGAGATGTATCCGAGGCGTAGCGCAACAAGTTGGAACAAGGAACAATGGAACTAGCAGAATGGCAGTACCGTAAATATTGTACTAGCGAGGCCAAAAAGGCACTAGTAGGAATCACTGGTGATTTTGTTTTTCTTTTTTGTATGATTTTTTTGATATTTTTCGCAGCACAAGAAGCAACAAAATAGGAGCTACACCAAGTTTCACCTAAAACAGAGATCAGATGTGGTCTACAGAAAATGAGCAAGTTCTCTGAAAAGCGTGCAATAGCTTTGACAAATTTTTTTCTTTATTTTCCTGAATTTTTTTGACAATTTTATCGAAACCAAACAGGCCAAAGGCCAATTTTGTTGGCCTCAGAATGGCGTCACCGAGCTCCTGTAAAAATTTCAGATTTTTTGGACACCCGAGCGAAAAGTTATGCCCGGTTTAAGGAAGGTACCTCAAGTAATGTTTATGAGAGGCACGGCTAGAAAGCGACGATTAGGGCAAATGGTGGATCGACTTGTGATCTTGGTAATGGTGGATAAGATAACGGCGAAGGTGCAATTGAACTACGATGAAGATACACCCTAAACCAGCAACACGACTCAACCACGGACACGAACTGAACAAAGCCAAACTAAAAACGAAATTGCAAAGGCTAAACAAGGGTTCTAGGACAGCGGAATTGTTTTTTTTGTATGGCAATTATCTAGAGTTATAGGACGAAAAATATAAACTAAACTAGGGTAAACCTGACAGTAATACCTGAGCCTCTGATTACCACTTGATAGCAACGGGGGTGCCCGATCTTCCGTCAGGTGAAGGTAACTATCGATTTGGTGGAGATGTCACACAGATGATCCGACTTCCAATCAACATGACTAGAACCCCGCAATCGCAGCACCACTTCTCCTCTGGTTATCAACCATGCGCTGCGCGATTGACCTCGCCACGAAGGCTAATCTGTGCCTGTGAATCGAAGACACAAGCAAGAACAAGAAAGAACACAATCTGGAATATTGCAGATGGATGATTAAGCTCACAAGTTGGGGTCTCACAAACCGATCGAGCGGCGAACTATTCTCGACAGATCTAACTTAAGAAAACCCGCGCTCTAACAAGGATGTGGCAGCTATTAATAAAGACTCTAGGGTTATGCAAACTCTGGACGCCCCTAATGGGCTCAACGAAGATACACGGCCCAAAAAGCCCAAAAGACGGCGTCGCAGCGCCGGAACAGATTCTGAACGTCAACTTGGGCCTCCATCTTGATCCTGACGTCCTAGCTGGTCCTCCCCTTCATTCCTAAGTACAATTAAATCATTAGGTAGCATACTACTCTCAAATGCACAAGAATAATTACTTAGGAACGAGATCACCTATAAATTCAATTGTCGAGCACGTGCGCGAGTAATTAGGTAGTCAACTTGAGGAGTGTTGTTTGTATCCATGGGAGTGATGTCCTCATCACGTTCCTAAGGGGATGCAAAACTTACACCGAAAATGTAACACCCTGAATTTGGGGTATAAAATTTCTTTGCTCGTATTCACAAATTCAGGTGTTATTCCTCTCTTCACGCCTTTCCCAATCTCCTCTTTCTCTTTTCTATAGAAGAAGAGTAGTTATTTTTATTCATAATTATAATCGAGTAGGCTAAACTCCAAGGGAGTATGAAATGTTGCATCATGTTGAACCCTAAACTCCACTTTTGTTTGATGCATATGCTTGAGGGTGATAATTTGAATTTGTGGCATATTTGGAATCGAATCAAATGGAGTAAATAAAAAGAAAACAGAAAACATTTTCTGAAATAAAAGGAAAAGGTAAAGTGGCCTAGCCTCCCTTCCCTGGCCCATTTCGGCCGGCCCAGTCGCCCCCCCTCCCCCCTCTCTTCCCCCCCCCCGCTCGGCCCACCGCGCCAGCAAGCGCGCGACCTGCCGCGCTTCCCCTAGCCCAGCCGGCCCGCTAGCGCGTCCCTCGGCCCAGCGCCTGCCGCGCCCCCCAGCCCAACGCCAGCGCGCGCCAGCGCCACGTGCCCCAGCTCCCGCGCGAGCGCGGCCCAGCCCACCCGCGGACGGCCGCTCGGCCCAGCGCGCTCGCCGCGTTCCTGGCGCGCGCGCGCCTGCTGCGTCTAGCGCCGCGGCCCAGTGGCCAGCGCGCGTTGCGCGCACGCAACCGCGCCCAGCGCGTGGAGCGCCAGCGACCGCCGCCGTTGCTTCAGCCGGTCCCACTTGTCAGGTCGCCTACTGTACATCTTCTCAAACAGAACAGACTGCGCGAAACTCCAGTAAAACAACCGCCCGACACGTAGTTTCCTCCGCCTGTTGCCCACTTTCTCGCCACGATCTCGCCCTCCGACCTCGCCGAACCGCCGCCGGAGCCACGCCTCGCCCGGAGCGTCGCCGTCGTCGCCGTGCGCGCACGCCGCACTAGCTGCGCAGCGCCTCACTGCGTTCAGCCGAGGTGAGCTCGTCCTCCCTTTCCTCTCTTTACCGCTGTCCTCCTCGCCGCTCCTACCAGCCCCTCGCTGCGTTGCTCCGCGACGCCGTCTGTGGCACTCGACGCACCATGGTCACGTGCAGCCGTGCCCTGCTGCAAGTCGTGACGCAGCGTCGGCAGCGAGCAGCTCGTGCCTGTAGCTGCCGTCGTCTCCCTGTGCCGCAAGCCCGGTGCCCGGCGTGCAAGCCCCGCGCGCCCTCGCCTTGTCCCTGCGCGCAGCGGCCAAGTAGCCGCGCACTCGGCGCACTCAGACCAGTCCCCATACCGCGCAGCCCAAGCCCAGCGCGCACTCGCCGCACGCCCAACACCCCGCCATGGCTACCTATGGTGACCGAACAGCCGAGCCGACCCCGCCGATGTCCCTGCAGCCCGTCCCGGTCGTTCGTCTACCTTCGCCGTGCCTCGGACTCGTTGTTAGCCGTGTCGTGCACGTCAAACCGCGCGCGCGCAGCGCCTCGCCGTGCTATCGCAGCCGTCATCGCGCAACTAGTGCGCGCGCTCGCGTTCGCTTGCGCGCAGTGCGTCGACGGGACTCCGTCTACGTTCGTCTACCCCTCGTCTACCCCTAGACGACTCCCGTCTACCCCTCGTCTAACCCCCGTGTGCGTGCATGTCGTTCGCCATCGCCCGTGTATCGCGCATTAAATCGTCGCGTGCTGTTCGCGCGCGTTGCGCGTGCTGTTCGCACGCGTTGTCGCGCGCCATTTCTGCATGTCATGTGTTGTCAGTGCGCTAAGTCGCACGAGCCCGCGCGCCATTCGTGTGTGTCACGCGTGGTTCGCACGTGTTGTGCGTGTCGACGCGTCGTTCGCGCGTTGTTCGCGCATGTCGCACGTGCTGTTTCGCGTGTCGCGCGCTGTGAGCGCGCGATATTTAACCGTTTGATTATAATCACTCATGTCGATTAATTAACTATTGGTTTAATCGTCCACTATTAAAAAATAGTAAAATAGTCAAAGCGAGGTAGTGCTTTTAATTTATATTTGGTATAATAATGTCAATTTGTGTAATTATAATTAAGCCGAATTAAATATTATAATTCATATCCACTTAGTGTAAACGTGATATCCCTCGACCGTAGCGTCAGTCGTCTCAGTTCCTTTCTCGCGTAGCCGTAGATGAGAATTCTATGTCACGTACATATTCATTTGATCTATATTGTGGTATGGTGTATTGTTTCTGCCGTTTCAAAAATGTTGGATGTATGTTTGCACTCGTGTAGATATTGGACCGTTCGTGGAGTCTGAGGGAATTGCAGGAGAAGACCTTGAGCAGCAGCAGCTTGGTGAAGGCAAGTGTTCCCTGACCCATTATGTCCTATCTATTTATAATTCACCGTCCTGCACTACTTAATTGAAACCTAAGGATTTACTAACTTTCTATTTACCTTGTCCTTGATTTACCTTTTGGGTTACTAGGGTTAACTACATGCTAGCGCTTTACTTTAATCAATGAACATGATGAGATACAATGATGATACTATGATTTGATTCTGGATATGATGATATACTTGTGGCATTTAAGGGGGCTCGGGCCATTTTCCCTGAGTACCTCTCCGTAAGGACCTGTTCGTTGAGAGACCACCCGGGATAACAGTGCAACCATGAGGGTGAAATGGGATGCCCTTAGTTAATTAATTAGAGGAACTAGAGGTGTAGTTGCTTCGTCGTAGTGCCGTCAATGGGGTCCAGGCACAGTGCTTGCTCTGCCGAGGCTGAGTGTCGAGGTTCTTTCGTTTTGCTTTTGTTAGTCACTCTCCTGCGGGGAGAGGTACTGTGTTTATCAAACTGGAGAAACCTAACGGGCGGTTATGACCTCTAGGGAATCTTTGTAACAGCAACGTAGTGATACCCTGCCGGACCACCTAGGGAGTGATCAATGGGGATTAGCTCTCCCCGGACAGAAAGGGAATCATGACTCATGGGTAAAGTGTGCGACCTCTGCAGAGGGTAGTGAAATTGATATATCAGTCGTGCTCACGGTTAAGAGCAGCCTTGGGATCCTCTTTGATTAGATATACTCCGGATGCACCTTAGATGATGACTCTAATGATGATGGTTAATGATGGTGACTTTAATAATGTATTCTAGTATTTCCTCTCTAAGGAGGTACTTTTTGGGATTATAACTTGGGTTTTATGGTAAAACCTGGCTTCTACTAACAATAAATACTTGACCAACTAAAAGCAACTGCTTGAGCCTAACCCCACATAAAAGCTAGTCCACTTCAGCCAAACGGGGCATTTGCTGAGTACGTTGATGTGTACTCATCCTTGCTTTACCACAAAACACCAGGTTGTCCACATTGCAACCACTGCTCAGGAGAAGATGAAGCCGTGGAAGGAGACTTCCAGGAGTTCCAAGACTACGACGAGTTTTAGGTGTGGGTTGGTGGCAACCCCCAGTCAGCTGCCTGTGAAGGCCTTACCTTTACTACGTTTCGCTTAGCACTTTGATTTATCCGTTAAGTTGATGACTATGTGGATGTCTCTGACTCTGTGATGTAATAAGTTAATACTCTTTTATGTTATTATTCGAGCACTGTGCGATGATGTTCATTTATGTAATCGCTGTGTACGTGAGTTCTGATCCTGGCACATACATAGTTCGCATTCGGTTTACCTTCCAAAACCGGGTGTGACAGAAAAATAAACGGTGAACACTGAAAAATAAATGGTGAAGAAGCTCCAAAGTCGTTCCTAAGGGGATGCAGAGCTTGTGTGTTTCAGTATGGGCGTGTGGGTGTGTGTCTTCGGCATCAGCATCATTTTGCATCATATCATCACATCATTCCGCATAGCATCACATCATACATCATATCGCATCAATGACACGAATTGAATATGAAGTCGATTTTCGGAGAATGCTTCGTAAAAATGAAAATGTGCTAAAGCACAAAGTAAGCTTTGAGAAATACAGCTTCATCAGTCCTGTTATAAAAGAAGGGATCCCTTGTTTACGAAGCATGGATATTTTATTAAGCATGGATATTTTTATGAAGCATGGATCTTTTTCTTTACGAAGCATGAAAAGAAAGGAAGGTGTTTTTCGCCGAAGGCTCAAAAACGGTATGTATGTAAAGTTTCATGCATCACAAAGAAATGAATTACAATAATTTACATATTAGATTCAAAGCTATATACATCAAATATTACAATCTTGTTACAATAAAGGTACATTGATCATCTCAAAATGTTTTTACAATAAGTGCTATTCCTCTTTAAGAACTTTCTCTGCAACTTCGTGCAGTAATTTGTTAACAACTTCATCAACAACGGATTCAGCCATGTTTATAATGTCCAGTGCTTCCTTCATTTCTGGATCCGCTAGTGGATCGAACGGTTCCGGCGGCGGAGATAATTCAGCTGAATTAGGAAAATGTTAATCAGTTCGAAGCCATAAAAACAAATGCCAAAGCTAAAAGCCAAGAAACAATACCTATACGTTTTTCGCGCGCTGCAGCTTCTTCAGCTTGTCTTGCTTCTACTCGAGCGTCATGGGTGTTTTTTTCACTTTTCTTTATAATTTCATGGGCCATCTCTCGGCCACCATTTACCCAGATATCATTGTAAAATCTCCCGCCCATCAAGCTTGCTTCAGCTGAAGGATCCTTTGTATCATCTATGGAGAAGGCAGCTTCGGCCTAGGCCATGGTTTTGATATGGTCGCATCCCCACCTTCTCCAAGATGGCTGAAATTCCCCGCGCACCAGAAAACGTGCAAACATCTCCGCGATCACTTAAAATTTCTTCGAAGGTTTCAGCCTCTCCACTTATCCATTCAATAACGCCTTCGGGGTCGCCTTGTATGAAGTTTTCTTCGGTAGAGTAGGCGCCCACGTTGGCGAAACTAGTTTTTATTTTCTTCACACAGTCTAAGGATTTTTTCAAAGCATCTTTCTTGGTTAGCTTCTGCGAGTGTGCATTTTTCTTTAGCTTCGGCCAGTTGCCTCCGAAGGTCTCCAATTTTAATCTTTTGGGCTTCGGCCTGGGCTTTGAAGCTAGCTTCATCTTCTTTGACTTTGTTAACTAGAGAGAATAAGATTTTGTCTTTTCAAGACCTTCGTTTCTCAGTTCAATTACCTCTGAATGAAGGTTGTTCTGGGCTATTGTATAGCCTTTGTCCTCTATATTTTTTTGTGCCCTAAGGGCATTACTAAGAATTAAGCTCTGCAAGTGAAGGAAAGAATAAGTATGACAAATAAAATACCTCATTTTCAAATTTAGAGTTAGTTTTTATACCTTTATGCTATTGTATGCTAGGCTGTCAGCAAGTTCGTCCTTCGATAAAATCGAAAGACCGTCTTCCAGCTTCGGGAATCCGATGCTTTTACCTATTTCCCAGCAAACGGATATTTCTTTGTTATCCGGGAGACAGTAAAAAAATCTTCTTCACCACTGCCATTGAACACTAACGCCCCCTTCGGATATTTCAATTTTTGGGCATAGTGTTGTGCTTCTAACATTTCTTCTTGGGATAGTACCTTTCCCGAAGCATGACGAATAACGTAGTCAATACTTTTGTTCGAAGCTTCGGGAGCAGGAGCTTCGATTTTTTCAGTTGCAATCCGCTCTGTTGATTTTTCCTTAGGGTCAGCAGGCTCCATCTCGGTGGGCACTGAAGGCCCAACTTTGGTTTCAGCCTGAATTGTTGCAGCTTCAATTTCTGCCTGCTTAGTATCAGCTTCGGGTTGCGCCTTGGCAGCTTCGACAACTTTCCTTGTAGGAGCAGGACTCAAGGTTTTGTTGTTTCTAACACAACATCCAGCACATTCGCCATCCTTCTCCTCTTAGGAGTTACGGCAGAACCCTTTTGTACCTTCGGCACAGTTGCCTCTATTGGAGGGCTCAAAATCTCTGGCATTTTCATTATTTCTTCAATTTTTGGCCCTTCAGCCTAACCTTCATTTCAAGTAGCCCGACTGTAAGTACCTTCGGCATTACATGCAGCTCTTCAGTGCTCTGCGCAGTTGGAACAGTTTATTTTGTTTCAACAGCTGAAGAGGTCCCTTTGCCAAATTCAGGTATCACGACCGGTTCAATGTAACGCGGCCGGTGAGTCAGAACCTTCATCTTCTTGCCCTTCGTCTCAACTGTGATGGCCGAAGCAGCAACCTTTCCTGAAGCAGCAATCTTTCTTTTTACCCCTTGCCCTTGTAGCGGGTAACAATAGTCAGGGTATACGAAGCCAATAACATCAAATACCCTGTTCAATCTTTTCTTATTCCGACTCCCAAAAGCTGCAGATAAGGCATTATCCTCGGTCTTGGAATACGCCCCAAGTAGCTCGTTGCTAGTAGCTTCAATGCACTTCAGCCAGTCATCATTTGGTTCATCAAACTTATCCCCAAACCTAAAGGTATACTTCAGTCGGACTAAATTACCCTCACCGGAGTCAGTGATGGTCTCCTTCGGCATTTCCCAGCTTTCCACAAGTGGCCATACCCTGAAGGCTATATGTTCTTGAATCAAATCTCTTGTACCAATGAAGGAGCAAACAATGCTAAAGGCCTTCTGACACGCTTCGGCGGCGTCATCAATCTCTACCTTCGGCCTTCGGAGGCCGAAGCGGGACCAGATGGGGCGCATGATGATTTCTTTAATGTCTTCCCTTGCCTCTAAATCATTCTTCACATAAAACCATTCTTCCATCCAGGCTCTGGGCCATCTCTTCCGAAATGTTGGCACCGGGTGGCTTGCGTTGGGGCGAGCGATAAATCCATAACAACCGAAGTTGTTGTGGTACTGTTCTTTACCAATGGCCTTCGTCACATATAAAAGTTCGTGCATACTGCAGAAGCACTTCGCGCTCGGCTCTAGCCCTTGACTCCTTACTTCCTAGACAAAAATCCCCATCCTCATTATAGCTTCGGGGATGATCTGATGGAGGAAGATCTGGTAGATTTTCAACTACGAACTTGCTCAAAGGGAACCGAAGTCCAGCCTTGAAAAAGCTTCGGTAAATTACAACTTCATTTTCCTCAGGGGCAGGTGCGGTGTTGTCTCCGCCAACTCTCACGATAGATATGTCTCAAAAGTACCTTCCTCTCATGTTGTCAAGATGACTCTGTTTAATCGTTGATTTTCCAAAGATTGTATGGCTTGGCCGCCAGGGCCGATCTTCAGAATCTTCGCCTCCACTTTCCACATCATAGCTATTGCTGTCACCATTATCTTCAGATAAACCTTCCAGTATCTCTTTAGTAATCTTCTCTGTGTTTGCCTTTGCCATTGATTCAACAAATCCAGCAATATAAGGATCCACAGCCTTCTTCTCCTCGAACAGCTTCGTCTCTTCAGTCTGCTTCGTCTCTGCAACAACCTTCTTTTCCTTGGTCATTTTTTCCTCAGACATGATGAAAACACGACTTTAAAACCGAAGCTCAAGAAGCTTGAAAATCTAGCGAGAGCTAGTAAGCAAGAGCCAAAAGTTTGAGAAAAATAATGCAAATGGCAGAAATAGTGTATCAAATGATGCCGGAGTGAGTTCATATTTATACGCCTCGCACGCTGCAACTAGGAGGGCCCCGTCTGTCATTGATTATTGCTATTCTAGCAAGGAGAAGGTGTTTTTTCAGACCTTCGGCTTAAGGCCTTCGTTCACGTCGTAGTCTGAATTCGTTGTTATAACAAATTTATACTGCGAGGGGCTACTGTTGGGGACCTTCGTCTTCCGAAGGTCCTCAAAAACATGACTAACAATGTTTCCCAAAGTATAACATATGTGCAGAAACCTTCAGACAAGGATGAAGTTGTACACAACATGGAAAGCAGGGTTAGAACGAAGGTTGAACCAGTGCCGAAGCTGTACGCAAAGAAGCTTCAGCTCAATGACAGAAAAAGGAACCGACTTAAGGAGGAAAAGACTATTTAGTCCTCGACAGATTGTTCTTAAGCTAATACTAAATATGAAGGGCATGAATGTAATTTTACACAGGCTGCGCCCTGTGCCTATAAATAGATGAACAGTATCCCTGTACTGTTCACGCTGACTTGTACTCGCTCGTGCATCACGCTTGTACTTTCGCCTTCTATCAGGCCGAAGGTACAAATGTAATCCTGTGTTATTCTTATTCATTCATGATTATATAATAAAAGATATATTATGATATCATATGATTATCCATGTTATTTCTCATGTTTCATATGCTTCGCCTTTCATTGATATATGTTGTGATGATGAAGGTACGTCCTTCATAACCTTCGTCCGAAGATCGTTATATCCTTAGAGAAATAATGCTTCGAAGGACGAAGGGCATTAACCATTAACCTATTTTTGTGTTGCTTTGTTCTTAATTCATAGTATTTGAGAACAAGTCCCCAACAGGCATACTTTATGAACTTGATGAATAAAGTATTCATGGAATATCTGGATAAGTTTGTGGTCGTATTCATTAACGACATACTGATATACTCTCCGAATGAAGAAACACATGAAGATCATCTAAGACTAGTCCTACAAAAGCTTCGTAACAACCAATTGTATGCAAAGTTCCTGAAGTGTGATTTTTGGCTGAAGGAAGTTGCTTTCTTAGGACATATTGTTACTAATGGCAGAATTAAATTAAATCCAGGAAAGATAAGTGAAATACTAAATTGGAAACAACCAAAGGATGCGACCAAGATCAGAAGTTTTCTTGGATTGGCAGGATACTATAGAAGATTTATTCAAGGTTTTTCCAAGTTAGTGAAACCTCTTACCTCACTACTGGAGAAAGGTAAAGAGTTTAAGTGGGATGAAGCATGCCAAAAATGTTTTGAAGAACTCAAGAAAAGGTTAACCACTGCACCAATATTGGTAATGTCAGACATTCACAAGGGATTTGATGTGTATTGCGATGCATCACACCTTGGACTTGGATGTGTGCTAATGCAAGAAGGAAAAGTAATAGCTTATGCCTCAAGACAGTTGAGAAAGCATGAGATGAATTATCATACGCATGACTTGGAACAAGCTGACATAGTACATGCTTTGAAGATTTGGAGGCACTATATGATTGGAAACAAGTGCAAAATCTTCTCGGATCACAAAAGCTTGAAATACATATTCACTCAAAAAGAACTCAACCTGAGACAGAGAAGATGGCTTGAGTTGATCAAAGACTACAATTTGGAAATACAATATTACCCAGGAAAAGCAAATGTAGTGGCTGATGCTTTGAGCCGTAAGGGTCAAGTGAACAACATTACTACTCATTTGATGTCACAGGAGTTGTGCAGGGAAATGGAACAACTCAACCTTGGTATGCTCAATAATATGGAAACAACAGTCATGGAAGTTGAATCTACTTTGGAACAAGAGATTCATAAAGGACCGGAAGCCGATGACAAAATTAAGTAAATTAAAACTTTGATTGGGTTGGGTAAAGCCCCAGATTTCACGGAAGATGATCAAGGCACAATATGGTTTAAAAAGAGAATCTGTGTACCCGAAATCGAACACCTTCGCCAACTTATCTTAAGAGAAGCTCATGATTCGGCTTACTCTATTCACCCTGGAAGCACAAAGATGTAACAAGATCTAAAGGAAAAGTATAGGTGGTATGGTTTGAAAAGAGATGTTGCTACTCATGCTGCATTGTGTGATGTGTGTCAGCGAGTTAAAGTCGAACACCAAAGACCAGCAAGATTAATACAACCTCTCAAGGTACTGGAATGGAAATGGAAAGAAATCGGTATGGATTTCATAGTTGGACTACCCCGTACTCGGGATGGCTATGATTCAATATGGGTCATAGTAGACAGATTGACTAAAGTGGCACACTTTATACCTATGAAGACAACTTACTCAGGAGCCCAATTAGCAGAGTTATACATGTCGAGGATTGTTTGTCTGCATAGAGTACCAAAGAAGATCGTATCAGATCGAGGAACTTAGTTTACCTCATGCTTCTGGAAAAGACTACATGAGTCCATGGATACCAAGCTAAAATTTAGTTCAGCTTATCATCTGCAAACGGATGGGCAAATGGAAAGAACAAACCAAGTGTTGGAGGATATGTTAAGAGCTTGCGCTCTAAAGCATGGTAGAAGTTGGGATAAAAGTTTGCCTTATGCAGAATTTTCATATAGCAATAGTTATCAGGCAAGTGTAAAAATGGCACCATTTGAAGCGCTTTACGGACGAAAGTGTAGAACGCCGCTTTATTGGAATCAGACCGGAGAAACTCAAGTGTTTGGTCCAGAAATTCTCCAAGAAGTGGAAAAGCAAGTGCAGATTATCAGAGAGAATCTGAAGACGACACAGTCAAGACAGAAAAGCTATGCTGACAATAGAAGAAGAGAGTAGATATTTGAAGTAGGAGACTTTGTATACCTTAAAGTTTCACCGATGAGAGGAATGAAAAGATTTAAGGTTAAGGGAAAATTATCTCCTCGCTATATTGGCCCATTCAAGATTTTGGAGAGAAAAGGTGAAGTAGCGTACCAGTTAGAGCTGCCCAATAGTTTGTCGGATGTGCATGACGTATTTCACGTGTCACAACTCAAGAAGTGCTTGAGAGTACCGGAGGAACAGTTACCCATGGAAGAACTGAATGTTAATGAGGATTTGACTTATTCGGAGTACCCTGTCAGAATTCTGGAGACATCTCGGAGAATTACATGGAGTAAAGTTATTAACATGTGCAAAGTTCAGTGGAGTCATCATTCAGAAGACGAGACCACTTCGGAAAGAGAAGATGAACTCAGAGCAGAATTTCCCCGGTTATTCTTAGAAATTCCTTAATCTCGAGGACGAGATTCTTTTATGAGGGGTAGGTTTGTGACACTATAAAACCATCAACTAAAATAATACATTAAAGAGTATTTATGATAATTAGGGTAATAACTTTTCTTTCTAATGTTTGATTTTTATTTTTTCATAGAGAATAATTTTGGTTTTATTCATGTTTGATTTTGGATAATTAGTAGAATTCCTTCTTAATGAAAATCCAATTAAATACAATAATAATTATTAGTCCAAAAATAAATATTTTAGTTATAAATAATCTTGGCATAATTATTATGAATTTTGGGGTTATTTAAAAATATATTTTGAAATAGAAAAGAAATAGAAAAAAAGAGAAAAACCTAACCCTAACCGCGGCCAGGCCAGCCCATTAGGCCCAGCCGCTGCGCTGCCCTATCCCTCCCACCGCCTCTCACTTCCAGGTGGGCCCCAACCGACCCCAGCTTCTTCTCCCTCCCTCCTCTCCTCCTCACGCCGCCGCAGCCTAGGCGCTCACGTACGCGCCTACGCGCGCGCCACCATGGCCGCCCCGCGCCCGACCGCCGACCCAGCCACCCCATGCCCGATCGCTCTCCCCGGCCACCCACGCCCTCGACGCCACACCTGAAACGGCCAGATTCTTCTCCTCTCCCTCCCCCATTCCTCTCTCCATTGATGCCGAAGAAGAAACGGCCGCCACCATTAATGGCCGTAATGGCTAGCCGACGCCTCTGCTTCTCCCCTCAACGTCTCTCCCTCTCCCTCCCTTCTTCTATAAAAGCCACGCCATGGAGCTCTCTCTCCTTACCCGAACGCCCTCCCTATCTCTCACGCTCTCTCTCGCTCCCTTGCTCGTCGTTCGCCGTTGAACCACCGTCGTCGGAGCCGTCGGAGCAGCCGCGCCCGCTCGACCGTCGTCGGAGCCCGAGCTCGCCGCCTGTCCCCGGCCACTCGGCCGCAACCTCCATGTCCATTCCCCACTCGGCCGGACCCCCGTCGAGCTTCTCCCTGCACGAGCAAGTCCAAGGTTGAAGACAACCCGAAATAATGTTATTTATTTTCAAAATCACTTTTGATTTAGTTTATGAATTTTATAATCATTGTGTTGTAATGTGGGAATGTCCTGATTTGGAATCCATGAATATGTGAATTATTGATTTTTGGGTATATATATGCGATAAATTAGTGCATCGTTATTATTCATGTTATTTGTTTACAATGACTTTTAAAACGTTGGATTAGAGAGAAGTATGTCAAATTTTGGTAGACCAGTGTAAGTAGTAAGAACACTAGATAAGTAATTTCATAGTTAATTTTGTTTGTGATGGATTTTAGAAGTTATCTAGAAATTGATTATCATAGGTTCATTTAGGCTCACTAAATAAATAATGGAAATTCTTGAGCACGGAATTAGTAAATGGTATAGAACTCATAGCAATACAAATATTATAGGTTATTAGATGTTTTGATCTCCGATTATTATTAATGGTACTTTCTTTTAGAAAGTGAGAAAACTAAAAGAATATCACAAGTCATAAGGAAAATAGATTTTATAGCACTTAATTTCTTGGAATTAGTAAAATACTTGTTTATGTTAAAATAACAATGATTATGTTATAAAAAGTCCAATTATTGATTTATATTGATTCTTAGAATATTAATGTTAGAAGAATCGTGAATAAACCATTTTTAGCTATACACATAAGTTCTGTTTAGAAATAAAATGAATAAAAACTATTAGTCTATTATTAGTAATAAAGAAACTAATTAACCTTTATTTTCATAAAGAATGTTAATACATATTATACTAGATAAAACTAGTAGTATAGCCACCTACTCATAATTTCATCAATAATGACTCGTAAAAATAGTCATAATGAATTAATAAGTATTTACGCTTTAAGACGTGTTTATGAGTATGATAAGTGTGATGAATGAATGTGAATGTAATGGTGAATGATTACCCCTGTACTGGTGTATGTTTATTTATTCGGCCGTACGTATTCTTTTGTATGCACGCTACGCAAATCGATGCTAGAAGTGGACTGTGAGGTAGACGAGCCAAACACGTTCGAGGACGACCCACAAGAAACTTTTGGGCAAGGCAAGTGGATTCTCCCTCTGCATATTCTATTTGTACCCAATTAATGCATATAATAATGCTTACTTTTTGGATATACTGCATAATTTGATGAGATTTGCCTAATTAAGGATTTCCTAGATTTACCAACTGTATTCCTTGATTACCCTGGGAAAATACTATGCTTTGCAAATTTGTGCTACCGCTCAACTTGATAATTTTGATGTCACTCATTATTTGATACTAATGTTCCGAAAATAAAATTGGCATTATGGTGTTAACCCGATGGTTAAACAAGATTATTTCGTATTAATTGGAACATGGAGTGACCACCTAGGATAACAGTGCAACCACGAGTGCTATCATGGCTCTGGCTTTGGTAATTAGCTTTATATGCTTAGTACCTAGCAATCTTATTTGAAATATGGGCAAGAGGGGGAGCGGTAGTGGTGGTAGCTCATGTAAATATGGGGACATATTCTTGGCTAAGGTACCTCGCCCAGAGGGCCTCCACACCAACTTAGAAACCTTAGCGGGTTGCTTTGTATTAAGTGTATTTTGTGAAAGCCTCATAATAGATCCCTAGCCATTCACCTTGGTAGTGTTTACGGGTCCGATCAACCCAGGCTAGATAAGATACATGGCTTGTGGGTAAAGTTGTGCCACTTCTGCAGAGTGTAAAAACTGATATGTCAGCCGTGCTCACGGTTAAGAGCAACCTGGACCCTCACATGATAATTGAACTTAAAGATGGATAATAAATCGAGATCTGATGATCTGCCAATGGTTTGCTTAAGTGGTTTCACTTAAGTGTTTTATTATACTCTTATACCTTTGTTTAAATGGGATACACACTTATTAGTAAGACATGTGTTGCTAATTAAATATTGACCAACTAAAATATTTACTGCTCAACCTTAGCCTTACCTTGTTAAACTTGCATTAATTTTTCCCCACTTGCTAAGCCCTGACCATAAGTGAGCTCACCCTTGCTAATATTTTGATCAGAGGGTGGTGAAGAAGACCTTGATGGAGATTTCGATGAATACTGAGTCTAACGATGCGTCGGTCATCTTTCTGTGGGAGATTACCCATGTTATTTCCCCTTTACTTTGATGATACATTTTAAGATACTATTATTTGGATGTTGTAATAAAGACTATTCTACTCTCTTTACGCCTTTATTGCATTGTCTTTTGATATACTACACTTGTGACGTCAACATATGTGTGGAAAATGGATCTTGACATACATATGCTATGCATTCGGTTTTGCCCCCAAAACCGGGTGTGACATTTACAGTGCCACGAAATTTTTTTACCTCCACATAAATTACAAAGGGAAGGTTCGGTGAACGATTTACATACTGTCTCCGAAATCGCAATAAAAGATAGGTTCAGTTCTTTAGACAAATCCGAAATGAACCTAAATTTTTTAGGGTCTCTAAACCCATTGTTGTTTCAAAAAACACCCTTCATTTTGAATGAGAGCGAGATTTTTTCCTACCTTTTCTTTTTATGAGATACTGCAGTACGATCTCTTCTTAGTGAAGAAAACTTATAGAAAGCTTATGGGAGACGACTTTGCTCATCCAATCATCAAATGGCTTTAGATGTCTTCTACCCAAATGAAACGCAAGGTCTTTTCTGGTTACTAATCATTAATAGGCTAAACACAAGAGAGCTATTACAAAGGAAAAAACTTTCCCTTGATTCCTATGATTGTGAAATGTGTATCTGACAAAAAGCTGAATCTGCTACCCACTTATTTTTCAGATGCGGTTTCGCTAGAAGATGTTGGGGGAAAATTTATATCTTCTTCTCTCGTCATGTCAATACTTCTCAAGCAATAATTGCCATAAATTCAAAACTAGCAGTTCCATTTGCTATGGATATCATCATTCTTATGATCTGAGCAATTTGGAAACAATGAAATGACTGGATATTGTGTGGAGCTAGTCCGTCCATTGAGTCCTGTTATATAGACTTCAAAGGTTTTTTTTTGATCTTTTCTTGCATAGGTTACAGCAAAAGAAACATTTCTCTGCTGCCAAACTTTGGAGAACAAATTTCCCTTAAATCTCTATAATAGGTCCCTTGTAAATGTTTGACTTTTTGTTTTTTTAGTTTATTTCTTCAGTAGGGGCTTCTGCTCCTTCTATTGAGTTCGAAAAAACTTATAATCTATAATAAAGCATTCACTGCTCATATGGTAGATAATTTTGTGGTCTATTTTCAGAGTGATACTTATGAAATTATAATGTCTTATAATTTGACATTGGATACTAAAATTGTTTTGGGGCTCTTATTTCTATTTTTGTGGCAATGGCAATACATCTGCGACCAATAGGAGACCCTTATGACGAACTCTACTAATTACGGCAAGATATTCATGCACGTGATTCTACCATCAATGTATTGCAGATAAATTGCAGGAGACTACAGAATCAGCTAGCTGCTTCTAGCCTAGAAGGCACTCGGCAAACAGGGAGCCTTTGCGGAGTGCCTCTTGGAGCACTCAGCAAAGGAACTAGCACGGGAGCCTTCTTTGCCGAGCGCTAGGCCAGCAGGCACTCTGTCGCCGTCACTGAGCGCCGTGACGGCGACTTTTCTCTACTAAGTACCAGGCGACACTCAATAAAGCCTTTGTGAGTTCTGACAAAAAGTACTCGGCAAAGGAGTCGTTGTTGATGTATAGTTCGCCGAGACTTATTTGCCGAGAGTCACACTCTGCAAAGAGTTTGCCGAGTGTTCTCTGGGCTTTGCTGAGTGCCTAAAACACTCGGCAAAGCAGCCTATTCCGGCAGTGTCTGTAGAACATTCAATTGACAAAGAGAGAAGTTTTTTTATGTTAGAACTTGAATGTCTGAAACAAGACCATGAGAAACAAGTTGAAGGTCTTTGCTTAAGGTAACAATTGCATATGGCACGTATATTGTTTGCGTCTTTTTGGGCCAAACACTAACAAACTCTAGAGCCTACACGCGGCGTGTATGATCTTAGGGTCCTCTCCGCGGGAGCATGGACCATCCGTGATAGGTAGCCGGACTGTCCACGACTACGCAGAGAGCTCCGCTCTTCTTTGCAGGTGCGTGGGCCATCCATGTGTAGGCGACGAGCCATCCACGATGGCGTAGAGGGCTCCAAGAAGAACCAAGATCCTGCCTCCTAGTAGGGACCTCATCGGGGAGGAAGGATCTTGGGGTTGCTTTGGCATTGGCCAGTGGCGGACCCAGCTACTATGCTTAGGGTGTGCCAGAAAAAATATCAAAAAAACAAAAATGGTGATCATCAAGATTCGAACCTTGATTGCCAAGATCAAAAGATAGAACTTACACCACTATGTTAACTACCCTTATACGATCTTAGGGTATGCCATGGCCCATATGGACCACCTAGTGGGTCCGCCCCTGGCATTGGGAGACCAACCAAAGCTCCCTGTCGGCGTTTCGACCCCGGGGGGTCCCTGGACCGACGAGTAAATTGTCGCTGCCTGTCCCAGCCCAGATGGGTCGGCGCGAGACGGAGACACAAGGGGGGAAAAACAGTAAGGGGAACCCGCAGCCTCGTGTTGTCCTGCGCCCAGGGCGGATGCGCTTGCAGTAGGGGGTTACAAGCGTTCGCGAGGGAGAGAGAGATGGCGTGAGACTGTGCGTCAGCCCGTTCTCCCGCGCGGCCACCTTTTTTTGTACGAGGGCCCTGGACCTTCCTTTTATAGACGTAAGGAGAGGGTCCAGGTGTACAACGGGGGGTGTAGCAGTGTGCTAACGTGTCTAGCAGAGAGGAGCCAGAGCGCCATGTACATGTCGACGTGGCTGTCGGAGAGGTGTTGGAGCCCTGTTCATGTGGCGTCGTGGCCGTCGGAGGAGCACTTGAGCCCTGTAGAAGCACAGCTGTCGGGGCTGTCGGATCCTTGCTGACGTATCCTTGCTTCCATAGGGGGCTGAGAACCGTCATCGTCATGGAGCATGCGGGGTGCCATCATTACTTGTTTTACCGGGGCGAGCCAGATGGGACGTCGGTCTTGTTCCCCGTAGCCTGAGCTAGCTAGGGGTAGGGTAATGATGGCCCCCCTTGTGGCGTGGTCGGTCCGAGCCCAAGGTCGGGCGAGGCGGGGGTTCCTCCGAGGTCGAGGCTGAGTCCGAGCCCTGGGGTCGGGCGAGGCGGAGACCCTCGTCCGAGGTCGAGGTTGAGTCCGAGCCCTGGGGTCGGGCGAGGCGGAGATCGTTGTCCGAGGTCGAGGTTGAGTCCGATCCCCGGGGTCGGGCGAGGAGGAGACCGTCGTCCGAGGTCGAGGTTGAGCCCGAGCCCTGGGGTCGGGCGAGGCAGAGACCGTCGTCTAAGGTCGAGGTTGAGTCCGAGCCCTGGGGTAGGGCGAGGCAGAGACCGTCGTCCGAGGTCGAGGTTGAGTTTGAGCCCTGGGGTCGGGCGAGGCGGAGATTCCTATGGCGCTCGAGGCTGGACTTGGCTGCTATCAGCCTCACCCTAGAGGGTGGCACAGCAGTCGGAGCAGCGCAGGCGGCGCTGTTTTCCTGTCAGGTCAGTCAGTGGAGGGGCGAAGTGACTGCGGTCACTTTGGCCTTGTCGATTGGAAAGCGCGCGTCAGGATAAGGTGTCAGGTGATCCTTGCATTAAATGCTCCTGCGATCCGGTCGGCTGGCGAGGCGATCTGGCCAAGGTTTTTTCTCTGTGAAGCCTACCCGAGCTGGGCCTCGGGTGAGTCGAAGGTGCGTCCGTTGCTTGAGGAGACCCTCGGGCGAGGCGCAAATCTGCCTTGGTCTACCGTTCCTGCCCGAGGCTGGGCTCGGGTGAGGCGAAATCGTGTCCCTTGAGTGGACGGAGCCTTGACCGGAATTGCGCCCATCAGGCCTTTGCAGCTTTGTGCTGATGGGGGTTTACTAGCTGAGATTAGGAGTCTTTGGGGTACCCCTAATTATGGTCCCCGACAGTAGCCCCCGAGCCTCAAAGGGAGTGTGGGTACTCGCTTGGAGGCTTTGTCGCACTTTTTTGCAAGGGGACCGGCCTTTCTCGGTTGCATTTTGTTTCGGTGGGTGCGCGTGAGCGCACCCGCCGGGTGTAGCCCCCGAGGCCTCGGAGGAGTGGTTTGACTCCTTCGAGGTCTTAATGCCTTTTGTGATGCTTCGGCCGGTCTGGTTGTTCCCTCATGCGAACTGGTCATTGCCTGGGTGCATAGTCAGGTTCCGAGTTCTCGGGCTGGTATGTTGACGCTGTCAATGGGTTGGCCGGAGCCGGGTTTGCGAGAGCAGCCCCCGAGCCTCTGCACAGGGCGAGAGGACGGTCAAGGACTGACTCGGCTTTTTTCATACGCCCCTTCGTCGCCTTTCCACAAGGAGGAGGCAGGGAAAGCGCCATGTTGCCCTTGGAGGGCGCCGAACATGGTGTCTCCAGTGAGTTGCTAACGGATGATCCGAGTGGACGCCCGTGCCCCGTTCGATAAGGGTCGGCTAGTGGCCCAGAGGCGTGCTCCAAAAGTACCTGTAGGTGATTTGCCGGACCTGGTCCCGTTCGATAGGGCCCGAGGGCTCGATGCCTCCCTCTGATGGGATTCTGTTACAGAATCGTTCCTGCTGGTCTCGGAAATGTCCTAGGGTACCTCGGGAGCGTAGCCCGAGCCTTGGTTATGTATCGAACGTACCCAGAGTCATCCCTCACTCTGCGTGCTCTGGGGCGGCTGTCGAACCCTTCGAGAGGCCAGCCTGCGAACCCCTGATCAGTAGTGGGCGCGGAGCCCGAGTGGCCTGAGGCGGCTTTCAAACCCTTCCGAGGGGCCAACCTTCGAACCTCTGACCAATAGTGGGCGCAGAGCCTGAGTGCTCTGAGGCGGCTGTCGAACCCTTCCAAGGGGCCAGCCTTCGAACCTCTGATCAATAGGGGGCTCGGGGCCCGCTTCCTTCGCGGAGAAGGATCCCTTTCGGAGTATCCCCCTTTCCCGATCTCTGTAGCAAGAGAGAGAAAGGGGAAGAAGAAAAGGACACGAAATTGAACGACGTGGCGCACCTTTTTTGACGTGGTCATTATGGCAGAGATGAAGCGTCGCCCGCTTCGCCTACCAAGGGTGTCGCATGCCCTGCCGCAGAGTTAATGCGACGGGACGAGTGGTTCGTGGGGCCGTCGTTGTGCATGCGCGAGCCGTTCGAGGAACGGAACACGGGCGCGTTGTCTTCACGCCGTGGGAGAGGGCTCTCTCGCTGTTCCAGGAGGGGACGTGAGCCTGCAGATGATTTGACTGCTGCTTCCGCCCGCCTGCCGCCTCCATTACTGCCGGTCCACTTCTGGCCATATTGACCGTCGTGCCTTCTCCCGCGGCTGACTGATGTAACACCCTGAATTTGGGGGTATAAAATTTCTTTGCTCATATTCACAAATTCAGGTGTTACTTTCCTTTTCTCATCCTTCCCCAATCTCCTCTCTCTCATTTCTATAGGAGAAAAGTGGTTATTTTATTTATAATTAAAGTCTATTAGCTCAAACCCTAAGGGAGTATGAAGTGTTGCATCATGTTGAACCCTGGATTTCACTTTTGTTTGGTGCATAATTCTCAAAAGGTCTAATTTGAATTTGTGGCTTATTTGAATTTGAATCAAATGGAGAAAATAAAAAGAAAAGAGAAAGGAAATTCCAGAAATAAAAAGAAAAGGAAAGCAGCCCACTACCCCCGCCCCCTCGGCCTTTCGGCCCATCAAGCCCAACCCCCGCGCGCGCCTTTCCCCCCCTCTCCTCTCTCTGCCTGGCGGGCCCCACCTGTCGGCGCTCCCGCTTCACCGCGCGTGCGCCATCTCCCTCTCTCTGCTCGGCCGGCCCCGCCTGTCGGCGCAGCCGTTCCCCGCGTGCGCCCGCTCCCTCGCTCTCTCTGCCCGTGGGCCCGGCCCGTCAGCCCTGCTTTCCTCGCGCTCGCACCCGCTTTCTTCTCTCTCTCTGCGCCGCGGGCCCGAGCTGTCAGCTCTCTCGTCCTCGCGTAACCGCCGCCGCGCGTGCCGCGGTCTCCGCGCCCACGTCGCGCGAGGGGCTCGCCCCACCTCGCCCTTGGCCACTTGAGCCCCGAGCCTTGCTCGCCATCTCCCCCTCCCTCATTTGCGCACCAACCAGCCCTCTCTCTCGCCCTCCCCCTCGCTGCGCGCACGCCCAAGCGCCACCGCCGCGAACCGCCGCCGCCCGAGCTCGTTTCTCGGCCGCCGTTGGAGCTCCGCCGTGTCCATTGCCACGGTGAGTTTCGCCCCGACGTCCGCAACCCGGAACGCGCTCCAATTTCCCCTTCCCCTCCCTATTTCTCTCTGCCCGCGCTCACCCGCCGTCCGCCGTGCAGCCGCTACCGTCGACCCGGGCCACCGTCGTGTCTCCGTCGCCGCCGAGGAGTCCCTGGAGTTCGCCGTGAGGTAAGGAACCTCTCCCGCCCCTATTGGCCCTTGTCTTGCACTCTGTCGCGCTTAATTCCTCGCCGGAGACCCTTAGCGCCGCCGCCGAGCCGCTTCGTCGTGAGCTGCCCTCCTCCAGTGCCCCTGCCCCGACCCAGACCCCACCAATAGGTTTCCCGTGCCCTCCCCAACCTCCCCGGCCACTCAGGTCGCCCCGGGAACCCGCAGGGCCCCCGCTCCCCTCGTCTCCGGCGAGCTCCTCCGCCGCGGGAGCGAGTGCCGCTGCCCCAGCTAGCTGAAGGAGACGGGAGCCAGCCACCCCCATCCCCGCCGTCTATCTCAGATCGGACGGCACGGATTCAAATAACCCGAACCCAACCTCAACCGTCCGCCCAAGATCCAACGGCCCAGAGCCGTTTCCCCGCACCCCGCCTCTCTGCCAACTGGGCCCCGCCTGTCAGCCGTTCACCCGCGCGCCCGCGCTGCCCACCCGGTCCCGCCTGCCAGTCGCCTGCGCCCCGCGCTGCTCGCCCGGTCCCGCCTGTCAGCCGTTCGCCCCGCGCTGCCCGCCCGGCCCCGCCTGTCAGTCGCCCAGGCCGCCGCGCGCCCGCGCGCCCGCCGCAGGATCTAATCCTGGCCGTTGATCTGAGATCTAACGGCTGTAAGCGCCCGATACCCCTTCGCCCGCGCGTTTTCTTAAAGAGACCCCCGGTTTTCAGGATTTTGCGCCCGCCGTCCCTGGTTTCTTGCAGTTAGGTCCTCGGGCCTTTTATTTAATTCAAAATAGGTCCTTAGGGTATATTTTTAACCCCTAAACTTGTAAAATTCATAACTTTGCCATATGAACTCCAAATTAGGTGCTTCAAATTGCAAAATATTCATAAAATTATTATCTATCTGTTTATGCAATGTTTCCTTGCTGTTTCTATGTCCCAATTAATGGTTAATCATTAGGATAGGATTAATATTATGGGAACCCTATTTGAGATAAATAAAAGATAGTAGACTTTAATAAAAGTTGGAGCACTTAAGTTTATGGACTCAAACCCTTAAGTTTAGGAACTTAAACCAGATAATTATTTAATCCCACCACTGACTTAAACCTGAGTAGTGGATAATGAATCACTTTGTATAGTCCTCTACCCTAGACCTAGGGAATACCCGAGTGCCTATCCCTTTTCTTTATTATGAACTTGTGATCTCTCTGCTGCATATGTTTGGTATATTGTTTTTGTTTGTTATTTCCCAAGTGCATAGTGTGAATGATTGCTTTACGTAGACAACGAGCAGTCTGTGTTTCCCGAGGAAGTTGCAGAGGAAGTTCCTGATCAGCAGTTTGGTGAAGGCAAGTGTCCTCAGTCCCATTATGTCCCATTTACTTTATAATACACTGTCCCGCATTACTTACTTGAAACCTAAGGATTGACTAGCTTTACACTTTACTTTATCCTTGATGACCTTATGGGTTATTATGGTTAGCATTCTGCTACTGCCTTAACTTAATCAATGAACATGATGCGAATATTTATGATACTGTTATCCTGATGATGTTGATGATCTTGTGATACTCTAGGGGGCTCAGGCTGTTTCCTGAGTACCTCTCCGTAAGGACCTGTTCGTTGAGAGACCACCCGGGATAACAGTGCAACCATGAGGGTGAAATGGGGCACCCTTAGCTAAATAATTAGAGGAACTAGAGGTGTAGTTGCTTCGCCGTCGTGCCGTCAATGGGGTCCAGGCACAGTGCTTGCTCTGCCGAGGCTGAGTGCCGAGGTTCTTTCGTTTTGCTTTTGTTAGTCACTCTCCTGCGGGGAGGAGTACTGTGTTTATCAAACTGGAGAAACCTAACGGGCAGCTATGATCTCTAGGGAATCTTTGTAAAAGCTACGTAGTGATACCCTGCCGGACCACCTAGGTAGTGGTCAATGGGGATTAGCTCTCCCCGGGCAGAAAGGGCATCATGGCTCATGGGTAAAGTGTGCGACCTCTACAGAGGGTAGTGAAACTGATATATCAGCCGTGCTCACGGTTAAGAGTAGCCTTGGGATCCTCTTTGATTAGAGATACAGATGGTTCGAGATACAAGGATTATGTTATGGTTTTGGTTCGAATATGATGATGTTGTTCCTCGATGAAGAAATGGTTCATGGGATTGGTTAATGCTAAAATCTGGCTTCTACTAATGATAAATACCTGACCAACTAAAAGCAACTGCTTGAGCCTAACCCCACATAAAGCTAGTCCACCTCAGCCAAACGGGACATTTGCTGAGTACGTTGATGTGTACTCATCCTTGCTTTACCACCAAACACCAGGTTGTCCGCATTGTAACCACTGCTCCGGAGAAGGCGAAGCCGTGGGAGGAGACTTCCAGGAGTTTCAAGACTACGATGAATTCT
Organism: Zea luxurians; assembly: GCA_029449295.1. Lineage (NCBI taxonomy): Eukaryota > Viridiplantae > Streptophyta > Magnoliopsida > Poales > Poaceae > Zea > Zea luxurians. Next base: position 2,884,570 of record JAOPSE010000052.1, on the reverse strand, counting down.
AGGTGTGGGTTGGCGGCAACCCCCCAGTCAGCTGCCTGTGAAGGCCTTATCTTTACTGCGTTTCGCTAGCACTTTGATTTAACTGTTAAAGTTGATGACTATGTGGATGTCCATGACTCTATGATGTAATAAGTTAATACTCTTTTATGTTATTATTTCGAGCATTGTGCGATGATGTTCATTTATGTAATCGCTGTGTACGTGAGTTCTGATCCTGGCACGTACATAGTTCGCATTCGGTTTGCCTTCCAAAACCGGGTGTGACATAAGTGGTATCAAAGCCGTGCTGACTGTAGGACCGCTGACCTAGAGTAGCACTGGTCGTACTAAGGACTATTGACCTCTCTCCTCACCTTGACCTCTGATGTTACTTCAAAAGTCGGTCACCTCGACCAACCCTATGTTTTACTACATATATATATATACTATATTATACCTTGTTAAAATTTTCATCTTATTCTGTCTATGGTTTATTCACTTGTCATATTAGTTCTGCTCTTACTCTTATGCTTACGGTGTCTTTTGTAGATGGCTCGCCTTAGACACACTGCACGTAAGTCGGTGATTCCTTTCCTGCCGTCTCGACTTGCGGAGCGTCCTCTGCACCGCACCGTGTCCGGTCAGTCGAGTCACCTGGAGAGGTTGCACCACCGCCTGCGTGAGGAGCAGGAGCGCCGACGCCAGTACAGAGAGCAGCAGGGCTCTTCCTCCTCATCTCAGCGAGAGGTGGAGTCCGTGAGGCCCCGTTCCTCTGTTGCCCAGCTGGAGGCGCCCCCTGCACCACCGCGGGACGCCCCAGCTGTTGGAGGAGCTACTGGAGGAGACCCCGACGACGACGACTCAGACCACAGCACGGAGTCTTCTGAGCTGCAGGAGGCGGAAGGATGGGTCGCCCGACCCATCACCCGTGACGCCGCTCGCGGTTGTCACTTCCACGACGCACTCGACACCTTGCTGCGCCAGGCTTTCGACCGGCACACCTGGTCGATCGAGTATCGTTGTGTAGTCTACCAGCACAGTCGCGGGAGGTACCCGGACCGCTGGGAGGCTACCTGCCTAGTTCGCCGTCCGGAGGATGACCTCCGGGGTGCGGAGGCCGTTTTGGAGCACTATTCCATCTCCGAGAGGGACACTGCAGAGGCGGCTATGCAGGATGCAGCACGACGTGCACTCTCCCAGTACTGTTCTTTGTTCGGTGGCATGGCCGACGGTCTTAACCTTCGGTACTACCCCCGCCGCCCTACTGGCAGCACAGAGAGTGTGGTTATCTCCCCTGTTGGTGAGGCTAACCCTAGGTTGAGCAGCACAGTCAACCTAGTCGCAGTGCTCAACACCGAGCTGGACCACTCTCTGGACGAGCTGAGCAGGGCTCGAACGGAGATTGCGGAGTTGCGTGCTGAGCTGGCAGAGCGCCATCACCAGGAGGGTGGTTCTCCCGCTCCTGTTGGGACTCAGCACCCATACCGCTCGCCGCCACGTGGTCACCACACTTATGGTTCCCCTGCCTGTAAGACCAGGATAGATCTGGATCCTTAGATCGTTAGCATCGAAGTTTGTAATAATTCTTAAGTCAGATGTCTCAGTCTTAGATAGTCAGTTTAGTTTGCTTATCAGTTGCTTCCAATTAGCTTAGGTTGCTTATCAGTTGCTTGCATGCTTGTTATGATGAACTTGTGCTGGATTTGAATCTTTGTAATGACTGTTGCTAACCTGTGGGTTTCCCCTACAGTTTGGCCTAGCTATAATGTTAATAAAGTCAGTTATTTAGTTGGGAAGCCATTTACTTCTACTTTCCTTTCTATCTGAGAAGCTGTGTTGAATCATAATGAGGATCAGTGAAGCTCTTTGTTCACTCAGTGTCATGAAGAATTCTGAATTCCCTTTTCTTATGCTGGAGGGTTGTAAGATCAACGCTGATGCATGAATGTCTTCCACAGATGTCTGACAACAGGCGCCGATGCAACAGGCGTGCTCAGCAAGAGCAGCATGATCAGCAGGAGGAACAGCAGAGGCAGCCTCCCCCACCACCCCCGATGACAGTGGAGCAGATGTTCTTGATGCAGACTCAGGCAGTGCAGGCCATTGGGCAGACTCTAGCAGCCATGCAGCAGGCTCAACAGCAACCCCAACCCCAGTTGCAAGTGCAGATGCCCCAGATGCCACGGGATAAGCGTGGTGAGTTCATGAGAGGGCACCCTCCTACCTTCGCCCATTCTGCCGACCCCATGGATGCAGAAGACTGGCTGCGCGCAGTGGAAAGGGAACTGCGCACCCCCCAATGTAACGACAGAGAGAAGGTTCTGTATGGTCCCCATCAGCTAAGGGGGGCAGCCCAGTCCTGGTGGGAGTCCTACCTCGCCACACATGCTGACCCCGAAGCCATCACTTGGGAAGAATTCAGCGAGAGTTTCCGCAGGTACCATGTGCCGGAGGGACTGATGATCGTGAAGAAGGAGGAGTTTCTGGCTCTGAAGCAGGGACCCCTGTCTGTTAGTGAGTACAGAGACAAGTTTCTGCAGCTATCTCGTTATGCACCTGAGGATGTCAACACTGATGCTAAAAGGCAGTACAGGTTCATGAGAGGTTTGGTGGATCCCCTGCACTACCAGCTGATGAATCACACCTTCCCCACCTTCCAGCACCTGATCGACAGGGCAGTTATGACTGAGAAGAAGCGTAAGGATATGGAAGATCGGAAGCGTAAGATGAGTGGACCCCAGTCCGGGAGCATCAGCCGTCCCCGTTTCTCAGGCAGTTCATCTCAGCAAGGCAGGCCTGGTCACCCACAAGGATATCAGAATCAGAATCAGCGTCCACATCAGCAGCAGTTTCAGAGGCAGTATCAGCAGCAGCAGCAGTATCGTCAGAACAGCCAGCAAGGAGGTAATCAGTATCAGAAGCAGAACAACCAGGCACCTCGTCTTCCTGCCCCAGCAGCAAACCAGAGCAACCAAGCAGCCCCAGCACAAGGATGAGGCAGAGGATGTTTCCACTGTGGAGAACAAGGCCACTGGGCGATGCAGTGCCCGAAGAAGGCAGCGCAGCAACAGACCAACCCCAATGCTCCAACAAGGCAAGGTGTACTGCAGCCGACAACAGGCAATCGTAACCAAGCGTACAACCGTGGAAAGGTGAACCACTTGGAGGCCGAAGCGATCCAGGATGCACCAGATGTGGCAGTAGGTATGTTCTCAGTCGAATCTCATCCCACGAAAGTGCTATTTGATACTGGTGCAACTCATTCATTTGTCACTGCAACCTGGGTAGAATTGCATAACATCTCAGTAGAGGCAATGATGCCGCCTATGAGGATTAATTCGGTTGGTGGCAAGGTGCAAACAGATAAAATATGCTCAAATATAATGGTGGAAATAAGGGGGATAGGGTTCCCCAGTGACTTAATAGTAATAGACACCCCTGGGATAGATGTTATTCTAGGGATGAATTGGTTAATGAGGTATGAAGCGAATGTTAGCTGCGACAAGAGGACCGTAACATTGAAGTCCCCGTCAGGAGAAGAGGTAGTGGCCGAGCTAAGGATGCCTAAATCAGCGGAGGGTGTCTGCCACCAGATTTCAGTTGATAGTAAGGAGCCCAATCCGCTCGAGGCTATCAAGGTTGTGTCGGACTTTCCGGACGTATTTCCCGAGGAGCTAACGGGTATGCCACCCGAGAGAAAGGTTGAATTTGCCATAGAGCTTATCCCTGGTACCGCCCCCATTTCCAAAAGAGCCTACCGAGTGTCTGGACCAGAATTGGTGGAACTCAAGAAGCAGATAGATGAGATGTTAGAGAAGGGTTACATCAGACCAAGTACCTCGCCTTGGGCCGCTCCAGTGCTGTTTGTAGAGAAGAAAGATGGTACCAAAAGGATGTGCATAGATTACAGAGCCTTGAATGAAGTCACTGTCAAGAACAAGTACCCCCTGCCAAGGATAGAAGATTTGTTCGACCAGCTCAGAGGTGCCAGCGTATTCTCGAAGATAGATCTGAGATCAGGCTACCATCAACTCAGAATCCGACCCTCGGACATACCGAAGACGGCATTCATCACCAAGTACGGGTTATATGAATTCACAGTGATGTCCTTTGGTTTGACAAATGCACCAGCTTTCTTTATGTATCTGATGAACAGTGTGTTCATGGATTATCTGGACAAGTTTGTGGTAGTGTTTATCGATGATATTCTCATATACTCTCAAAGTGAGGAAGATCATGTAGAGCATTTGAAGATGGTATTGCAAAGACTTCGAGAGCATCAGTTGTATGCCAAGCTGAGCAAATGCGAGTTCTGGATTCATGAAGTCTTGTTTCTGGGTCACATCATAAATCAAGATGGGTTGGCAGTGGATCCAAAGAAAGTGGCAGATATCCTGAACTGGAAAGCACCAAAGGATGTTCGTGGGATCAAGAGCTTCATTGGAATGGCTGGGTATTACAGGCGTTTCATCGAAGGCTTCTCAAAGATTGCTAGACCAATGACAGCGTTACTAGCGAAGAAAGTTGAGTTTAAGTGGACCCAAAAGTGTCAGGAAGCATTTGAAGAACTGAAAAATAGATTGACTACCGCTCCGGTGTTAGTCCTGCCTGATGTTCACAAGCCATTCTCAGTGTATTGCGATGCTTCTTACACCGGATTGGGATGTGTGCTAATGCAAGAAGGAAGAGTTGTAGCATATTCATCTCGACAGCTGAAGATTCATGAGAAAAATTATCCCACACATGACCTGGAGTTGGCAGCAGTAGTTCATGCTTTGAAGACCTGGAGACATTACCTGTATGGGCAGAAGTGCGACATCTACACAGATCATAAAAGTCTGAAATACATATTCACCCAGTCAGAGTTAAACATGAGATAGCGAAGATGGTTGGAATTGATCAAAGACTATGAGTTGGAGATACATTACCATCCAGGCAAAGCCAATGTTGTTGCAGATGCTCTGAGCAGGAAGAGTCAAGTCAATATGTTGGCCACGTACCCAATGCCATATGAGTTAGCCAAGGAGTTCGACAGACTGAGTCTCGGTTTCCTGAACAGTACGCAAGGAGTAACAGTGGAATTAGAGCCCACCCTAGAGCGGGAAATCAAAGAAGGGCAGAAGGATGATGAAAGTATCAACAAGATCCGGCAGCTAATCTTGGAAGGAAGAGGCAAAGACTTTCGAGAAGATGAAGAGGGGGTAATATGGTTCAAGGACCGATTGTGTGTCCCCGACCTCAAACCTATTCGGGAGCTGATCCTCAAGGAAGCTCATGAGACAGCCTACTCCATACACCCGGGAAGTGAAAAGATGTACCAGGATTTAAAAAGGAGGTTTTGGTGGTATGGCATGAAAAGAGAAATCGCGGAATATGTCGCCATATGTGATAGCTGTCAGAGAACCAAAGCAGAGCATCAAAGGCCCGCCGGATTGTTGCAGCCATTGCGGATTCCTCAGTGGAAGTGGGATGAGATCGGGATGGATTTTATAGTTGGCCTACCCCGTACCCGGGCCGGCTATGATTCCATCTGGGTGGTTGTGGACCGTTTAACAAAGGTGGCCCATTTCATACCTGTGAAGACCACATACACCGGAGCAACGTTAGCTGAGTTATACATGTCACGGATAGTTTGCCTTCATGGTGTGCCGAAGAAGATAGTGTCAGATCGAGGAACGCAGTTCACCTCTCATTTTTGGCAGCAGCTACAAGAAGCTTTGGGCACCCATTTGAACTTCAGCTCGGCTTATCACCCGCAGACAGACGGTCAGACTGAAAGAACTAATCAGATCCTAGAAGATATGCTGAGAGCCTGTGCGTTGCAAGACAAGTCAGGATGGGACAAGAGGTTACCTTATGCAGAATTCTCCTATAACAATAGCTACCAGGCCAGCTTAAAGATGTCACCGTTTCAGGCACTCTATGGACGGAGTTGTAGGACTCCGCTGCATTGGGACCAGCCTGGAGAGAGACAGGTGTTTGGCCCCGACATTTTGCTTGAAGCCGAAGAGAATATCAAAATGGTTCGGGAGAATCTGAAGATAGCCCAGTTAAGACAGCGAAGCTATGCGAACCGAAGGAGAAGGGAACTGAGTTTCGAAGTGGGGGATTTCGTCTATCTGAAGGTGTCACCTATCAGGGGAGTCAGAAGGTTCGGAGTTAAAGGCAAGTTAGCACCCCGGTACGTTGGACCATATCAGATCCAAGCCAAGCGTGGAGAAGTGGCCTACCAGCTCAACCTACCAGAAAGTTTGTCGGCAGTGCACAATGTGTTCCACGTGTCGCAATTGAAGAAGTGCCTGCGAGTACCAGAAGAGCAGTTGCCAGTGGAGGGTTTGGAAGTCCAGGAGGATCTGACATACATAGAGAAGCCAACGCAGATTCTGGAGTTTGCAGACAGAGTCACCCGGAGGAATACCATCAGAATGTGCAAAGTCAGATGGGGTCACCACTCCGAGGAAGAAGCAACCTGGGAACGAGAAGATGATCTGAAAGCCAAATACCCTGAACTCTTTGCTGACCAACCCTGAATCTCGGGGGCGAGATTCTTTTAAGGGGGATAGGTTTGTAACACCCTGAATTTGGGGGTATAAAATTTCTTTGCTCATATTCACAAATTCAGGTGTTACTTTCCTTTTCTCATCCTTCCCCAATCTCCTCTCTCTCATTTCTATAGGAGAAAAGTGGTTATTTTATTTATAATTAAAGTCTATTAGCTCAAACCCTAAGGGAGTATGAATTGTTGCATCATGTTGAACCCTGGATTTCACTTTTGTTTGGTGCATAATTCTCAAAAGGTCTAATTTGAATTTGTGGCTTATTTGAATTTGAATCAAATGGAGAAAATAAAAAGAAAAGAGAAAGGAAATTCCAGAAATAAAAAGAAAAGGAAAGCAGCCCACTACCCCCGCCCCCTCGGCCTTTCGGCCCATCAAGCCCAACCCGCGCGCGCGCCTTTCCCCCCCTCTCCTCTCTCTGCCTGGCGGGCCCCACCTGTCGGCGCTCCCGCTTCACCGCGCGTGCGCCATCTCCCTCTCTCTGCTCGGCCGGCCCCGCCTGTCGGCGCAGCCGTTCCCCGCGTGCGCCCGCTCCCTCGCTCTCTCTGCCCGTGGGCCCGGCCTGTCAGCCCCGCTTTCCTCGCGCTCGCGCCCGCTTTCTTCTCTCTCTCTGCGCCGCGGGCCCGAGCTGTCAGCTATCTCGTCCTCTCGTAATCGCCGCCGCGCGTGCCGCGGTCTCCGCGCCCACGTCGCGCGAGGGGCTCGCCCCACCTCGCCCTTGGCCACTTGAGCCCCGAGCCTTGCTCGCCATCTCCCCCTCCCTCATTTGCGCACCAACCGGCCCTCTCTCTCGCCCTCCCCCTCGCTGCGCGCACGCCCAAGCGCCACCGCCGCGAACCGCCGCCGCCCGAGCTCGTTTCCCGGCCGCCGTTGGAGCTCCGCCGTGTCCATTGCCACGGTGAGTTTCGCCCCGACGTCCGCAACCCGGAACGCGCTCCAATTTCCCCTTCCCCTCCCTATTTCTCTCTGCCCGCGCTCACCCGCCGTCCGCCGTGCAGCCGCTACCGTCGACCCGGGCCACCGTCGCGTCTCCGTCGCCGCCGAGGAGTCCCCGGAGTTCGCCGTGAGGTAAGGAACCTCTCCCGCCCCTATTGGCCTTTTCTTGCACTCTGTCGCGCTTAATTCCTCGCCGGAGACCCTTAGCGCCGCCGCCGAGCCGCTTCGTCGTGAGCTGCCCTCCTCCGGTGCCCCTGCCCCGACCCAGACCCCACCAATAGGTTTCCCGTGCCCTCCCCAACCTCCGCGGCCACTCAGGTCGCCCCAGGAACCCGCAGGGCCCCCGCTCCCCACGTCTCCGGCGAGCTCCTCCGCCGCGGGGGCGAGTGCCGCCGCCCCAGCTAGCTGAAGGAGACGGGAGCCAGCCACCCCCATCCCCGCCGTCTATCTCAGATCGGACGGCACGGATTCAAATAACCCGAACCCAACCTCAACCGTCCGCCCAAGATCCAACGGCCCAGAGCCGTTTCCCCGCACCCCGCCTCTCTACCAACTGGGCCCCGCCTGTCAGCCGTTCACCCGCGCGCCCGCGCTGCCCGCCCGGTCCCGCCTGCCAGTCGCCTGCGCCCCGCGCTGCTCGCCCGGTCCCGCCTGTCAGCCGTTCGCCCCGCGCTACCCGCCCGGCCCCGCCTGTCAGCCGCCCAGGCCGCCGCGCGCCCGCGCGCCCGCCGCAGGATCTAATCCTGGCCGTTGATCTGAGATCTAACGGCTGTAAGCGCCCGATACCCCTTCGCCCGCGCATTTTCTTAAAGAGACCCCCGGTTTTCCGGATTTTGCGCCCGCCGTCCCTGGTTTCTTGCAGTTAGGTCCTCGGGCCTTTTATTTAATTCAAAATAGGTCCTTAGGGTATATTTTTAACCCCTAAACTTGTAAAATTCATAACTTTGCCATATGAACTCCAAATTAGGTGCTTCAAATTGCAAAATATTCATAAAATTATTATCTATCTGTTTATGCAATGTTTCCCTGCTGTTTCTATGTCCCAATTAATGGTTAATCATTAGGATAGGATTAATGTTATGGGAACCCTATTTGAGATAAATAAAAGATAGTAGACTTTAATAAAAGTTGGAGCACTTAAGTTTATGGACTCAAACCCTTAAGTTTAGGAACTTAAGCCAGATAATTATTTAATCCCACCACTGACTTAAACCTGAGTAGTGGATAATGAATCACTTTGTATAGTCCTCTACCCTAGACCTAGGGAATACCCGAGTGCCTATCCCTTTTCTTTATTATGAACTTGTGATCTCTCTGCTGCATATGTTTGGTATATTGTTTTTGTTTGTTATTTCCCAAGTGCATAGTGTGAATGATTGCTTTACGTAGACAACGAGCAGTCTGTGTTTCCCGAGGAAGTTGCAGAGGAAGTTCCTGATCAGCAGTTTGGTGAAGGCAAGTGTCCTCAGTCCCATTATGTCCCATTTACTTTATAATACACTGTCCCGCATTACTTACTTGAAACCTAAGGATTGACTAGCTTTACACTTTATTTTATCCTTGATGACCTTATGGGTTATTATGGTTAGCATTCTGCTACTGCCTTAACTTAATCAATGAACATGATGCGAATATTTATGATACTGTTATCCTGATGATGTTGATGATCTTGTGATACTCTAGGGGGCTCAGGCTGTTTCCTGAGTACCTCTCCGTAAGGACCTGTTCGTTGAGAGACCACCCGGGATAACAGTGCAACCATGAGGGTGAAATGGGGCACCCTTAGCTAAATAATTAGAGGAACTAGAGGTGTAGTTGCTTCGCCGTCGTGCCGTCAATGGGGTCCAGGCACAGTGCTTGCTCTGCCGAGGCTGAGTGCCGAGGTTCTTTCGTTTTGCTTTTGTTAGTCACTCTCCTGCGGGGAGGAGTACTGTGTTTATCAAACTGGAGAAACCTAACGGGCAGCTATGATCTCTAGGGAATCTTTGTAAAAGCTACATAGTGATACCCTGCCGGACCACCTAGGTAGTGGTCAATGGGGATTAGCTCTCCCCGGGCAGAAAGGGCATCATGGCTCATGGGTAAAGTGTGCGACCTCTGCAGAGGGTAGTGAAACTGATATATCAGCCGTGCTCACGGTTAAGAGCAGCCTTGGGATCCTCTTTGATTAGAGATACAGATGGTTCGAGATACAAGGATTATGTTATGGTTTTGGTTCGAATATGATGATGTTTTTCCTCGATGAAGAAATGGTTCATGGGATTGGTTAATGCTAAAATCTGGCTTCTACTAATGATAAATACCTGACCAACTAAAAGCAACTGCTTGAGCCTAACCCCACATAAAGCTAGTCCACCTCAGCCAAACGGGACATTTGCTGAGTACGTTGATGTGTACTCATCCTTGCTTTACCACCAAACACCAGGTTGTCCGCATTGTAACCACTGCTCCGGAGAAGGCGAAGCCGTGGGAGGAGACTTCCAGGAGTTTCAAGACTACGATGAATTCTAGGTGTGGGTTGGCGGCAACCCCCCAGTCAGCTGCCTGTGAAGGCCTTATCTTTACTGCGTTTCGCTAGCACTTTGATTTAACTGTTAAAGTTGATGACTATGTGGATGTCCATGACTCTGTGATGTAATAAGTTAATACTCTTTTATGTTATTATTTCGAGCATTGTGCGATGATGTTCATTTATGTAATCGCTGTGTACGTGAGTTCTGATCCTGGCACGTACATAGTTCGCATTCGGTTTGCCTTCCAAAACCGGGTGTGACAACTGACCTGTGACCGGCGTGCCTGGTTGGCACTGCTGGGCCGTGCGCAGGGTTGCCTCGAGTCGCGGCACCAGTTCCGTAGTCGAGAAGGCGCGGCGCTGGCGCAAGTGGCGCTGCAGTTTTTTGCACGTAGTAACCGGCGCGCCGGTTTCATGACGTGTGGGCCTGGGCCTCCATGCTGGACGTGTCGAAGTCGAAAGGGTGCGCCCCCTTGGTGCAGTTGCATGCCGCCTGCATGGCGGTCCGCCCTTTCACCCGCTGGTCTGGGCGAAGACGGAGGAATGCTTGTAACCACTGGGCGGTTACACGCTCCGCGCGCGGCGGTTTGGCTTCTTCTGTCCTGGGGCAGCTTGCATGTCGCGTGGGGCCCAGCCCCCGTGTCATAGGGGGAGGATCTTGGAGCGTGTTGGTGAAGGCTTAGTCCCCGACGGCTGAGGACGCAAGTGGGGAGAGTCGACTTTAAAAAGGGATCGACCTACTGGGTGGTAGCCGCCCTTTCCTCATGCGTCGCGTCCTTCCGCCTTCCGAGCCCCCGGATGGGGAGCGCCCGCGTCGTCTTCGTCTCATTGTGGAAGGAGCGCAACCTTGTGGAGGTTGGTACCTTTCAGCCATTGCTCGGCTTCAAGGATTTTTGTCGGGCAGCCCGGCTGCATCCCCTCGCCGATGGTCACCCAAGACGGTGACCACTAGTTCGATGGTGGGGAGAAGCAAGCCGGGCTGCGGCCTCTGCCTCGCCCTCAGCTTCAAGGATCTTCGTCATCCTTGCTGGGGCGGAGGGCGAGGCGAGCCGGGGCCTGCCTCGGCGTGGGCTGGCGTCTCGCTTCTTCCTCCAGCTTCTGGGGGGTGGAAACCATCCGCCAGCTCTGCGGAGGAGGCGTCCTCCAGCCATGCCGGGGAAGGCGAACTACTGCTGCCCAGCCAGGGTGCAGCATTCCGTCCTCTGTCCGAGCGACGGTGGCCAGCCGCACCAGGGGGTCTCACAACATGTCGTACACCATGAGGGCGGTACTCGTGTTCTAGGGTGGTCCCATTCTCGTTCTCGTGGCGAGGACGAGAGTGAGGACCTGCCGGTGCGCTTTGGGGCGGCCAGCGCCCGCTGGTGTGGTGTTGGTGGACAGGTGGACGCTGCCGTCGGTGCTGAGGTGGTGGCAGCCGGAGAAGGTTTCTCTGCTGACGAGATCGCCAACTCCGCCTGCACCCCTGGACCTCTGTCTCCCTGGCTTGAATGGCTGGTTCTCATCCTTTGTGGGCGAGAGCTTTTCCACCGCAGCGTTTGCCCAGAAGCCGTTGCTGCAGCTGTCTTGCCGCCCGAGACGGAGGTCGTTGCCGCTGCTGTCGGAGCGGGCGGCGGTGAGTCGCTTGGAGTTCGTCATCCCACAGGCCTCCTGGTATGGAGGTTGTTCGTACCCGCGGGAATGGAACCGGAGTCCCGTTTGTAATGGCACCTTGAGTGCTGGCGTATGTTCATTGCGGCTGTCGGGGCCTGCACATTTGTGTATTTGGGCATAAAGCCGTGTTTCTTCCCCATTTCGTGCACCAGGACTCACCTGTCGGCTAGCTGGACCGCTTAACCAAGTGTGAGTTGCCCTGTGTGGAAGGTGACGAGTGAGGTATCCGTATCCCGGAGGCGTAGGAGTCCCTCGGCTTGGTCGGCCTTGCCGCTCAAGGCTTCTCTTGCTTAGTGAAGGAACCCTTGACTGCTCTGCGATGAGCCGAAGCCGGAGGCAGCGGTGTCAGCATGGACAGAGGCAGAGTTGGTTGGAGAAGAAACTTCGTCGGCCCAGGAGTAGGGGACTTCCCAGGCCGAGGAGGCGCTACAGTGGCGGTTGGGACCTGGCTAGGTTGTCCACTGGCGGGACCAACCCTGGAGTCGGGCTGCCGAGGCCATGAGACGGGCTGGTGTCCACGGGGGACAGCTGGCTGAGGCTATGGAGCGGCCGGTCCGGCCGTCTGCTTGGGCTAGGTTCCCGGAGGAGACCCTAGCGGCGATGGCCCAGGCGCGGTGCTGACATCTTTCTCTGAGTTGGAGATCCTCCGACCATGTTGCTGTCCGAGGCCGGGTCAGATTCCGCTGAAGGTGGAGTCGATGCCGCTGCTCCCCCTACTGACGTCTGAACCTGCAGGAACAGTTTGTCTATAGTGTGCGTATGTTTTTTGTGGCCGCCGAGGCCCAAACATACCGTCGTCGTGTTGTAAAGCTGCTTTTCTTTTCCCCTTGTTTCGAGTATCAGGACTTGTTCGTCGGTAACAGAATCGTTTATCCGAGCGAGAGTTACTTATCGCAGAATGTGATGAGTGAGGTATCCGTATCCCTGAGGCGTAGGAGTCCCTCGGCTCGGTCGGCCTTGCCGCTTACGTGTACTCTTACTTGTCCGTAGGATTCTGTTATCGATATAGTCAAGATGGCACGAAAAATCATTTCGGCTGAAAAATTTTCGAGCGCTAAGACTTGTTCGAACAGCGGAATCGCTTATCCGAGCGTGAGTTACTTATCGCAGAAGGTGATGAGTGAGGTATCCGTATCCCGGAGGCGTAGGAGTCCCTCGGCTCTGTCGGCCTTGCCTGCTTACGTGTACTCCGTCGTTTTCAGGATTCCACTATCGAAGTAGTCGAAAAGCACGAAAGATGTTCTGGCAGAAAGACCTTTTCCGAGGGAAATTTTGACGCAGAGGGGGTTCCCCCCTTCTAGCCCCCGAGGAAGGGTCGGGCTTTGCCGAGGCAAGGCTGACCCTTCCTTGATGGTTAGACTTTGCTTGCGTATGTAAACGAGGTATATGAACGACTTGAAAACATCTTAAGGGTAGAGGCGACGTAGCTGTCGGATGTTCCAAGCGTTGCTGTAGACCTCGACTTGACTATTGGCCAGCTTGTATGTTCCGGGCTTCAGAATCTTGGCGATGATGAACGGCCCTTCCCAGGGAGGCGTGAGCTTGTGGCGCCCTCGAGCGCCTTGTCGTAGCCGAAGCACCAAGTCGCCCACCTGGAGGTCTCGGGACCGATCCCCTCGGGCGTGATAGCATCGCAGGGACTGCTGATACCGCGCCGAGTGTAGTAAGGCCATGTCCCGAGCTTCTTCCAGCAGGTCCAGTGAGTCTTCTCGGTTTGTCTGGTTGCTTTGGGCGTCGTATGCCCTCGTCCTCGGGGAGCCGTATTCTAAGTCTGTGGGCAAGATAGCCTCGACCCCATAGACTAGAAAAAGCGGTGTGAAGCCCGTGGCTCAGCTTGGCATCGTCCTCAGACTCCAGACCACCGAGGGGAGTTCCTTCATCCACCGCCTGCCGAACTTGTTGAGGTCGTTGTAGATCCTCGGCTTGAGTCCTTGTAGAATCATGTCGTTGGCACGCTCTACCTGCCCATTCGTCATGGGGTGAGCTACGGCGGCCTAGTCCACCTGGATGTGGTGGTCCTCGCAGAAGTCCAGGAACTTCCTGCCGGTGAACTGGGTGCCGTTGTCGGTGATGATGGAGTTCGAGACCCCGAAGCGATGGATGATGTTGGTGAAGAATGCCACCGCCTGTTCGGACCTGATGCTGTTTAGGGGTCAGACCTCAATCCACTTAGAGAATTTGTCGATGGTGACCAGCAGGTGCGTGAAGCCCCCGGGTGCCTTCTGCAAGGGACCGACGAGGTCTAGACCCCACACAGCAAACGGCTAGGTGATGGGTATCGTTTGCAAGGCCTGAGCGGGCAGGTGGGTCTGCCTTGCGTAGAATTGACACCCTTGGCAGGTGCGTACAATCCTAGTGGCGTCGGCCACCGCGGTTGGCAAGTAGAAACCCTGTCAGAAGGCGTTTCCAACAAGGGCTCGAGGTGCTGCGTGGTGACCGCAAGCCCCCGAGTGTATTTCTTGCAATAACTCCTGACCTTCGACAATGGATATGCATCGCTGGAGGATGCCTGAGGGGCTGCGGTGGTAGAGCTCCTTTCCGTCACCCAGCAAGACGAACGACTTGGCGCGCCGCGCCAGTCGCCGAGCTTCGGCTCTATCGAGGGGTAGCTCTCCTCAGTGGAGATATTGCAGGTATGGGGTCTGCTAGTTTCGATTAGGCGTGACCCCATTCCGCTCTTCGTCGACGCGCAGTGCCTCACCCTCGGGGGCCGAGGGTGCCTCGGGCGGGGCCGAGGCTGCCTCGGCTGAGCTGAGGGCGCCTCGGGCTGGGCCGAGGGTGCCTCGGGCAAAGCCGAGGCCTTCTCGGGCTCGGGCGTGTCGTCGGTCTTGACAGAGGGTTGATGTAGGTCTCGGGAGAAGACGTCCGGAGGAACCGTTGTCCGCCCCAAGGCTATCTTAGCCAGCTCGTCTGCAGTCTCGTTGTATCGTCGAGTGACGTGGTTGAGCTCGAGCCCGTAGAACTTGTCCTCCAGGCGTCGAACCTCATCGCAGTAGGCTTCCATCTTCGGGTCGCGGCAGTGGGAGTTCTTCATGACTTGGTCGATGACAAGCTGCGAGTCGCCACGAGCGTCGAGGCGCTGAACCCCTAGCTCGATGGTGATGCGCAACCCGTTAACCAGAGCCTCATACTCGGCCACGTTGTTGGATGCCGGGAAATGGAGGCGCGGCACGTAGCGGAGGTGCTTTCCGAGGGGTGAGATGAAGAGCAGGCCCGCGCCCGCTCCTGTTTTCATCAGCGACCCATCGAAAAACATGGTCTAGAGTTCCATTTGGATCGGAGCTGTTGGAAGCTGGGTGTCGACCCATCTAGCCACAAAGTCCGCCAAGACTTGGGACTTGATGGCCTTCCGAGGGGCGAACGAGATTGTCTCGCCCATGATCTCCACCGCCCACTTTGCAATCCTACCCGATGCCTCTCGGCACTGGATGATCTCCCCTAGGAGGAAGGATGACACCACAGTCACCGGATGAGACTCGAAGTAGTGTCGCAACTTTCGCCGTGTCAGAATTACCGCGTACAGCAGCTTTTGAATTTGCGGGTAGCGAATTTTGGTCTCGAACAGTACCTCACTGATGAAGTAGACCGGCCTCTGGACAGGCAATGTGTGCCCTTCTTCTCGTCTCTCGACCACGATCGCGGCGCTGACCACCTGAGTGGTAGCGGCGACGTAGATCAAGAGGGCTTCTCCGACAGCGGGGGGCACCAGTATAGGCGCGCTTGTAAGGAGCGCCTTCAAGTTCCCGAGGGCTTCCTTAGCCTCGGGGGTCCAAGTGAAGCACTCGGTCTTCCTTAAGAGGCGATACAGGGGTAGGCCTCTTTCGCCGAGGCGCGAGATGAAGCGGCTCAGAGCCGCAAGGCATCCCATGACCCTCTGTACTCCTTTCAAGTCCTTGATAGGCCCCATGTTGGTGATGGCCGCGATTTTCTCCGGGTTGGCCTCGATGCCCCACTCGGAGATGATGAACCCCAGGAGCATGCCTCGGGGGACTCCGAAGACACACTTCTTGGGATTGAGTTTTACGCCTTTTGCTTTGAGACACTTGAATGTCGTTTCAAGGTCGGAGAGGAGGTTGGAGGCTTTCCTCGTCTTGACTACGATGTCATCGACGTAAGCCTCGACCGTTCGACCAATGTGCTCCCCGAACACGTGGTTCATGCACCTTTGGTATGTCGCACCCGCATTCCTCAAACCGAATGGCATAGTAATGTAGCAGTACATGCCAAAAGGTGTGATGAAAGAAGTCACGAGCTGGTTGGACTCTTTCATCCTGATTTGGTGATACCCTGAGTAGGCATCGAGGAACGACAGGGTTTCGCACCCAGCAGCGAAATCCACGACTTGATCGATGCGAGGCAGAGGGTAGGGAACCTTCGGACATGCTTTGTTTAGACCAGTGTAGTCTACACACATCCGCCATTTCCCACCTTTCTTTCTCACAAGCACAGGGTTGGCTAGCCATTCGGGATGGAATACCTCTTTGATGAACCCTGCAGCCATTAGCTTGTGGATCTCCTCGCCTATGGCTCTGCGCTTTTCTTCGTCGAATTGGCGTAGAGGCTGCTTCACGGGTCGGGCTCCAGCTCGGATATCCAGTGAGTGCTCGGTGACTTCCCTCGGTATGTCAGGCATGTCCGAGGGACTCCACGCAAAAACCTCGGCGTTCACGTGGAGAAAGTCGACGAGCACTGCTTCCTATTTGGGGTCGAGCTTGGAGCCGATCCGGATCTGCTTGGAGGTGTCGTTGCTGGGGTCGAGAGGGACGGACTTAACCGCCTCTGCTGGTTCGAAGTTGTCGGTGTGGCGCTTCGCATCTGGCGCCTCCTTAGAGAGGCTCTTCATGTCGGCGATGAGGGCCTCGGATTCGGCAAGGGCCTCTGCGTACTCCACGCACTCCACGTCGCATTCGTACGCGTGTCGGTACGTGGGGCCGATGGTGATGACCCCGTTGGGGCCCGACATCTTGAGCTTGAGGTAGGTGTAGTTGGGGACGACCATGAACTTGGCGTAGCATGGTCTCCCCAGCACTGCGTGGTAGGTTCCTCAGAACCTGACCACCTCGAACGTGAGGGTTTCCTTTCGGAAGTTGGAGGGAGTACTGAAGCATACGACAGATCGAGTTGTCCAAGGGGCTGGACGTGCTTCCCGGGAATGATCCCGTGAAAGGGCGCCGCACCGGCCCGGATCGAGGACAGATCGATCTGCAGGAGCCCGAGGGTGTCGGCGTAGATGATGTTGAGGCTGCTGCCTCCGTCCATGAGGACCTTGGTAAGCCTGACATTGCCGATGACAGGATCAACAACGAGCGGGTACTTCCCCGGGCTCGGCACGTGGTCGGGGTGGTCGCCTTGGTCGAAGGTGATGGGCTTATCGGACCAGTCTAGGTAGACTAGCGCCGCCACCTTTACCGAGCAGACCTCCCGGCGCTCTTGCTTGCGGTGCCGAGCCGAGGCGTTCGCCACCCGCCCACCATAGATCATGAAGCAGTCATGGACCTCGGGGAACTCCTCTGCCTTGTGGGCTTCCTTCTTTTCGTTGTCGGGGGCCTGCCACCTTCCGCCGGTGGCCCGGCCTTGTGGAAGTAGCGCCGAAGCATGACGCACTCCTCAAGGGTGTGCTTGACGGGACCCTGATGATAGGGGCACGACTCCTTGAGCATTTTGTCGAACAAGTTGGCGCCTCCGGGGGGCTTCCGAGGGTTCTTGTGCTCGGCAGCGGCGACAAGGTCTGCGTCAGCGGCGTCGCGTTTCGCTTGTGACTTCTTCTTGCCCT
Source organism: Zea luxurians (assembly GCA_029449295.1). Lineage (NCBI taxonomy): Eukaryota > Viridiplantae > Streptophyta > Magnoliopsida > Poales > Poaceae > Zea > Zea luxurians. The sequence continues at coordinate 2,867,163 of JAOPSE010000052.1, read as the reverse complement.
TCCTCTTCGCGCCGCGCTGAGCGGACGCCTCGAGAACGTCATCCGGCTGGCACCCCTGAGGCTGCTTGTCTTTCCGGAAGATGGCCTCGACCGCCTCCTAGCCAGAGGCGAACTTGGTGGTGATGTCCATTAGCTCGCTCGCCCTAGTGGGAGTCTTGCGACCCAGCTTGCTCACCAGGTCGTGGCAAGTGGTGCCGGCGAGGAACGCGCCGATGACATCTGAGTTGGTGATGTTGGGCAGCTCAGTGCGCTGCTTCAAAAATCGCCGGATAAAGTCCCGCAGGGATTCTCCCGGCTGCTGGCGGCAGCTTCGGAGATCCCAGGAGTTCCCAGGGCACACGTATGTGCCCTGGAAGTTACCGGCGAAAGCTTTGACCAGGTCATCCCAGTTGGAGATCTGCGTAGGAGGCAGATGCTCCAGCCAGGCTCGGGCGGCGTCGGAGAGGAACAGAGGGAGGTTGCGGATGATGAGGTTGTCATCGTCCTTTCCACCTAGCTGGCAGGTCAGCCAGTAGTCCGCGAGCCACAGTTCCGGCCTCGTTTCCCCTGAGTACTTGGTGATGGTAGTCGGCGCCCGGAACCGGGTCGGGAACGGTGCCCGTCGTATGGCCCGGCTGAAAGCTTGTGGACCGGGTGGTTCGGGCGAAGGGCTCCGATCCTCCCCGCTGTCGTAGCGTCCCCCATGCCTGGGGTGGTAGCCTCGGCGCACCTTCTCGTCGAGGTGGGCTCGACGGTCGCGGCGATGGTGCTCGTTGCCGGGGCGGCCCGGGGCCGCAGGCGCTGTGTCCCGCGTGCGCCCGGTGTGGACCGAGGCTTCCCGGATGAATCGGGAAGTCGCGGCGCGATGCTCTGGGGGGTATCCCTACCTTCAGGAGGCGGAGCTTTCAGCCCGTCGGACCGCGGCATCCTCCAGGAGATTCTTGAGCTCTCCCTGGATACGCCGCCCCTCGGTGGAGGATGGTTCCGGCATCGCTCGGAGTAGTATTGTTGCTGCAGCTAGGTTCTGGCCGACCCCACTGGAAGCCGGGGGCAGCCTTGCCCTGGCATCGTCGGTGATGCGGTGCTGGACGTCCTGAGCCAGATGACGTGCTTCTCCGGCCGATGCTCGGCCTGCCTGCTCCTGCCCGATGTTCTGCCGGAGCTGCACAAGTTGTCTTGCTTCCTCGTCGAGCCTGGCCTACATCTCGCAGATTTGCTAGAGCTGTGTGTCCTGACCCCCCGCAGGGACTGGGACCACAGCTAGCTCCCGAAGGATGTCAACGCGAGGCGCAGGCCTAGGGGGATCGCCGTCCTCCGGCATACCAAGGTGGTTGCCTTCGCCGAGACCCCCTAGATCGACGTGGAAACTTTCGTGACTTGGGCCATAGTCCTCGTCGCTAAGGCTGTGGCTAGCATCGGAGCAATCGGAGAGGCAGTAGTCACATGCGGTCATGAAATCCCGCATGGCACTGGGGTTATCGAGCCCGGAGAAATCCCAACCAGAGTCGGGCTCGTCGTCTTCCTCGGAACCCGGGGGCCTGTAGGTCGAGACGGCCGTCAATCTGTCCCAGGTTGACCACATATGGTACCCCGGAAGGTTCGGATATGCCTTTACGAAAGCATCCACGGAAGCGGCGTTGCTTGGTGGTTCGAAGCTGAATCTAAAAGGCACAGGATGGGAAACGGACGGTACCTCTTGATCGACGGATGGTGACAAAGTCGCGTCAGGTACAGACTGCACCGTTATCTCAGGTACGAGGCTAACGCTCAGCAAGTCCTTCGCGAGCGTGCTGGCGTCGTTCGTTTGCTCGAGGTTGGCGTGTTGCGGGGAAACGACGCTCGTCTTCGTCTCAGACGCGAGGTCAATGCCCGATGTGTCCCCCGCTGGGGCGCCGGCGCCGTCGACTCGCTCGACAGCCGACGAGATGCCACCTCCTGCTTGGCCATGATTGCCCCGCCTCCTTCCCCGTCGACGGGGAAGGTGACGGCACAGACTTGGATGTTGTTCTTCCGCGACGCGGGGAAGACATCGTCGATTCCACCGCCGGGCGGGCTGACGGCCGCCATTGTCGTTGTCGTGCGGCGGAGGAAGGAGTATCATGTCGTAGCTGCCGTCGAGGGACATGAACTCGAGACTCCCGAAACGGAGCTTTGTCCCGGGTTGGAGAGGTTGCTGGAGACTCCCCATCTAGAGCTTGACGGGAAGCTATTCGTCAACATGCAGCAGGCCCCTACCTGGCGCGCCAATTGTCGGCGTTTTGACCCTGGGGGTCCCTGGACCGACGAGTAAATTGTCGCTGCGTGTCCCAGCCCAGATGGGTCAGCGCGAGACGGAGACACAAGGGGGGAAAACAGTAAGGGGAACCTGCGGCCTCGTGTTGTCCTGCACCTAGGGCGGATGCGCTTGCAGTAGGGGGTTACAAGCGTTCGCGAGGGAGAGAGAGAGAGAGGGCGTGAGATTGCGCGTCAGCCCGTTCTCCCGCGCGGCCACCTTTTTTTGTACGAGGGCCCTAGACCTTCCTTTTATAGACGTAAGGAGAGGGTCTAGGTGTACAACGGGGGGTGTAGCAGTGTGCTAACGTGTCTAGCAGAGAGGAGCCAGAGCCCCATGTACATGCCGACGTGGCTGTCGGAGAGGTGTTGGAGCCCTGTTCATGTGTCGTCGTGGCCGTCGGAGGAGCGCTTGAGCCCTGTAGAAGCACAGCTGTCGGAGCTGTCGGATCCTTGCTGACGTATCCTTGCTTCCGTAGGGGGCTGAGAACCGTCGTCGTCATGGAGCACGCGGGGTGCCATCATTACTTGTTTTACCTGGGCGAGCCAGATGGGACGCCGGTCTTGTTCCCCGTAGCCTGAGCTAGCTAGGGGTAGGGTAATGATGGCCCCCCTTGTGGTGTGGTCGGTCCAAGCCCAAGGTCGGGCGAGGCGGTGGTTCCTCCGAGGTCGAGGCTGAGTCCGAGCCCTAGGGTCGGGCGACGCGGAGACCGTCGTCCGAGGTCGAGGTTGAGTCCGAGCCCTGGGGTCGGGCGAGGCGGAGACCATTGTCCGAGGTAGAGGTTGAGTCCGAGCCCCGGGGTCGGGCGAGGCGGAGACCGTCGTCCGAGGTCGAGGTTGAGCCCGAGCCCTGGGGTCGAGCGAGGCAGAGACCATCGTCAGAGGTCGAGTCCGAGCCCTGGGGTCGGGCGAGGTGGAGACCGTCGTCCGAGGTCGAGGTTGAGTCCGAGCCCTGGGGTCGGGCGAGGCGGAGACCGTCGTCCGAGGTCGAGGTTGAGTCCGAGCACTGGGGTCAAGCGAGGCGGAGACCGTCGTCCGAGGTCGAGGTGGAGTCCGAGCCCTGGGGTCGGGCGAGGCGGAGATTCCTATGGCGCCCGAGGCTGGACTTGGTTGTTGTCAGCCTCACCCTGGCGGGTGGCACAACAGTCGGAGCAGCGCAGGTAGCGCTGTTTTCCTATCAGGTCAGTCAGTGGAGGGGCAAAGTGACTGCGGTCACTTTGGCCTTGTCGACTGGAAAGCGCGCGTCAGGATAAGGTGTCAAGCGATCCTTGCATTGAATGCTCCTGCGAACCGGTCGGTTGGCGAGGCGATTTGGCCAAGGTTGCTTCTCCGTGAAGCCTGCCCGAGCTAGGCCTCAGGCGAGTCGAAGGTGTGTCCGTTGCTTGAGGAGACCCTCGGGCGAAGCGCGAATCTGCCTTGGTCTACCGTTCCTGCCCGAGGCTGGGCTCGGGTGAGGCGAGATCGTGTCCCTTGAGTGGACGGAGCCTTGATCGGAATTGCGCCCATTAGGCCTTTGCAGCTTTGTGCTGATGGGGGTTTACCAACTGAGATTAGGAGTCTTGGGGTACCCCTAATTATGGTCCCCGACACTCCCCTAGACAACATAGACCCAAAGAGAGGCGAAGATTGGAGATTGAGAAAATACAACTAGGGCTAGAACTAATCATAAGGCTAATGCGTAAGGTAAATAACATAAAACTAGATTTTGGTTCGATTGTTGTTTGTTTCAATCGATCGTATTCCTTCACATATAGAGAGGGAGGTTTAGACCCGTTCCTAGGCAAAACTCAAATAAATCCCATGAGATATTAGGATAACCCCACAAGAGAACAAGACTCCAGCCTAAATTAATCTGTTCGTGGATCGTCTAGGCTGACCCACCGGATTTTTCGGGTCTGGAACGTCCAATCCGCTAGGATAGACTGCCCGACCATCTAGGTGCTAGATTTGGTGCTCAGCACATATATTTTACTGCTTATTAGTTGTTATATAGTTATGGAGTAGATTCAGACCACCATGGGCATGGTTCATCAATGTCAACAAAAATATTTGAAGTTGTCTGATTTTTTGTTTTAGCTAAGGGTATCGGAGATAAAGCAAACCTTCTTGTCAAAGAGAGAGATGGTTTGCTTATAGACAGAGCTCTCTAATCGTTTGATATTTTTTTTATAAAATAGGGCCACTATTGGAGGGTGTTTTATGGTTTTGAGCCCTATATTTTAAAATAGGGCCATGTTTAGAGCCTCTCTTGGAGATGCTGTAAAGGCTTAGCTAGAACTATGTGGCCATTCTTGTTCACTGTGGTGAGTTTTATTGGTAGTTTCTTGTTTTAGTTCGTTATTACATTCTTGTTCAAGTTTTAGCACGAGTTCTAGAACTTGAATTGAATCCCTTTAGACTTGGGTTGTGGTCTTGCTAAAATAAAATAGCACACCTGAACTGACTTGTTTAGATGGCCATGCTTGATAGAGAATTCAACAACACTATCAATTCATAAAATGGAATTGGTTAGTAAAAGTAATTCTTCTTTACTATATAAAGCCCCAATTTCCATCGTTAACACTTTTATAAAAAAATACCTTATATTTCTTTATAATTAACCTGCGGTCCAAACCTCTCCATCCAATAGCTCTTCGATGATGCTCACGTACCCATGGAGGTGCTCAAGACGGTAGAGCTTGCTCGCCCGTGGCGGTGCAGGGCCACGCACCCGCACATAGAAGAAGTTGGATGCAAAGGTGCTACAGGAGCGGCCTCCCCATTCGTGGGCATGTGCTCACGCAGAAAAATGGTGAGTGGTGTTTTCGCCATGGCTGCATGATCCGGAAACAATAGAGTTGGGTTTTCGTGATTGTGTGTGATGCATGATCTAGGAACGACAGAGTTCTGTTTCTGCGATTGTGTCGTTGCAACGTACGTACATTAAGGGGCAAAGACAGGGGCAGAGAAGTGCAATGTCCCTAATTCTATAGAAGCCACTAATTTTCACCATGTAAATAATCTAAAGTACCTCCTAACAGCCCCCTCATTTTGATTTGTCCCCCTAAATTCAAATCCTAGCTTCGCCCATACATACATCATACTAGTCTGTCTTAGAGTCCGTGGGCAACCCTCTTTCATTCTTTCTCAAAATCTCTTTTTCCTACACTATCACAAATATGATGTGGTATCTCTTACAATCCACTCATATCACCTTATTATACTTGCTTTTAGCTATCTAGATCAGATACAAATAATAGCACTTAATTTGAAAAAAAAACTAACTGCTTATCGGGATAGGAGGAGAGGCTATAGGAGGATGTTTTTTAAATAAGTGTGGTTCATTGAATCTGATCTAGATGGATGGGATCTAATAAATGTACAAGGTAGCTTTAGAGTAAGGTTAATAATATAGTCTATAGTGGGCTATATGATGTTGTCAACTTGTCAAGTCATATGTAGCCAACTAAAAATCTAGTCATATAACAATACATGTTGAATATTTAATGCTTCGTATACCTCTTTCTCTTACAAATTGTGTTGGAGTCTTGTGAACACACCTATTTTCAGCTAACTACCATGAGCACTCCAATTTTCTTTTCTCCATCTATCCCTACTACTATTAAGCGTGAAAGGCGTGAATCCATAGGGGTGAGACCGTGCCCCCACGCGCCCACGGCTGCCGCCTCCTCCTCCTGTGTCTACTAGAGCCTGGAGTGCCCACCTTGCCATTATGGATGGTGTCAGTGGGGAAATCCACCGGCTGGGTGGCGGAACGCACCCGCCCTAAATCCTAAGATGAGGAGGGGGCCTAAGCGGTTGCCTGTCTGCGAATTCGGGATGAACACGAGAAGACACGAGGGATTATAGTGGTTCAGGCCGCCGAAGCGTAATACCCTACCTCCACTGTGTGTAAGCTGTATTGACGGTGTGATTGAGTTTGTCCTTTGTAACGTTGTGTGCCTTCCCTTTTATAGTTTAAGGGAGGCACATACAAGGATGCTGAGCCCCGACATGCGGGCCCAGGAGCATAATGGAAGAAATACATTATGTGAATAACTAATGCTGATAGAGTAACGTGAGTAATCAACGGGAGTCATGATGTCCGCAATCCATGCTGTATTGATGGACAGTTGTCGTACGAGTAATGGTGAGTCATTGCCTTCGATATGGTAACATGTGAGTAACTGCACGACCCACGTATCATGGACTAAGCACGCCACCTGTCAGTGGAATGGGCAGGCGTACGTTTTATCCGTAATGAATGCGAAGGCGCGCGTGGCCCAGAGGCGTCATGCCGGGTTCCGTCCGTTGGCTTATGCCGCGCGCAGTATGCCACGTGTCAGCTCTGGACCCCCGCCTGGGCCCTAATTAAGGTCTGGGTGTGTTCTGTCCTAGAACCTTGGAACCCTACTATGGGCGGCCCGGACCCCATACACGGGGGTTCGGATCCCATTCTAGGGGTCCGGTTCGTACACGTGGGGGGTCCTGGACCAACTTGGAGGTCTGGACTATATATCCAGGGGTCCGGCACGTTCCCATGGGGGTTCGGACTCACTGTTGATGCCTTGGAGTATATCTTTTTCTCTGGACACGTGGCGGCCCCGGAGCCGCCCACATTGTGGGGTCAGGTGCTGTTGCTAGCCCAGAGTAGTCGCCTGAGGCTGGGGTGAGTCATGGCCTGGCCCCACGTACAGCTCCTTTACCACGCGACTAAAGATAGCCGCGTGGGTACTGTGTCTTCATATAGTAGTAAGGGGTACCCTAGTTTCAGGCTACCAATAGTGGCCCCCGGGCCCACCTCAGGGGAGGCTACGAGCCTGTAGGTGGGGCCAAAGCTTGTACTTCGTCTCAACATGGCCTAATTGGTGATTGGTGCGTCGTTTCAGTGTGTCTGTTGACGCACTCACCGTCAATCCGCCTTCGGTCACGCCAACTGCCATATCCGTCCCCGCGGCTGACTGACCCACGGCCCCCACGCCTGGTGGTTTTTCGGGCCACGCGTGAGGCACCTCGTTGCTGCTGCACTGGTTTAAAATATTACCTTTTGTCTTCCACAGCGGCACCAAGGAGGCGCACTACAGGCGCGCGCGACGGTTCGCTCTTTCCACACCCGAAGTCCGGCACACAAACCGTATGACTTGTGGACCCAGGCCCCCGTGTCATAGACTGGGTTTGTCTTCTGCAGCGGCCCCAAGGAGGCGCACTACAGACGCGTGCGGCGGTTCGCTCTACAGGCACGTGCGGCGTTCGCTCTTTCCACACCCGAAGTCCGGCACACAAACCGTATGACTTGTGGGACCGGGCCCCCGTGTCATAGACTGGGTTGCCTTGGTCCTTGGTGCGCGTTGGGCGAGATTTTCTACGGCGATTAAGGGGCGCGCGGAAGGGTTTCCCTAACAAGGACTTAGGTTTCCTTGAAAAAGGATTCACCCCGCGTGCAGCAGGTACCCTTTCGCATTCTCTCCCAATCGCTTGCGCCCCTTTGCCTTCGTGCTCCTCTACTCTACACCCGCGCCGCCGCACACGCCATGGCTTCGCTTGGCCACCCTGATCGTTTCCAGTCTAAGGAAGCGCTTAACCTGGTGCACGGCCTGCTCGGGTGGAGCGCGCTGAGGCTCGCCGGAAGAATCCGCGCCGACACTGCTCCCCTCGGCGATCTCGCCGCCTGGGAGTTTGTGCTGTTCACCTCCTACATCTCCTACGGGTTGGCGCTGCCGATCTCGCTCTTCTTTCTGCTGCTGCTGCAGGAGTTCAGGCTTCAGCTTCAGCACCTCACACCCCACTCCATCCTCCAAGCAGCCATCTTCATCCACCTCTGCGAGATGTTTGTAGGTGTGGCCCCCTGCACTTCTCTCTTCCGCTACTTCTTCGCGCTGGTCAAGTCCAGGAAGACCAGGGACCACATTGGTGCCTACTACTTCTAGATGAGGCCAGATCCAGCTGTTGTCTACATCCCCACCTTTGGCGGCACGAGGTGGGAGAACTGGCGCAGTGACTGGGTGATTGCCAGCGTCGAGGTCAACGACCGCCTCGTCCTACCGAGCGATGGGCCAGCGCTCGACCACAAGCTGTGGAGGACCAAGCCGTCCCTTTCGCCAGAGTTCCTGCCAGTACTGGACAGGATCAAGGGCTTGGCTATGGGTGTCCTGACGTCGATGCACGTGGTTGACGACCTCCTGAAGCGCCGGATCGCGCCGCTGCAGAGGAGACCGCACCTGTGCTGCTGGTTCATCGTCAGGATCCAGCACGGGTCGGGCACTGACCTGTCCTAGGATGAGCTGGTGGTCCTGGTGGGGAGGGATTACTGGGGAAACCTTCATCCTTGAGTCCCTGATCCTCCCCCAGAACATCCCAGCGCTCTACGACGATGCAGGGCTGAGGATGGCGATCTTGGCCACGCTGCCAACCCTCGACGAGAGCGGTGTGGCGGTTCGCCAGACTGGCGATCGGGACCCTCATCGCGGGATCTAGATCTCCGATGCACTGGCTAGAGGTCCCCAACCCATCGGTGTGGCTCGCAGCGCGACTCCGCCATGGCCCCTAGCCCCTTGGACAAGGGCAAAGGGGCTGCAAGTGGTACCTTCGCTGGTGCCCCTGCCCCAGGTAGCTCCAGTGGGTCAGAGGAGGAGAGGCGATGCCGGTTGCGTCATGCTGACGGGTCGCTTGTTTTGGAGCCTCCCCAGAAGCGCTAGAGGACCGCAGGCGGGGCCGAGGAGGCGAACTCCCAGGACCACGGCGCGCGGAGGCGCGTTAGTCCTCCGGTACCGCCGCCACCACCACCACCGCCACCATCGGTCCTGCCGCCACCACCATCTAGGGTGATCTCCCTCAGGGGCACTAGCAGCAGCAGCAACAACAGCAGCAGCAGCAAGGGCGGCGATCTCGCTTCTAGGGTCATTGGAAGGTCTAGGGCCCCAAGTAAGTGTAGCCCTTTTTCTTTGAGCTTAATCGTCATTCCGACAAGTCTTAACCCATCGTCTGTTTTTTAGGGCTTCTTCCCCCTCTGCTCCTAAGGCCACACCTCCTCCGCTAGATACCAGACCCACCAACAGATCTGGCTCTCAGCAGCAGGCATCTGCTGGGAGTGGTGCCGACGATCCACCTCCGGCTGCTGCCGAGACAACGCCAGCGGCTTCCCATGCCCCAGCCGGGGATCCGGCGGCAGCGGCGCCAGCGTCGGGCGGCGTCGCAGCGGCGGAGGAGGTTCTAGCTTGGGGATCTGCGCCCCCTCCGGACACTAGGGGTGACACAGGAGGCGCGTCTAGCTCCAACCCTTCGCCTGCTCCGGAGGAGATGGAGGTGGTCTTCGGGTGACGACTCCGGTCTAGTGCTGAGCAAGAAGCTGCACCAATCCCCCTCCCTCGTATGCTGTCCCGCACCCATCAGGTCCTTAGCGACACTGGGGCAGCAATCTTGCGGGAGTGGGAGGTGCTTGAGGCTGAGCACCAGCGCCTCAGCGACTGGCACACACAACTGGAGGAGCACACCAAGACGGCGTCCCGCCAGTTCATCTCCGAGCGGTCCCAACTTGAGCAGGACCGCAAGGAGTACAAGAAAGACCTCCAGAAGGTGTGCACCAGGGAGCTGGAGGCGTCTCAGAGGGAGAAGAAGGTGGCCAGGAGGGAGGAGGTCGTGTCTCAGCAGGAGGCCCTCACAACAAAGTTCCGGGCTAAGCTGAGTGCCTAGGACCAGACCCTGGAAGCCCAGCGGGTCCAGCAGACCAAGGCTGTGGAGAGGATAAGAAAGTGGGAGCAAGAGCTCGAGGGCAAGGCCAGCGACGCTGCCCTCGCCGAGGAGAAACTTAAAGTGAAGGAGCAGTCCTTGGACAGGCGGGAGACGGACCTCGCCAGGCAGGAGACGGATCTCACCTTCCGGGAAGAAATGCTCACCCGGTGAGGCGAGATGCTGGCCGAGCACGAGCTCGAAGCAAAAGAGAGGGAGAGGAAGCTGGAGGAGCGGATCCTCCAGTTCAACGTGGCACAGGCGGCACCAGGCCCCCAGGCGGTGGAGGCCACCAGGAAGGCCCTTGAAGATCTTCAGGCGGAGCACCACGCAGGGGTCTAGCGCATAGCCGCATGGGCTGGCGAGGTGAGCACGACACTGGTGTCGCTAGGGATGAGCCCCATCCCGGTGTCGGAGCTGCCGATGTCTATCTCTGATGTGCTCCCGGTGCTGGACTCCGCCGCCGATCGCCTCAGGCGCCTGGACCAGATTCTTGGTGCTCGCCTGGAGGCAGAGGGCGGCAAGCTCTGCCGGGCGATGATTGAATACACCTTGACGTCCTTCCGGAGTCACGACCCGGCCATATCTTCGGAGCTGGTGATCGCTGGTCTGGTGGCCGCCACTGAAGATGCCGCCCGGGAGAGCGTACAAGACGCCGTGGAGCTAGTGGCCGAGCGCTTCCAGCGTGACCCTGCTGAAGACCTGTAGAGTAGTAGAGACAATGCAAGGGTTCCGCTGGGAAGCGGGTGTAATAACTTTTGATTTTGTGTAATATACTCTAAGAACTGTTTAATGGAGTTGAAACTGGAACTTATTTGTATGTTATTTGCCTTTATGATGTGTAGCACTATCAACTTCTCTCTGGTACCTAGCTCCCTGGTAGGTAGGCTTGACGTGTCGAGGCTGGATACCAGTATACCAAAGATAAAACTGGTGGTCCGGCCCCTAGGAGGTAGTCTCTACAGTTTGAGACTACAAACTACTGGACTGGGACCTAGACCTGCACACAGCTTAGGCTTTGAAGTTTTAGTAGTACACCTATAGGACCCATCGTCTAGTATCTGCCATCCTTTGATTCATGCAACAGGACCTGCAGGATTTAGCCTGGGAAGCCAAGCCGTATGTCCGGACCCTCAGGATCGCAATTCCAAATACTAGGACACCCGTTGCAGAGTGGTGGAGTGTGCAGACTTAGGGTACGGGACCAGGCTAAGCAGCTACACGGCTCTGGACCACTCTAGGAGATGAGCATCCATTCTCTATAACTGGACCCTAGGTTGCTGGACCCCCTGCAGCAGTAGAGGGGTCCCGAACTGCAGGTCTGGCTACTCAATTCGGATGTCATCATACCAGCAAGGGTGGGAAACTATATGGGTGGGTTAGATAAAAAATAATGCTTGTAAACTAAAGTAGAATGAAATCATCACAAAAGCACATCTAGGGGGTAAATCATTTCCTTATAACTTGATATACATGGGTGTAGACCAACAGACCGGGCTTACGAGGGTGGACCTCACCGGATTGACTTACACATATGCACGACCTAGTTACAAAGGAAGAAAACTCAACCCTCCCAGTTTTGCTTTTATGGATAGAACTTATGGAGATGCTCTATATTCCAGGGATTGGGAAGAGGTACTCCTTCTGTTATGGCAAGGCGGATACACCCGGGTTGGCATACTTCCGTCACCTTGAAGGGTCCTTCCCAACTGGGGGAGAGTTTGTGGAGCCCTTCTCGGTTCAGTACTCGCCTTAGGACTAGGTCCTCGACCCTGAGCCCCCTACCTGGCGTGCCAAATGTCGGTGGGGAAATCCACCGGCCGGGTGGCGGAACGCACCCACCCTAAATCGTAAGATGAGGAGGGGGCCTAAGCGGTTGCCTGTCTGCAAATTTGGGATGAACACGAGAGGACACGAGGGATTATAGTGGTTCAGGCCGCCGGAGCGTAATACCCTACCTCCACTGTGTGTAAGCTGTATTGACGATGTGATTGAGTCTGTCATTTGTAACGTTGTGTGCCTTCCCTTTTATAGTTTAAGGGAGGCACATACAAGGATGCTGAGCCCCGACATGCGGGCCTAGGAGCATAATGGAAGAAATACATTATGTGTGACAGAACCTCCCAAGTCATTAGGCCCACCTATAGTTGTCCTTGTCCATCGGACCTCAGACAACCCTGTAGGTGCACCTGTTCACTTGACAAGTTCGGTATCTGTAATCTTTACCTTGCCCAAGAGCGTTTCACCTGTCATGCAGATATTACAACACATCGGAGGAACGAGTATGCGGAAGTAGTTACAATAACTTTATTTTATATTAAAGTAGAGAAAGAGTAGTATTATTATAGACCAGTAAAAATATAAGAGTGCTGGAGTAATATTATTACATATCTTGGGAGGCAAACCCCCTCCCGATTAACAGTAAAAAGTTTTTAAAGGAGGACACTTCCTCCCGAGGCTTCAGTCTTGGTTTTCTTCCTTAGGCACCACCTTGGAACAAAAGCAACAAAAATTTGCTGCTTCCTCACCTACAACAACATGGGTTCGAAAACCCTAAGTACAGAGTGTACTTTCGCAAGACTTACCCATCAAAATAAAGACTCTCAAGGATATGCTGGCTTTTTGGGAATCAAGGTATGGCTTATCAAGAATCAAAGACTCTGTTTGCAGAAATGCTTACTAATAGTGGATCCTTAAAAATCCAGTTTTACTTGTCAGGTTAAGTAAAGTTACGTGCATCTAGAGTTCTTTCTACCCTAGTTCAAGCACTTGACCTATACTAGCCAATTTCTTATCAACCCTTCTTATTCATTGGAATGCTACGTGTAAGTCAGTGACCAAGTCTTCATGTCCGAGAAGTAACGGCGATCCGAATCGATTAATACTCAGTTGAGGATCTCCAATCTCACGACATATGTAGCACTTAACCCTTGCATATGTCAACTCGCCACCAGGGTTCTTAAGACCAGATCAGGTTCACGCCAACCGAGAGCACCGATACACCACCGTCTAGCCTCTTGCCACGGAGGGTACACGCTACTCTCGCCATCTCTCCACTCCCATTGTGTGTTATCTTATTCTGGTATTAGTCTGCCCGAGGCAAAGCTTACCCATGATGAGGCATGTGACCAGTTAAAGGGTCCTCAGTCAGCAGGCCTACATCGAGACGGTCCTTAATCGACTCAAACGGAGACACTACACCGAGACTCCCTTCTCGTGCAAGTCAACCGCCCGGTCCCAGCTTTATTATTTTCAACCCAAAGTTTGGTACCCGGCAGAGGTACATCTTTTTCGATGTTGAACCCATCACGGCCGTGACGGATCCACCATCAAGTTTTATTTTGAAAACATCCCACCCACTTGAAGCATCATATATTGTCAAAACAAAAACATTTTGTTTTTCTAGAGCAAGGCTAAGCATAAGAAAAACATTTTTATAAAACAAGGTGTCAAGGAGAGGTAATCAACTTCTCAAGGAAGGAAATGTAGCAATTTGTTTAGCACGCAACTCCTATAACCTAATGCATCAAGCAAGTGAGAAAGATTTTAAAATAGCAAGGAGGTGGCAAATGCACCGGGGCTTGCCTTGTGTTATAGGTGAGTCAGGCTCTGCTCCACAAATGTCAAAATAAAAGCAGTTCCCAGCCTAGGGTTCTTCAGGTGGTGGTGGTGTAGTCCTTGCTTCTTCAACTTCTATCTCTTCTTCGTTTTCTATATATAGCCATATATAATCATGAATGCTCATGTAATGCTCATGAAATGCAAAGATAATAAAAGTACATTATCTTTGGTCTTGAATACAATTTTCCTTCACGGGACTCCAGGAAACTAGGGTCTTTGGAGTTAATAGTGAAATTCATAGGGCAGAAGACTAGATTTTGGGTTCTAGGTACCAAACATGGTCCAAATCATACCAAACTTTACCCAAGGCTTCTAAATAACATTTAAAGTTTATTTAAAAAGTTTGGTGAATTTTGGAATTATTAATTAATTTCTAAAATTCCAAGAAACTAGCTTTTGACTATTTTAAATACTAAATAATTCCTAGTTTGGACTAAAAATCTTAGAACCATTTTTATTAAATACTAGGTAATTTTAGGAGTCCAACAAAATTAGTCCCGCATTTTTTATCATTTTTCTATAGTTTTCTATGGATTTCCTAAATCTGGTAGAAAAAGAAAAAGAAAAGGAATGAATAGTACCAGGCCGAAACCAGCCCAATACAGCCCACGCCTAGGCGAAACGCACCGAGCGCGCGCCCGCTTTGGCGGTTTTACACAGAAGACCTCAGTTTTTTGAATAAGCAGTAAATAACCCAGAGTACTATTTGTTTGTCTCACTGACGTTTGCACCAAGACCCCCGAAGTTCTATTCCTTCGCAACACCAGGTCCACGATGGTGGTCAGCGACGAGCACGTCTCCAGTGAGCCTATACTGGCCGAAATATGCCAAGACTGGACCCCTAACTTAGTCGGCATCAAATTCTACCCTCGGTGACACTAACCCCTCAATCAATTGCACTAATCTGGGCCGGAGCATGCTTGTTCATGACGACGGCAAAACCCGAGAAGAAGCTACGGTGTTCCAGGCAATTCGGTACGATCTAGTTCAATCAATCGGCCTACAAGCAACAGGAGATCCTAGAGATGCTAGAACATTCAACAGAGGGTTATGAATCATCCTGGAGCAGGCTGGCCACAGTGAGCTCACACCACACGGTGTTCTTGGTTGATTTGGGGGAAATCTCAAATTGAAGTTCTCTGGTGGATAATTCGAGGCACGAGTTGGTGTATGGATTGCTTGACTACCTTACGGACCCGACGGCACACTCAATTTATAGGCTTCGGGGGCGGTGGCCTGTGAATTTGGAGTTGGTGTGGTGGCGGCCGGAGAGAAGAGTTGCACTGACGCAAGTGATTAGTGGCTTTCACCGTGGCGGGTTCATCGACGATCACCGGACATGCATAACGCGAGCGACTGCGACGTGGTAAATGCCGAGGCATGTGGCGCAAGACCGCGAGGTGGCTAACTCCGACGAACCTATCCAAAGCGGTCGTGACATACTCGGGTACGGTGGCCGGAGTAAAATAGTGGCCGGAGTTCATCCACGGCGTGATGTTTCCTTACCCCACGGCGTTATCTAACTGAGCCGAGCATGAATCATTGTGGCAAGCGTGAATCCAGGCGCACGGTCGCTGGCGGTGAGCTTCTCTACGCTAAGTTCTGATCCGGTCACTGTACCATCGCGAGGTCATTCAGTTGGTCTGACAGAGGATCTTTAGAGGCATTTTTCTTGAATTTTTGCATGACAACTTGCTAATCGGTTTGTAGCAAACTTGTAGCCCTATATACAAACTACAATTCTGCTACAGAAATCATACTCAGTTGCTTACTCCTTGGAGCATGAATCAAGCCTAAAGTTCTTCAAAACTCACTGACAGTCCATATTCAGTTTTTGTATTATCTGACAGCTAAACTTTAGGGCCAATTATCTCCATCTTTTTGTATAACACAATGCTTAATCCCTTAAGCAAAGTTGTACTCCTTTAGTAGCTCTAGACCTTTGATGTGTTGACCCTAGGCAAACTCCTAATATTTTAAGAACTACAGAGCTCCAAAGTCAGCCTTGTTCAACTGTATTTCAGACTTAACCATATGATCACTAGAGTGGCCTTTTTTGCAATTTGGCTCAAATCTCATGGTTTCTTTTGCAAATCTTCAAATATGTGAACTATATGACTTAAGGTACCCTAACTCCATGGTTTTTGCACTTAGGTCCAAAAGTGTGCAACATTTGCATATAACCCCCTAGGGTTTCAGTCCAGGGTTTTCTAGAGGTCTATTTAGGGTTTCTGGCACTTCTAGGGTTTGGATGCTATCAAATCCTATTAGAGTTGATATCTCATGACCATTTCTAATAAGTTTTGAGAATTTAACTCATTTGGGCTTTATTGACACCCTAAACTCAGTTTAGGGTTAAGTACCCTACCCTAGGGTTTTACCCATGACATGTCACATCAATACAACTTGTTTGAAATTTTTGCCTAGTGAATGCACTCTAGGTGTGACAAACACATGATATGCTAATGCTTATGATGTTATGCTCAAGTTTTAGTGACAGTAACACCAGGGGTGTTACATCCTTCCCCCCATAAAAGAATCTCGTCCCGAGATTTTAAAAGTCCTAGGGCAAGTAATGGAAAAGGAAATGTGTCATATTTTTATTTCCTTAATTTTGGTACAAGGAAGGGTGGTATGGGTTCTACTTCTTTATTATAACAAGTGTACATATCTCACAATTTACATGAAGCTAAAAAGCCTGGGAAATTCTTCTCTAAAAAGTCTTGAGTTTCCCAAGTAGCTTCATCTTCCATATGTTGGTTCCATTGTATCTTGTAAAACTTGAGAGTTTTCCTTTGGGTAATCCTGTCCTTTTGATCCAAGACTCAAATAGGATGTTCTGAATATGTCAAGTCTAGTTCTAAGGCAACATTCGTTACTTCAATGGTTCGGTCTGGAACCCGAAGACACTTCTTCAATTGGGATACGTGGAACACATTGTGCACTGCAGACAATGTTTTAGGTAATTGGAGTCGGTATGCTATTGATCCATATCTTTCAAGAATAGGAAAAGGACCAATGTACCGAGGCGCAAGCTTCCCTTTTACCCTGAAACGAGATACACCCTTCATTGGTGAGACTTTCAGGTAGACATAATCTTCAACTTGAAAGTACAGGGGTTGGCATCGTTTGTCTGCATAACTCTTTTGGCGAGCTTGGGCTTCTTTCAAATTATGTATTATCCGTTGAACCTTCTCTTCTGTTTCTTTTACCATATCAGGCCTGAAAAACCATCTCTCTCCTGGTTCAGACCAGTTTAACGGAGTACGACACCGTCGTCCATACAAAGCTTCAAAGGGTGCCATTTTGATGCTCTCTTGTAGCTGTTATTGTATGAGAACTCCGCTAATGGTAAGCAGTCATCCCATTTCTGTGGGAATTCTAGAACACATGCTCGCAACATATCTTCAAGTATTTGATTTACTCTTTCAGTCTGCCCACTGGTTTGGGGATGATAGGCCGAACTGTGAAGCAACTTGGTACCCAGGGATTTATGCAGTGCTTCCCAAAACTTGGCTACAAATTGCGGCCCACGATCCGACACTATGGTCTTTGGAACCCCATGCAGACTAAGAATACGAGCAATATATAATTGGGCATAGACAACAACTGGATGATCTGTCTTGACGGGTAGAAAATGAGCAATTTTCGTAAGCCGATCAATTATAACCCAAATAGAGTGAAACCCTTTTGCTGTCCTGGGTAATCCCACAATAAAGTCCATGCTTATGTCCTCCCATTTCCAGGTTGGGATAGGTAATGATTGCAATGGACCAGCAGTTTTCATATGTATGGCTTTGACACGTCTGCAAGTGTCACATCTCGCCACATAGCGTGCAATTTCAATCTTCATCTTCGTCCACCAATAATGCTGCTTTAAATCATGATACATCTTAGTGCTTCCGGGATGAATAGAATAGCGACTAAGATGTGCTTCATCTAAAATTTGCTGGTGGACTTCATCATTCTTAGGCACAACTATGCGGTTGTTGAACCATACAATGCCTTGATCATCTTCCCTAAAACAGTTTGCCTTACCGGCCTTTATTTTCTCATGAATGTGTTTCATACCCTCATCGTTTCTTTGTGCATCAATTATTCTTTGCAGAAGAACCGACTCAAGCTTCAAGTGATTAAAAGTTCCATGTTGAATCGTTCCCAGGTTCAACTTCTCCATTTCTTGGCATAATGTAATGTCAGAAGTCTTCATCGTAAGACAATGACATGAAGCCTTGCGACTTAGTGCATCTGCCACTACATTAGCCTTTCCTAGGTGATAGTGAATTTCCAATTCATAATCCTTAATCAGCTCAAGCCATCTTCTCTGCCTCATATTCAGCTCTGACTAGGTAAAGATGTACTTCAAGCTTTTATGATCTGTATAGATATGACAGATATTCCCCAGCAGATAATGACGCCATATTTTCAGGGCATGAATCACAGCAGCTAATTCTAGGTCATGAGTTGGATAATGTTCCTCATGCTGGCGCAACTGTCTTGAGGCGTATGCTACAACTCGGCCTTCTTGCATGAAGACACAACCTAAGCCACTGCCTGATGCATCATAATACATATCAAACGGCTTTTCAATGTTCGGTTGAGGTAATACCGGAGCAGTGCTTAATAACACCTTCAGCTGCTCGAAGGCTTCATTGCATCTTGAAGACCAATTAAATTTTGTATCATTCTTTAATAAACTTGTGATTGGCTTCACAAGCTTGGAAAAATCTGGAATAAATCGGCGGTAATAACCAGCCAGTCCAAGGAAACTTCAGACTTGATGTACAGTGGTTGGTGGTTTCCACTCCAAAATATCCTTGACTTTGCTGGGATCCACCGCAATCCCCTTGGCAGACAATACGTGTTCTAGAAATTGAATTTCTTCCAGCCAGAACGCGCATTTACTAAATTTAGCATACAGTTGATGCTCCCTTAAGCGCGTTAACACGATCCGCAAATGCCGAGCATGCTCCTCTTCATTCTTGGAATATATCAAAATATCATTAATGAAGACTACCACGAATTTATCCAACTCGGGCATGAATACCGAGTTCATAAGATATGTGAAGTGGGCGGGAGCATTTGTTAATCCGAAAGATATAACTAGATATTCAAATAATCCATACCGCATAGTGAATGTGGTCTTAGGTATATCTTCGGGTCAGATACGGATCTGATGGTAACCCGACCTGAGGTCAATTTTGGAAAATACCCGAGCTCCGGTAAGCTGATCAAATAAGATATCAATCCGGGGAAGAGGGTACTTATTCTTGATTGTGACCTCATTAAGGGGTCTATAATCCATGCACATCCGAAGCGTTTGGTCCTTCTTCTTGACAAAGATGGCTGGACAACCCCAAGGTGACGAGAATGGTCGGATGAATCCCTTTTCTAGCAGATCTTGTAATTGTGTCTTGAGCTCTGCCAACTCATTCGGAGGCATTCGATACGACCTTCTAGAAACAGGAGCCGTACCGGGCTTCAACTCAATCACAAATTCTACATCTCTCTCTAGAGGCAATCCAGGAATATCTTTCGGAAAGACGTCCAGGAATTCACATACTACTGAAATATCTTGGATCCCCGGTATGATGGCTTCATATACTCTGCCAAATGGTTTAGCTATAGTAGCTACGGGAATGGACAAGAGAACCTCTTCCTAGCCATAGCTCAACCTGATGGTTCTCAGATCAGTGTTGAGGATAGCCTTATGCTGGGCTAACCAATTCATGCCCAAAATTACATCTATATCTTGGCCTTTTAGAACAATCATATTTGTAGGGAAGTCCCGTTCAGCCAATGTTATGGGCACATGGAAAGCCATTTCTTTAGTGAATATTTGTCCCCCAGACGAATGAATAACGAACCCTTGATTCAATGCATGGAATGCAATATTTCTCCATAAACTTCTTGCTTATGAATGTATGTGAAGCACCAGAATCAAAGAGATAGACTGCAGGATGATTGGCCACGAGAAACGTACCCATCATAACCGGCTCTCCCTCCAGTGTAGTGGCCACTTGTGTATAATAGATTCGCCTAGTTTTCATCATATTCTTGCTCGCTGCATTATTTGCCATGTTTCCCTTGCCTTGGCTCGAACTTCCTGGGTTCTGCTGATTATTGGAGTTGTTTCGCCTCGGATATGGGCAGTCTTTGATGAAGTGTCCAGACTTCCCACAATTGAAGCAGCTAGTTGTTGAACTCGGGAGTGTGGGAAAACGAGCAGCAGGGGCACTCAGCTGAGTTGTTGAGGTGGGGGCAGTGGCAGGGCGGATGAATACAGGCTGTTTAAAGGGGTAGGAGGGTGGACGAGGTGAAGAACAATTTTGATTGAAAGGTCGGATCACCAACATTTGTCGCTTTTCAGGCCCCTGGTCGGACCTGTCACCTCCATAGCCCTTTGACTTGCCTAGGCCTGCATATTTAGCTTCAACTGCCAGCGCTGTGCTAACAGTCCTGCTGTAGGAGAGGTCGAGGCAGGTGGCCATCTTTTGTTGTAGCCGGTCATTGAGGCCTCTCATAAAATAGTTCCTCTTTTTTAGGTCAGTGTTGACCTGGTCAATAGCGTACTGGGACAAATGATTGAACTTGTTGAGATACTGTGTAACAGTTTCTCCACCTTGCTTGAGTTTCATGAATTCTTCTTGCTTCATATGGAGCACTCCTGGAATGTAGTGCTCCCGAAATGCCAATTTAAATTCGTCCTAGGTGACTTGATGTCCGGCAGGCTGAATGGCCACATAATTTCCCCACCAGGTGCTGGCAGGGCCTCTTAACTACTGAGCCGCAAATAATGGCTTCTAGATCTCCGTGCATCGGAGGAGTCCAAACTTCTGCTCAATGACCCAAATCCATTCGTCAGCTTCGAGGGGATCTTCGGCTTTGACGAATAGTGGGGGACGGGTTTCTGAGAAATCCAAATATGAAGTTTCGCGGGGTCCTTGCGGATAAGCTCTCCTGCCTTGCTGCTGCAGTTGTTGTCCCACCATTTCACGAAGGAAGCGGGTGTTGTCAGCGGTCGTGGTGACCAAGGCAGCGATAGCCTCGGCCAGCGTGGGTGGAACCGGCGGTGGATTTGGTGTATCTTCTTGGCCACGGGATGTTCCCGCGCCATCATGTGCATGAATTCAAGATGGCATCTGAAGCAAAGAAATATTTGGAAAATATCACATGCTGACACATACCATCATTTTACATTACTTAAGATGTAATGTTACAAACTCAATGTACAACATGACTACAATACCTATTTTTCATTAACACTATTTCTACACTATACTACTGCTTAGCATTTATTATCCTTAGCAGCTTCATTGTCGGGTGTGGGGGTCCATTCATCAGCCACGTTCATTGAAGGAGGGGGCTTGAAAAGATCCAGTTCCCCGCCAAATGTTTCACCTGCTGTTCCAGAAGTTCCAGCTCCCACTCTGACAGGGTCTGCAGGTACGTCAGGGTGTATGTAATACCTAGGTAGAAGAAAAAAAATATAATAGTAATAATAAATAAATAAATTTATAATAAGAATTTAGATTTTTTTACCTTTCGAAATTATTAGGGCCTTTCTTTTATAATCAATTAAGAAAACTAAAACAGTCATGTGACCAATAAATAAATAAAATTTACCTTGCATCTCATACTGGAGTTTTATTTGATTGAGCATTTCAAATTGTGTGTGTGCAAATTTCAAACCAAAATTCGGAATATAAATTTAGGAGATGGAAAAGGAAGAAAATAGAAAGCTAGAAAATAAAAGAAAAAATGCTCTACTATTAACATTGGGCCCCTTTCCCTGTCCTCGGCCCAGCCAAACCCCTGGGCATCGGCCCAGTGTGTTACCTGCCTGGCCCATGACTGTGAGTGCCAAGGTATTTCACTTACGTGTGGGTCCCATGTGGCAGAAGCTTCTTCTAGAACGGTCGTTGGAATCCTCCGGTTCTCCTATTGCCTACCTCCTGAGCTTCGCGCGTGCAAAAAACTCCCTAGCATGGTGGAGTTCAGCTCCCCGATCTGCGCCTAGTCGGACTCTATCCGTTCTTGGGGATAAAATCGGCCCCCTTGCAACCCCCATTTCCCTCGTCCCTCCTCAGCCGCCTCCCCCATGCGAGCACCCTCCGGTGGCTGGGCTCCTCCGTCAGGCCCCTGCCACTCTACACCTCCCTCCGCTTCTCCAGTTGTGCCTCTACGCCCGACCATGGCGCCCTGGTGGCCGCGGCGTGCCCCTTCCCCAGCTATGCCGGTGGGCCCTAGATCCTCCGTGTGCCGCCTCTGCTGCGCGCCGACTGCGGTAGTGCACTCGCCATGGCACACCCGAGCCTCCAGCCGCCTCTGCTCTTACGCGTCCCGCTGCGCAAGTACCACAGCTAAGCCTCATGCTCGCGCATGGACTCAGGTTTGCATGTGGGGCCCCTTTTGCCGCGGGTTCGCCTGAAGCATGGGGCCATGTCCACAAATCCATCTTCCCCCTCTATAACGAACACAAATATCTTCCCCGTAACTTCCGCGCCGGGCAAGCTGGGTTGTTGCGCTCGGAGCGGGTTGCTAGGTGCCAGAACCGGGTATAAGTACTTGCCTTCTCTCGTTCCATTGTGCAACCAAGCTTTAACCATAACTAAGCAGGGAGGAAGCGACGAGCGGAGCAAGTAGACCAGGAAGGATATGGAGACGCCGCTAATGCCAACCCCTGGCTATGCCACTGTACTGTCTTTGTAGCATGGCTCTGGGGTCTCTCCATTATATGTTGGTTCTTCGGTTGGCTATGTATCAGCGTGGGGGCAGCTGCAGAACGAGGAATTTCTCGCCGGAGTGTGGGGATTCCGTCGTATGGACTCTCCACTGTGGTCCGGTTCTGCGTCACCGTGGTGGGAAGTGAGGTACGCACTTGGGTCCTCTATCTTCCCCAATGTGTTTCTAGCTTATTCGTTTGAAAACGGGGCATCGGGGCAACAGGCTGGCCAGCACCGACCATGGCCGCCGCCGTGGGCTCGGGTGCCGCCAGGTCTAGCCGGTGGGTGGAAGAAGCAGGTACATAGTTGGATCAGCAGTCAAGGGGGGATTAGAAGGATGCATACCCATGCGCTACACTGAATCTAGACCGTAGATCAGATATCTGGGCTAGGATCGGTTGTGTGTGGGTGGTTTCTGGGCCGTTGATCCGATGACGTCCGGTCTAGATTAGAGTATAACATCCTTTCATTCCGGAGTGTTGGATCTCAATCGGACGCCTTGGATTAAATCAACCACGTCCTTTGATCTGGTCCGGAGATCAGTAAACGATCGGCCTAGGGCACTCAGTGCTAGTGAGCCCCGATTTATTTCATAAAAGGCCCCTTGGCTTATTCGAAAACAACCCGCAGTCCAACCTGAAGAAAACCTGGGTCTTAAGAACTTTTGCTAATGAGCACTGCACCTTTTTGGTATTTGACGCGCAGTCCAGAGAACAATGAAAATAGAAAATTAATTATAGACATTGAATTTTAATATAAAAATAATTCCAGAAACTTGTATAAATCATATTAAATCCATTTTAGCTTCAATTTGAGTCATTCCAGTTGCAATAATTTTGTATTAATATTGTTTATCACCTAGTACCTTTGTTTAACCATGACACTTGAATTAAAATTGTTCAATTGAATTATTCTATTCTAGGTGCTAAATAATTTTGGAAATTCATAACTTAATAACCGTAGATCCGAATTTAGTGGTTCTTGTTTCTACGATCTTGTTACGCAGTGTAGAATATTCTTATGCAGTTTGTTCTTATGTTTGGTGTGACGTTAATTTTGCCTATACATGTTTGTCTGTATTGCTACGTTTAGCAGTGAGGTCACGAGAACCTGAAGATCATCCTGGTACCTGGAATCTCAAGTCCCAGGCAAGTTGTGCCCTTGATCACTTCTTTTACCCAGTCATGTTCTTATTAATCATAATGATCTGCATAGGTTAATTTTGATGGGACCCAATAGGTTACCCAAGATTTGACTATCTTTATACCTTACTTCACCACTGGTTTTACTACAAAATTTTTGGGTAGTACATGCTATTGCTTTATGTGGTTTTGGGTATAGAGATATTTATTACTCATGATTACACTTTTTATTATCTGTTTATTATTTACTGTTCATGATAAGATCATTATGTTAATGGGAACATGGAGAACCACCCGGGAAAATAATGCTACCACAAGGGTTTAATGGGACGCCCTTGGCTAACTAACTAGGGAAGCTAGTGGAAGACTACCTTACCCGAAAGGGGAAAGGGTAGTAGGGGAGTGGTCAGTGTAGGGAGGTCCTTGGTTGATTTTGCTGCGATGGCGGTCAAGCGAGGGATTCCTGCACTGGAGCTTCCTATAAACTGTAGCGGGTTTTCGGAAGCTAGTGGAACTTTGTAAAGGCCTCATAGTGTTACCCTGCCTCGTCTCCTTGGTAGAGGTGTATGGGATTGGCCGTGTGATGGAACCTCCTAAGTCATTAGGCCCACCTACAGTTGTCCTTGTCCCTCGGACTTCAGACAACCCTGCAGGTGCACCTGATCACTTGAAAAGTTCAGTATCTGAATTCCTTACCTTTCCCAAAAGCGTTTTACCCGTCACGCAGACATTACAATTTATCAGAGATATGATAGTGCAGAAGCAATTACAATAACTTACTTTTATTGAAAAGTAGGATAGAGTTATAAAGTTACAGACTAGAACATAATATATGAGTACTGAGTATTATTATTACAAAACATGGGAGGCAAAACCCCCTCCCAAATAAGCAGTAAAAAGTTTTTAACGGAGGACCTTTCCTCTCGTAGCTTTAGTCTTGGTGCTCTTCTTTGGGTACCACCTTTGAACAGAAGCAACAAAAGTTTGCCGCTTCTTCACCTAAAACAACATGGGACCAAGCCCTGAGTACGAAGTGTACTTTTGCAAGACTTACCCGACAAAGTAAAAGACTCTCAAGGATATGCTAGCTTAAGGGAGTCAAGGTAAGGCTTATCAATAAGCGATGACTCTATTTGCAGAAATGCTTACTAAGAGTGGATCCTTAAAAATTCAGTTTTATTTGTCAGGTTAAGTATAATTACCTGTATCTAGAGTTTTGTCTACCCTAGTTCAATCACTTGACCTATAATAGTCAATTTCTTAACAACCCTTCATTTTTACTGGATTGCTACGTGTAGGTCAGTGACCAAGTCTTCATGTCTGCGAAGTTACGGCGATCCGAATCGATTATACTCAACTGAGGATCTCCAATCACACGACATATGTAGCACTTAACCCTTGCATATGTCTACTCGCCACCAGGGTTCTTAAGACCAGATCAGGTTCATGGCAACTGAGAGTACAGATACACCACCGTCCAGCCTCTTGCCACGGAGAGTACACGCTACTCTCGCCATCTCTCTACTCCCATTGTGTGTTATCTTATTTTGGTATTAGTCTGCCCAAGGCAAAGCTTACCCATGACGAGGCATGTGACCAGTTAAAGGGTCCTCGGTCAGCAGACCTACATCTAGGGATGTAATATGGTTCGGAAAATATCCGTCCGGATCCGGATTCGAAGATGGTGAACACTGGTTCGGATAGAATTTTCGGATATCCGGACTTCTTTTCGGATAACGGATACGAATACGGATAT
Organism: Zea luxurians; assembly: GCA_029449295.1. Classification (NCBI taxonomy): domain Eukaryota; kingdom Viridiplantae; phylum Streptophyta; class Magnoliopsida; order Poales; family Poaceae; genus Zea; species Zea luxurians. The sequence continues at coordinate 2,841,964 of JAOPSE010000052.1, read as the reverse complement.
TTTGTTCGGATATCGAATTCGAATACAATATGTCTGGTATCCGTCGGATATCGAATATCCGGATATTTTCTCGGATAAATATTCTCGGATATCCGGATATCTTATCCGGATAGCTGGGTGCATTTTGTTGATTTTTTGTATAAAGAAATTAATAATACACAAATAGCCTCATAAATTCATGAAAATTTATGGAGGCATACCATATGTCCATATGTAATCCTCTAAAATATTTGGACCATAAAATCCACAATATGATAGTATTTCTTTCATTTCACTTTCACTTGTTGTGTGAATTACACGTGAAATCACTCTAAGTATCCAAGTTCACTTTACCATTTTAATGTGGAGACTTGAGGTTATATTCTTATAGAATGTTTATTAGTTTTGGTAACTTATTTGCATTTTGATGATTTTATGCAATATAAATTAATAACACGCACATAGGCTAAAAATTCATGATTTTTTACAAAAAACGAGACATATATACACATATAATACTAAAAAATGTTTGGACTCAAGGAGTGGATACATGATTACAACCATGATATGTGTGGAATGATGTCTTACACGATATCCGACAAAAAATTCGTTACCGACAATATCCGTGTCCGACTAGTTCCGTATTCGACACACAGCTATCCGTATTTGTATCCGAGAATATCCGTATTCGTATTCGTATCCGAAGCTATCCGTATTCGAATTCGAATTCGAATAAAAATATGAAAACAAATATGGTTTCAGTGATATCCGTCCGTATTCGATCCGATTACATCCCTACCTACATCGGCATGGTCCTTAATCGACTCAGACGGAGACACTACACCGAGACTCTCTTCTCGTGCAAGTCACCCGCCCGGTCCCAGCTTTATCATTTCATACCCAAAGATTGGTACCTGGTAGAGGTACATCTTTTCCGATGTTGAACCCATCATGGCCATGATGGATTCACCATCAAGTTTTGTTTTTGAAAACATCCCTCCCACTTTGCAACATCATCTTTTGAGAAAACAAAACATTTTGTTTTTCTAAAGCAAAGCTAAGCATAAGAAAATCCTTTTGTAAAACATGGATTTAAGGAGAAGTAATCAAATCCAAGGAAGGAAATGCAGGAATTGGTTTAGCACACAACTCCTATTACCTAATGCATCAAGCAAGTGAGAAAGATTTTAAAAGGAACAAGGAGGTGGCAAATGCACCGGGGCTTGCCTTGTGTTACTAGTGAATCAGGCTCTGTTCCGCAGATATCAAAATAAAAATAGTTGCCTGCCTAATGTCCTTCAGGTGGTGGTGTAGATTTGGCTTCGTCAACCTCTACTTCCTCTTTGTTTTCTATACATAGCCATATATAATCATGAATGCTCATGTAATGCTCATGAAAATGCTAAGATAATAGAAGTTTATTATCTAAAGTCTTGAATACAACTTTCCTTCATGGATCTCCGAGAAACTAGGATTTTCGGAGTCAATAGTGAAGTTCATAGGGCAGGGGGCTAGGGTTTTGGGTTCTAAGTATCAAGCATGGTCCAAATCACAAATCATACCAAACTTTACCCAAGGCCCTTAAGTAATTTTTAATGTTCATCTAAAAATTTTGGGGATTTTTGGAATTATTAATTATTTTCTAAAATTTTAGAAGTGTGGTTTTTGGCTATTTTAAATACTCTATAATTTCTTTTTGGAACTAAAAATCATGACACTATTTTTATTAAATACTATGGAAAATTAGAAACCTAGCAAAATTGGTCTTGTATTTTTAGCATTTTTCTATAATTTCTTATAGATTCCCAAAGTTTAATAGAAAAAGAAAAAAGAAAAGCATGAACAGGATTGGGCTTATTTCAGTCCGAGGCGGCCCAGCAGAGACCGAACTCGCTTGCGCACGCGCCCGCACGGCGGACTTGCAAAAAAGCCCCTGAGGTCTCAACTAATTTGCAAAATGTTTTATAGAATATTCTAAGAGTCACTGACATCTTACACAAACATCCCTCAAGTTCTATCTCTTCTCAAAATTCGGTCCGCGATGGGTTTCACACCGAACACCTGGCCGGAGCCATGGTTTCACAGCGGTGGCGACCTGGACATAGTGTGTCGATACGTCGGTCCGAACAAAAAACCCTCCTTTAATTTGAGAGGTTTGACCTAATTTGAAGCTTGCTTATGACACGGCGGAGGAATTGACCCTGGTGATCACGTTCCGAACAACTGACGGCCGGGATGATAAAATTGAAGCTCGGGAAAGCTTTACGGGTTCAGCAGGGGTTAGGTACATGCTTTAATTTGGACAAAACAAGAACAGAAGAGAGGGTCGACAGAGGGGGTGTCGTGGCAGCGTTCTATGGAGCAGAGGAGTGTTCTGGTGATGGGACTCAGGGAAACCACAATTGGCCGGCTCTGAGAGCAACAAAAGGCTAAAAACAAGCAAGAACATGAAGCAATTGGGTAGGTACTAACCCGAGGAGTGCTGGCCATGGAGGGGTACTTCACGACGGTGGAAGAAACCGATTCCAGGGAATTTCGGTGATCATCGAGGTTAGTGGACAGAACAGGGTGACTAGTGATTTGTTGGCTTCACAACTAGGGGACGAAGAGCTATGCTTGTCTGATTTGGATGAAAGGGAAGAGAGCGCGGTGAATTTTATAGGCCCAGTGAGCCACCGCGACGGTCATGGTGATAACCATCCCTGGACCTTGCTGGCGACCAACAACGACGTCGGGTGCTGCCCTTTTCCTAGAGTTTGCCACGTTCCGCCGCGACAGTAACGCCGTCAAATCGGCGATGGCGTGGATGGATGGAGAAGAGCAGCGCCGGTGACCAAGCATGACCGGAAGGATTAGTGGTCACGTGGAGGCCGGAATAATTACCCCCCCCCCACCGCGGCGATCTTACCCGTTTCAAGAATATCATCGCGAGGAGATGCTCGCGATCGCTCAGCCTGACCCCAGCGCAAATCACGGCGCAGATCGGTCATCGATGGCGAGGTTCTCTGAACATGATCCCCTGATCACTGTACCATGGGAATCATTTTCAGCGCGCCTGACCGAGCGAGTTTAAGCACGATTTACTCCCAAAATTCGTATGACAACATGATCACTCACATGTATCAAATCTGTGGAGCTATAATCCAACTGGAATTCGACTATAGGAACTAAACTCAATCAAGCACTAGATCCTTCATAATCTTGATCCCAAAGTTCGGCCAATAACACTGACGACCACTTCTGCTTTCAGATTCAGTTTCAGTTATTCAATACAAGTCTGACAGAGCAACTTTGGCCTGCAGTTTCTTTAATTTTTGCGTAACAACCCAAGAAGATATTTGTACCAAAGTTACTCTCCTATAATAACTCTAGACTTTTGATGTGTTGACCTAGGGCAAAACCCTCATAATTTGAAAACTATAGGGCTTCAAAGTTGGTCCAAAAGCACTGATTTCAGACTTAAGAAATGGGGCACAAATGTGGCTTTTTGCAAATATGCCCAAAACTTAGGGTTTCATTTGCAAATCCCCAAATATGTGAACTTTATAACTTTAGGTACCTTAATGTCTTGGTTTTTGCACTTTAGTCCAAAAGTGCACAAGTTTTGCACTTTGGTCCACAAATGTACATTTTCACAGATAACCCCCTAGGGTTTCAATCCAGGGTTTCTCAGGGTCCATTTAGGGTTTTTGGTGCTTCTAGGGTTTGGATGCTATCAAATCTTATTAGAGTGGATACCTCATGACCATTTCTAATAAGTTTTGAAGTTTTCTTTTCTTTAGGCTTTGTTTGCTCTTTAAAGCCTAGTTTAGGGTTAGGTACCCTACCCTAGGGTTTAAGTTATCACATATCACATCAATACACTTTGTTTGAACTTTTGCCTAGTGAATGCATTCTAGGTGTAACAAACATATGATCTGCCAATGCTTATGATGTCATGCTCAGCTTTTAGTGATAGAAACACCAGGGGTGTTACATCCTTCCCCCCATAAAAGAACCTCGTCCCGAGATTAGAAGTCCTAGGGCAAGTAACGGAAAAGGAAACACGTCGTAACTTTATTTCCTTATTTTTGGTACAAGGCCGGGGTGGTATGAGGTTCATTCTTCTAGTACAACAAACGTATACACCTACAAATTACATGAGGCTAAGAAGCCTGGGAAATTCTTTTCTAAAAAGTCTTGAGTTTCCCATGTAGCCTTGTCTTCTGAATTTTGGTTCCACTGTATCTTGTAAAATTTGAGAGTTTTTCTTCGGGTAATTCTGTCCTTCAGATCCAAGACTCGAATAGGATATTCTGAATATGTCAAGTCTGGCTCTAAGGCAACATCTGTTACTTCAACAGTTTGATCTGGAACCCGAAGACACTTCTTCAACTGAGACACGTGGAACACATTATGTACAGTAGACAAGGTTTTGGGTAATTGAAGTCAGTATACCACTGGTCCACATTGCTCAAGTACAAGAAAAGAACCAATGTACCGGGGTGCAAGCTTCCCTTTTACCCCAAAACGTGTTACCCCCTTCATTGGTGAGACTTTCAGGTAGACATGGTCTCGAACAAGAAAGTATAAGGGTTGACGTCGCTTATCTGCATAACTCTTCTATCGAGCTTGGGCTTTCTTCAAGTTATGAATTATTCGTTGAACTTTTTCTTCAGTTTCCTTTACCATATCTGGCCTGAAGAAACTTCTTTCACCTGGTTCAGACCAGTTTAACGGAGTACGACACCATCGCCCATATAAAGCTTCGAAGGGTGCCATCTTAATGCTTTCTTGATAGCTATTATTGTATGAGAACTCCGCTAATGGTAAACAATCATCCCATTTCTGTGGGAATTCCAGAACACATGCTCGTAACATATCTTCAAGTATCTGATTTACTCTTTCAGTCTGCCCACTAGTTTTGGGATGATAGGCCAAACTGTGAAGCAACTTGGTACTCAGGGATTTATGAAGTGCTTCCCAAAACTTGGCTATAAATTGCGATCCACGATCCGACACTATAGTCTTTGGAACCCCATGCAGACTAAGAATACGAGCAATATATAATTGAGCATAGACAGCAATCGGGTGATCTGTCTTGACTAGCAGAAAATGAGCAATTTCCGTAAGCCGATCAATTATAACCCAAATAGAGTCATACCCTTTTGTTGTTCTGGGCAATCCCACAATAAAGTTCATGCTTATATCTTCCCATTTCCATGTAGGGATAGGTAAAGATTGTAATGGACCAACAATCTTCATATGCATGGCTTTGACACGTCTGCAGGTGTCAAATCTTGCCACATAGCGTGTAATCTCGATTTTCATCTCTGTCCACCAATAATGCTGTTTTAGATCATGATACATCTTAGTGCTTCTGGGATGAATAGAATAGCGACTAAGATGTGCTTCATCCAAAATTTGCTGGCGGATCTCATCATTTTTAGCCACAACTATGCGGTTGTTAAACCATACAACACCTTGATCATCTCTTTTGAAGCACTTGGCCTTTCCGGCTTCTATTTTCTCATAAATGTGTTTCATTCCCTTATCATTTCTTTGGGCATCAATTATTCTCTGCAGGAGAACTGACTCAAGCTTCAAGTGATTCAAAGTTCCATGTTGAATTATTCCCAGGTTCAACTTCTCCATTTCTTGGCATAGCATAATGTCAGAAGCCTTCTTCGTTAGACATTGTCAGAAAGCCTTGCGACTTAGTGCGTCTGCCACTACATTAGCCTTGCTTGGGTGATAGTGAATCTCTAATTCATAATCCTTAATAAGCTCGAGCCACCTTCTCTGTCTCATATTCAGCTCTGATTGGGTGAAGATATACTTCAAGATTTTATGATTTGTATAGATGTGACAGATATTTCCAAGCAGATAATGACGCTAGATTTTTAGGGCATGAACCACAGCAGCTAACTCCAGGTCATGAGTTGGATAATGTTCCTCATGCCGGCGCAACTGCCTTGAAGCATAAGCTATCACTCGGCCTTCTTGCATTAAAACACAGCCGAGACCACTGCCTGATGCGTCACAATACACATCAAAGGGTTTTTCAATATCCAGTTGAGCTAATACCGGAGCAATGGTTAATAATACCTTCAACTATTCAAAGGCTTCATTACATTTTGAAGACCAAATAAATTTAGTATCATTCTTCAATAAACTTGTGATTGGCTTCACAAGCTTAGAAAAATCTGGAATGAATCGGCGGTAATAACCAGCCAGACCAAGGAAACTTCAGACTTGATGTACAGTGGTTGGCGGTTTCCACTCCAAAATATCCTTGACTTTGCTGGAATCCACTGCAATTCCATTGGCAGACAATACATGTCCCAGAAATTGAATTTCCTCCAGCCAGAATGCGCACTTACTGAACTTAGCGTATAACTGATGCTCCCTCAAGCGTGTTAACACGATCCGTAAATGCCGAGCATGCTCCCCTTCATTCTTGGAATATATTAAGATATCATCAATAAATACCACCACAAATTTATCCAGCTCGGGCATAAATACCGAGTTCATAAGATATGTGAAGTGGGCAGGAGCATTTGTCAATCCGAAGGACATAACCAGATATTCAAATAATCCATATCGCGTAGTAAATGCGGTTTTTGGTATATCTTCGGGTCAGATACGGATCTGATGATAGCCCGATCTGAGGTCAATCTTGGAGAATACCCTTGCTCCAGTCAGTTGATCAAATATAATATTAATCCGAGGAAGAGGGTACTTATTTTTTATAGTAACCTCATTAAGGGGTCTATAATCTACGCACATCCGAAGTGTTTGATCCTTCTTCTTGACAAAGATGGCTGGACATCCCCATGGTGATGAGCTTGGCCGGATGAATCCTTTCTCTAGCAGATCTTGTAATTGGGTCTTGAGTTCTGCCAATTCATTCGGAGGCATTCGGTACGACCTTCTAGAAATAGGAGCCGTATCGGGCTTCAACTCAATCACAAATTCTACATCTCTTTCTGGAGGCAATCCAGGCAAATCTTCTAGAAAGACGTCTGGAAACTCACATACTACCGGAATATCTTGGATCTCTGGTATGATAGCTTCATATACACTGCCAAATGGTTTAGCTGGAATAGCTACGGGGATGGACAGAAGAATCTCTTCTTGGCCATAACTCAACCTGATAGTTCTCATATCAGTGTTGAGGATAGCTTTATGTTGGACTAACCAATTCATGCTCAGAATTACATCTATATCTTGGCCTTTGAGAACAATCATATTAGTAGGGAAGTCCCGTTCAGCCAATGTTACGGGCACTTGGAAAGCCACTTCTTTAGTAAATATTTGTCCCCTAGGCGAATGAATTTTAAACCCTTCCCTTGATTCATGGTATGGAATGCAATGTTGCTCCACAAACTTCTTGCTTATAAATGTATGCGAAGCGCCAGAATCAAAAAGAATAATTACGGGTGATTAGCCACAAGAAACGTACCCATCATAACTGGTTCGCCTTCCGGTGTTGTGGCCACTTGTGTGTAATAAATCCGACCAGTTTTCTTCATATTTCTGCCCACGGTATTGTTTGCCATATTTCCCTTTCCTTGAGCGGAATTCCCAGAACTCTGCTGATTACTTGATCTATTCTGCTTTGGGTATGGACAGTCCTTGATAAAGTGTCCGGACTTTCCACAGTTAAAGCAGCCTGTTGAAGAGCTTGGGAGGGCAGGGAAATGAGTACCAGGGGCACTCGGCTAATTTGTTGGGGTGGGGGCAGTGGTGGGGCGAATGAAGACCGGTTGTTTGAAAGGGTAAGAGGGTGGACGTGGCGAAGAACGATTCTGATTAAATGGTCGAATTACCAACCTTTGTCTTTTCTCAGACCCCTGACTAGGCCTGTTGCCTCCATAACCCTTTGATTTTCCTGATCCTGCATATTTGGCCTCGACTGCTAGTGCTGTGCTGACAGCCCTTCCGTAAGAAAGATCAATGCAGGTGGCCATCTTTCGTTGCATTCGATCATTAAGGCCTCTCATGAAGCAATTTTTCTTCTTTAAATCAGTGTTGACTTGATTGATAGCATATTGGGACAAGTGGTTGAATTTGTTGAGATACTGAGTGACAGTATCCCCACCTTGTTTAAGCTTCATAAACTCCTCCTATTTCATATGGAGCACCCCTTCAGGTATATAGTGCTCCTGGAAAGCCAGCTTGAATTCGTCCCAAGTAATTTGATGACCAGCCGGTTGAACGGCTACATAATTTCCCCACCAGGTACTGGCAGGGCCTCGCAACTGTTGTGCCGCAAATAAGGGCTTTTGAATCTCCGTACATCGGAGAAGCCCGAACTTCTGCTCAATAACGCGGATCCACTCATCCGCTTCCAGAGGATCTTCTGCCTTGACAAATAATGGGGGACGTGTCTCTGAGAAATCCAGATATGACGTTTCGTGGGGTCCTTGCTGATACGCTCACCCGCCTTGCTGCTGCATTTGTTGTCCCGCCATCTCCCACAGAAAGCGGGTGTTGTCGGCCGTAGCATTAACTAAGGCAGCGATGGCCTCAGCTAATGTTGGAGGTACTAGGGGTGGATTCGGGGTTGCTTTCCTCCCACGGGAGGTTCCTGCCCCATCTTGTGCGCGAGTCTTGGATGGCATCTGAGGCAAAGAACATTTGGAAAAATATAATATGCCAAAGCAAACCATTCATTTTACATTACTTAAAAGGGTAATGTTACAGACTCAAATTTACAACAGGATTACATTACCTATTACACAATATTACTACTTCTATACTACTCTACTCTAGCTTCCTATCACTTTTGGTAGCTTCACTGTCGGGCATAGGAGACCATTCATCAACCAACTTCATAGAGGGAGGGGGCCTGAAAAGGTCCAGTTCACCACCAAGTGCTTCTCCCGCTACTCCAGAAGGTCCGGCTTCCATCCCGGCAGGATCCGCAGGTACGTTAGGGTGCAGTTGTGAATACAATACATGAACCTCCTCATGTAATGTATTACAATAAACCTGGAAGTTGTCCACGGCTGAGCTAAGCTCCTCCACGTGGGCTCGAGCTCTAGCTTCCTTGGCCCATGCAAGTGAACGAGAGTTAACCGCCCAATCGAGCGCTAGATCTCGTTCCGCAAGCTGGTCTTGCAGGTGGCAGATGTTTGTTCTTAATTCGTTTATTCTCTCACCATCCGTGACCCATATATCGTTCCTGTGACTGAGTTCTGATTGAAGCTGATCAACTTGGGCTTCTAGATCCCTAATTGGATCGTTGCTACCACTGCTACTGTCTTCATGCCATGGGGCAAGCTGATGGCGGGGTACGTCGATTGGTCCGGTAGACTTGCGCGCGGTTTTCCTTGTGCACGGTGGCATTTCTCTAAGGGGGAAAATCTTTTTAACATAGTTTTTAGCATAATGCATGTATAATTATAGAATCAACCTTAGTTGATTCACACCTTCTATACATTGCACTCTACTATCTCACTAGTAAGAATGTGATCATCAGTGACGATTTTCTCGTGACGCTGGTGACTTCAGTCACAGATTGATACATTTCTATGACCAAATTTACATCTTCGTCAACAATTACAAGTGATGAAGATTAGACTTGAATATTAATGACAAAAATGAAAGGAACGTCATAGACACAAATTTTGGACGCAACAATTTCGTCACAGATTAGATTTGATATCGTCATCGCTAATTTGCCTTGTTCAGCTGACGTAATGATGAAATAAATTGGTCATAGATGAGTTTTAGTAAAAAAACGCCCCACGTGTACACACCACTTGACGGTGTGGGATCCTTGGCCTACATGGGCCGCAGTTTTTTGGTAATGTGGGACACAGCCCCCGCCTGGTGACATGGCCTCGACCCACCAACTGGAAGCGACATGTGTTTATTTGGCAAAAAAAATTGCGCCTGCGGAGCTTCGAACCAGAGACCTGTGCCTTACTTTGAATCAGTGTTACCACTAGACTACTCGCTTGTTCTTATAAATAAAGTTAGAGTGCATAAGTTGGTCAGTTGGGCCTAATTAGAACAGAATCGTTAGCGTAGTACCTATTCCCATCTGTCGTTCTGTTAACAGGTGTTCCCAGCCGCCATTCTGCGATCTGCATGGCTGTTCTGCTTCTGCCTTCTACGATCTGCGCTTCTATGTTCTACGATTGACGATCTCAGTTTTGGCCCTTAGGTTACGACACACAACGACGTCGGTGTCGGTCGTCCACTTGATCGGCAACTTGGTAGCGTCGCAGCGAACGAGCGATCTTGTCGCCTGATCCATTGATCCATTGGTCAGTTGGAAGAACGGCGTCGTCGTGAAAACAGCGAGGGCAGAGAAGCTTCGGGCGCGGCAAAGCAGCGGCGTCGTGCGCAGAGCTACGGCGGGCATGGACAGAACAGCGGCAGGGCGGGGAGAAAAGACAAGGTTTGATGTGTTGTGTTTTTGACAATAAGGTTCCATGTGCGTTTGAATTTTATTTCATATATGCATGTGTTTGATGTGGTTTTCAATTTTGTTCAATTTAATCATAGTTATGGAGTTAATGCAAGTTTTATTTTATTATCAAAATAGATGGATAGAAGATGGGTTTATGGGAAACAATTCACACCTGCATATGTGAAAGGAGTTGAAGAGTTCATGAATTTTGTTAGCGAAAGATACCCAGAAGACACACACATTCGTTGTCCGTGCGTGAATTGTCTTAATCAAAGGCTGCGACCTCAGAGTGAAGTAGAAACTCATATACACATTTATGGAATGTCAACTACATACACGAGGTGGATTCATCATGGGGAGTCGGCAGATACATAAGTTGAGGGTATAAAGGAGGAGGTCGAAGGATATGATCATGACTTTGGGATACATATGGATGTGGACGATGATGTTTATGATGATGATCATGGAGTACCTGAGATGATCGGTGAACTGTTTGCAGCTGCAGAGGCTGATGGAGAAGAACCAAAATTTGCAGGAGTTCTTGGAGATTCAAAGAAGGCGCTTAGTTCGGGTTCTAGCCATTCAAAATTTTCTTTTATGGTGAGGATGTTGTATATGAAGTCTTGTTATCGAATCAGCAATACAGCATTTTCAGCAATGATGAAGCTGATGTCCGATGGATACCCTAACAGTGAGTTGCCAAAATCATATAATGAGGCCATGAAATATCTTAAAGAATTGGGCCTTGGATACGAAAACATCCATGTGTGCAAGAACAATTGTGTGTTGTTTCGGAATGTTAATGCTAAAATGAATGAGTGCCCAGTATGCAAGGAGTCTAGATGGAAAGATGAAACTGGTTCGAAGCGGGTTCCACATAAGGTTTTGAGGCATTTTCCATTGTTTCCAAGGTTGAAAAGAATTTTTGCTTCAAAACAAACTTCAGAGGAAACACAATGGCACAAGAAAGTGAGGAAGCCAGTCGTCAATGTGATGAGCCATCCAGCTGATGAACCATCCAGTTGTTTTAGGTGAAGAAGCGGCAAACTTTTGTTGCTTCTGTTCAAAGGTGGTACCCAAAGAAGAGCACCAAGATTAAAGCTGCGGGAGGAAAGGTCCTCCATTAAAAACTTTTTACTGCTTATTTGGGAGGGGTTTTTGCCTCCCATGTTTTGTAATAATAATACTCAACACTCATATATTATGTTCTGGTCTGTAACTATATAACTCTGTCCTACTTTTCAATAGAAGTAAGTTATTGTAATTGCTTCCGCACTTTCGTATCTCCGATAAATTGTAATGTCTGCGTGATGAGTAAAACACTCTTGGGAAAGGTAAGAAATTTAGATATCGAACTTATCAAGTGATCAGGTGGACCTGCAGGGTTGTCTGAAGTCCGAGGGACAAGGACAACTGTAGGTGGGCCTAATGACTTGGGAGGTTCCGTCACAGGCCATCTCTTGGCAGATGGGTAACATGACTTGTGGGTAAAGATGCACAACCTTTGCAGAGTGTAAAACTGGTATACTAGCCGTGCTCACGGTCATGAGCAGCTCGGACACTCACATGATTAATTTATGGAACTAAATTCAATTTGCCATATGCATTGCATCGTAGGTGATGTTGTTACTTTTGTTCCTATTACTTAATTGGTTTTGGTATTTACTTATACTTAGTAATTGCTAATAAAATTTTGACCAACTTTAAAAGCAATGCTCAGCTTCAACCATCCTCTTTGGTAAGCCTTACACTTCACGTGAGCTCCCATCTTTGGCGAGTTCATGCACATTATTCCCCACAACATGTTGAGCTATGAACGTATGTGAGCTCACTCTTGCTGTCTCACACCACCCCCCATAGGTCAAGAACAGGTACCGCAGGATGAGGCGCATGGAGGATGTTGTGATATGTTTCATGAGAGGTCTAAGCTATCGTCTCCCAATCAACTTTGGGTTGCTGGACCGTTGTCTCCTTATAATGTATTTATTTATTTATTTTGTACATAACTCCTATTATATAGTAAAGATGTGACATTCGATCCTATGCCATGATTCATGATATGTGTGAGACTTGGTCCCAGCACACCTGATGATTATGTTCACGCCCGGGTCTTGGTGCCCCTAAAACTCGGGTGTGACAGAAGTGGTATCAGAGGAATGTTGACTATAGGACGAAACCTAGATAGAACTGGACAACCATTATTTACTTACCTTTGCTACTCTGATTCTTTCTAAACTTTTCTTAATCTTTCCTCATCTACTTCCGCTTTACTCTGATTATTCTTACCTTTTCTTTCTAAAGACAAATGTGGATTTCACACTTTCAAATCATGTGCCTAAAGTGACCTTAGGAATAGGAAACCTAATTTTTAGGAACAAAAACAAAACTATTTTTTATACATATCTATGTGCTTTAATGCTTGTTCTTATGATACTTGTTTGATTTGGATCTTTGCTTGAGTGTGATGAGTTGTGGAGTAATGTCCACAATTGCATTTGCATATACATATATGAAAAAATGCTTATAAAAATAACTAGACAAACTAGATTAACCCTCATTGAAGTATCTAGCCTAACAATATCCATCTCATCTTAAAAGATTATATCCTACACTCTTAGATCCATCTTATCTTAAAAGATACCCTCTTAACTTAATAGAATCATCTTATCTTGAAAAGATTTTATCTTATCCTAATAGACCAAACTGACCTCAAAAGCTTCTACCTTATCCTTATGGATTCACCTTGCCCTAGTTAGCATATTTATCCCACTCTAGAATAACAACCATGAGCTAATACAAAATTTATTTAGATCTTATCTAGTCTAAAATAGTCATATCAATTTATTCTAGATCTGATACAATCTAAAGGGAGTTACTTAAACAAGTTAGTTAATACAGGTAACATAGATTAGACCCTATTAGCCTGGTATTAACTTAACTTAGTACATTAAACCAACTCAACCAAGAGCAAAAAGATCTAACTCAACCAATAGAGTCATGATGGATTGCATAATCTGTCTATGCCCACCTAACATCAAACAAGATTTTGATCTACATCGTGTAGTCTATCACATCCATACCTATCTTAACCATATTCTCCATCCACGATGATATACTCTCACCTCGAAGCAATGAGACTCAGAGCAGAGAAGAAAAGATCAACATCGTCAAGGAAGGAGAGAAGTCAAACTCAATCTTCAAATGCATTACCACTTAACACAGAATTCTTTCCCATCATAAACTTGCTTACCCTAGGCTATTCTTGCCCTAACCTATCTTACATCCTACACAATAAGGTGACTATACATATATATACCCATGCTTTCATAACCACTTTCTAAATAACATGAAACTTCTTATTCTTAAACTAATTATAAGTTAAAGGTTAAACTATAAATAAAGCTTTTTACATCCTTGTCCTTACAAATCTCGAGGACGAGATTTCTGTTAAGGGGGGTAGAATTTGTAATACCCAAAAATTGGTAGAAGAAAAAATATAATAATAAATAAATAAATAAATTTATAATAAGAATTTAGATTTTTTACCTTTCGAAATTATTAGGGCCTTTCTTTTATAATCAATTAAGAATATTAAAATAGTCATGTGACCAATAAATAAATAAAATTTACCTTGCATCTCATGCTGGAGTTTTATTTGATTGAGCATTTCAAATTGTGTGTGTGCAAATTTCAAACCAAAATTCGGAATATAAATTTAGGAGATGGAAAAGGAAGAAAATAGAAAGCTAGAAAATAAAAGAAAAAAAGCTCTACTATTAACATTGGGCCCCTTTCCCTGTCCTCGGCCCAGCCAAACCCCTGGGCGTCAGCCCAGTGTGTTACCCGCCTGGCCCATGACTGTGAGCGCCAAGGTATTTCACTTACGTGTGGGTCCCATGTGGCAGAAGCTTCTTCTAGAACGGTCGTTGGAATCCTCCGGTTCTCCTGTTGCCTACCTCCTGAGCTTCGCGCGCGCAACAAACTCCCTAGCATGGTGGAGTTCAGCTCCCCGATCTGCGCTTGGTCGGACTCTATCCGTTCTTGGGGATAAAATTGCCCCCCTTGCAACCTCTGTTTCCCTCGTCCCTCCTCAGCCGCCTCCCCCATGGCGAGCACCCTCCGGTGGCTAGGCTCCTCCGTCGGGCCCCTACCACTCTACACCTCCCTCCGCTTCTCCAGTTGTGCCTCTACGCCCGGTGTAACACCCTGAATTTGGGGGTATAAAATTTCTTTGCTCATATTCACAAATTCAGGTGTTACTTCCTTTTCTCATCCTTCCTCATTCTTTTTTTCTCTCATTTCTATAGGAGCTAAGTGCTTATTTTGCTTGTAATTATAGTTTATTATGTTAAACCCTAAGGGAGTATGAATTGTTGCATCATGTTGAACCCTAGATTTCACTTTTGTTTGGTGCATAATTCTCAAAAGGTCTAATTTGAATTTGTGGCACATTTGAATTTGAATCAAATGGAGAAAATAAAAAGAAAAGGGAAAGGAAATTGCAAAATAAAAAGAAAAGAGGAAAGCAGCCCAACCCAGCCGCCCCCCGGCCTTTCGGCCCAGCCGGCCCATCTCTCCCGCGCGCGCGCCTCCCTCCCCTCCTCTCTCTGCGCAGCGGGCCCCACCTGTCGGCGCTCCCGCCCTCCGCGCACCCTCCCCCTCTCTCTCTGCGCAGCCGGTCCCACCTGTCGGCGCCCGCTTTCCCCGTGCGCGCTCGCTCCCTCGCTCTCTCTCTGCTCGCGGGCCCGGGGTGTCAGCCCCGTCTTCCTCGCGTAACCGCCGCCCGAGCTGCTCGCGCCCGCGATCTCCGCGCCCACGTCGCGCGTGGGACTCGCCCCACCTCGCCCCTGGCCACTTGAGCCCCGAACCCCACTCGCCCTCACCCCCTCCCCCCATTTGCGCCCAGTAGACCCTCTCTCCCCCTCGCTGCGCGCACGCAGAGCACCGCCGCCATAACCCCCGCCGTCCCGAGCTCGGTTCCTCGTCGCCGGTGGAGCTCCGCCGCGCCCGTAGCCCCGGTGAGCTCCGCTCTGGCGTCCGCAACCCGGAACGCGCCCCAATTCCCTCTCCCCCTCCCTATTTCTCTCTGCCCGCGCTCACCCGTCGTCCGCCGTGCAGCCGCCACCGTCGGCCCGAGTCTCCGTCGCGTCCCCGTCGCCGCCGAGGAGTCCCCGGAGCCCGCCTTGAGGTAACGGACCTCTCCCGCCCCTATTGCCCTTTGTCTTGCTCTCTGTTGCATGTGATTGCTCGCCGGAGTAGAGAAACCCCGCCGCCGAGCCGCCCCGCCGTGAATCGCCCCCCTCCGGTGCCTCTGCCCCGACCCAGACCCCACCAATGGAGTCCCCGTGCCCTTCCCGACCTCCCTGACCGCTCGGATTGCCCCAAAGCCCCGCCAGTCGCCCGCGCCCCTCGTCTCCGGCGAGCCCTCCGCCGCGGGGACGGGCGCCGCCGCCCCAGCTAGCCGTAGGGGAAGCCCAGGCCAGCCACCCGATCCCCACCGTCCATCCCAGATCGGGCGGCCTCGTTTTAATCAGGCCAAACCCAATCCTGGCCGTCCGCCGGAGATCCAGCGGCCCAGGCCCACTGCCCCCTCACCCCGTCTCTCTGCCCGCTAGGCCCCACTTGTCAGCTCGCCCGCTCGCCCGCGCTGTCAGCCCGGCCCCGCCCGTCAGTCCGCCCGCGCGCTCTGCCCGCCCGGTCCCGCTTGCCAGTCGCCCGCGCCCGCGCTGTTCGCCCGGCCCCGCCTGTCAGCCGCTCCCGCCGCCGCGCGCCCGCGCGCCCGCCCGCAGGATCTAATCCTAGCCGTCGATCTGAGATCCAACGGCTGTAAGCGCCCGATACCCCTTCGCCCGCGCTTTTTCTTAAAGAACCCCCCGGTTTTCTGGAAATTGCGCCCGCCGTCCCTGGTTTCTCGCAGTTAAGTCCTCAGCCCTTTTATTTAATTCAAAATAGGTCCCTAGGGCATATTTTTAACCCCTAAACTTGTAAAATTCATAACTTTGTCATATGAACTCCAAATTAGGTGCTTCAAATTGCAAAATGCTCATAATATTATTATCTATCTGTCTATGCAATGTTTCTCTGCTGTTTCCATGTATTAATTAATAGCTAATCACTAGGATAGGACTAAGACTATTGAAACCTCATTTAGGATAATTGGAAATAAGTAGACTTTAATAAAAGTTGGATTACTTAAGTTTGTGGACTTAAACACTTAAGTTTAGAAACTCAAACCAGATAATTATTTAATCCCACCACCAATTTAGACCTGATTAGTAGATAGTTAATCACTTAGTGTAACCCTCTACCCCCAGACCTAGGGAACTTTAGAGTGCCTATCCCTTTTCTGTTATGAACTTGTGACCCCTCTCTGCTGCATATGTTTGGTATATTGTTTGTGTCTGTTATTTTCCCAAGTGCATAGTGTGAATGATTGCTTTGCATAGACAACGAGCAGTCTGTGTTTCCCGAGGAAGTTGCAGAGGAAGTCCCTGAGCAACAGTTTGGTGAAGGCAAGTGTCCTCTGACCCATTATGTCCTATTCATTTATAACTTACTACCCCGCATTACTTACTTGAAACCTAAGGATTGACTAGCTTTACACTTTACTTTATCCTTGATGACCTTATGGGCTATTATGGTTAGCATTTTGCTACTGCTTTAACTTAATCAATGAACATGATGTGAATATTTATGATACTGTTATCCTGATGATGTTGATGATCTTGTGATACTCCAGGGGGCTCAGGCTGTTTCCTGAGTACCTCTCCGTAAGGACCTGTTCGTTGAGAGACCACCCGGGATAACAGTGCAACCATGAGGGTGAAATGGGGCGCCCTTAGCTAAATAATTAGAGGAACTAGAGGTGTAGTTGCTTCGCCGTCGTGCCGTCAATGGGGTCCAGGCACAGTGCTTGCTCTGCCGAGGCTGAGTGCCGGGTTCTTTCGTTTTGCTTTTGTTAGTCACTCTCCTGCGGGGAGGAGTACTGTGTTTATCAAACTGGAGAAACCTAACGGGCAGCTATGATCTCTAGGGAATCTTTGTAACAGCTACGTAGTGATACCCTGCCGGACCACCTAGGTAGTGGTCAATGGGGATTAGCTCTCCCCGGGCAGAAAGGGAATCATGACTCATGGGTAAAGTGTGCGACCTCTGCAGAGGGTAGTGAAACTGATATATCAGCCGTGCTCACGGTTAAGAGCAACCTTGGGATCCTCTTTGATTAGAGATACAAATGGTTCGAGATACGAGGATTATGTTATGATTTTGGTTCGAATATGATGATGTTGTTCCTCGATGAGGAAAGGGTTCATGGGCTGGTTAATGATAAAATCTGGCTTCTACTAATGATAAATACCTGACCAATTAAAAGCAACTGCTTGAGCCTAACCCCACATAAAGCTAGTCCACTTCAGCCAAACGGGACATTTGCTGAGTACGTTGATGTGTACTCATCCTTGCTTTACCACAAAACACCAGGTTGTCCGCATTGTAACCACTGCTCAGGAGAAGGTGAAGCCGTGGAAGGAGACTTCCAGGAGTTTCAAGACTACGATGAATTCTAGGTGTGGGTTGGCGGCAACCCCCAGTCAGCTGCCTGTGAAGGCCTTATCTTTACTGCGTTTCGCTAGCACTTTGATTTATCTGTTAAGTTGATGACTATGTGGATGTCTATGACTCTGTGATGTAATAAGTTTTTACTCTTTTATGTTATTATTCGAGCATTGTGCGATGATGTTCATTTATGTAATCGCTGTGTACGTGAGTTCTGATCCTGGCACGTACATAGTTCGCATTCGGTTTGCCTTCCAAAACCGGGTGTGACATAAGTGGTATCAAAGCCCTTGCTGACTGTAGGACCGCTGACCTAGAGTAGCACTGGTCGTATTAAGGACTATTGACCTTCCCTCTCACCTTGACCTCTGATGTTACTTCAAAAGTCGGTCACCTCGACCAACCCTATGTTTTACTACATATATATGTACTATATTATACCTTGTTAAAATTTTTTTATCTTGTTCTGTCTATGGTTTACTCACTTGTCATATTAGTTCTGCTCTTACTCTTATGCTTACGGTGTCTTTTGTAGATGGCTCGTCTTAGACACACTGCACGTAAGTCGGTGATTCCTTTCCTGCCGTCTCGACTTGCGGAGCGTCCTCTGCACCGCACTGTGACCGGTCAGTCGAGTCACCTGGAGAGGCTGCACCACCGCCTGCGTGAGGAGCAGGAACGCCGACGCCAGCACGGAGAGCAGCAGGGCTCTTCCTCCTCATCCCAGCATGAGGTGGAGTCCGTGAGGCCCCGTTCCTCTGTTGCCCAGCTGGAGGCGCCCCTTGCACCACCGCGGGACGCCCCGGCTGTTGGAGGAGGTTCTGGAGGAGACCCCGACGACGACGACTCAGACCACAGCACGGAGTCCTCTGAGCCGCAGGAGGCGGAAGGATGGGTCGCCCGACCCATCACCCGTGACGCCGCTCGCGGTTGTCACTTCCACGACGCACTCGACACCTTGCTGCGCCAGGCTTTTGACCGGCACACCTGGTCGATCGAGTATCGTTGTGTGGTCTACCAGCACAGTCGCGGGAGGTACCCGGACCGCTGGGAGGCCACCTGCCTAGTTCGCCGTCCGGAGGATGACCTCCGGGGTGCGGAGGCCGTTTCAGAGCACTATTCCATCTCCGAGAGGGACACTGCAGAGGCGGCTATGCAGGATGCAGCACGGCGTGCACTCTCTCAGTACTGTTCTTTGTTCGGTGGGGTGGCCGACGGTCTTAACCTTCGGTACTACCCCCGCCGCCCTACTGGCAGCACAGAGAGTGTGGTTGTCTCACCTGTTGGTGAGGCTAACCCTAGGTTGAGCAGCACAGTCAACCTAGTCGCAGTGCTTAACACTGAGCTGGATCACTCTCTGGACGAGCTGAGCAGGGCTCGAACGGAGATTGCGGAGTTGCGTGCTGAGCTGGCAGAGCGCCATCACCAGGAGGGTGGTTCTCCCGCTCCTGTTGGGACTCAGCACCCATACCGCTCGCCGCCGCGTGGTCACCACACTTATGGTTCCCCTGTCTGTAAGACCAGGATAGATCTGGATCCTTAGATCGTTAGCGTCGGAGTTTGTAATAATTCTTAAGTCAGATGTCTCAGTCTTAGGTAGTCAGTTTAGTTTGCTTATCAGTTGCTTCCATTTAGTTTAGTTTGCTTATCAGTCGCTTGCATGCTTGTTATGATGAACTCGTACTGGATTTGGATCTTTGTAATGACTGTTGCCAACCTGTGGGTTTCTCCTGCAGTTTGGCCTAGCTATAATATTAATGAAGTCAGTTGTTTAGTTGGGAAGCCATTTACTCTTACTTTCCTTTCTTATCTGGGAAGCTGTGTTGAATCATTATGAGGATCAGTGAAGCTCTTTGTTCACTCAGTGTCATGAAGAATTCTGTATTCTCTTTTCTTATGCTGGAGGATTGTAAGATCAACGCTGATGTATGAATGTCTTCCACAGATGTCGGACAACAGGCGCCGATGCAACAGGCGTGCTCAGCAAGAGCAGCATGACCAGCAGGAGGAGCAACCGAGGCAGCCTCCCCCGCCGCCCCCGATGACAGTGGAACAGATGTTCTTGATGCAGACTCAGGCAGTGCAGGCCATTGGGCAGACTCTGGCGGCCATGCAGCAGGCTCAACAGCAACCTCAACCCCAATTGCAAGTGCAGATGCCCCAGATGCCACGAGATAAGCGTGGTGAGTTCATGAGAGGGCACCCTCCTACCTTCGCCCATTCTGCTGACCCCATGGATGCAGAAGACTGGCTGCGCGCAGTGGAGAGAGAACTGCGCACCGCTCAATGTGACGACAGGGAGAAGGTTCTGTATGGTCCCCGTCAGCTAAGGGGAGCAGCCCAGTCCTGGTGGGAGTCCTACCTCGCCACCCATGCTGACCCCGAGGCCATCACCTGGGAGGAATTCAGTGAGAGTTTCCGCAGATACCATGTGCCGGAGGGACTGATGATCGTGAAGAAGGAGGAGTTTCTGGCTCTGAAGCAGGGACCCCTGTCTGTTAGTGAATACAGAGACAAGTTTCTGCAGCTATCTCGTTATGCACCTGAGGATGTCAACACTGATGCTAAAAGGCAGTACAGGTTCATGAGAGGTTTGGTGGATCCCCTGCATTACCAGCTGATGAATCACACCTTCCCCACCTTCCAGCACCTGATCGATAGGGCAGTTATGACTGAGAAGAAGCGTAAGGATATGGAAGATCGGAAGCGCAAGATGAGTGGACCCCAGACCGGAGGCATCAGCCGTCCACGTTTCTCAGGCAGTTCATCTCAGCAAGGCAGGCCCGGTCACCCACAAGGATATCAGAATCAGAACCAGCGTCCGCATCAGCAGCAGTTTCAGAGGCAGTATCAGCAGCAGCAGCAGCAGTATCGTCAGAACAGCCAGCAGGGAGGTAATCAGTATCAGAAGCAGAACAACCAGGCACCTCGCCTTCCTGTCTCAGCAGCAAACCAGAGCAACCAGGCAGCCCCAGCACAAGGAGGAGGCAGAGGATGTTTCCACTGCGGAGAGCAAGGCCACTGGGCGATGCAGTGCCCGAAGAAGGCGGCGCAGCAGCAAACCAACCCCAATGCTCCAACAAGGCAAGGTGTGCTGCAGCCGGTAGCAGGCAATCGTAACCAAGCGTACAACCGTGGAAAGGTGAACCACTTGGAGGCCGAAGCGATCCAGGATGCACCAGATGTGGCAGTAGGTATGTTTTCAGTCGAATCTCATCCCACAAAAGTGCTATTTGATACTGGTGCAACTCATTCATTTGTCACTGCAACCTGGGTAGAATTGCATAACATCTCAGTAGAGGCAATGATGCCGCCCATGAGGATTAATTCAGTTGGTGGCAAGGTGCAAACAGATAAAATATGCTCAAATATAAGGGTGGAAATAAGGGTGATAGGGTTCCCCAGTGACTTAATAGTAATAGACACCCCTGGGATAGATGTCATTTTAGGGATGAATTGGTTAATGAGGTATGAAGCGAATATTAGCTGTGACAAGAGGACCGTAACATTAAAGTCCCCGTCAGGAGAAGAGGTAGTGGCCGAGCTAAGGATGCCCGAATCAGCGGAGGGTGTCTGTCACCAGATTTCAGTTGATAGTAAGGAACCCAACCCGCTCGAGACTATCAAGGTAGTGTCGGACTTTCCGGACGTATTTCCCGAGGAGCTAACGGGTATGCCACCCGAGAGAAAGGTCGAGTTTGCCATAGAGCTTATCCCTGGTACCGCCCCCATTTCCAAAAGGGCCTACCGAGTGTCTGGACCAGAATTGGTGGAACTCAAGAAGCAGATAGATGAGATGTTAGAGAAGGGTTACATCAGACCAAGTACCTCGCCTTGGGCCGCTCCGGTGTTGTTTGTAGAGAAGAAAGATGGTACCAAAAGGATGTGCATAGACTACAGAGCCTTGAATGAAGTCACTGTCAAGAACAAGTACCCCCTGCCAAGGATAGAAGATTTGTTCGACCAGCTCAGAGGTGCCAGCGTATTCTCGAAGATAGATCTGAGGTCAGGCTACCATCAACTCAGAATCCGACCCTCGGATATACCGAAGACAGCATTCATCACCAAGTACGGGTTATATGAATTCACAGTTATGTCCTTCGGTTTGACCAATGCGCCAGCTTTCTTTATGTACCTGATGAACAGTGTGTTCATGGATTATCTGGACAAGTTTGTGGTAGTATTCATCGATGACATTCTCATATATTCCAAAAGTGAGGAAGAGCATGTGGAGCATTTGAAGATGGTATTGCAAAGGCTACGAGAGCAACAGCTGTATGCCAAGCTCAGCAAATGCGAGTTCTGGATTCATGAAGTCTTGTTTCTGGGTCACATCATAAATCAAGAAGGGTTGGCAGTGGATCCAAAGAAAGTAGCAGATATCCTGAACTGGAAAGCACCAAAGGATGTTCGTGGGATCAAGAGTTTCATTGGAATGGCTGGGTATTACCGGCGTTTCATCGAAGGCTTCTCAAAGATTGCAAGACCAATGACAGCGTTACTAGCGAAGAAAGTTGAGTTCAAGTGGACCCAAAAGTGTCAGGAAGCATTTGAAGAACTGAAAAATAGATTGACTACAGCTCCGGTGTTAGTCCTGCCTGATGTTCACAAGCCATTCTCAGTGTATTGCGATGCTTCTTACACCGGATTGGGATGTGTGCTAATGCAAGAAGGAAGAGTTGTAGCATACTCATCTCGACAGCTGAAGATCCATGAGAAAAATTATCCCACACATGATCTGGAGTTGGCAGCAGTAGTTCATGCTTTAAAGACCTGGAGACATTACCTGTATGGGCAGAAGTGCGACATCTACACAGATCATAAAAGTCTGAAGTACATATTTACCCAGTCAGAGTTAAACATGAGGCAGCGAAGATGGTTGGAATTGATCAAAGACTATGAGTTGGAGATACATTACCATCCAGGCAAGGCCAATGTGGTTGCAGATGCTCTGAGCAGGAAGAGTCAAGTCAATATGTTGGCCACGTACCCGATGCCATATGAGTTAGCCAAGGAGTTCGACAGACTGAGTCTCGGTTTCCTGAACAGTACGCAAGGAGTAACAGTGGAATTAGAGCCCACCCTAGAGCGGGAGATCAAAGAAGGGCAGAAGGATGATGAAAGCATCAACAAGATCCGGCAGCTAATCTTAGAAGGAAGAGGCAAAGACTTTCGAGAGGACGAAGAGGGAGTAATATGGTTCAAGGACCGATTGTGTGTCCCCGACCTCAAACCTATTCGGGAGCTGATCCTAAAGGAAGCTCATGAGACAGCCTACTCCATACACCCGGGAAGTGAGAAGATGTATCAGGATTTAAAAAGGAGGTTTTGGTGGTATGGCATGAAAAGAGAGATCGCAGAGTATGTCGCCATCTGTGATAGCTGTCAAAGAACCAAAGCAGAGCATCAAAGGCCCGCCGGATTGTTGCAGCCATTGCGGATTCCTCAGTGGAAGTGGGATGAGATCGGGATGGATTTTATAGTTGGCCTACCTCGTACCCGGGCCGGTTATGATTCCATCTGGGTGGTTGTGGACCGCTTAACAAAGGTGGCCCATTTCATACCTGTGAAGACCACATATACCGGAGCAACGTTAGCTGAGTTATACATGTCACGGATAGTTTGCTTTCATGGTGTGCCGAAGAAGATAGTGTCAGATCGAGGAACGCAGTTCACCTCTCATTTTTGGCAGCAGCTACAAGAAGCCTTGGGCACCCATTTGAACTTCAGCTCGGCTTATCATCCACAGACAGACGGTCAGACTGAAAGAACTAATCAGATCCTAGAGGATATGCTGAGAGCCTGTGCGTTGCAAGACAAGTCAGGATGGGACAAAAGGTTACCTTATGCAGAATTCTCCTACAACAATAGTTACCAAGCCAGCTTGAAGATGTCGCCGTTTCAGGCACTCTATGGACGGAGTTGTAGGACTCCACTGCATTGGGACCAGCCTGGTGAGAGACAGGTGTTTGGCCCCGACATTTTGCGTGAAGCCGAAGAGAATATCAAAATGGTTCGGGAGAATCTGAAGATAGCACAATCAAGGCAGCGAAGCTATGCGGACCGAAGGAGAAGAGAACTGAGTTTCGAAGTGGGAGATTACGTCTATCTGAAGGTGTCACCTATCAGGGGAGTCAGAAGGTTCGGAGTTAAAGGCAAGTTAGCACCCCGGTACGTTGGACCATATCAGATTCAAGCAAAGCGTGGAGAAGTGGCTTATCAACTCGACCTACCAGAAAGTTTGTCGGCAGTACACAATGTGTTCCACGTGTCGCAACTGAAGAAGTGTCTACGAGTACCAGAAGAACAGTTGCCAGTGGAGGGTTTGGAAGTCCAGGAGGATCTGACATACATAGAGAAGCCGACGCAGATTCTGGAGTTTGCAGACAGAGTCACCCGGAGGAATACCATCAGAATGTGCAAAGTCAGATGGGGTCACCATTCGGAGGAAGAAGCAACCTGGGAACGAGAAGATGACCTGAAGGCCAAATACCCTGAACTCTTTGCTGACCAACCTTGAATCTCGGGGGCGAGATTCTTTTAAGGGGGATAGGTTTGTAACACCCTGAATTTGGGGGTATAAAATTTCTTTGCTCATATTCACAAATTCAGGTGTTACTTCCTTTTCTCATCCTTCCTCATTCTTTTTTTCTCTCATTTCTATAGGAGCTAAGTGCTTATTTTGCTTGTAATTATAGTTTATTATGTTAAACCCTAAGGGAGTATGAATTGTTGCATCATGTTGAACCCTAGATTTCACTTTTGTTTGGTGCATAATTCTCAAAAGGTCTAATTTGAATTTGTGGCACATTTGAATTTGAATCAAATGGAGAAAATAAAAAGAAAAGGGAAAGGAAATTGCAAAATAAAAAGAAAAGAGGAAAGCAGCCCAACCCAGCCGCCCCCCGGCCTTTCGGCCCAGCCGGCCCATCTCTCCCGCGCGCGCGCCTCCCTCCCCTCCTCTCTCTGCGCAGCGGGCCCCACCTGTCGGCGCTCCCGCCCTCCGCGCACCCTCCCCCTCTCTCTCTGCGCAGCCGGTCCCACCTGTCGGCGCCCGCTTTCCCCCGTGCGCGCTCGCTCCCTCGCTCTCTCTCTGCTCGCGGGCCCGGGGTGTCAGCCCCGTCTTCCTCGCGTAACCGCCGCCCGAGCTGCTCGCGCCCGCGATCTCCGCGCCCACGTCGCGCGTGGGACTCGCCCCACCTCGCCCCTGGCCACTTGAGCCCTGAACCCCACTCGCCCTCACCCCCTCCCCCCATTTGCGCCCAGTAGACCCTCTCTCCCCCTCGCTGCGCGCACGCAGAGCACCGCCGCCATAACCCCCGCCGTCCCGAGCTCGGTTCCTCGTCGCCGGTGGAGCTCCGCCGCGCCCGTAGCCCCGGTGAGCTCCGCTCTGGCGTCCGCAACCCGGAACGCGCCCCAATTCCCTCTCCCCCTCCCTATTTCTCTCTGCCCGCGCTCACCCGTCGTCCGCCGTGCAGCCGCCACCGTCGGCCCGAGTCTCCGTCGCGTCCCCGTCGCCGCCGAGGAGTCCCCGGAGCCCGCCTTGAGGTAACGGACCTCTCCCGCCCCTATTGCCCTTTGTCTTGCTCTCTGTTGCATGTGATTGCTCGCCGGAGTAGAGAAACCCCGCCGCCGAGCCGCCCCGCCGTGAATCGCCCCCCTCCGGTGCCTCTGCCCCGACCCAGACCCCACCAATGGAGTCCCCGTGCCCTTCCCGACCTCCCTGACCGCTCGGATTGCCCCAAAGCCCCGCCAGTCGCCCGCGCCCCTCGTCTCCGGCGAGCCCTCCGCCGCGGGGACGGGCGCCGCCGCCCCAGCTAGCCGTAGGGGAAGCCCAGGCCAGCCACCCGATCCCCACCGTCCATCCCAGATCGGGCGGCCTCGTTTTAATCAGGCCAAACCCAATCCTGGCCGTCCGCCGGAGATCCAGCGGCCCAGGCCCACTGCCCCCTCACCCCGTCTCTCTGCCCGCTAGGCCCCACTTGTCAGCTCGCCCGCTCGCCCGCGCTGTCAGCCCGGCCCCGCCCGTCAGTCCGCCCGCGCGCTCTGCCCGCCCGGTCCCGCTTGCCAGTCGCCCGCGCCCGCGCTGTTCGCCCGGCCCCGCCTGTCAGCCGCTCCCGCCGCCGCGCGCCCGCGCGCCCGCCCGCAGGATCTAATCCTAGCCGTCGATCTGAGATCCAACGGCTGTAAGCGCCCGATACCCCTTCGCCCGCGCTTTTTCTTAAAGAACCCCCCGGTTTTCTGGAAATTGCGCCCGC
Organism: Zea luxurians; assembly: GCA_029449295.1. NCBI lineage: Eukaryota > Viridiplantae > Streptophyta > Magnoliopsida > Poales > Poaceae > Zea > Zea luxurians. The sequence goes on along the minus strand of JAOPSE010000052.1, from coordinate 2,815,768 downwards.
CGTCCCTGGTTTCTCGCAGTTAAGTCCTCAGCCCTTTTATTTAATTCAAAATAGGTCCCTAGGGCATATTTTTAACCCCTAAACTTGTAAAATTCATAACTTTGTCATATGAACTCCAAATTAGGTGCTTCAAATTGCAAAATGCTCATAATATTATTATCTATCTGTCTATGCAATGTTTCTCTGCTGTTTCCATGTATTAATTAATAGCTAATCACTAGGATAGGACTAAGACTATTGAAACCTCATTTAGGATAATTGGAAATAAGTAGACTTTAATAAAAGTTGGATTACTTAAGTTTGTGGACTTAAACACTTAAGTTTAGAAACTCAAACCAGATAATTATTTAATCCCACCACCAATTTAGACCTGATTAGTAGATAGTTAATCACTTAGTGTAACCCTCTACCCCCAGACCTAGGGAACTTTAGAGTGCCTATCCCTTTTCTGTTATGAACTTGTGACCCCTCTCTGCTGCATATGTTTGGTATATTGTTTGTGTCTGTTATTTTCCCAAGTGCATAGTGTGAATGATTGCTTTGCGTAGACAACGAGCAGTCTGTGTTTCCCGAGGAAGTTGCAGAGGAAGTCCCTGAGCAACAGTTTGGTGAAGGCAAGTGTCCTCTGACCCATTATGTCCTATTCATTTATAACTTACTACCCCGCATTACTTACTTGAAACCTAAGGATTGACTAGCTTTACACTTTACTTTATCCTTGATGACCTTATGGGCTATTATGGTTAGCATTTTGCTACTGCTTTAACTTAATCAATGAACATGATGTGAATATTTATGATACTGTTATCCTGATGATGTTGATGATCTTGTGATACTCCAGGGGGCTCAGGCTGTTTCCTGAGTACCTCTCCGTAAGGACCTGTTCGTTGAGAGACCACCCGGGATAACAGTGCAACCATGAGGGTGAAATGGGGCGCCCTTAGCTAAATAATTAGAGGAACTAGAGGTGTAGTTGCTTCGCCGTCGTGCCGTCAATGGGGTCCAGGCACAGTGCTTGCTCTGCCGAGGCTGAGTGCCGGGGTTCTTTCGTTTTGCTTTTGTTAGTCACTCTCCTGCGGGGAGGAGTACTGTGTTTATCAAACTGGAGAAACCTAACGGGCAGCTATGATCTCTAGGGAATCTTTGTAACAGCTACGTAGTGATACCCTGCCGGACCACCTAGGTAGTGGTCAATGGGGATTAGCTCTCCCCGGGCAGAAAGGGAATCATGACTCATGGGTAAAGTGTGCGACCTCTGCAGAGGGTAGTGAAACTGATATATCAGCCGTGCTCACGGTTAAGAGCAACCTTGGGATCCTCTTTGATTAGAGATACAAATGGTTCGAGATACGAGGATTATGTTATGATTTTGGTTCGAATATGATGATGTTGTTCCTCGATGAGGAAAGGGTTCATGGGCTGGTTAATGATAAAATCTGGCTTCTACTAATGATAAATACCTGACCAATTAAAAGCAACTGCTTGAGCCTAACCCCACATAAAGCTAGTCCACTTCAGCCAAACGGGACATTTGCTGAGTACGTTGATGTGTACTCATCCTTGCTTTACCACAAAACACCAGGTTGTCCGCATTGTAACCACTGCTCAGGAGAAGGTGAAGCCGTGGAAGGAGACTTCCAGGAGTTTCAAGACTACGATGAATTCTAGGTGTGGGTTGGCGGCAACCCCCAGTCAGCTGCCTGTGAAGGCCTTATCTTTACTGCGTTTCGCTAGCACTTTGATTTATCTGTTAAGTTGATGACTATGTGGATGTCTATGACTCTGTGATGTAATAAGTTTTTACTCTTTTATGTTATTATTCGAGCATTGTGCGATGATGTTCATTTATGTAATCGCTGTGTACGTGAGTTCTGATCCTGGCACGTACATAGTTCGCATTCGGTTTGCCTTCCAAAACCGGGTGTGACACCCGGCCATGGCGCCCTAGTGGCCACGGCATGCCCCTGTTCCCCAGCCATGTCGGTGGGCCCTGGATCCTCCGTGTGCCACCTCTGCTGCGCGCCGACTACGATGGTGCGCTCGCCATGGCGCACCCGCGCCGCCAGCCGCCTCTACTCTTACACGTCCCATCGTGCATGCACCGCAGCTAATCCTCATGCTCATGTGTGGACTCAGGTTCGCATGTGGGGCCCCTTCTGCCGCGGGTTCGCCTAAAGCATGGGGCCATGTCCACAAATTCGTCTTCTCCCTCTGTAACAAACACGAATCTCTTCCACGTAACTTCCGCGCCGGGCAAGCTGGGTTGTTGCGCTCGGATCGGGTTGTTGGGTGCCAGAACCGGGTATAAGTACTTGCCTTCTCTCGTTCCATTGTGCAACCAAGCTTTAACCATAACTAAGCAGGGAGGAAGCGACGAGCGGAGCAAGCAGACCAGGAGGGATTTGGAGACGCCGCTAATGCCAACCCCTGGCTATGCCACTGCCTTGTCTTCGTAGCATGGCTCTGGGGTCTCTCCATTATATGTGGGTTCTTCGGTTGGCTAAGTATCAGTGTGGAGGCAGCTGCAAAACGGGGGAATTTCTCGCCGGAGTGTGGAGATTCCGTCGTATGGACTCTCCACCGTGGTCGGGTTCTGCGTCGCCGTGGTGGGAAGTGAGGTACGCACTTGAGTCCTCTGTCTTCCCCGATGTGTTTCTAGCTTATTCGTTTGAAAACGGGGCATCGGGGCAACAGGCTGGCCAGCACTGACCATGGCCGCCGCCGTGGGCTCGGGTGCCGCCAGGTATGGCCGGTGGGTGGAAGAAGTAGGTACACCATTGGATCGACGGTCAAGGGGGATTAGAAGGATGCATACCCATGCGCTACACTGAATCTAGACCGTAGATCAGATATCTAGGCTGGGATCGGTTGTGTGTGGGTGGTTTCTGGGCCGTTGATCTGATGACGTCCAGTCTAGATTAGAGTATAACATCCTTTCATTCCAGAGTGTTGGATCTCAATCGGACGCCTCAAATTAAATCAACCACGTCCTTTGATCTGGTCCGGAGATCAGTAAACGATCGGCCTAGGGCACTCAGTGCTAGTGAGCCCCGACTTATTTCATAAAAAGCCCCTTGGCTTATTCGAAAACAACCCGTAGTCCAACCTAAAGAAAGCCTGGGTCTTAAGAACTTTTGCGAATGAGCCCTGCACCTTTTTGGTATTTGACGCGTAGTCCAGAGAACAATAAAAATAGAAAATTAATTATAGAAATTGAATTTTAATATAAAAATAATTCCAGAAACTTGTATAAATCATATTAAATCCATTTTAGCTTCAATTTGAGTCATTTCAGTTGCAATAATTTTGTATTAATATTTTTATCACCTAGTACCTTTGTTTAACCATGAAACTTAAATTAAAATTGTTCAATTGAATTATTCTATTCTAGGTGCTAAATAATTTCGAAAATTCATAACTTAATAACCGTAGATCCGAATTTAGTGGTTCTTGTTTCTACGATCTTGTTACGCAGTGTAGAATATTCTTATGCAGTTTGTTCTTATGTTTGGTGTGACGTTAATTTTGCCTATACATGTTTGTCTGTATTGCTACGTTTAGCAGTGAGGTCACAGAACCTGAAGATCATCCTGGTACCTGGAATCTCAAGTCCCAGGCAAATTGTGCCCTTGATCACTTCTTTTACCCAGTCATGTTCTTATTAATCATAATGATCTGCATAGGTTAATTTTGATGGGACCCAATAGGTTACCCTAGATTTGACTATCTTTATACCTTGTTTCACCACTGGTTTTACTACTAAATTTTTGGGTAGTACATGCTATTGCTTTATGTGGTTTTGGGTATAGAGATATTTATTACTCATGATTACATGTTTTATTATCTGTTTATTATTTACTGTTCATGATAAGATCATTATGTTAATGGGAACATGGAGAACCACCCGGGAAAACAGTGCTACCACAAGGGTTTAATGGGACGCCCTTGGCTAACTAAATAGGGAAGCTAGTGGAAGACTACCTTACCCGAAAGGGGCAAGGGCAGTAGGGGAGTGGTCAGTGTAGGGAGGTCCTTGGTTGATTTTGCTGCGATGGCGGTCAGGCGAGGGATTCCTGCACTGGAGCTTCCTATAAACTGTAGCGGGTTTTCGGAAGCTAGTGGAACTTTGTAAAGGCCTCGTAGTGTTACCCTGCCTCGCCTCCTCGGTAGAGGTGTATGGGATTGGCCGTCTCTTGGCAGATGGGTAACATGACTTGTGGGTAAAGATGTGCAACCTCTGCAGAGTGTAAAACTTGTATACTAGCCGTGCTCACGGTCATGAGCAGCTTGGACACTCACATGATTAATTTATGGAACTAAATTCAATTTGTCATATGCATTGCATCGCAGGTGATGTTGTTACTTTTGTTTCTACTACTTAATTGGTTTTTGGTATTTACTTATACTTAGTAATTGCTAATAAAATTTTGACCAACTTTAAAAGAAATACTCAGCTTCAACCATCCTCTTTGGTAAGCCTTACACTTCACGTGAGCTCCCATCTTTGGCGAGTTCATGCACATTATTCCCCACAACATGTTGAGCTATGAACGTATGTGAGCTCACTCTTGCTGTCTCACACTAGCCCCCATAGGTCAAGAATAGGTACCACAGGATGAGGCGCATGGAGGATGCTGTGATATGTTCGTGAGAGGTCTAGGTCGTCATCTCCGAGTCAACTTTGGGTTGCTGGACCGTTGTCTCCTTATAATGTAATTATTTATTTATTTTGTACATAACTCCTATTATATAGTAGAGATGTGACATTCGATCCTGTGCCATGATTCATCATATGTGTGAGACTTGGTCCCAGCACACCTGGTGATTATGTTCGCGCCCGGGTCTTGGTGCCCCTAAAACTCGGGTGTGACAGAAGTGGTATCAGAGGAATGTTGACTGTAGGATGAAACCTAGATAGAACTGGACAACCATTATTTACTTACCTTTGCTACTCTGATTCTTTCTAAACTTTTCTTAATCTTTCCTCATCTACTTCCGCTTTACTCTGATTATTCTTACCTTTTCTTTCTAAAGACAAATGTGGATTTCACTCTTTGAAATCCTGTGCCTAAAGTGACCTTAGAAATAGGCAACCTAATCTTAGGAACAAAAACAAAACTATTTTTTATACATATCTATGTGCTTTAATGCTTGTTCTTATGATACTTGTTTGATTTGGATCTTTGCTTGAGTGTGATGAGTTGTGGAGTAATGTCCACAATTGCATCTGCATATACATATAGGAAAAAAATTCTTATAAAAATAACTAGACAAACTAGATTAACCCTCATTAAAGTATCTAGCTGTCACACCCGGATTTTAGGGGTCCAAAACCCGGGCGCGAACATAATCACCAGGTGTGCTGGGACAAAGTCTCACACATATGATGAATCATGGCACAGGATCGAATGTCACATCTTTACTACATAACAGAAGTTCTTGTACAAAATAAATAAATAATTACATTATAAGGAGACAACGGTCCAGCAACCCAAAGTTGACTGGGAGACGACGGCCTAGTCCACTCACGAACACATCGCAGCATCCTCCATGCGCCTCATCCTGTGGTACCTGTCCTTGACCTGTGGGGGGTGTGAGACAGCAAGAGTGAGCTCACATACGTTCATCGCTCAACAAGTTGTGGGGAATAATGTGCATTAACTCGCCAAAGGTGGGAGCTCACGTGAAGTGTAAGGCTTACCAAAGAAGATGGTTAGAGCTGAGCATTGCTTTTAAAGTTGGTCAAAATTTTATTAGCAGTTACTAAGTATAAGTAAATACCAACCCAATTAAGTAGTAGAACAAAAGTAACAACTTCACCTGCGATGCAATGCATATGACAAATTGAATTTAGTTCCATAATTTAATCATGTGAGGGTCCGAGCTGCTCATGACCGTGAGCACGGCTAGTATACCAGTTTTACACTCTGCAGAGGTTGCGCATCTTTACCCACAAGTCATGTTACCCATCTGCCAAGGGATCGCGACTTCCCATACACCTCTACCGAGGAGGCGAGGCAGGGTAACACTACGAGGCCTTTACAAAGTTCCACTAGCTTCAGAAAACCCGCTACAGTTTATAGGAAGTTCCAATGCAGGAATCCCTTGCAGGACCGCCATCGCAGCAAAATCCTCCCGAGGGCCTCCCTACACTGACCACTCCCCTACTGCCCTTGCCCCTTTCGGGTAAGGTAGTCTTCCACTAGCTTTCCTAATTAATCAGCCAAGGGGTCCCATTCCTCCCTTGTGGTAGCACTGTTTTCCCGGGTGGTCGCTCCATGTTCCAATTAACATAATGATCTTATCATGAACAGTAATAATAAACATATAATAAAAGTGTGATCATGAATAATGTACCTTCATACCCAAAACCACATAAAGCACTAGCAAGTACTACCCAAAAAGTTCAGTGGTAAACAAGGTATAAAGATAGACAAACTAGGGTAACCTATTGGGTCCCATCAAAATTAACCTATGCAGATCATTATGATTAATTAGAACATGAGTAGGTAAAAAGAAGTGATCAAGGGCACAACTTGCCTGGGACTTGAGATTCCAGGTACCAACTTGCTCCTCAGATGACACGTGACCTCGCTCTAGTCGTAGCAATACAAACAAACATTGTATAGGCAAAATTAACATTACACCAAACAAAATACACATTAATAATATACATATTAAAATAAGATCATAGGAACAGGAATCATTAATTTTGGAGTTATAGATTTTAAGTTATGAATTTTCAAAGGTTTTATGTGTTTAAAATGGAATTAAATATAAATTAATTTTCTAACTGTTTTCATGTCAAAACAGAGACTCTAGATGATGGAGAATAAAATTACAAAATTTTAGGAACTGAATGAAGTGATTTGGACTAAAAATGGATTTCCTATGCATTTTACAAGTTTTAGCACTTATTTATATAATAAAAATCCATTTATAATTTAAATTCTCTGGTTTAATATTGTTCTGGATTGGGCCTCAATAACCAGAAAAGTCAGGGTTGCACGGTAAAATTTCCTAAGACCTAAGCAACAGTCGCCGAGGACGGCGGGTTCTATTTCGGGAAAACTCAAGGGTTCTTTTGTGAAATGTGTACCGAAAGGGTATGGCCAGAAACTAGCCGTCCGATCTGAAATATGGGGCCCTGATTAGATCTACTTAAAACTGAATCGGTATGCTTTGTGAGTCGTAAGATTATAAATCAACGGCCCAGGAAGCGCCACGCCGAACAGTACCGCGGGCTAATCCTAGCCGTCCACTGAATCCGACGGCCGCGCGCCTTTCTTCCTCCCCAACCGCGCGGTGGCACGACGGAGGAAAGCACCGCGGCGGCGCCATGGTCGGGTTTCCCCCAAGCCCCAAATTCCTGACCGAACTTCGATCCAAACACGGCAACACAAACCGAATCGCGACCGGGTTTCGTCGAGGGCTACTCACATTGATTCAAGAAGCGATGAACTCCACCCACGGCGCTCGGTGGATCTGCGGCCGGAAGTGAACACTGATGCGCGATTCGCCAACCTCCAGGCTCCCATTATCACCGAGAATCAACCACGTGCATCGGCGAAGGTCACTGGGCACACGCTCGACCCTGAGCAATGGATGGCCGGAGTTCACTCGCGGTGACCCTTTTCCGTTTTCTCTCTGCGCTTGGTGACATGGCTAGCTATCGAGCTCACCCTTGAACTCGCCCCGACGGTCGCAGGGGAAGTCAGCGCTCGAAGATCCTATATATGCATGGGAAACGGCATAGGGCGCAACATGCGCGGCCGACTTTGCAGGGAAGGATCCGGTCTCCGCGGCGATGGACCCGGACCACGTCGTGTGGGCTGCGAGGGGAAGAAGATCGTCAGGGTTTCGGGCCCATGTGTCAATGGCGTTCAAGGCGGGTGAGGCTGCCAGACCTGGGCCACAAGACAGCGCAACAAGGGATGCGGACACAGAGAAGGGAAGAGGAAAGGCTGACGCGAGGGCCCCATGCCTCAGTTGTCCAGAGGGGGGGGAAACCCGCGTGCGCGAGCGCAACGCTGGACGAGCGGGCCCACAAACCAGAGTCACAGCGCAAAATTGTGAGCGGGGGTCGACCGACCGTGATGGGCCAAGGGAAGGGGAAGGTAAGGTGGGCCAGAAGTAGGGAGTCAGGCCCAAGCCACAGTTTATTCTTTTTTTTCCTTTTCCTTTTCTTTTATTTCCAAATTCAAGCTTCCTTTCAAATTTGAATCTAGTGTTGTGGCAAATCTTTCTTCAAATTTCATTGTACATTTAGGGTACAAATTTTAAAAATACATTTCTATGCATATTTTATGTAAGTTTCTTATTCCTCTTTTTCTCCACGATCTAATTATAATTTTAGGTCTTAAATCCAATTTTGGACATTATTGAATTTTCTATTAATATTTTTATTATTATTACTATGAAATGCACACACAATAAACTCCAACTTGATGAATAGATATCTATTTATTCTAATTAATTTATTTGCTTGATAATTGTTTGAGGTATGAGACACACTCATATTGTTTTCTTTCCCTTTTTTTAGGAAAAATAGTACTTTGAAGGTGAAATAAAATCAAAAGTTACTTCAAAATTAGTTATGCATAAACGATTATGATGCATCAATTGATGATGTGCATAATGATTTAGTGGAATAGAAAGCTTTTCTATTACTCTTCTAAAATAATTCTTGATTTCCAAAATTTAGTTCTCAATTTTCAACACTCCGGTATAATTTGAGATCACAGACTTTGCTATTTTATTCCTTCATATATTTATTTTATTATTATTAGTTTTTTTTTCTTATACACATTTTGGGTCTTACAAATCCTACCCCCCTTAACAGAAATCTCGCCCTCGAGATTTGTAAGGAAAGGGTGCATATTCATATTGTCTCAACACATGCACAAACAAAAATCTCGGCATGATGCACCATTTATCAGCAGCACATGGGGTCAATTAGACCTTATTATTCATCCTGAAATAGTATCATACCAATACTAACTAAAGTAACATTTAGATCGTATAATTAGTAGTAATATATGTATATGTTTATGTAGCTTGGTGGAGCTAGTTGTTAGGAAAAACATGGGTGTATATATGTATGTCCACTTTATTATGTAGGATAGAAGATGCCTTTAGAGCATAGATAGGTTTAGTTATAAAAGGGTAGGGCTAGGAAAGACTCTATCCAAGTTTGTGGATCTTGATTACTTTTGAAGATCTAGCTTGAATCTTATCCTTCCTTGATTTGATGAGCTCGTTCATCTTCGATCTTCGTTCTTGAAGTTTTTATCCGAATTAGGGACATGTAGTTAGGATAACTTGTAGGTAAGGACAGATGGTTAACAGGCTGGTGGCATAAGATAAGTGTATTATGGCAACATCTAGGATGGGAGGGATGGTCACCACAAATATGCTGGTAAGTTATTTGTTCATGGGTGGTTTGGTCTAATGTACTAATTTAAGTTAAAACATGGCCAGCAGGGTCTAATCTATTTTACTAGTATTAACTGGTTCGTTAAGTAACTTACTTTAGATCAGATCATATTAGGTTAGATGGGATCTAGATTAGATTGGTATGACTAGTTTGACTAGATATGATCTAATTAATTTGCATTAGATCATGGTTGTTAAACTAGGGTGGATAGGTATGCTTATTAGGATAAGACAGATCCATGAAGATAAGATAGAATCTTTTGAGGCCAGTTAGATCTATTAGGATAAGGATAAAATCTTTTCGAGATGAGATGAGTTTATTTAGATAAGGGAAAAATCTTTTAAGATCAAAGAGAATCTTTTAAGATAAAATGGATCTATCAAGATAAGAGAGAATCTTTTAAGATAAGATGGATCTATATGAAATAGGTATACTTTAATGGAGAATAATTTAAGTTGTTTATTTATCTCATGAATTTTATTTATTTATATCTATATGTATACGTAGATGTATTTGTGGACATTACTCCACAACTAATCACACTCAATCAAAGATCCAAATCAGACCTGTATCATAAGAACAAACATTCAAGCATATAAATATTTACAAAAATAGTTTTGTTTTTGTTCCTAAGAGTAGGTCTCCTATTCCTAAAGGTCACTTTAGGTACAAGATTTCAAAGTGTGAAATCCAAGTTTGTCTTTAGAAGGAAAAGGTAAGGATAATCAGAGTAAAGCGGAAATAGATGAGAAAAGATTAAGACGGGTTTAGAAAGAATCAGAATAGCAAAGGTAAGTAGATAATGGTTGTCCAGTTTTATCTAGGTTTCGTCCTACAGTCAACATTCCTCTGATACCACTTCTGTCACACCCGGATTTTAGGGGTCCAAAACCCGGGCACGAACATAATCACCAGGTGTGCTGGGACCAAGTCTCACACATATGATGAATCATGGCACAGGATCGAATGTCACATCTTTACTACATAACAGAAGTTCTTGTACAAAATAAATAAATAATTACATTATAAGGAGACAACGGTCCAGCAACCCAAAGTTGACTGGGAGACGACGGCCTAGACCACTCACGAACACATCGCAGCATCCTCCATGCGCCTCATCCTGTGGTACCTGTCCTTGACCTGTGGGGGGGGGGTGTGAGACAGCAAGAGTGAGCTCACATACGTTCATCGCTCAACAAGTTGTGGGGAATAATGTGCATGAACTCGCCAAAGGTGGGAGCTCACGTGAAGTGTAAGGCTTACCAAAGAAGATGGTTAGAGCTGAGCATTGCTTTTAAAGTTGGTCAAAATTTTATTAGCAGTTACTAAGTATAAGTAAATACCAACCCAATTAAGTAGTAGAACAAAAGTAACAACTTCACCTGCGATGCAATGCATATGACAAATTGAATTTAGTTCCATAATTTAATCATGTGAGGGTCCGAGCTGCTCATGACCGTGAGCACGGCTAGTATACCAGTTTTACACTCTGCAGAGGTTGCGCATCTTTACCCACAAGTCATGTTACCCATCTGCCAAGGGATCGCGACTTCCCATACACCTCTACCGAGGAGGCGAGGCAGGGTAACACTACGAGGCCTTTACAAAGTTCCACTAGCTTCAGAAAACCCGCTACAGTTTATAGGAAGTTCCAATGCAGGAATCCCTTGCAGGACCGCCATCGCAGCAAAATCCTCCCGAGGGCCTCCCTACACTGACCACTCCCCTACTGCCCTTGCCCCTTTCGGGTAAGGTAGTCTTCCACTAGCTTTCCTAATTAATCAGCCAAGGGGTCCCATTCCTCCCTTGTGGTAGCACTGTTTTCCCGGGTGGTCGCTCCATGTTCCAATTAACATAATGATCTTATCATGAACAGTAATAATAAACATATAATAAAAGTGTGATCATGAATAATGTACCTTCATACCCAAAACCACATAAAGCACTAGCAAGTACTACCCAAAAAGTTCAGTGGTAAACAAGGTATAAAGATAGACAAACTAGGGTAACCTATTGGGTCCCATCAAAATTAACCTATGCAGATCATTATGATTAATTAGAACATGAGTAGGTAAAAAGAAGTGATCAAGGGCACAACTTGCCTGGGACTTGAGATTCCAGGTACCAACTTGCTCCTCAGATGACACGTGACCTCGCTCTAGTCGTAGCAATACAAACAAACATTGTATAGGCAAAATTAACATTACACCAAACAAAATACACATTAATAATATACATGTTAAAATAAGATCATAGGAACAGGAATCATTAATTTTGGAGTTATAGATTTTAAGTTATGAATTTTCAAAGGTTTTATGTTTTTAAAATGGAATTAAATGATAAATTAATTTTCTAACTGTTTTCATGTCAAAACAGAGACTCTAGATGATGGAGAATAAAATTACAAAATTTTAGGAACTGGAATGAAGTGATTTGGACTAAAAATGGATTTCCTATGCATTTTACAAGTTTTAGCACTTATTTATATAATAAAAATCCATTTATAATTTAAATTCTCTGGTTTAATATTGTTCTGGATTGGGCCTCAATAACCAGAAAAGTCAGGGTTGCAGGGTAAAATTTCCTAAGACCTAAGCAACAGTCGCCGAGGACGGCGGGTTCTATTTCGGGAAAACTCAAGGGTTCTTTTGTGAAATGTGTACCGAAAGGGTATGGCCAGAAACTAGCCGTCCGATCTGAAATATGGGGCCCTGATTAGATCTACTTAAAACTGAATCGGTATGCTTTGTGAGTCGTAAGATTATAAATCAACGGCCCAGGAAGCGCCACGTCGAACAGTACCGCGGGCTAATCCTAGCCGTCCACTGAATCCGACGGCCGCGCGCCTTTCTTCCTCCCCAACCACGCGGTGGCACGACGGAGGAAAGCACCGCGGCGGCGCCATGGTCGGGTTTCCCCCAAGCCCCAAATTCCTGACCGAACTTTGATCCAAACACGGCAACACAAACCGAATCGCGACCGGGTTTCGTCGAGGGCTACTCACATTGATTCAAGAAGCGATGAACTCCACCCACGGCGCTCGGTGGATCTGCGGCCGGAAGTGAACACTGATGCGCGATTCGCCAACCTCCAGGCTCCCATTATCACCGAGAATCAACCACGTGCATCGGCAAAGGTCACTGGGCACACGCTCGACCCTGAGCAATGGATGGCCGGAGTTCACTCGCGGCGACCCTTTTCCGTTTTCTCTCTGCGCTTGGTGACATGGCTAGCTATCGAGCTCACCCTTGAACTCGCCCCGACGGTCGCAGGGGAAGTCAGCGCTCGAAGATCCTATATATGCATGGGAAACGGCATAGGGCGCAACGTGCGCGGCCGACTTTGCAGGGAAGGATCCGGTCTCCGCGGCGATGGACCCGGACCACGTCGTGTGGGCTGCGAGGGGAAGAAGATCGTCAGGGTTTCGGGCCCATGTGTCAATGGCGTTCAAGGCGGGTGAGGCTGCCAGACCTAGGCCACAAGACAGCGCAACAAGGGATGCGGACACAGAGAAGGGAAGAGGAAAGGCTGACGCGAGGGCCCCATGCCTCAGTTGTCCAGAGGGGGGGGGGAAACCCGCGTGCGCGAGCGCAACGCTGGACGAGCGGGCCCACAAACCAGAGCCACAGCGCAAAATTGTGAGCGGGGGTCGACCGACCGTGATGGGCCAAGGGAAGGGGAAGGTAAGGTGGGCCAGAAGTAGGGAGTCAGGCCCAAGCCACAGTTTATTCTTTTTTTTCCTTTTCCTTTTCTTTTATTTCCAAATTCAAGCTTCCTTTCAAATTTGAATCTAGTGTTGTGGCAAATCTTTCTTCAAATTTCATTGTACATTTAGGGTACAAATTTTAAAAATACATTTCTATGCATATTTTATGTAAGTTTCTTATTCCTCTTTTTCTCCACGATCTAATTATAATTTTAGGTCTTAAATCCAATTTTGGACATTATTGAATTTTCTATTAATATTTTTATTATTATTACTATGAAATGCACACACAATAAACTCCAACTTGATGAATAGATATCTATTTATTCTAATTAATTTATTTGCTTGATAATTGTTTGAGGTATGAGACACACTCATATTGTTTTCTTTCCCTTTTTTTAGGAAAAATAGTACTTTGAAGGTGAAATAAAATCAAAAGTTACTTCAAAATTAGTTATGCATAAACGATTATGATGCATCAATTGATGATGTGCATAATGATTTAGTGGAATAGAAAGCTTTTCTATTACTCTTCTAAAATAATTCTTGATTTCCAAAATTTAGTTCTCAATTTTCAACACTCCGGTATAATTTGAGATCACAGACTTTGCTATTTTATTCCTTCATATATTTATTTTATTATTATTAGTTTTTTTTCTTATACACATTTTGGGTCTTACACTAGCCTAACAATATCCATCTCATCTTAAAGGATTATATCCTACACTCTTAGATCCATCTTATCTTAAAAGATACCCTCTTAACTTAATAGAATCATCTTATCTTGAAAAGATTTTATCTTATCCTAATAGACCAAACTGACCTCAAAAGCTTCTACCTTATCCTTATGGATTCATCTTGCCCTAGTTAGCATATTTATCCCACTCTAGAATAACAACCATGAGCTAATCCAAAATTTATTTAGATCTTATCTAGTCTAAAATAGTTATATCAATTTATTCTAGATCTGATCCAATCTAAAGGGAGTTACTTAAACAAGTTAGTTAATACCGGTAACATAGATTAGACCCTATTAGCCCAATACTAACTCAACTTAGTACATTAACGGCCGTGCTAAGCTCCTCCACATGGGCTCGAGCTTTGGCCTCTCGGTCCCAAGCAATGGAACGCGAGTTGATGGCCCAATCGAGTGCCAATTCTCGTTCGACAAGCTCGTCTTGCAGATGCCAGATGTCAGTTCTTAACTCATTTATGCGCTGATCATCCTCGACCCACGCACTATTTCTATGACGCAGCTCCATTCAAAGTTGCTCCACCTGAGCTTCTAGATCTCCAATGGGATCGTTGCTGCCGCTGCTACTATCCTCATGCCTTGGAGCCAGCTGATGGCGAGGCACGCCAATCGGTCCAGTGGACTTGCGCGCGGTTTTCCTTGTGCGTGGCGGCATATCTCCATAAGGGGGAAAACTTTATTAGTATAGTTTTTAACATGATGCATGCATAATTACAGAATCAACCTTAGTTGATTCACAACCTTCTATACATTTCACTCTAGTATCTGGTCTTAATATAAGTATTTCAGAAGGTAGTTAGATAAGAAGGAAAGAAATTTTCTTAGATAAGTCTTGGAAAATTCTTTTTGAAAACTGCCTCATAACATCTGTAGAGATGGGCTTCGCTCCGATACCAGCTGTGACAGAACCACCCAAGTCATTAGGCCCACCTATAGTTGTCCTTGTCCATCGGACCTCAGACAACCCTGTAGGTGCACCTGATCACTTGACAAGTTTGGTATCTATAATCTTTACCTTGCCCAAGAGCGTTTCACCCGTCACGCAGATATTACAACACATCGGAGGAACGAGTATGCGGAAGCAGTTACAATAACTTTATTTTATATTAAAGTAGAGAAAGAGTAGTATTATTACAGACCAGTAAAAATATAAGAGTGCTGGAGTAATATTATTACATATCTTGGGAGGCAAAAACCCCTCCCGATTAACAGTAAAAAGTTTTTAAAGGAGGACACTTCCTCCCGAGGCTTCAGTCTTGGTTTTCTTCCTTAGGCACCACCTTGGAACAAAAGCAACAAAAATTTGCTGCTTCCTCACCTACAACAACATGGGTTCGAAAACCCTGAGTATGGAGTGTACTTTCGCAAGTCTTACCTATCAAAATAAAGACTCTTAAGGATATGCTGGCTTTTTGGGAATCAAGGTATGGCTTATCAAGAATCAAAGACTCTGTTTGCAGAAATGCTTACTAATAGTGGATCCTTAAAAATCCAGTTTTACTTGTCAGGTTAAGTAAAGTTACCTGCATCTAGAGTTCTTTCTACCCTAGTTCAAGCACTTGACCTATACTAGCCAATTTCTTATTAACCCTTCTTATTCACTGGAGTGCTACGTGTAAGTCAGTGACCAAGTCTTCATGTCCGAGAAGTAACGGCGATCCGAATCGATTAATACTTAGCTGAGGATCTCGAATCACACGACATATGTAGCACTTAACCCTTGCATATGTCAACTCGCCACCGAGGTTCTTAAGACCAGATCAGGTTCACGCCAACCGAGAGCACAGATACACCACCATCCAGCCTCTTGCCACGGAGGGTACACGCTACTCTCGCCATCTCTCCACTCCCATTGCGTGTTATCTTATTCTGGTATTAGTCTGCCCGAGGCAAAGCTTACCCATGATGACGCATGTGACCAGTTAAAGGGTCCTCGGTCAGCAGCCCTACATCGAGACGGTCCTTAATCGACTCAGACGGAGACACTACACCGAGACTCCCTTCTCATGCAAGTCAACTACCCGGTCTTAGCTTTATTATTTTCAACCCAAAGTTTGGTACCTGGCAGAGGTACATCTTTTCTGATGTTGAACCCATCACGGCCATGACGGATCCACCATCAAGTTTTATTTTGAAAACATCCCACCCACTTGAAGCATCATATTTTGTCAAAACAAAAACATTTTGTTTTTCTAGAGCAAGGCTAAGCATAAGAAAAACATTTTATAAAACAGGGGGTCAAGGAGAGGTAATCAACTTCTCAAGGAAGGAAATGCAGCAATTTGTTTAGCACACAACTCCTATAACCCAATGCATCAAGCAAGTGAGAAAGATTTAAAATAGCAAGGAGGTGGCAAATGCACCGAGGCTTGCCTTGTGTTATAGGTGAGTCAGGCTCTGCTCCACAGATGTCAAAATAAAAGCAGTTCCCAGCCTGGGGTTCTTCAGGTGGTGGTGGTGTAGTCCTTGCTTCTTCAACTTCTATCTCTTATTCGTTTTCTATATGTAGCCATATATAATCATGAATGCTCATGTAATGCTCATGAAATGCAGAGATAATAAAAGTACATTATCTTAGGTCTTGAATACAATTTTCCTTCACGGGACTCCAGGAAACTAGGGTCTTTGGAGTTAATAGTGAAGTTCATAGGGCAGAAGACTAGGGTTTTGGGTTCTAGGTACCAAACATGGTCCAAATCATACCAAACTTTACCCAAGGCTTCTAAATAACATTTAAAGTTTATTTAAAAAGTTTGGTGATTTTTGGAATTATTAATTAATTTCTAAAATTCCAAGAAACTAGCTTTTGACTATTTTAAATACTAAATAATTCCTGGTTTGGACTAAAAATCTTAGAACCATTTTTATTAAATACTAGGGAATTTTAGGAGTCCAAAAAAATTAGACCCACATTTTTATCATTTTTATATGGATTTCCTAAATCTGGTAGAAAAAGAAAAGGAATGAATAGTACCGGGCTAAACCAGCCCAGGCGAAACGCGCCGCGTGCGCCCATGTTGGTTGTTTTACACGGAAGACCTCAGTTTTTTGAATAAGAAGTAAATAACACAGAGTACTATTTGTTTGTCTCACTGACGTTTGCACCAAGACCCCCGAAGTTCTATTCCTTCGCAACACCAGGTCCGCGGTGGTGCTCGGCGACGAGCACATCTCCGGTGAGCCTATACTGGCCAGAATATGCCAAGACCGGACCCCTAACTTAGCCGGCACCGAATTCTACCCTCGGTGACACTAACCCCTCAATCAATTGCACTAATCCGGGCCGGAGCATGCCTGTTCACGACGACGGCAAAACCCAAGAAGAAGCTACGGTGTTCTGGGCAATTCGGTACGGTCTAGTTCAATCAATCGAGCCTACAAAGAACAGGAGATCCTAGAGATGCTAGAACATTCAACAGAGGGTTATGAATAAACCTGGAGGAGGCTGGCCATGGTGAGCTCACACCGCACGGTGTTCTTGGTTGATTTGGGGGAAATCCCAAATTGAAGTTCTCTGGTGGATAATTCGAGGCACGAGTTGGTGTATGGGTTGATTGACTACCTTACGGACCCGACGGCACACTCAATTTATAGGCTAAGGGGGCAGTGGCCTGTGAATTTGGAGTTGGCGCAGTGGCGGCCGGAGAGAAGAGTTGCACTAGCACAAGCGATTAGTGGCTTTCACCATGGCAGGTTCACCGGCGATCACCGGACATGCATAACACGAGCGACTGCGACGTGGTGAATGCCGAGGCACGTGGCGCAAGGCCGTGAGGTGGCTAACTCTGGCGAACCTATCTAAAGCGGCCGTAACATACTCGGGTACGGTGGCCGGAGTAAAATAGTGGTCGGAGTTCATCCACGACACGATATTTCCTTACCCCGCGGTGTTATCTAACTGAGCCAAGCACGAATCACCGTGGCGAGCATGAATCCAGGTGCACGGTCGCCGGCGGTGAGCTTCTCTGCGCTGGTGTTCTGATCCGGTCACTGTACCATCGCGAGGTCATTCAGTTGGTCTGACAGAGGATCTTTAGAGGTATTTTTCTTGAATTTTTGCATGACAACTTGCTAATCGGTTTGTAGCAAACTTGTAGCCCTATATACAAACTACAATTCTACTGCAGAAATCATACTCAGTTGCATACTCCTTGGAGCATGAATCAAGCCTAAAGTTCTTCAAAACTCACTGACAGTCCATATTCAGTTTCTGTATTGTCTGACAGCTAACTTTAGGGCCAATTATCTCCATCTTTTTGTATAACACAATGCTTAATCCCTTAAGCATAGTTGTACTACTTTAGTAGCTCTAGACCTTTGATGTGTTGACCCTAGGCAAACTCCTAATATTTTTAGAACTACAGAGCTCCAAAGTCAGCCTTGTTCAACTGTATTTCAGACTTAAACGTATGATCACTATAGTGGCCTTTTTGCAATTTGGCCCAAATCTAATGGTTTCTTTTGCAAATCTTCAAATATGTGAACTATATGACTTAAGGTACCCTAACTCCATGGTTTTTGCACTTAGGTCCAAAAGTGTGCAACATTTGCATATAACCCCCTAGGGTTTCAGTCCAGGGTTTTCTAGAGGTCTATTTAGGGTTTCTGGCACTTCTAGGGTTTGGATGCTATCAAATCCTATTAGAGTTGATATCTCATGACCATTTCTAATAAGTTTTGAGAATTTAACTCATTTGGGCTTTATTGACACCCTAAGCTCAGTTTAGGGTTAAGTACCCTACCCTAGGGTTTTACCCATGACATGTCACATCAATACAACTTGTTTGAAATTTTTGCCTAGTGAATGCACTCTAGGTGTGACAAACACATGATATGCCAATGCTTATGATGTTATGCTCAAGTTTTAGTGATAGTAACACCAGGGGTGTTACATTATGTGAATAACTAATGTTGATAGAGTAACATATTTGTAATCAGTGGAGTCATGATGTCCGCAATCCATGTTGCATTGATGGACAGTTACTGTACGAGTAATGATGAGTCATTGCCTTCGATATGGTAACGTGTGAGTAACTGCACGGCCCACGTATCGTGGACTGGGCATGCCACCTGTCAGTGGAATGGGCAGGCGTACGTCTTATCTGTAATGAATGCAAAGGCGCGTGTAGCCTAGAGGCGTCATGCCAGATTCCGCCCGTTGGCTTATGTTGCGCGTAGTATGCCACGTGTCAGCTCCAGACCCCTGCCTAGGCCCTAATTAAGGTCCGGGTGTGTTCTGTCCTGGAACCTTGGAACCCTACTGTGGGCGGCCCGGACCCCATACAGGGGGGTCTGGATCCCATTCTAGGGGTCCGGTCTGTACACGTGGGGGTCCTAGACCAACTTGGAGGTCTGGACTGTATATTCAGGAGTCCGACACTTTCCCATGGGGGTCCAGACTCACTGTTGATGCCTTGGAGTATATCTCTTTCTCTGAACACGTGGCGGCCCCAGAGCCACCCACGTGGTGGGGTCAGGTGCTGTTGCTAGCCTAGAGTAGTCGCCTGAGGCTGGGGCGAGTCATGGCCTGGCCCCACGTATAGCTCCTTTACCACGCGACTAAAGATAGTCGCATGGGTACTGCGTCTTCATACAGTAGTAAGGGGTACCCTAGTTTCAGGGTACCGACAGATGGGATAACTCAAGCTATGTGAGTTGCTAGCGCGAGATCAAGCCAGCGCTTCATCACCGATGTAGAAGTCGAGGTCAGCCATGACGTCGTCATTATGTTGAGCGAGTCAGTTCCCCCTGGAGGGGGTGCCCCTTGTTGCCTGCTGGGCGGAGATGGAGAAGGGGTCATTGACAGCAACGACAGTGGGGGTGATGAAGGAGGGCTCCACATTCCCCACGAACCCCATCTTCGTGTACCTACCGCGAGAGTCAGAGAGGATCAGCAGCGTGGCTCATCGCAGTCGTGCCTCCGCACGCACATTTAGGGAGGGAGGGGCGTACCCAGTGTCATTGTTGATTATAATAGCAGGGTAGAACAAGGCGTCCATGGTGCATGCCAAGCATGTGGGTGTGGTCGCTTGTCTCGTCAGCGGTGGCAGCAGACGGGGTGGCGTCGGCTCAAGCAGGGCGAGTGGCGGGTGGCTTCTGGCAGCGGCACACGGAGGAACCTATCTGTTTGTTTAAGTAATTGTAGCATTTTCTTCTTCTTTTGTACTCCCATTTAGCAGTTTCCATGGCGTCAATTAGGGGGGCTGATTGGTTGTTGTGCCGACACAGGCTCGCGTCGTGCATTGACCGCATACAAGCACATGTTCGGTTGCCTGTGCGCATTTTTTAAAGTCTGGCTTACACATGTGGAGATGTGGGAAGTGGGCTTCCCTCGTGGTCTACGCTCGCTCAAGGCATGTGTTGGAGACTTGTTCTCAAATACTAAGAGTTAAGAACAAGGCAACATAAAAAGTGTTAAGTGTTAAAGTCCTTCGTCCTTCGAAACATTATTCCCCTTCGGGAAATAATGAGTTTCGGACGAAGGTCACAAGAGACATACCTTCGTAAATATAACAAGTAATGACGAAGGATTCATATAAAGCATGAAATATAATATAAACATCATAAAATCATTTCTATTTTATTAACATGAAGAAATAGAAATGATTTCAAATTACAAATATACCTTCGGTCTTGAGAGAAGGTAAAAGTACGAGCGTGACACAAAAGCAAATGTCAAGTTCGCGTGAACAGTACAGAGGTACTGTTCATCTATTTATAGATACAGGTCACAGCCTGTGACAAATTACAATTATGCCCCTTACAAAAGTTTACAACATTGACTCAGACCTCTATGGATAAAAAGGTCATTCTATCTCTATGTCGGTTTGTAACGCCGAAGCTCCATGAAAAGGAACCTTCGGCCATCTCCTGGGGACAACTTCAGCCGAAGCTGCTTCTTCGTGCAAGACCTTCGGCGCAACGAAGCATGACCCCAACAGTAGCCCCTTTCGCGGTGCTAGATCGTTTTTCGTAACGAGCTTGACCCGTGAAAAAAGCCTCTTCAGCTTCGGGAAGCCGAAGGTCCAAAAAACACCTTCCCTGAGCTCGTTGCTGAGAAACGATCCGGTTTCCGAGCGCGTGCCAGGCCCACCTTGCAGAGTTACTGTTTGATCTTTGCGGTCCACTGCACAGCGAGTACAAGTGACTGCCCGCCTGGTGTAAAAATCCTGCCGCTTCGCCTTCTTACCTGCAGCACTATATAAACAGACGAGTAGGTGTGAAGTTACCACAGCATTCATTGCTATTTGCACTGTTCTGCTGCCAAAATTTTTAACTATAGCCGAAGCTTGATTCTCAGAATCGAACGAAGGTCCATCTCGACGTCTGCTTCGTCGGAAAGAAAAGCTTCGGAAGAAAAGAAAAAGTATCTAACTTCCCCAAATTCAGAATCAAATGGCCAGAGTACGATCTACTACCAGAGTTGCACGTGAAGGAGACGAAGCCGAAGGTTCGAATACTGTGCCCATCTCCGAAGCGATGCAACGTTCCGGACTGGTGACTGCGGAAGAAATGCCTGCTGCTGAAGCAAACCCGACAACTGCCGAAGGAGAAGAAGAAAACATTGAAGGGACTGATCCCGAAGATGACTACCGTATTGCCATGCCCAGCAAGCCCAGTCACCTAGATTTCGGAAAGTCGACTGTTTCAAAGGCTGTTCTTTCCAAGATGGTGAAAGCAGGTTATTTCATTGAAAATCAGAAGAAGCTACTTCGCTTCGGGGGAGAAGAAACCACCCCGAAGCCAGAGAAGGACGAGATTGTCATCTTCAAGAGCTTTTTAAAGGCTGGGCTGAGATTCCCTCTTCACGAGATTATTGCGGAGATACTGAAGAGGTTTGGTATCTACCTTCACCAGTTAACTCCTAACGCTATCGTTAGGCTTAGCGTTTATATTTGGGCCCTCCGAAGCCAAGCAGTGGAGCCATTTGCCGACAGTTTCTGTCGAGTTCATGAGTTACATTATCAAACAAAGGCCAGAAAAGATGGGCTGCATGATAACTTCGGTTGCTACAATTTTGCCTACCGGAAAACCGCAAAGTTTCCTGTAATCAGCTACCGAAGCAAATGGCCGGCAGACTGGAAATCAGAATGGTTCTATGTCAAGGTTGATGACGACAAGGAGAAGCTTGTGCAAAGTCCACTCGAGCTGATCTTCGGAGAAACCCGACCCCGCTGCAACATGACACCAGAGGGTCAAACACAACAGGCAATGGATGAATTCAGTATTATTGCAGAGCATATCGGTACCAGGGATCTGGTTCAAGAATTCTTGGCATTCAGAGTCTTCCCTACTCTGAAAGAATGGGAAGTGCCAAAGTTAAAGGGGGAGAAGAAGGAGGGGGAACTTGTCCGGCTTCCTTATCACTTCAAATTCAAGAAATACTTTAAGAAGCCCTGCCAAGAGTGGCTGGACACAGTTGAGATAATGTGTAATGAAATTCTTGGAAATTATTCGAAAAAAGAAGATCAACTGATGACAGCAGCCTTCGGCACCCGTCCGAAGCGAAGGCTGAACCGAGTGTTTGATGCCCTGGGCTTCGAATACCCTGACTATGAGCAGTTGAGCAAGGGTGCTGAGGGCCAAAAAAGAAAAAGAGTGGCCGAAACTCTGAACAAGGATGAAGAAAGACCATCAAAAGAGAAGAAAATTCCCAAGAAAAGAAAAATATCAACTCCGAAGCGAAAATTATCCGAAGAAGAGGGGACCCCCACACCACCTTCTACCAGCGACGTGGAGGAAATTTTAAAGGTAATGACTGAACCCGTGCCCACGAAGCTAAGCCCATTAGGGCCTCAACTGACGAAGCTTTTTCGAAAGGTGGAAGAGCCGGAACAAACGAAGATAACCAAACCAAAGCGGCAAAGAATTATTGCAGTGACCGAAGTTATCGATAAGACGCCGCCGAGGGCGTCAATTCAGAAAACGGCAGCTGCTGAAGACACAACAAACGTCGAAGTTGCACCTTCGGAGGTCGCGGCTACCGAAGCCGCTACAGCCGAAGATGTGAACTTAGAAACTACCATTGAGGACATCGACAAAATTTTGCAAGACATGGCTGCAGAAGAAGCTGCTGAAGAAACCATGGCCACAGTGCCTAGGAAGGGGAAAGAGATAACCGAAGACACTTCGGACGACGAAGCCTACGCATTTCAAAATTTAGTTGGGCAGAAGCTGACGAAGGCCGAAATAGGAGAGCTCAAGGACTATGCCAAATCTTGCGGATACAAGCCAGGAGCTCTTCTATTTGGAGGCATTGATGACGAAAAATTGGGCTGCATTCGAGACCAAACTGGAGCTAAGGTCATCGGTACTTTATCAAAAAGTATCGGTTTTCCGAAGCTAGAAACAGATATCAGCCGCTACTGACGACAACATATCGTCGGCAGCTTATTTTATTCCAATTTCAAGGTAAACAACTTTTCTCTGACTTCTATTGTTTTTAATAATGGAAATATTCCTGACAAAGGTTGTTTATTTGCAGAGCATGCTTCTGAGCAAAGCTCTGAGGATGCAGCAAGACTTGGAGGACAAAAAACACGAAGCTATAATTGAGAATTTAGAGAGCAAGATAAAAGAACAATCAGCTATCATTGAAAAGAAAGACTTCGAGCTCCAATCAACCGAAGGCTTGCTGGCAGAGACTGAAGCTAAAGTATCAGAATTGAATTCGAAGCTTATCGGCCAATCAAAACAATTTGAACAGGAGAAGCTAGAGCTTAATTCGAAACTTGAAGCCGAAGTCCAAGCCAACTCAGACTTGAAGAAATCATTAACAAGCCTTCAAGACAAATGCTTGAAATTTAGCAATAATTGTATTGGACGATTAAAAAAGATATTTTACTCTGTTGGAGCCAGCAGCGGGAAGTTTAACCCTTCAGCGGAAAATTTACCACAAGCCTTCGATCATATTGAAGCTGAAATCGAAGAACTTGACGAAGTTATAGCCGGGCACGGTGACTTCTGTGCCTGGGTAGCTTCTCGGGGTACCGCTGCAGCGTTCCTGAAGGCCGGCTGCGAGCATGGAAAAATCGTCAACAGGCCCAACTTCACCTTGTCTCCATCAATCCTGGACGATATTCCTGACCTCGCCCGAAGCATCTCAAATAGATTTATAAAAATGATATGGACAAAAGGCGGGCGAGAGAAGGCTGGAGACGAAGCTCGAAGTCATCTTGATCCAGTAAGAAATCATACTTTGTACTTACCTTCTCCTTCACGCTTGATTTTTACTCGCGATACCTTGATTCATGTAGGATGACGAAGGTGAAGATGATGCTTAAAATATATCGCCGAAGCCGTCACCGAAGCTGAAGCTTAGTGAAGATCAGTAGAAGTATACTATAGAAAAAACTCAGGATACTTTTGTAACAACTTTTGTAAATACAATTAAACTGTTCTCAAGGAACTTTGTACATACCTTGTAACATATTCTTACCCTTCTACTGAGGCGCTTTGATGTGGACGAAATCAGTATTTTGAGCCGAAGGCGAAAAAACACCTTCCCTTCTTTTCGTACACAACGAAGCATAGAAGACCACTTCTTCTTTTTGCCGAAGCTTTTCTTTTTCGTACATAACAAACCATAAGAGACCACTTCTTCTTTTTGCCGAAGCAACCACTCAGGAACACAAATGCTATGAATGAATGTTTATGAATGCAGATGCTATGATGTAATGTAATGTGCGAATGAATGTCCAAAGCATATGTCCAAAGCCACACTCTCAGCCATTATTTCCTTAGAAACAACCACACATCAGCTCTGCATTCCCTTAGGAACGACTTTGGAGCTTCTTCGCCTTTTACTTAGACGATATAAGCTCTGCATTCCCTTAGGAACGTCTTTGGAGCTTCTTCGCCTTTTACTTAGGCGGTATAAGCTCTGCATTCCCTTAGGAACGTCTTTGGAGCTTCTTCGCCTTTTACTTTCGGCGGAATCAGCGTTGACTTTTCGCTGTGAGCTCTGCATCCCCTTAGGGACGTCTTTGGAGCTTCTTCTCTTTTTCAGTTTCGGCACTCGATGGTGCGTTCTCAGCTTTTACATTTACATTCTTTGGGGGATTTTGCTCTTATAAAACTAAAAAGGAAATTACATATGATGGCCCCATTAAAAACCTTTCTCCCCCTTTAGAAAGGAAAAGGGTGCCATGAAAAAAGAAAAGAAAAAAATAAAAAGTTACATCAAGTTATACATAAAATCGCCGAAGCTCATCCGCATTCCAAGATCTTGGAATTTCGTTGCCATCCATGTCCTTCAATCTGTACGATCCAGGCCTTGACGAAGATACTACTAAGAAAGGTCCTTCCCATTTCAATTGTAGCTTGCCCACTGTGTCTGGGTTGGCTACTCTCCGAAGCACCAAGTGACCCGGCTCAATATTTTTTAACCGGACCTTTCTATCTCGCCACCTGACTGTTTCAGCTTGATATTTATTGATATTCTCCACGGCCTGAAGCCTGATCCCCTCTAAAGCATCTTTTTCCACAAGGCAAGCATCTTCGGGACCTGATTCTGCCGAAGCTACTACCCTTATTGACCCAGCTTTAGCTTCTTCCGGAGTTATTGCTTCGTCACCGAATAATAATTTGAATGGGGTAAAGCCTGTAGACCTTGATGTTGTTGTATTGTGGCTCCACACCACTTTGGTTAACTGATCTGGCCACTTTCCCCTGGGTTGATTGAAGATTAACTTCATTATTCCTGTCATTATAATGCCGTTGGCCCTTTCAACGAGCCCATTCGACTCCGGATGCCTGACTGATGCAAAATGGATCTTCGTTCCAATTTGATCACAGAAATTTCTGAAAGCTTCGGAGTCAAACTGCGTTCCATTATCCACAGTGATGGCCTTCGGTACTCCGAAGCGACAGACAATGTTCTGCCAGAAAAACTTTTGGACAGTGGCCGAAGTTATTGTGGCTAATGGCTTCGCCTCAATCCATTTAGAAAAATACTCCACAGCCACTATAACATATTTTAGATTCCCCTGAGCCGGTGGTAATGGACCTAACAAATCAAGGCCCCACCTTTGCAATGGCCAGATGGGTTGTATCAGCTGGGTCAAAGACGAAGGTTGCTTTTGATCTCTTGCACATTTCTGGCAACCTTCGCACTTTTGAACTAATTCCGCTGCATCCGAAGCTGCCTTCGGCCAATAAAACCCTTGGCGGAAAACTTTTCCAAGTAACGGCCTAGATCCGATGTGGGATCCACACAGGCCTGCATGTATCTCTTTCATTAACTCTATACCTTCGGTTCTAGACAAGCACTTGAGCAGCGGGGCACAAACTCCATGTTTGTATAGTTCCCCTTCTATCATGACATACGGACGAGCTCTTGCCTCTATCCTTTTATTGTAAGCTTCATCATCTGATAGGAAGTTACCATGAAGGTAACAGATTATTTCAGTTCTCCAATCTTCGCTGTAAACAGGAGAAATGTTGAGGACTGCTCTTTCAAGGAGCTCTACTGAAGGTGCCTTTATTGTTTCGAAGAACACATCCGAAGGTAACGGCAGCCCCTGTGCTGCAGACTTGGCTAGCAAATCAGCATGCTCATTTTGCCCTCGAGGGATATTCTTGACAGAAAATCCTTCGAAGGAAGCTTCGATCCTTCGGACCGTGTCTAAGTATTTTTCAAGCTTCGGGTCTTTAGCCTTGCAACTTTTGTCAATATGACCCGAAACAACCTGGGAATCAGTTTTAAGAATCGCCCTTCTGATTCCCATTGCCTTTAGTTTCCGAAGACCCAGGAGCAGGGCTTCGTACTCAGTAATATTATTTGTGCAGCTGAAGTCAAGTCTTGCTGCATAACAAGTTTTAACCTTGGATGGTGAGACCAACACAGCAGCTGCACCTGCTCCGAAGGTTCCCCAAGAGCCATCACAAAACATTGTCCACACTTCGGCATCTTTATTTGCTTCTTCATCCTGAGCCCCTGGCGTCCAGTCGGCAATGAAATCTGCCAATGCTTGAGACTGGATCGAGGATCTATGCACATAATCAATGTAAAATTCATTGAGCTCCGCAGCCCATTTTCCAATCCGTCCAGTAGCTTCTCTATTTCTCATGATATCCTTCAGCGGCTGCGAAGAAGGAACAATAATGTTGTATGCCTGAAAATAATGCCGAAGCTTCCTGGATGCCATTAAAACGGCATACAATACCTTCTCCAGCTCTGTATAATTTTTCTTTGAGACACTAAGGACCTCAGATACAAAATACACTGGAACTTGCTTCTTGACTTGGCCATCAAACTTCTCCTGGACAAGTGCCGCACTTACTGCTGAGTGCGTAGCTGCCACATATAACAACAGAGGAGCCCCTGGCGTTGGTGGAGTTAATGTTGTGAGATCTATCAAGTATTGCTTCAGCTCTTCGAAGGCTTTTTGTTGACTTGGGCCCCATTGAAAGACTTCAGCTGACTTCAGCACCTCGAAAAATGGTAAGTTTCTTTCTGCTGATCTGGATATAAATCTGTTGAGAGATGCCAGCCTTCCTGTCAATCTTTGGGCTCCCTTTCTTGTGGTTGGTGGCTCCATTCGAAGTATAGCTTCGATTTTATTTGGATTAGCTTCGATTCCCTTTGTTGAAACCAAGCATCCAAGAAATTTACCCTTCTTTACTCCGAAGACACATTTTTCTGGATTCAGCTTCAGACCAGCTTGTCTGAAGCTGGCGAAGGTCTCCTGCAGATCAGCAATATGATTTTCCCGCTTCGTGCTTTTTACGATAATGTCATCAACATAGGTCAACACATTTCTGCCTATCTGAGACTGGAGAACCTTCGCAGTCATTCTGCTGAAACTCCCTCCAGCATTCTTGAGCCCCTCAGGCATCCGAAGATAGCAATATGTGCCACTTGGGGTTATGAAGCTAGTTTTCGGCTCATCTTCCTTCTTCATCCAAATTTGATGATAGCCTGAGTAGCAGTCTAGGAGACTCATGAGCTCTGAAGAAGCTGCTGCATCGACTAAAGAGTCTATCCTTGGCAGCGGGAATTCGTCCTTCGGACAAGCCTTGTTGAGATCTGTGAAATCGATACACATTCTCCACTTGCCATTGGCCTTCTTCACCATAACAGTGTTAGCTAGCCACTCTGGATACTTCACTTCTCTGATAACTCCTGCACTGAGGAGTCTTTTTACTTCATTGCGAGCCCCTTCGGCCTTGTCATCAGACATTTTCCGAAGCCTCTGCTTTCGGGGTCTGAAGGATGGGTCAACATTAAGCGAATGTTCAATAACATCCCGATTTACTCCACAGAGATCATTGGCTGACCATGCAAAAACATCTTTGTTGTTGAATAAAAACCTTATCAAGGTTTTCTCCTGGTCTTCAGATAATTGCGAGCCCAACAGCACCTTCTGCTCTGCTATATCCTCACACAATAGCATGGGCTTCGGCTGATCTGCTGAAGCTGCTTTCTTCCTTCTAAATTTGTACTGTTCACAAGCTTCAGCTCCATCTATGTTATGGATTGCTTTGGAATCAGTCCAGCTTCCTTCGGCCCTTCTAGCAGCTTCCTGGCTTCCATGAATAGCAATAGGCCCTTGGTCCGAAGGTATCTTCATGCAAAGATAAGCTGGGTGAAGAATTGCTTCGAAGGCATTAAGAGTACCGTGACCAATGATAGCATTGTAAGGATACTCCATGTCAACAATATCAAACACAATTTGCTCAGTCCTTGTGTTGTTAACAAATCTGAAGGTTATCGGCATGGTAATCTTCCCAAGTGCTACAATCTGCCGCCCTCCGAAGCCACAAAGAGGGTGCGTAGCATCATGAATCTTGTCTTCAGGCTCCTGCATTTGTCTGAAGGCCTTAGCAAATATAATATCAGCTGCACTGCCTGTATCAACTAGGACATTGTGGACCAGAAATCCTTTGATCACGCAAGAGATGACCATGGCATCATTGTGAGGATAATCCTTAAGCTGAAGGTCTTCCTGAGAGAAAGTAATTGGAATGCGGGACCATTTTGACTTGATGAAGGGTCCCTGCACTCCAACATGCTGCACCCTTCTCTGAGCCTCCTTCTTCTGCTTCTTGTTAACTGGCTCTGAGCAAGAACCGCCTGTTATCGGGAGCACCAGCTTCGAAGCCGAAGCAGCTCCAGCTTGATTGTTGAACGAAGCCATCAGCTTAGAAAAGTGGAAGTGAGTTCACCGGAGGTGGGCGCCAATGTTGGAGACTTGTTCTCAAATACTAAGAGTTAAGAACAAGGCAACATAAAAAGTGTTAAGTGTTAAAGTCCTTCGTCCTTCGAAACATTATTCCCCTTCGGGAAATAATGAGTTTCGGACGAAGGTCACAAGAGACATACCTTCGTAAATATAACAAGTAATGACGAAGGATTCATATAAAGCATGAAATATAATATAAACATCATAAAATCATTTCTATTTTATTAACATGAAGAAATAGAAATGATTTCAAATTACAAATATACCTTCGGTCTTGAGAGAAGGTAAAAGTACGAGCATGACGCAAAAGCAAATGTCAAGTTCGCGTGAACAGTACAGAGGTACTGTTCATCTATTTATAGATACAGGTCATAGCCTGTGACAAATTACAATTATGCCCCTTACAAAAGTTTACAACATTGACTCAGACCTCTATGGATAAAAAGGTCATTCTATCTCTATGTCGGTTTGTAACGCCGAAGCTCCATGAAAAGGAACCTTCGGCCATCTCCTGGGGACAACTTCAGCCGAAGCTGCTTCTTCGTGCAAGACCTTCGGCGTAACGAAGCATGACCCCAACAGCATGCACGCGACGA
Organism: Zea luxurians; assembly: GCA_029449295.1. Lineage (NCBI taxonomy): Eukaryota > Viridiplantae > Streptophyta > Magnoliopsida > Poales > Poaceae > Zea > Zea luxurians. Next base: position 2,786,091 of record JAOPSE010000052.1, on the reverse strand, counting down.
GAGGTGGGAAGTGGGCTTCCCTCGCGGTCCAGGCCTGCTCGAGGCATGCACGCGACAGCATGGAACCAATCATCCCCTTAGTTTAGTGGCTAAGAATACAAGTATTTTTTTGTTTTTTGAGTGAGCCCCATGTGGACTCAAATCAAATGATAAAATGTCGTTTATGGAGTAAACTTTTGATGTTTGTTACTAAAAAATGATTTCTATTGTTAGAATGCTTTGGAGTATTTGGCATCCTGAAAGCGAAATATAACAATTTCTACCTGTTTTGATGATTAAGTGTCCAACACACCATCATGAACTAACTTGTTTGATATAAGTATGAGCAGAGGTCCACTGCAGGGCAATTTGAAGGCACTAAGTCCAAATGAGCTTGAATGGGGGCTACAAAGTGCAATTATGGGTAAAATGGTAAAACCATCATGTTTGAATGTTTAAATAAGTTTCACATGCCTAATGCTATGTGTTTAGCACTTTTGTTTGACCACTAACTCAATTCTGTGAGAAAAATGCATTTTAGACTTAAGATTAGTTAAACTGCAAACCATGGAGAAAGTATGAGTAAAAGGTGAGTTCTCTACACTTAATCAATTAGATTATGTGCTGATTATGTCTAAGTCGTAGGGAAGCTCCCAAGGGAAGCCAAAAAGAATTGAAGGACTTAGGCTCAAAAGAGTCTTAACTAGGTTGTTCTAGGTCTCACCGGACCAGTCCAGTGGCGCACCGAACCAGTTTCGTAGAGGCATGGACTTAGCTGTTTGGGCGGCCAGGCGCACCGAACTGGGTCCGTGTGCACCAGATCGCCTCTACGGCTGAACCTCATGCTCTCAGGAATTTTTTTAATAATTCATTGCACCATGAACAGTGTTAGTCCGGTGGCGCACCGTTCTGCCTCCAACGGCTACTCTCTAACAGGTGTGCGTTGGCCAACGGCTAGCTGACGTGCCACCCAATCCGGAGGTGCACCAGACCGGTCCGGTGCTCGTCAGCTAAGGAAGGCGTCCAATAAGATCCTGGGCTCGGTTCACGTGGACCCGGTCCGATGGTGCACAGGATTGGTCTGGTGCGCTCACAGTCAGTCAGTTTTTGGCATCTTTTTGCAAGGAAGGGGCAATGGCTACATGTCCTTTTGGAGCTATAAAAGGACCCCATGGCACACCTTTTCACAACACAAGAATACAAAGAGCCTCTCTACACTCTGACACTCTGCCACAACACATTCTTGTGATTCTATTGAGATCCGAGCGCTATTCTTGTGTTGTTCTTGGCATTTTGTGTGTTGCACACTTGTGATCTTCTCATTTGTGTTGTGTTGCTAGTTTTTGCTCTTTGTGTACTTCCTCTCCTCTCTTGTGCTAAAGTTATAACTCTGATCTTGTGTACGGCAGCAAGAGACTCCAACTTGTGGAGATTCCTTGCAAGAGGAACTATATTGATGTAACAAAGACCATGACACTCAAGTTTGATCTTTGTATCACTTGAGGGGGGTTGAGTGCAACCCTTGTCTGTTGGGACATCACAACGTGGAGTAGGCAAATAATTTAGGCTTGGCCAAACCACGACAAAAATCATTGTGTGTCTTGCGTGCTTATTTGCTTGTGATTTTTCTCCCTCTTCCTAATTCTCTTAAATTTACATGTAATATTGCTCTTAATCTATTCTATATCTTGAAAGTGCAATCAAGTGAAGAGGACTTGTTTTCTTTTTCTCTATTCAAACTTGGTTTAATATTACACTAACTATCATTTTAGACCAAGTTTACTCTACTCTGGGTGCTCTCACATCCATTGATCTCATTGAGATATGCAAGGAGGCAAGAATTGAGCGTTGTGCCGTGCAACTAGAGACTTGAGTAGTTGTAGTCTTGCTATGCGCATCATGTGCTTAACTCATGTTGACATGCCTCATTATGTGCTGAATGGAGCTAAAGATATGATGTCTACCCAATTTGCAGGAGTCCAATACCAAACAATGGAAATAGGATTCAGCTACGTGTCTATACTACAAGTGCTTGGAAGAGGGCCTTAGTTCTAAGCAGAACGATGAAAGGTTTTAGGAAAAGGAAGACCATGACAGTTTTGTTAGCATGGATGTCCAGCAACTGCATTCATTGTTCGATGTTTCAGTCTAGAACAATCTTACTTCCCTTATTTGCCATTTTATCCTCTTCAGGAGGCTGCTCATGCATTTCTATATCACATCTTCTTTTTGTTATTTTATTAACATATTGACCAGATATAGCAGATGTTTGTTTGGATGAGAATGTTGTGTCAAGTGATCCACTTCTGACTTTTCTTTTGGATGAGGTGGCCATCAAGGACCGGTGCAAGAGGGTTGTTAAAGTACTCATTGCTGAGATTGGTGTGATCTATATCCAAAAATGTGCAATCCACTCTAGATTCAGTTACATGCTTTGTATATTTTTTATTATGTTTCATTTTTCATGTATTCAGGGCCACACATTTTGAGGGAGGGGTACTGCTAATCCGTTAAGTCACTAACCTTAACGATATCTTAGATCGGTTGGGATTAGAAACAATGAGATCTAGGTTATCCCAACTGCAAAAGTTAGCTACACAGTTGGTAGAAATTTACAGCGTACTTGAAATTATGGTTTCATCTTTCAATGAAGCAGTTACAACGCATGTTAATGACCTACATCAACTCATCGAGAACACATTGAAGGCAAAGGAGGAATTTCTTTCTTAACCCTTCTATTGCTAAGGATTACCACTGCTTAGAACTATATTTAGAGTCCACACAAACCTAACCCCTACTCCTAGCTGCCTCTGCTCTAGTAGGAATTTCTTTTTTTGAACAAAGTGGCAGGAGCTCTGCCTTTCAATTAAGAGAGGAAAAAAAGTTAGAGTACACAGAGTCGGCGACACTCAGGCCAAAGGATCGGGCACCCAAGAAGGAACACGACAGGCAACCCTAGTACAAGCCAAGGCGACTGGACGCACTTTTATAGAGCAAAACACACACTCTCACTCTCCCTGCGATCTAGAGAGGTGACAACGAGCAATGCTCAAAGATTCTTCGACTGTGCTCCTTCCAAAGGTTCCACATAGTGTAGATGACCACACCATTGAACTCCCTTTTGTGATCTTGCGGGAAGAGAGTCTCTGTCTTCTCCTACCTCTCTCTAATGCTGGAGATGTTGCTCAAATCAACATGTTGTGGCAGGGAAAAGCTTTCCTAAGTAAGAACTGTGTTTGAGACCTCCTGTGTGAAGGGGCAGGTTAGGCAAAGATGGAGTCTTGATTCTATATGTCCATTACAGAGGGCGCAAGACGGTTGATGCGGCCATCCACGGCGTGCTAGGTTGTCTGCCGTGAGGAGCTTATTTTGGATGAGCACCCAAGCGAAGAATTTGCATTTGTTCTCTGTTCTAGCCTGTCAAATGAGGTTGATCTTGTGGCTGATGTAGGAACCCAAGAATTGGGCTCTGTAGGCTGAACTGGAGGAGTAGAGTCCGTGTTGTGTCTATTTCCAGACTAAGGTGTCCTCTACATCCGACTGCAAGCTCATCTGTTGGATCCTAATCCAGAGGTAGACAAATTCCTCAATTTGCATGGTAGTTGTGATTTGCCCTCACGGAGCCTGAATCCAAGCATTGTTAGTCAGTTATTGGGCCACTGATTTGTTCTTCCTTCCGACCAGCTTGAAGAGGTGAGGGACCAGGTTGCGTGGAGCCTCCCCATCCAGCCAGCTATGGTGCCAGAACTATGCTTTGATGCCGTTACCAATCGCCACAGTGGTGGACACCTGAAACAGCAGGCGATCTAGCTTATTGCAAGGGACCTGGAGCCCTTCCCAAGGTTTTGAGCTGTTAGTCCATTCTTGCCAAAGCCAATGGAGCCGGAGGGCACAATTGAATTTCTCAAGATCGAGCACCCCTAGCCCCCCTAGGTCCTTTAGTCTAGTCACTATTTGCCAATTAACTATGTAGTGCCCCCGTGCACGTTATCCTCGCCTTTCCAGATGAAAGAACGCCGAATCTTATCAATTTGCTTTCTAGCCCATTTCGCAATGGGGAATACGATTAGGTAGTAGATCGGCATAGAGGAGAGCACTAAAGATACTAGGGTGAGGCATCCTGCGTGGTTAAGCAGTCGACCTTTCCATCCGGCAAGTTGCTGTCCGATCTTCTCCACTAGTGGTTGGACATGAATTTTTTAGAGCGGACGGGTGTGGAGTTGAAGGCCGAGGTATTGGCAAGGGAAGGTTTTGTAGCATCCCGGGGACGGCTTAAGGATGTTGATCAAATCCACATTTTCACAATGAATAGGGTGGATGGAGCTTTTCTTAAAATTTGTTGTTAGACCCGTGGCAGCTCCGAACGCATTGAGGATCTGTTTGACTGCTTGCGGGTCATTACAGGTTGGATTGATGAAGATATCCGCATCATCGGCATAAAGTGAGGTTCTGAGCTTAGCCCACGCTTGTGGAAGACCCTAATGAGGTCGCCCTGCAGTCATCTTGAGTTGTGGCATGACGTCATGGGAAACTGCTTTGCCATGTTAGGTCTGTTTATTGTCATCTGCTTTGTTTGTGGAAGGTGTGCGCCCTTTTGCTTGTTCGAGGGGATGCGATATGACACTTGTATCACTGCATAGTTCTTGTTAGCTCGTTGGGGCACGAGGTAGCAGCCAGAGGCCTACCGTTACTGATTACCTTCGCAACACTACTACAGCATACCTCTGTACAGGCCGTTTGGTTCGCCTCTACACAGGCGGTTCCAGGAACCGCTTGTGGTGCACCGCCTGTGATGTAAAACAACATCACAGGCGGTCAATCGAAAACCGCCTGTGAAAAACACAGATTACAGGCGGTCCAGTTCAAAGGAACCGCCTGTGAAAGACACACATCACAGGCGGTTTCTTATCCTAGCCGCTTGTGTAGCCACACATCACAGGCGGTTTTTTATATAAGTCCGACTGCATACAATATAAATCACAGACGGTTTTCATTATACAGATTCATATATACAGAATTTTCAAACACAGAATATACACAGATTTCATACACAGATTATACACAGATTCACACAGATTGCATACACAGATTTCATACACATATTACAAGTTCCATAACAGGTATAATACACAGATTCATCCACATATCAAGTTCCATCGTCATACACAGATTTATACACATATCAAGTTCCATATACAACTAAACATCTCAAAGTTCCATAGACAACTAAACATCTAAAGTTCCTAACTAAAGACCTAAACACTGTGTGATATTGTGTACAAACTTAGTTCTGGGAATTTTTGAAAATTTCCATTTGTATTGTAGAATAGCCCTTGTTGATGAAGAACTTCACAGCACATAAAGTAAAGCAAGTCTCTTACAACCTTAGCAACGCCGACGGAAACCATATCTCTTTCTAACCATTCAGCATTGATCTTGGATTTAGGAACCTGCAATGAAAGCAAAAAAGCAAGCGGTGCTAAGAGTAATGTGATGAGCAACAATATAACATAAAAATTGCAACATAGATAATGATAGCGAACTTACATCCTCACGATTGACCATGTAATGGAAGGTGACACGACACCATTCGCATACATAATAACCGCACAGGACAATACCCGGAGGTTGTTTGTCACCATATGGAAATAATGATATTGACAAATTAGGCTTGTCCTCTGGATGTTCGCCGCCAAGATCTTTCCAATAAAAACGGTATGCAATGCATATAAGAATAGCATTGTGAGATTAAGAATACATTTGTTAAGTTGTAATAAGTACAAGTGTGCAATAATAATCATACTTCTCTAAAATCTTCAAGAAGTCATTATACGTAGCCTTTTCCATTCTCAGTGAGTCGAAGACCACGACTTTACCATCCTTTGGAAAGATCATGATACAAATGTAGTGGTCACTATATAGACATAGACGAAAACACATGTTAAGATCACGATTGCCATAATTTATAGTTCAAAATTAAACCATGTCGATAACTTACTTAAAGTGGTGCGGAGCTATTATTAAGTCCTTGCCATGTTGTACATGATTATACATGGCTCGTCCAATGTATGCCGCCATTACCTTCATTTTCTTTCTCTGCTTCTGTTTGACGGCTTTCTCAAATTCAGCACCGTCCAAGTCTTTGTATTCTTCTCCATGCCTCCGAGCAACTACTTTGTAGCGAGCTTGGGATATCATCAACGGGTCAAGAAACCCTGTCTTAAGTTGTTTCTTCTTATCATCCATGTATTGCATCCTACGTGTAATAGTGTTAATCATTAGACTCTCATTTATGTGTGCGTGTACAAAACTAACAAATATGAAAGTTTAGAGGTACTTACAAGCAAAAGAGGGTTAAGTAGTTGGTTTCCATCCTTTGTCGGTGGTACAACGACCAGAGATCGTCAAAGAATAAATGCCGCACAAGATCTATATGATCATTGCTCCAAAATGCATCTTCTGGCACAACAAATGTGAAGTC